>CM019176.2:79310612-79910612 GCA_009739505.2 Apolygus lucorum | reverse complement strand
ATACTTATCAACAGTAAGCTTAACTACTTATTAAAGTGTGAATTGTAGTAACTACTTTCTGGATCAATTATAAAACTTCACATGATGTTATTCAAGTATGTAACAATGAACTGTAGACCGTTTACACCATTCTCCCCTGTGTGAAGAACGCCGGAAAAATGGAACCCATGGTCTGCATGGGGATTTTAAAATTCAATTTTTGGATTCTACATACCTCGAAAAAAAAAGAAATCCCAAACCAAACCACAACAACATTGACAATTTTTTTCATGCTCGATTCTGAAGGTCCATTATTGAACCCAAAAACTGAAGCGATTTCAACCGGTTAGCTTCAATCAAAGAATAATATTCCTTGATCAAATATTATTTGATCAGCTGAAATTAATTTAAATGGAGTTTGGGCCTTTTACTGTCGGGAAGAGTCTTTTGTGATTTACACTCTTGTTTCTGATTTATTTATATATTTTGGGTGATTTCATTAGAATCTTAAAAATTCGATTCTATTTTAAATTGGTGGAAAAACCTATTTTTCAATCGAGGTAAGGCTATTTGAAGGTTGCAAACCCCATTTTTCGCCTCTTAGGTGATTGACAGTAACCAAAAGTTTAACGGCACAATTTGACCTCAAATGGAGCCCATGTACCAAATGTTCTCAAGATCATATTGACTAAGCTCCGCACACGGTGAGCGGAAAGAAATTTTTTATTCGATTTTTGAATTCCACGTCCCTTGAAATGAAAACAAAAATTTCAAGCGGGTTAAAATTTGTTGTCTTTTCAAAAATAATAAACCTGAAGCAAAAAAAAAAAATAATAATAGCATTCGATAATGAATTCTCGGCGAGTTCTGTAGTAGGTAGGTAGTGGCACTAGGTTGTAAGATAATGTGAACAATTTTTGATCAGTTTCCCTCAATTTTCACCTAGGTCTTAGTTAAACCCCCACCATATGGTCTTCAACTCAACGAGACAGTTCCAAACTTGCCGGGAATGACACATTGTTATCCAATTTGCAGTGAACAACCTGACACATCTCGTGACGCATTTCCACGTTCATGGTCTCCAGCAGTTCTTCGGTCGCGTGAAGAAGTTAACACGTGCGGGCCGATAATCGCGTAATTCGGTGTCGCGTGCTTTCAACAGTTGTAATTTCGGAACCCCACCCACAGGAAAGATCACTTTAATCGTGGGTAGTCAGGACCCTTCGTTTCTACTAGCTACAACATCTGAGGAAGTGAATGATGGAAGCTGGATGATTTATTTTGACCGGAATTTTGGTTTTTTGAGCCGTACGAGTCATCTCCCACTTTCTGACCGCAATGCTCAATGAATCTTAAAGATTTTCTCTCCTGCCTGCCGAAAAATAAAAAAAAAAACTAACAATTTAACGCGTCAGATGCGGGTCGACGGACAGTTCATCAAATCGTTTCTGCTCGAGTGCGGGATGATGTACAGGTAATATTGAAAAGCATCTGAAATGACTGTGGTTTTCGATTGCTCCTCAGCCTAATTTCTATTTTAATATTGTAATCGATGTTGAATTTCGATCTCTATTGATTTCTTAACGGACTGGTACCTTCAGTTCCACGATCGATGGGAAATTTATTGATTAACAATCATTTGAAGTTGAAGAATCGATTTTTTTGAATATTTTCGTCTGTGAGGCATTTAAAGAAAATTCCTTTTGTTTGGTTTTGCTCCTCAACACCTCCTGAGTAAAAACAAATCGTTCAGGAGAAGGAGTGTTTTCTGCAGAGGTTGGTGCTGTGCGGGTCTAGTCTTTACGCTCATTATTCATTGTTTCTGCTGGCGCCGAGCGAAATTCCTCGCCTGGGCCGGATGATGGGATGGTAATCCAAAAAATTAATTTGACGAAAAAAATGCGATTTTTTGTTTTGTCATAATTATGCGCAGAAGCGATGGAAAACTTGCATTAGGCGTTGATTTGCTCGAAAAAACGTTTCAGGAGACGGCGAAACTAGGAAATGAACTCCCACAACCAACGAGTTAAGCAATCATAAGCATTTTTGTTTTTTTACATAGTTAAGTTAGATTTAAGTTATTAAGGTATAAGTTAGATGTTAGTTTTATTTTTTCAAATTAAGATTACCTCTATTAATATACTCCTGCTCAAAATTAGTGCACCACCATCTATTTCTTCGTTTGCCCCCTTATTTTTTCCTTTATCAAGTTTTCATCTATTTGCACACATTGTTTGCAAACTCAGAAAAAAAGTAACCAAAAAAGGCACAAATTCGAGAAAAAAATATGTTTTTAATGAATTATAGAAAAATGTACTTCTTGTGGTAAAATTATAAAAATTGAAAAAAGGTATGAATTATGCCAGTTTAGCTTTTCAATACTTGGTATTACCTCCTCTAGCTAGGATGAGGGCTTGCAGCTATCGATCCATGCCTCTAATCAAGTTTTGGATACCTTCCTGGGGATATTGTCCCATTCCTCTTTCGCTGCTCTTTCCAGCTGCTGAAGATTGTCTGGTGGTGGATCTCTGGCTCGAATTCTTCTTTTCAGCATGTCCCAAACATGCTCTATCGGATTCATGTTTAGGCTCCTTGGTGGCCAGTCCAGGATACAAAATTTATAAGGGAAGAAGGAAAGAGATAAACGAAAAAATGGATGGTGGTGCGCTAATTTTGAGCAGGAGTGTAGTTATTATCATTAAGTACCTATAAATTATTGAATTTTATTATTATTTTATAGTTGTGGCTTTAAGTGGCCAAAACATATAAAAATAAATGCGTTTTCCCTTTTTTCATCATAATGGTATAATGACCATATTGCGTAATCATTATTTTGATTAAGAAATCCAGAAGAATAAACAAACGGATTCAGAGCTTTGTATAATATATACGTGCTATTTCGAAACTCCTTTCGATCGGAGCCAATGACCGCAATCATCTTCTGTTGTGGTGAATGTAGCTACATATCAATGCCAGGCTTAACTGCTGGTACGACGCTCCAGCGTTGCGATGAATTTTGATGCACGCTTTCTCAAGCGATATACATCCATAATGATGTATGAGCTGGCTCAGTGAAAGTTCCTCTTCCTAATTGAACCAGGAGAGCCGCCAATGATTCAATGACTGCAGGCCAATGATTCAATGACAGGGAGCCAGAGGGAAGAAGCGTCATCGGGAGCCCGTCTATCGAGTCCGGCTACCAGAGTTTTCTGATGAGTCACCTTCAAAGGAGTTGGCGTGCGACTGATGCGGCATCCGAATCACCTGGTCCTCCCCTAGTTCGGCATATGGCCACCGGAGCTCCTCGGTTAACAACATTTATCACGGCAAAAGCTCGTGCCATCGGGACACCAGATGAAACAAAAACGAGGGTTCAGAGGTTGATTGGTTCTGGGAGACCTCGGGCGGCAGACGAGTGCTACGAATTGGCTGATTCATATTCCGCTCATCAGGGAAGTAGACGAAAATCGTTGATCGATGGATTGAATTAACGGATAACAAACGATGTGCAACCTGTGGAAGCTTGCAGCTGGGCATTACTGATGCACCTCTTCCTCCTCTCCTGTTTTCAGTTGGTGGTTTTCAATTCTGGAATTCACCTTCATGTGGGGGAAAGTTGTGTACCTTGCCGGTTATGCCTTCAGACAGTTGCTAATTTGAAACAGATGATCCGAAGAAAACTTGTCAGCCAAGATAAGATGGCCAATCAAGACAGGAGTATAATATAACGGAATTAGAACACTTCTGATAACGCTTAGCTGTGATATTTACAGCGAAAATATTGCAGTAAATGCTGTTGTGAGATGTACGCGTTGAAATTCAACAACCCTGAATGGTAACTGAGTAAAATTCGTTTTTTTTTCTTTTCATAGTGAATATGGGAGTCTATTCAAACACTTACAAACATATTTACATGATTTATAACGTTGCTGGTTGTTATGGAGGCATCATAAATATGGAAATGACTCTGCTGACTACTGCTACATAACTTTGTCCCTGAAAAGCATGAAACATTGTTCCATGATTGGTTATAGCAAAGTATCATACTGACTGATAACAGACGATTTTTCAGTGTATCGTTCATTATTCTGCATTTTGAGTGCACATGTATTTTGTGTGTGCACATTGTATTAAAAAAACTGTTTTGTACAGTTTTATTATAAATGTCATAGTTTTCAACAATTATATAGTGCTATTTTGGTTTGTACAGCTATAAAATCAAGAAATATGTACATATCAAGAAATTAGGTACTTTTCAATAAAAATGCGATTGCAGGACTTCAATATTGATGAATATTTGGATGGTAGAATATGAATTTTGCTCCTAATGCGGTACAAAAGTTTGTCTTAATGGAAAATTAGGACATTTCCGATGACCCTCCTTCCCCACCTGCATGATTGCTCCGAAGTTCAACAAGAAAAAAGTGCATAAAAAATAAAATTGGTAGTTAATGCTGTAATAAAAATTAAGCGAGTGATAGATTGATTCGTTAGATTCTGGAGAGTTTTGTTCCATTAAAAAAGGGTTTTTCATTTTTAAAAAGTAGTTTAAATTGGAAAAAAATGCAGAAAAAGGATCCTTGTACCTAAGGTACCTTACCTAAGTTACCTTGTTCTTTGGTGATCGTTTTCTACAACCTTCCTTCCAAATCCTTTTTAGTGGAAACCCCATATATGTAAATTACATATTACAGGTTAGGAACCTGAAAGACGAGAGCGTTTCCATTAAATGGAAACGCTCTCGTCTTTCAGGTTCCTAACCAACAGTTGTTTAGAATGAAATCGACGTTTTGAAGGGAGGATTCGGGGGTCTCCTCCGCCGCCGCTCATCTCACTCTCTATCTAACCACGAATCCACCTGTCAAACCGTCGATTTCGAGGGAAAAAAATCACTTTTTTCGCATTCAAGCGCGGTTTTCTCCACTAATGAAAATATTAGAAACCAATCTGACCATACCGTTGGAAAGTTGAGCTTTTGGGTCAACTTTTGGAGTTATAGTGAGAAATTAACCGGGAGTTTCAGTTTGGCTTACACACGTTTTAATATACTGTAGATTTCCGGGATTTTCGAGATTTTATTATTTGGGCTCATTTTTCAACATTTGAGAACTTTAAAAAGTTGTATTTATCATTCAATAGATAGAGAATTCAACGCTCTTTCCTACGGAATAATTACATTTGAATTTTGACTGGAAAACAAGGGAGTTATAGCTGTTTTAATGGCGTAAGGTTGAAAATACGAAAAACATCTTAAAAGTGAAAAAAGTCGAATTTTAAGGGAGTTAAAAAAAGTCAAGAGACAGAGAAAAGTAGCAAATTAGTTGTAGAATCGAACCCTGGCCGGTGTTGCACCCGAAAGGATGACACTCTGTATAGTTTTAGTAGAAGTAATATAGAGAAAGCAGACCTTTTTGCTGAACATCTGTTCGAAACTTTTCAACCATTACCAAATCAAACACCAGACGAAAATACAACTCGCGCGGAAAAAATACTTCCAGTGACACTAAACGGACTTAAAGATGAAATAAAAAGCAACATTAATGCTAAAAAAAGCCCCGCTCCGGCCTGATATCAGGTCGTGAAATGGAAGAGCTCCCAGATAAAGCATGAATACGTACCTTCCCAATGGAAAGTTGCTGAAGTCATCATGATCTTCAAACCAGGAAAGTCATCAAACGAGAAGACGAGGTATCGACCAATACCCCTCCTCCCTGTTATGTCAAAACTATTTGAAAAATTGCTTCTTAAACGTCTCAAACCATTGATAGAAGATTAATTCCAAATCACCAATGCGGATTCAGAAAAAAACACTCAACTATAGATCAAGTCCATCGAATCACTAACATAATAGGAAAGGCCCTCGAAGGTAAAAAATATGTGCTGGTATCTTCTTGGATGTGGCACAGGCCTTTGACAAGGTTTGGTACGAGGGATTAGTGTACAAACTGCACAGAGATCTCCCAAAACAATACTACTTACTGCTAAAATCCTAACTTGGAAACAGACATTTCAGGGTGAAGCAAGATGACCAATACTCTGGCTTGAAGCCAATAAAAGCTGGGGTCCCGCAAGGGAGTGTCTTAGGGCCAGTTCTTTATCTACTGTACACACGGGACTTACCCCAACGAGAAGGTACAACTGTCCCCTTTGCAGATGATGCGGCTATCCTCTCCGTCGATGATGATATCGATATCAACAAAAGTCAATTACTGAGGTTTCCAAGTGGAGGAGAAAGTTGAACGAAGCAAAATCAGTTCATATCAACTTTACTAACCGAAAAATTCCTGTCATGGATGTTGTGATCAATTCAAATAAAATACCCCATACCGATGCAGTTAAATATTTGGGTTTGACCCTCGACTCCAAATTAAACTAGAAAAAACATATAGAAAAGAGAAAAGAGGAAATTAAAATCAAATTCAGAAAGATGTATTGGTTGATGGGAAGGAATTCTCATCTCTCTCTCTCCACAGTAAACTGCTTAGTTCGCCCAATATGGACCTATGGAATTCAGTTATGGGGCTGTGCCAAAAAATCAAACATTAACAAAATCCAAACCTCCCAGGATAAAATACTGAGAAGTACAGTGCGTGCACCTTGGTACATGAGGAACGATGATATTCACGAACAACGCCTCCACAATCATGAGAACCTGGAGATGCTCTATGTTTAGGACAACAAAAATTAACTTCGGCGACTCAAGCGAAAAAAAAAAAAAAAACACTGGACTTAGTTAGTGCTGTTAAAGTGCAATTAAATCTCAGTGTTGAAGATGCTGTTATGAGAAGGAGCTGGAATATTGCTTGATGGATTGTATTTAATATTCAGTTGCACGTTAGAAAAAAGTTCTGGTAATCATAAGTGGAGTATTACAAACTGAAACTGCCAACATGATTAGCCAGGTATGATTCGTCGGAAGTACAATGGAGCTGACCTTTCGCTTGTTATCAATTATGGCCTCCATGCTGGAAGCTAATTTGTTGTGACTCCGCTTTGGAACAAAACGTGGCAGAGAGATATTCATCTATCGAGTCGACGAGCCGACATTTCACCCTTTCGAGCCTCGCTGGTGACATAAGCGGTATTCACAATTATGGTAATGCCAGCATTAAATCTAAGGGTTAATCATAATCGCGTATTGTACATCCCCACGCAACAGGTACCGTAGATAATCCTATCCCCAGAGGTTGACGGCTATGAAATGTCGCGGATCAGAGGTAGAAGAAACTGCGCCGACAAACACTGGGGTCACGACAAATATAACTTACAGGTATAACTTAGGCGGAGCTCCAGCAGTGATAACTTAAGAAGTTCAAGAAGAATTGCCAATGTCCTCAGTCCACGAGACCGCCGAGCGGACGGTTTTATAACGAAATAATCAATCTATACGGAATGCTCTCTTTTATTCGATTAAATTCATGAGGGAAGTCGAGATTTCGATTTCGTCGAGGATTTATTTTCTCCACTTGATCGCTTAAATTAGCAACAGGTTGAAAATGAAGGTACGGGCACTTTAAAGTGCAAATGCGCTTTTCGGTTGTTTATCCACTCGGACCCGATCTTATGAGTTTATATTCACGAAATCGATGCCAATGAATTCCAAACGTGCAGCTTCCTATAGCGCCAGATATTTATGAGCTACCTGCTTTAAATCTCCAGGGACGGAGGACGATCGAATTGTTCTGCACGTTTTCGACGGCGAACGAATCAATAAACTTTGATAGCTAGTAATGAACTGAGTTGGTTATATTTTCAATTTACTGTAATCTCCTTCCACTTGTAAATGAAATTACTTATAAAATATAATTAAAATAACATAAATATAAAACGTCTGCCAAGTGGGTGTGGCACATAGCTTCCTCGTATCCATAACCCGATTATATAGATGATCCGATGCATAGTAGTTAATCTCAAAACACCAATCTCTAAGTACCTTTCACTACCCTTATAGGGGACCATCTACACGCTACTCTGGATAATCCTAGAAAATTTCATCAAATTCGGATGAAAAATGTAAGTGAGTCACTACTCAAAAAATCCAAAAATATCTCTTGGCACGGCTGGCAATCGTACCCGAGACGTCTCACTTGTCAAAATGACTCGCTGTACATGTGCTACGGGCGCCAGACAGTAGGTTGTGTAGAATTTGAGGTTGTGACGTACGCACGGCTGTTACACGGATTTTACGTTCGCGCATGCGCATCGGCTACTATTAGTCCGGGGGTGATGATTTTCATAGGGGACCATTTACAATCTAATCCGCATAATCCCTGAGAATTTCATTGAAATCGGATGGAAAATGTAGAAGTTATGGCTGTTTCAAGGAAATTCACGTTTGCGCATGCGCAGTCGCTTCTATCAGTCCGGAGATGATGATTTTCATAGGGGACCGTCTACACACCAACCCGCACAATCCCTGAAAATTTCATCGAAATCGGACAATAACTTCGTATAGTTATGCGCGTTACAAGGAAATCATGACAGACGGACAGACACACAGACAGACAGACACACAGACACACAGACACGGAACCAAAATTGTTCAGAAAGGTCTAAAACGCAAAACGCGAGTGAAAATTTTGATTTTGGAGAACTTTTTTTTTTCATCCTTGAAAAGTGAAAACAAAGCTTCCGCTACCTTGGTAGACTCGGAAGCAAAATTAATTCTTTATGTGGTAAATTCATGGGGTTCGTTAGTCAGTAATGCCTCATATTTGTTGGCTCATTGATATAAACGGAATAGTCACCCTCGTTTTTCAAAGAAAGAGAGTATCATTTGCTCCAGAAACATCGCATTTTTTGTGAAGAAATACCCCTCTAAAACTCTGGGAAAGTGTTAACTCAATTTCGATAAAAATGGTTACACTGGATGAAACTGTTCAATGCTGTAGAAAGGTAATTAAAAATGTAGTTTTTTTCGCTTACTGGTTGGAATTGAATGATCTACTCTCATCCAATGGGGCTTCCCCTGGAAAGCATCTAGAATGCATTAATAAACAATATGTTTAATGCCTGCAATCATCATTACTGTACACCTGTGATATTAGAGTCGTACCAGAAAAGTTTCAAAGAAACATCCTGGAAATTTTATTGATCAAGACAGATGGAAACGATCAAAGTGGTTACCTTTGAGATATAAAATAATAATCGATGATACCTTGCTGGCTCGTTTCTTCCTTTTCGCTAGTTCTCGACCGTTTTTAAGAGCGGAATAAAACTCATCGATCCGACGTTTTCTCCTCTAAAAGGATTAATGGGCCACTTCGTCACATTACCCGTAATATGTTTGCCCATTTAAGGGGTTTAGTATCAACAGGAGCCGGTGCTGATACACGAGATTCATTAGATGGGAACCGAATTATCAGTGATTCATGGAGGAATCCGCGGGGAGAACCGTATGGGTAATAACGCCGGGAAAAGGTTTTGCACTTGCAGGTGAGCTCAATTAGCTAAGAATAAATATCACGATTTGTAGTGGTGATATATAGAAGGGACGGCATTCCTTTATTGCTGTGAGGTCCGTGCTGCAGATGGAAGGAGCTGATAGAATGTGGGAACCCCAGAGTGTGCTACGCCGATCTCGAATTTGCTTCGGTCTAAAAGAACCTTTTTGCTCCGTACCATCTCTACCGGTCCGCCCAATTTATTGGTCGGGGTTATCACGAGGTGGGATTCCCCTTGTGTCTCTAATAGTCCAAATATTCAGTAACGGTTTCGAGAACGTTACACCACGTTCTTTCATGACCGGAACACGGAGTTTGCCCCTTAACTTTAACTAAACTCGATCTACCTGCAACCCACCAGGTCCAGATGTTTTATCAGTGGTCACTAATAATCGCTTCCATAGCAGCATCTACCCTCGCTCAAACGAAATTTTCCATGCAAATTTCAAATATGATTTTGCTTTTTTCACTTTTCAAGGATGAAAAAAAAAGTTTTCCAAAATCAAACTTTTCACTCGCGATTAGCGTTTTAGACCTTTCTGAACAATTTTGGTTACGTGTCTGTCTGTGTGTCTGTCATGAATTCCTTGTAGCGCGCATAACTATACGAAATTATTGTCCGATTTCGGAGAAATTTTCATGGATTGTGCGGGTTGGTGTGCAGACAGTTCTCTATGAAAATCATCATCTTCGGACTGATAGAAGAGACTGCGCATGCGCAAACGTGAATTCCTTATAACGGCCATAACTTCTACATTTTCCATCCAATTTCAACGAAATTTTCAGGGATGTTACATATTAGTATTTAAATGGTCCCCTATGAAAATCACTACCTTAAGGGGCAAACTCCTTTACCTATTTTGATACGTAAAACATCAAATTCTGAGGGGGAGAGGGGGTTTCTGTTCTTATGTTTCTGTCAAGAAAGTCGTGATTTTTTGGTTTATTATTTTCAATAATGAACCGTTGGAATCATGCAAATTTGCTCAAAATTTGAGGTTTTACATATCAAAATAGGTAGAATCTGAAAATCGAATTAAAAAAAAAACCTCCTCTTCTAAAGAATTTTTTTTCCTTTTGGATGAAATTTAAACAAAATTTCTCCCTTAGAGGGGGGAAACAATGGATCATGGATATATTATGACCCTTTTTGTTAGTGTAATTTGAAAATTGAAATGATGAAATAAAATACACACAAGATGTTTTATGAATAAATATGTTCTAATGACAAGTACCCACCTATTTGCTTTTTCTAAGAATAAACAGAATGTTTTTTCTAAAAAAAAGAAAACTCTCCGATTGCAAGTGATATATCGCAGTATTCTAGAGAACCTTGCTTCATAGCTACAGATATGTAGCTGTGATTTTGTTTACTGGTATCGCGTTGCATTTTTTGTGGCAAAAAAAAAGTTTCGCGACAAATTCCTTGACCCTCGCCAAAAGTCATATCCATAAATCCTTCTTAGCTTCCATGGACCGATGAGGTTGAAGTTTGGCATATGGGCTCCATTTGGGGTCTAGTTGTGCCGCGAAGCTTTTGGTTGATGTCAGTCACTTCTAAGGGGTGAAATTTCCAAGAGTGCCCTAGCTCGAAAACTCTCTCAATAAAGGTATTGTCTTTTTTACTAATTTGAAATATTGTTGAATTTCCAGAATTTTTAGAGACTACCGGAGCTCTGTACGACAAACCATTGGCTCCCTACAAGTACGAACTGTAGAATCGCGAGTGTGAATCACCAAAAAGAGGTCTAATCTCCGTTGGAATTTCAGCTAACCAAAGTGACATCGCTGTTCGTTTCTTCGAGTTGTATTCAGTTTTGCTTCCTTACCAATCAGCAATCAAATTTCCATATGAAGGAACCCTATATATTTCGAATCGAGTGTGAAGCGTTTATTTCTTCCGAATAAACTTGATTGTGAAGGTGTGAAGGCAGAATGGTGTGGTAGGTAGGTAGGTAGTTACCCATTGATAGATAGACAGTAGATTCCACCTTCCTCTCTTCCTTCATCCCTAGGGCCGGCTTCGGGTGAATCCTGGGCGTCCTCCCCATTACATTTAATTATTCATCCTATTACATTTATGGTGTGCCCCCTCCGTTACAAGAGACAATTTGTATTTGAGAGGAGATAAGAAAAAAAAGTAAAAATCGTCTGCCAAGTGGTTGTGACACAAATTGCTCCTTCGTTTCCATAACCCGATTGTATAGATGATCATGTGCATAGTAGTTAATCTCAAAACATCACTTTCTATGTACCTTTTACTACCCTAATAGGGGACCACCTACACGCCAATCTGAACATTTCTAGAAAATTTCATCAAATTCGGATGAAAAACGTAAGTGTTATGGCTGTTACAAGAATTTTACGATTGCACATGCCCAGAGGCTGGTGCAATTGTAAAGCCCTTATTTTCAATGGGAACCATCCATAACCTAATACGCATAAGCCCTGAAAATTTCATCGAAATCGGATAGCATTTGTGGAAGTTGTGGCTGTTACTGGGAATTCGCGCATGCGCAGCGGCTACTATCAGTCCGCCGGTGACGATTTTCATAGGGGATCATCTGCAACCTAATCCACATAGTTCTTGAGAGTTTCATCGAAATCGGATAGAAAGTGGTGGGCGTCGGTGGTCTAGTGGACAGTGTACCCGACTGCGGTGATAGGATGAGAACCGTCTAGCGGGGACGCGCGTTCGAGTCTGGTCGTCGCAGAAAGTTTTCTGTCTATTAGACGATCGGCAATCTCTCGTTCCAACCCAGGGCGGTGATGTTTGGGAAGCTATGAGCGAAATCATCAGAACAAATTCTGATCTCCCCTTAGGGAGACAGCTGATGACGTCCGCGACGCCAAGAATGGCAGTCGGACGAAAATTCAACCTGAAATGGTTGCTTACTTTACTACTACTACTACTTCGGATAGAAAGTGTGGAAGTTGTGGCTGTTACAAGGAATTCACGTTTGTGGATGCACAGCAACTGCTATTAGTCCGGAGGTGATGATCGTCGTAGAGAATCATTTACATGCCAACCCGCACAATTCCTGAAAATTTCATCGAAATCGGATGAGAATTGTAGAAGTTATGATTGTGGCAAGAATTTCATGACAAATAGACAAACATACAGACAGACAGACATGGAACCAAAGAGATCAAGAAGGTCTGAATCGTAAAATGCGAGTGGAAATTGTTTTCTTCAACCTTGAAAAACGAAAACAAAGCTTCTCGGCAGACCTTGGTAGACTCGGAAGCAAAAATAGTGTCAATGGCAAATCTGTGATCTTTGCAGACGAGTGATCTATGCAGAAAAACAATAAACCTTTGTGAAATAATTCGCAGCGTTTTGCTTATCTTTCTACTTCTTTCAGATTGAACTTTAGAGCTTTTCAAAAAATAAACATTTCACACTATAGGAGGTACCTGGTAGCGAAATATTTCAGTTTCATGGGTTCAGTTTTTCTAATGGGATTTATCTAGTCATTGAGGTAGAAACTTGATGGCAAATAGTTACTCAACTGTTTATGTTCTTCACTTATTTTCTTGGTTCTGAGCTCTCCATAGCGGAACTCCCACTATAAACCACTATAATATGTGTATCGCCACCTAATGCACGACGTGTTGAACTTCTTCCCAGCTACAAATCGCCGTTTAATCTCCATTCTGGTTCGCAAACGGATTTTCGGACCAAACCAAGAAAGGCGATCCCCGTCCCACAAACAACCAAAATGTAAATCGAGTTGACCCAACAGCAAAAGATAAAAGGCCGAGATTTTAAATTTCAAATCAAGAACATCGGCAAGTGGCGAACGAGGAGAAACAGTTTTTTCCTTCCCTTTTTATCTTGCGTCTTTTCGATTTCCCCTTTTTCGCTTCCTTCGAATCGCCTGTCGGGACGGAAATCCTGGGCCCATAAAGTTGAACGGAGCAGGTTGATTTAGTGGTGGTATATGATCGGGTGGGAGGTCGGCTGAGGCCCGTTACCAGATGCCTCCGCTATTGGGCGCTAGAGGGGGCTACGCGGGCTTCTAATAATTATATTTCGCTCTAATGAAACATCACCTGCGCTCGGGGGCTTCCTTTTACATCTGGTGCCGCCGCGATGCATCGTCTGCCCCCACTCAGACCTGCTTTTGGGAGTAATTAATACGTTCAATGTGAAACCCGGTCCAACGGCTATTCAGATTTCTGTAGTTACAGCGAAGTTCCTATTTGGTGACTGTTCTCGTATGTACTGTAATTTTCTTATAATGAATTTATCCCTCTGGGAAGTTGTTATTTTCATTGGTAACACTTTTTTTTGATCAATTTGATTCTCACGAAAATGTTGCACTATTGCATACTTGAACAACGCTCATCAACTTTATTATTCCAAATAGAAACGCATCGATTTTATTAAAAAGGAACAAATAGCATCAAGTAGTGCTAACAAATTTTAAGAAAACAATTTTTTCAGCAATTATTCTTACATAAAAGAAGATATTGCGGAATACTGGAGTTGCCTGAATTGTATGGAAAAACGCTGCAATTTATTACACAAATGTTTATTATTTTTCTGTATAGATCACTCGCCCGCAAAGTTTACAGCTTTGCTATTGCCACTACCTACTTTCCAACCATATTTTCTATCACGATCAAGTTTAAATTGAAATTATAAACGCTTCAGACTCAATTCGAAGAAATTTGACCACTGGTTGCTAAGTACGCAAAACTGATTCCAACTCAAAGAAAAGAAGAGCAATCTAATTTTGCCAGCTTGAATTTGATCGGAGGTTTGGGATCATTACGATTCACACTCGTGTTTCTGATTTATCGTAAGTCCAACCATTAATTTCACATGGGGAGCGAACAGTTTGTCCTACAGAGCTCTAGATGGATCGATTCTAAACACGACTTCGAATGAGGTCACCTAGAGCTCTTTAGGACAAACTGTTAAAACTGTTGCAAAAGAGGCCTAAACTCCGTTCAAATTTTGTCTTCATTCGTTGTCCGTTTCTAGGAGTTGTACTCAGTTGTGCCCTTAGCAACCTATGATACAATTTTGTTATGAAGGCACCACTACACTTGGATGGCGATGTTATTGTTAGTTCATAATATCAACGGAAAAACCGAGTTCTAAGCAGACGGGGAAATGGGTAAACAAAAAAAACGTCTGCCAAGTGGGTGTGGCACATAGCTTCCTCGTACCCATAACCCGATTATATAGATGATCCGATGCATAGTAGTTGATCTCAATACACCAATCTCTAAGTACCTTTCACTACCCTCTTAGGGGACCATCTACACGCTAATCTGGACAATCCTAGAAAATTTCATCAAATTCGGATGAAAAATGTAAATGTTATGGCTGATACAAGGATTTTACGTATGCGCATGCGCAGTGGCTACTATAAGTCCGAAGGTGATGATTTTCATAGGGGACCATCTAAATACTAATCTGTAACATCCCTGAAAATTTCATTGAAATCGGATTGAGATTGTGGAAGTTATGGCCGTTACAAGGAATTCACGTTTGCGCATGCGCAGTCACTTCTATCAGTCCGGGGATGATGATTTTCATAGGGGACCATCTACAACCTAATCCACATAATCCTTGAAAATTTCATCGAAATCGGATGGAAAATGTAGAAGTTATGGCCGTTACAAGGAATTCACGTTTGCGCATGCACAGTCGCTTCTATCAGTCCAAGGATGATGATTTTCATAGGGGACCGTCTACACACCAACCCGCACAATCACTGAAAATTTCATCGAAATCGGACAATAACTTCGTATAGTTATGCGCGTTACAAGGAATTCATGACAGACGGACAGACACACAGACAGACAGACAGACACACAGACAGACACACAGACAGACAGACACACAGACACGGAACCAAAATTGTTCAGAAAGGTCTAAAACGCAAAACGCGAGTGAAGATTTTGATTTTGGAGAACTTTTTTTTTCCGTCCTTGAAAAGTGAAAACAAAGCTTCCGCTACCTTGTTATACTCGGAAGCAAAATGCTGTTAATTATTACACAAAGGTTTATTATTTTTCCTAATAGATCACTCGCCTGAAAAGAACACAGATTTACCATTGCCATTACCTATCAACCATATTTTCTCTTCTTGATCAAGTTTAAATTCAAATGATGAACGCTTCTCAATCAATTCGATGAAATGAAGAGTTATGGGTACCTTCATGAGGCAATTTGATTACTACTTGGTAAGGACGCACAACTGAGTTCAACTCAAAGAAAAGAACAACAATCGGATTTTGGCCAGCTAAAATTTGATCAGAGGTTAAGGATCTTTGCGATTCACACTCGTGTTTCTGATTTATCGTAAGTCCAACCATTAATTTCACATGGGGAGCGAACAGTTTGTCCTACAGAGCTCTAGATGGATCGATTCTAAACACGACTTCGAATGAGGTCACCTAGAGCTCTTTAGAACAAACTGTTAAAACTGTTGCAAAAGAGGCCTAAACTCCGTTCAAATTTTGTCTTCATTCGTTGTCCGTTTCTAGGAGTTGTACTCAGTTGTGCCCTTAGCAACCTATGATACAATTTTGTTATGAAGGCACCACTACTCTTGGATGGCGATGTTATTGTTAGTTCACAATATCAACGGAAATACCGAGTTCTAAGCAGACGGGGAAATGGGTAAACAAAAAAAACAAAAAAAAATGCTGTTAATTATTCTGCCGTCCAAAGGAAGAACGTCCTAAGTCCATTTTTTGCATTTCGAGAAAAACGAGGTTTTGTGAAGTTGCCTGCGCCATTGGTCTCGTTGCAGATAAAAAATTGTTTTTTTCACGAAGGACTCATAAATTTGTTCCTTTATTTTGTACTCCATTGACAAGCACAGAAATAATATGATTAGGGTAATTATTGGTTCATTTATGCCCAATGGAAGGACATAGGACTCTTTAGCCTAGCAACCTAGGACTTAGGACAGCTTGACTCTGCTCGATGCAAGGCTAAAATGTCCTAAGTCCGTGGTATTTTGAGTGATAATTTTTTTATAATGATAATGGGTTTCTGAAATAAACATTTTTGAGTTTTGGGTTTCTGAGATAAACATTTTGAGTGATAATTTTTAATATAATGATAATGGGTTATTGAAATAAACATAAAACAAGTGGGTGTGGCACATAGCTTCCTCGTATCCATAACCCGATTGTATAGATGATCCGATGCAAAGGTAGTAGTTGATCTCAAAACACCAATCTCTAAGTACCTTCCACTACCCTCATAGGGGACCATCTACACGCTAATCTGGACAATCCTAGAGAATTTCATCAACTTCGGATGAAAAATTAAGTGAGTAGGTGTATGTGATTAGATAAAAAAAATGCGCAGTCTCTTTTATCAGTCCGGGGATGATGATTTTCATAGGGGACCATCTAAATACTAATCTATAACATCACTGAAAATTTCATTGAAATCGGATGGAAAATGTAGAAGTTATGGCCGCTACAAGGAATTCACGTTTGCGCATGCGCAATGGCTACTATCCGTCCGGAGGTGGTGATTTTCATAGGGGACCATCTAAATACTAATCTGTAACATCCCTGAAAATTTCATTGAAATCGGGTTGAAAATGTGGACGTTATGGCCGCTACAAGGAATTCACGTTTGCGCATGCGCAATGGCTACTATCAGTCCGGAGGTGGTGATTTTCATAGGGGGCCATTTAAATACTAATCTGTAA
This sequence comes from Apolygus lucorum, assembly GCA_009739505.2. Taxonomy (NCBI): domain Eukaryota; kingdom Metazoa; phylum Arthropoda; class Insecta; order Hemiptera; family Miridae; genus Apolygus; species Apolygus lucorum. The sequence goes on along the minus strand of CM019176.2, from coordinate 79,893,496 downwards.
CATCCCTGAAAATTTCATTGAAATCGGATGAAAAATGTAGAAGTTGTGGCCGCTACAAGGAATTCACGTTTGCGCATGCGCAGTCGCTTCTATCAGTCCGGGGATGATGATTTTCATAGGGGACCGTCTACACACCAACCCGCGCAATCCCTGAAAATTTCATCGAAATCGGACAATAACTTCGTATAGTTATGCGCGTTACAAGGAATTCATGACTGACAGACAGACTGACAGACACACAGACACGGAACCAAAATTGTTCAGAAAGTTCTAAAACGCAAAACGCGAGTGAAAATTTTGATTTTGGAGAACTTTTTTTTTCATCCTTGAAAAGTGAAAACAAAGCTTCCGCTACCTTGGTAGACTCGGAAGCAAAATCAGTATTAGCTCCAAAACCAAATTTTTATTTTCAAAAAGTTTCATTAATTACACAATTGAAATGCAGTATAATATATTCATTGGATATTAGGAATAAACTCTTGTTTTGACTGTAGACAACTAGAAAATCACAGTTCTTCGTTTTATTTAAAGTCTATCTGTTCAGTCTCAATCGAATGCTACACAGAGATCAGAAAACGTTGCTGTGTTGTTACCGCTGAGAGTGACTGAAGCAGTGCTACTAACTGTCGCTAAACTGACATCATCGAGTGAACAACGTAGGTAGGTACTGTTTTTCTTCTTCCTTAAACTTGTTTAAGCAAGTCCAGGTCACATAACTAAATGATTCGTACAAAGCTTTAGCGTCCTATGGTCCACTTCTACTAAACTAGACTGTCCTATGTCCATGAATTTTTTTCCTCTAAGGACATTTTAGCCTAGTACGCCTTACTTAGGACATTTTAGCCTGGGATGACTAGCAAAACTCGGGAAATGGACTTAGGACAAAGTGATTTTTCTCTACTTTCCCATCGACTTACGACGTTCTAACCTAGCTCAAAAGATGCGTCTGATCGAGCTCTACAAGATCATGTCCCTATCTCAAAAAGTGAAAAAATGGACTTAGGACGTTCTTCCTTTGGACGGCAGTATTACACAAAGGTTTATTATTTTTCCTAATAGATCACTCGCCTGAAAAGAACACAGATTTACCATTGCCATTACCTATCAACCATATTTTCTCTTCTTGATCAAGTTTAAATTCAAATGATGAACGCTTCTCAATCAATTCGATGAAATGAAGAGTTATGGGTACCTTCATGAGGCAATTTGATTACTACTTGGTAAGGACGCACAACTGAGTTCAACTCAAAGAAAAGAACAACAATCGGATTTTGGCCAGCTAAAATTTGATCAGAGGTTAAGGATCTTTGCGATTCACACTCGTGTTTCTAATTGATCGTAAGTCCAACGCGTAAGTTCACATTGGGAGCGAACAGTTTGTCCTACACAGCTCTGAGTAGTCGCATTCGATTCTAAAATAGCAATCCTTACTTAAATTAATGAAAAAACAATACCTGTACAATGAGATTTTTCGAGCTAGGGCGATTTGTAAATTTCAACCTCAATTTTTTACCCCTTAGAAGTGACTGACACTAACGAAAAACTTTTCAGCACAACTAGACCCAAATTAGAGTTCACAGACCAAATTTCTTCAGATTCAATCCATGGTGTTCAGAGGACGGACGGCCATTTTCTAAAATTTGATTTTCGTATTCTATGTACCTTGAAACGTAAACCCCGAATTTTGAGCTCTTCAGTTCTGGTCTTCTTCCATCGTGATGTCATCAATATGTCAACTTCACTTTCACGTGTTTCCAAATTTTGCTTCCGAGTCTACCAAGGTAGCGGAAGCTTTGTTTTCACTTTTCAAGGACGAAAAAAAAAGTTCTCCAAAATCAAAATTTTCACTCGCGTTTTGCGTTTTACACCTTTCTGAACAATTTTGGTTCCGTGTCTGTCTGTCTGTGTGTCTGTCTGTCTGTGTGTCTGTGTGTCTGTGTGTCTGTCATGAATTCCTTGTAACGCGCATAACTATACGAAGTTATTGTCCGATTTCTATGAAATTTTCAGGGATTGTGCGGGTTGGTGTGTAGACGGTCCCCTATGAAAATCATCATCCCTGGACTGATAGAAGCGACTGCGCATGCGCAAATGTGAATTCCTTGTAACGGCCATAACTTCTACATTTTCTACCCCATTTCAATTAAATTTTCAGGGATTATGCGGATTAGGTTGTAGATGGTCCCCTATAAAAATCACTACCTTCGGACTGATAGTAGCCAATGCGCATGCGCAAACGTGAATTTCCTTGTAACGGCCATTTCTTCCACATTTTCTATCCGATGTCGATGAAATTTCCAGGGATTATTATGCGGATTAGGTTGTAGATGGTCCCCTATGAAAATAACCACCTTTGGACTGATAGTAGCCACTGCGCATGCGCGAACGTGAATTTCCTTGTAACGGCCATAACTTCTACATTTTCCATCCGATTTCAATGAAATTTGCAAGGATGTTACAGATTATCTTGTTTTGATGTTCTGATGTTTTGAGATTAACTACTATGCATCGGATCATCTATACAATCGGGTTATGGAAACGAGGAAGCTATGTACCACACCCATTTGTTTATATTTACGCTGGGATTTTCGCGTAGAAAATCTGACGGTCTTTGAATTAGGGCGCTTTGTAGGAGAGGTTTTCTTTGTAGATGTTCGTGCTGGGGTGGAATATAAGCACTCTTTTATCGTGAACTTATCTGTCCTTAAGATTTACCTATACTTATCTATTCTATAGAAATGAAGTTTCCGTGAATCTTAATGAACAGTTATTGAATCTTAGTGAACAGTCATTTAATTCAAGAAAAATCACATTATAAATAATCATAATATGATTATTTATGTGAGCTGCCGCTCAGCAGCTCACTGTTTCCCCTATCAGGCCATGGAGGCCAGTAAGCCCTGACAACCCCCGGGAGAAAGACCCCAGGCCGTAGAGGCCAGTAAGCCCTGAACCAACCCTCAACACAGGAAGACCCAGGCCGTAGAGGCCAGTAAGCCCTGAACAGCAGCAGGAGAAGGAGCCCACAGCCACACACACGAATGGGCGTGGCCATTCAACGTGCCCTCCCACCACCTTGGGCACAAAAAAACAACCAACAACAATTGTCAAGCCAACAGGAGAAGCCCTGATCAAGAAAGACCAGAAGATCTGCGGTTTTTGGCATTGTTAAGTTGGCCAGACTGGAGAGGGAGAGCAGTCAAATAACAAAGTAGTGAGCTGAACACCTCAGTCCTTTGAAGCGCGCCTAGCCAGCATTGTCTTGAAGCTATCCCCCCCGTCCGTGAAGCGTTCTCCCCCGTACCAGTGTCGACCCTGTATCGAACTAGTATCAAAATCGTCCTCCTGCCTCCCAGTCGAACATTGTAGGATAGATCCTGTGAGTGGTGCCCCCTCAGTGAACTCGGCTTCCGTCCTGCCTCCCCTGGAACCGTCCGAAGGAACCGCGACGCGATCCAGTCCGATCCCGGCTACTCCCCTCAACATCAACATCTCGCCTCTCATCGTGTGCGGACTCGCTCCGGTACTCCGTCACGTGAGTGAATACAGTGTAACACCTATCTTATTGGCCAATAGTAGGTAGTTAGTGAAGAGTAACTCAGTAACATTAAGCAGAACAGTATTTGGAACTGGAACATTGAAATCAAAATTTAACATCTTACCTGTAACTAAGTTTAAGAAAGCTGTAACGCCTAGTCGAATCACTCTAATCACATTTGCCTCTCGTAGAACGCCCTTCTGGCAGAACTGGGTCGTGGAACCCTCTAGTCTCGTTTTGTTCCTAATAAATAACCCTGCATTACTCTACATTTTCTTACAGTCTTACCCTGGTTCTGATTCTGGTTCATGAGTATCGGGTATCGGTAACTAGGTAGTTAAATTCACTTGCACAGAAACGAGTAACTTAAAATCATTCTTTATTTCAACAACCGATACACCGCATTGGTACAAACAGGTAACATTTACATAAATATCAAGAGTAACTTCAAAGTAGAATGCAGCCTCATCTCCCAAGCCGTATCGAGTCAAGCTACCAACGACACGTTACAAGTTAAGTATTTTTCTATTTTCTAGTTTAAGTTTTTTGTCTTTTCAGTTGTTCCTGGAACCGTTACACTTCCCCTTTTTAACAGTAACAGCAAAATTTAGAGTCTTTTATTCCCGATCGGATCGATACCCCGCCCCCAGGCTTACAAATTTGGTGGCAGCGGGTGGGATTCCTGCAAAGCGCGAACCCGGAACTGTATCGGACCCGAAACTTTTATTTCGGATCCGGTGTATTGACGGATCGCGTGTGGTGGCGCCCTGCACGAACCCACAAAACAAAATATTTGTGCTTAAGGTATCGGCCAATCCGATTTCAAAAAGTGTCGAAACAGGTCAGAACCAAGGGTAGTAGGTAGGTAGGACACCTCGTAACGGTAACTCCGAAAGTAGGTCGCACCTCACCACTACACTCACATTCCAACGAACTGTGTCGTCACACAGGAACACTAAGACAAACCGTATCGTCATACGGGAACACACAACTACCAACCCCAGACCGAACTACGAGACAGAAACTGCTACCGAGTCGGAACCGACCGTATTGACTGTGCTGTGTTTACCTATTTTGCCGCGTCTTAAAAAGTGAAACATGGTACTTTCGGACGTCGAGGATGAGGAGGAACAACAACCCTTCAACAACAAGGAAGCGGTCGACACGCTGACCGAAACCATGAAACAGATGAACGTGTTACTCAAAAAGTATCACGAAACGACCCAAGACGGTGACAAGGATGGTATTCCACGTTCACTACTGTTAGAACTGGAACCATGGGACCCAGATACACCGGGTTCGCTGAGTGTCGGGTCATTTTTCGCAAATTTTGATACCGTAACTACCGGATTGACCCAGAAACAAAAAATGAGACTCCTGAGAACTAAAACCAGGGGAACTGCGAAACAATTTCTAATAGACAGAGACGATACCCTCGAGTATGACAACGCATACGAAGTGATACGGGACGAGATGATGAACTGGTTCATGCGCGAGAACCCGCAACATGCCGCAGCCCTACTCTGGACCATCAAGAGGAACACCTCAGAAACGCTTCGGCAGTTCGCCGATCGCATTAGAGGACTGGCTCGATGCGCCGTACTTGAAGAAGGAACGCATCTCGACCGTCATGAGAAACGGGAATGGGTCGAGCGGAAAACTCTGAGCGCCTTCGTGAGGGGTGTCGGAAGGAAGATGAGCGCATTTCTCGTAACCAACCGACCTACATCACTCCGTATTGCCCTGGAACGAGCGGAAGAACTCGAGAACACACTAGTAGAGATTGAAGAAACGGAGGAACGATGGGACCTAGCAGCTGTATCGGGTGAATTAAGGTGCTACAATTGCGGTGGAACCAACCACTTCGCCGCCCGATGCCCCCGAAAGGATCAACCGGTACCCCGACGGGAACAGCGAGCCGGTGATGACCGCCGTAACAGGTGGAACAGTGATGAACAACGCCCAAGAACAGATGAACGACCTGCACCGCGATACCCCTGTATCTTCTGCGCTGCAATGGACCATTTTCCCGTTGACTGCCCCAAGAGTCCGCAACAAGCCATTTTCTGTAACTTTTGCGGGTGTCGGGAACACCTAGAAGAGAGCTGTCCCCAGAAACGGAAATTACTACCCGTGTCGCAACCAATCGCCGACCCGAAACATGTGAATGAGGTCAACCGCTATAAGTCACAAGAACCGACTAATCTCCATGTAACGGCCGTGGAACGACCTATGATACGAACACTCAAAGTGGAAGTGGGTCTCGGGAATGAAACCCGGAACATGCTCATAGACACCGGAGCCGCCTTATCGGTTCTAGCTAAACCTGTATCGGGAATCCCGTTGATACCGACGAAAATCATGGCATGGGGAGCGGACGGGGCCCTATTACCTTTCGCCGGGGAACAGTGTATTGACACCCGTATCGGTAAATACCGTTTCAAACATAACTTCCTCGTGTTCGCACGGAAGGGTGCAACCCTCGACTTACTGGGTCTAGATGTACTCAGACGGGTTCCGATGACTTTCACAACTGGACCGACGATGGGAATGAGAACGGAAAGTGAAGAGGAATGGAGGAACATGGACCCCCTTTGTTGTGAGTTGGGAAGTATCGGGATGGTGTCGCAGCTCGGGAGGAGGGAGGAAACTGGGTCACCGCGCCTGAGCCTTCGTGAAAGCGCCGACACAGTCCTCCCCAGCACCTTTCGGGTTGTGATGGCCCCCCCTTCACCCCCGCACCACGGCTGCTCTGAGGAACTTCCCATCGTGACCTTCGAGGAACGCTTCACACCGGAAACCGACCCTGTAACCTTGACCGATGGGGCCTTGACCTCCCTAGAAAAATGGAACCGGGGTGTGTCGTCGGAGGTAACCGCTGCCTTGTGCGCGGGTCAGGAACTCCCAACCGGGTCGCCCCCTGAGATAGAAGGTGTAACGCCGAGTGTATCGCCGGGTGTAACGCAAGGTGTATCGCCCCTGATATGCACCCAGGAACCAACTGGAACACAAGGTGTAACGCCGGGTGTATCGCCGGGTGTAACGCAAGGTGTATCGCCCCTGATATACATACAGGAACCACCTGGAACACAAGGTGTAACGCCGGGTGTATCGCCGGGTGTAACGCAAGGTGTATCGCCCCTGATATACACACAGGAACCAACTGGAACACAAGGTGTAACGCCGGGTGTATCGCCGGGTGTAACGCAAGATGTATCGCCCCTGATATACACCCAGGAACCAACTGGAACACAAGGTGTAACGCCGGGTGTATCGCCGGGTGTAACGCAAGATGTATCGCCCCTGATATACACCCAGGAACCAACTGGAACACAAGGTGTAACGCCGGGTGTATCGCCGGGTGTAACGCAAGGTGTATCGCCCCTGATATACACACAGGAACCAACTGGAACACAAGGTGTAACGCCGGGTGTATCGCCGGGTGTAACGCAAGGTGTATCGCCCCTGATATACACACAGGAACCACCTGGAACACAAGGTGTAACGCCGGGTGTATCGCCGGGTGTAACGCAAGGTGTATCGCCCCTGATATACACACAGGAACCAACTGGAACACAAGGTGTAACGCCGGGTGTATCGCCGGGTGTAACGCAAGATGTATCGCCCCTGATATACACCCAGGAACCAACTGGAACACAAGGTGTAACGCCGGGTGTATCGCCGGGTGTAACGCAAGGTGTATCGCCCCTGATATACACACAGGAACCAACTGGAACACAAGGTGTAACGCCGGGTGTATCGCCGGGTGTAACGCAAGATGTATCGCCCCTGATATACACCCAGGAACCAACTGGAACGCAAGGTGTAACGCCGGGTGTATCGCCGGGTGTAACACAAGGTGTATCGCCCCTGATATACACACAGGAACCAACCGGGACGCAGGGTGTAACGCCGGGTGTATCGCCGGGTGTAACGCAAGGTGTATCGCCCCTGATATACACACAGGAACCAACCGGAACGCAGGGTGTAACGCCGGGTGTATCGCCGGGTGTAACGCAGGGTGTATCGCCCCTGATATACACCCAGGAGCCAACTGGAACGAAGGGTGTAACGCCGGGTGTATCGCCGAGTGTAACACATGGTGTAGCGCCCCTGACATACACACCGGAAGGTGCAGGATCGCTGGGTGTAACCTCGGATGGAACATTGGACGGACTTGAAGATAGCCCGCAAGAAGAGCCTGATCCGTGGAAATCCCACTACAAATTTGATGGCAGCCACAAGTGGGAAGTAGAAATTCGTCCTGAAGATGAAATAGATGATGATGAAGACCTCGTCGGAACCAGAGCACGAGTGGCAACCCTGCAAACCGTACTACCGTCCCCAACGTCAAGCCAGAGCGCCCCCGAGTTGTCGGGAGGAGAGCGACAAAGGGCTCTAGAGGCATCGACGAGTGGCGGTAATTCCACGCGGGATCTCGGGAACGCAACCGACATAGACGCAGAAATGGAGGATTGGGAAATATTTCCTACGGATCAATGGGACGAACCGCAACCAGAATTGGGAGCAGCCATGGAAGCCAAACTCAGTCACCTGACGAATGCCGATCGAGAGGCAGCCAAAGGAACTCTCCTAAACTTCCGTGAGCTCTTTCAACCGCCAACCAGTGAGGGATGCAGCCTTGAGGTCTACCACGAAATTACGACTACCCAACCCGAGGTGACGGCGCAGAAACCTTACCCCATACCGCACGCGCTTCGCGAGGTGGTTGAGACGCAATTAAAGGACATGTTAGAAGCTGGGGTCATCAGTGCTTCAACCAGCCCATGGTGCGCCCCAGTTCTTCTTGTCAAGAAGAAGACCCCACCTGGAGAGGAACAAAAGTGGAGGTTTTGCACCGATTTCCGACAATTAAATAAGATCACAAAGGGAGACGCATATCCGATACCTCGTCTGCAGGAAACGTTGGCGTTATTGGGCGGGTGCCAGTGGTTTACAACTATCGATCTCTTGTCCGGATACCATCAGATACCAGTACACCCCGATGCTAAAGAAAAAACAGCTTTCTCGGTCCTTGGGAGACATTTTGAATATGACAAAATGCCCTTTGGGTTAAAAAATGCTCCCGCGACTTTTCAAAGAGTCATGAACAATGTATTGGACGGATTGCTGGGAAGGAACTGCCTTGTGTACCTGGATGATGTAATCATTTTCTCCGCCACACTGCAAGAACATCTGGAACGGCTGCGGGAGGTATTCGAGCGCCTACAAGATGCCCAATTGCAAGTGAACCTGGCAAAGTGTGAGTTCTTGAAGACGGAGGTACGCTTCCTCGGTCACCGAGTGACGACCAAGGGAATCTACACAGAACCTGAGAAAACCCAAGCCGTCCGAGAGTTTCCTGTCCCCACAACATCCCTGAGGCTCCAGTCCTTTTTAGGACTCGCGGGATTTTACAGACGATTCATCCCAAACTTCTCAGGGATCGTCGCACCATTGACCGATCTACTGAAGAAAACGAACCCGTTCGAGTGGATGCAAGCACATCAAAGCGCATTTGACGAACTAAAGAAGCGCCTTACTGAAGAGCCGGTGCTGGCATACCCAGACCTCACGAAACCCTTTGTTCTGGCGACGGAAGCTTCAGGAACGGCCCTGGGAGCGGTCCTATCCCAAGATCACGACGGAGAAGAAAAGCCAGTAGCGTACGCAAGCCGCAAGCTCAACCCCGCCGAGACGCGCTACTCCGTGACCGAACGGGAACTTCTCGCGGTGGTTTGGGCCGTGAGGCATTTCCAAGAATACCTACTGGGGCAACCCTTCGAATTACAAACAGATCACATGGCCCTTACAGCTGCCATGCGATTGCGAGATCCCACCTCCCGTATTGGCCGTTGGGTTTTACGCTTGGCGGAATATGATTTTATACCAAGGTATCGCCCAGGGACCGCAATGAAGCATGCCGATGGTTTGAGCAGGATGGAGATAGCCGCACTGACGCTGGAATTCCCAAAAAGCTTGATGATAGCGGCGCAGAACATCAATTCGTGGGTACAGACGACAGTGATCTTCGGGAAAGGAGGAAAAACACGGCGGAACGACGGAGTACTTGAAACACAGGTTCGGTTGGATGGTAAGGATGAATGGGTCCCACTCATGCCCGTGTCCTTGAGGGAGTGGCTCCTGGATAGATGCCATCGAAACGAGTGGTCAGGACACCCTGGAGCGGAGACCACCGAAAAGCTTGTTCGGAAGTTGGGATTTTGGCCACACTTGTCAAAGGATGTCAGGGAGTACGTGAGAAGGTGCGAGACCTGTCAACGCCGTAACACGCCATCTGGCCTCCGACACCCGATCCAGAAACCGCTCTTACCCGATAGGCCAGGACAGATTGTTGGGGTGGATTTCGTAGGACCAGTCACGTCCGGAACCACCCAGAAATATATCTTAACCGCCATCGATCACTTCACCAAGTACGCCGAGGCCTACCCTGTACCCGACTGCACCGCCGGAACTGTGGCCCGAGTCCTAGCAACCCGCTACATACCTGTCCATGGCGTACCAGTACGACTCATCTCCGATCGAGGGACTGCTTTTACCGCAAGGTCGACGAAGGAACTGTGCACCAAATGGGGGATACGTCAAGTCTTCACGACGGCGTATCACCCTGAAGGTAACGGCGTTTGTGAACGCTTTCACAAGACCCTCGCCAATATCCTCTCGAAGATAGTCAAGAATACCACCGCCTGGGAATCGGTACTGCCAATCGCCCTCGCTGCTTATCGATCTCTGCCTCACAAAAGCACAGGATTCTCTCCCAATTTCTTAACCTTCGGAAGAGAAATAAGACTTCCCAACGAGTCCTTCCAAAGCCTGAGAAGCTCACCAGAAGACACCACAGGCCTGAAGCATCTTCAGACGGCCCATAACGCTGCAATCCACTGTCTCCACCAAGCATGGAAAAAGAGAAGCGACATCATAAACGCTCGTCTGGCCGCGAGATCATTCCAACCCGGAGATCGAGTGTATCTAAGGGAAATGCAACCGCCAGTTGGAGCCGCGCGGAAATTATGGAGCCCATGGTCAGGTCCTTGGGTCGTAACAAAGAAACATACGGAAGTAACCTATGAAATCCGAGACGTCGCCGACATCAAGTGCCAAACAGTGCATATCAACCGACTAAAGCCCGCTTTCTCCGCTGGAGTTCCAGATGAAGCATTCATGGAACATTTGACCGAACTGGAGCGAGAACAACCGATAGTTCCACTTCCTCAGATCGACGATCCAACAAAAGCAAACCCCGAAGATCCCCATCTAATGGAGTGGGTGACAGAAGAACCCTGTAACCAAGGTCCCCAATCTGCAGACTCATCTGACACAATCACAAGCACCCCAGAGAATGTTTCGAGTTCAGCAGGACCCTCGGGTTCCACTACAAGAGGAACACTGGGAAGCCCATCGACCTCTGCGCTCACTGTCACGACACCTCGTCAGAACGACATATGGGATCAGACCACTGAGTCTCCTGACACCCCACCGAGCGTAAGGAGCGAACAACCCGTCGCCTCAACATCGCAGCAGCTAGCTACAACCAGCCGCCAAAATGATGAAGACACTGAAAATCGTCCTGCGCCAAGGTACTCACTACGACCTAGAGTGCCGGTAAACTACAGCCAGACCCATGCGGGAAGGCGATGACTTACTGACTAACTAAAACTAAAACTAAAAACTAAAACTAAGACTTACCTGACAAAAACACACGAACACACACCTGAAACAAGAACACAAAAATTGAGTAATGCATATAAATTGAGTAATGCAAGCCGAAGTTAGGAACGAAAATCGAACTGGACCCTTCAGGTCAACCAATTAAATAGGACCCTTCAGGTCAAACCATTTAATCAGGACCCTTCAGGTCAAACTCCCAATGCCACGAACCCAGAAAACCCACTACTAGACCCTTCAGGTCTAACAAGCTTGAATAACCACATATCCAAGACTGAGGTACTCACCGTACTTTCAATCCTCAATTGAGCCAAAGATGCGCTGGTTCGCACTCAAGTAAATGCCGTACAATTTCAAGGGTCAAATGCTATTAGGGGCAATTTGTGTTTTCTAGGATGACGCACCAACATCTCCGGGACCCTCGAGCACAAAAAGGAGCCCCACCGCCCGACGAAGATATCGCCACAATACACCGGTACCTTGATTGCGCGACCGCTCGTCTTAACGCGTTGGCCCCCACCGTTCTCGACACCGCGGAACCCGTGTTCAACCCCCGATTCACGATGCCCACTCTAGCCACTCTGATAAAATTCATGTTACGCACCGAGGAGTATAACGCCAAAGCAATCCTGGCAGACGCAGCAATCGTCTCGATCACGGAAATCACCGAACTCCTGCCGATATACCATCGCATCGCGCAGGAGCGAGATATACTCCTCGAAAAGCAAAACGAGTGGCTCCTGGAGAAACAAACCCTGCTGCGGGCACTGTGCGAACATGAGCACGTCGACACAGTGCCGGTACAGTCAGCTGCGGAGCCACCCGCGGCGAGGACCGAGTCAACTGAGACCCCGCCAGCAGGGACGGAAGGCACCACCACCGCCTTGCCCTCATCCTCCCAGGGAGTCCCATCGAAGACTGCTACACCAAAGGTCAAACAAGCCGGGAAACACAGGAAGAAGGAGGGCACACCCAATTCGCCACCAACCTCATCATCCTCGTCATCTTCCTCCTCATCATCCTCCTCGGACTCGTCGTCCTCCTCGTCGGACTCCGATACCACCGCCGACCAAACCAAGGGTCAGAGGAAGAAGAAGACCAGGCAGGAAACACCACCACCTGACGAGCCAGAACCATCCACCTCCTAGGCCATAGAGTCTGTGCCCGAGGAGCCCGAGGCAATCACCGTGCCCGTAGCCCCACCCTCACCGTACACCAACCCAGAAGAGTCCCGGAGCGAGGAAGCCGAAATCTCAGCATCCATCCGCAACCTTGAGGACACCCAAGAGTTTGCCACCTGGATGTCCACGCCACTTCGGACCCCCCGGATCCAGCTCGAGCGGTGCGAGGAGCCCCGGATCGTCTTGCCCTTGGTTCTCCGACTGAAAAGGTCGTCGGCCCCAAAAGGACCAAGGACGTGCCCCGTCTGTACACGCCCGTGCCAGCAAATAGTCAACTTCCGCTGCACGGCGTGTAAGACATTCTGGCAACGTCTGAAGAAATCCTACGACGCCCAGAGGGAGCTGCCCACATGCCCGGAAGACCACAAGAAGTCCCGAACCCCGTCGACCTGCCCAGGATGCCGTCGTTACAAGTATGAGGCAGGGCTGCGACGAGCTCACCCATCGCAACCCCTGCCCATACCCAGCGTCATTGAGGACGACGCTGGCTCCCGGAGAGGTGGGGGATGTGAGCTGCCGCTCAGCAGCTCACTGTTTCCCCTATCAGGCCATGGAGGCCAGTAAGCCCTGACAACCCCCGGGAGAAAGACCCCAGGCCGTAGAGGCCAGTAAGCCCTGAACCAACCCTCAACACAGGAAGACCCAGGCCGTAGAGGCCAGTAAGCCCTGAACAGCAGCAGGAGAAGGAGCCCACAGCCACACACACGAATGGGCGTGGCCATTCAACGTGCCCTCCCACCACCTTGGGCACAAAAAAACAACCAACAACAATTGTCAAGCCAACAGGAGAAGCCCTGATCAAGAAAGACCAGAAGATCTGCGGTTTTTGGCATTGTTAAGTTGGCCAGACTGGAGAGGGAGAGCAGTCAAATAACAAAGTAGTGAGCTGAACACCTCAGTCCTTTGAAGCGCGCCTAGCCAGCATTGTCTTGAAGCTATCCCCCCCGTCCGTGAAGCGTTCTCCCCCGTACCAGTGTCGACCCTGTATCGAACTAGTATCAAAATCGTCCTCCTGCCTCCCAGTCGAACATTGTAGGATAGATCCTGTGAGTGGTGCCCCCTCAGTGAACTCGGCTTCCGTCCTGCCTCCCCTGGAACCGTCCGAAGGAACCGCGACGCGATCCAGTCCGATCCCGGCTACTCCCCTCAACATCAACATCTCGCCTCTCATCGTGTGCGGACTCGCTCCGGTACTCCGTCACGTGAGTGAATACAGTGTAACACCTATCTTATTGGCCAATAGTAGGTAGTTAGTGAAGAGTAACTCAGTAACATTAAGCAGAACAGTATTTGGAACTGGAACATTGAAATCAAAATTTAACATCTTACCTGTAACTAAGTTTAAGAAAGCTGTAACGCCTAGTCGAATCACTCTAATCACATTTGCCTCTCGTAGAACGCCCTTCTGGCAGAACTGGGTCGTGGAACCCTCTAGTCTCGTTTTGTTCCTAATAAATAACCCTGCATTACTCTACATTTTCTTACAGTCTTACCCTGGTTCTGATTCTGGTTCATGAGTATCGGGTATCGGTAACTAGGTAGTTAAATTCACTTGCACAGAAACGAGTAACTTAAAATCATTCTTTATTTCAACAACCGATACACCGCATTGGTACAAACAGGTAACATTTACATAAATATCAAGAGTAACTTCAAAGTAGAATGCAGCCTCATCTCCCAAGCCGTATCGAGTCAAGCTACCAACGACACGTTACAAGTTAAGTATTTTTCTATTTTCTAGTTTAAGTTTTTTGTCTTTTCAGTTGTTCCTGGAACCGTTACACTTCCCCTTTTTAACAGTAACAGCAAAATTTAGAGTCTTTTATTCCCGATCGGATCGATACCCCGCCCCCAGGCTTACATTTATAATGTGATTTTTCTTGAAATTGTGAAATTATTGTGGTTTCCAAAATTGTGAAATTATTCACCATTTTACTTATGGTTTAAATTATTACCATAATATGGTTGAACTGAAGCTAATAATTTTTATAGCCAATAATTTCAAAATTTTGGAATTTGAAGATAATAATTTAGTATATTGAAATCAGAATGAAATAAATAAACTTTGATTTTGGGACATCTCTGTGGTACTTCCTTCAAGTTTTCCCACTCTTCGTCTGATCATCACTTATTGATGTTTCAAGTTCATTCGATTCTGTGAAAATTAGGCCGAACTGAGCGACTTTACCTCTCGAGTGTAGCTTTAAGCCGCTGTGGAGTTTTGTGGTTCTTGCAAATCCGCATAGTTGTGGAATGATCTCGAAACTGGGAATACATCGTGCTCTATAAGGTCACGGTCGCTTTCCAAACGCACCAGCCTCCAACACGATTTTCGTTATTCCCGGGCCTAACTCCGTCTCATCGGAACCTCCTCGAAGGACCGCGAAGGCTGAAGACCGATAAGGAAGGGCCCGGTGCCTGCCCGAACACAGATACCCAATTAGCGAGCTTTCACGTTTAATTGTAACCACCTGTATAAGGTGACTACTAGGGCACACGGGGCCGGCCTAGCGACGTCGTCGTCGCGGCTCATTGCGCCGATATCACCCGGGGTCCGCTGTCATCCGCTATCAAACTACCAGGCATCCGTTTTTCCAGGGTATCGAGCTTCCTCCGCTCTCCAAGACCACCCCGATCGCGTACCGACTTATCCCCCATCTAGTCGTTATTACGCTATTCATACGATCGTCCGTTTATGCGTGAAGACGGGGCTACTTGTAATTTTCCACTATTGCGGTCATTCCGCAGACGTCACTGAATACATTTGTTCAATAATTTCGCTATATTGGTTTTACTTTCCCATTCCTCGACACATTCAGGCCCCTACGATTTGCTTCAGATTAACGCAATTCTGCACGGGTAACCAGTTTCCAACGAGAACTAAAATCTTCATAAATACTTACTTCTCTTTTAGCGAACTTTCTAGGAAAATGGAGTTAATTTGTCAGCATAATATAATTTTCTCACTGATTTTTTTTTTATTTTTGAAGTTTTTTTAAAAACGGTAAATCTTATTTACGGGTGTGGAATGACCAAGCTAGTCGATTTGTTGTTTTTTCTTGTATTTGCATAACGTTTCTGTTCTGGAACAGGATCCTATTCATGTACGTAGTTTCCCCAGAACAGACAATATATAAGTTGATAATAATTAGTAACATGGTGGGGTTCAACTGTGACCGAGCAAGTTGTGGCGTGTGTCTCTGGAGATGAGACTCGGACCAGTTGCAGGACCGTGAGTTCGGGGCTCGCCTCGGGAGTGTATTTTCGGGTAAGCCGGTCGCAGTTTCCCCTACTGTTTAATTTTTTCCTACTGACTAAATTACAGTGGAACCATTTTGTCCAGTAAGTTGTAGTAAAAATGAACCTATGTTTTATCGCTTACTGGTTAGAATTGAACAATAGCTATTTTCATAAGAATTATAATGAAACGCTCATGTTGTCGTTAGCATCGACTGCAACTACACTCGTTTGTTCTTCGTTCTCAGTATTTTTGTTGTTGATGGCAACAAAAACGATCAGAATAGGAATTTTAAAGATAGTAACCTAGTAGGTCTAGAGCAACCTTACGTGAAACCTACCCGGCCAACACTTTTTTGGAAACTCGATCATTATAGTCGATTGTCGAAACAAACAGGACTCATATGTTTCGTATAAATTTAGTTTCCCAATAGCCTAGAGAGCATCGGGTCTGTTCTCGGTGTTATTTTGGTCAGGATCGCGAGAGAGCGAGAAGTCCTGTCATACTCATAAATCCGGCCACTTTCCTTCCCTGGTGTCGCCAAGGGGTTATCCCAGAAACCCGGGTAGCTCGAGAGACAATGGCCGAAGAAATCTGCCGGATTAGCATCGAACAAATCGGCCCGTGAGACGACCTCCGGACAATGGCTTCGGCGGGTTTGAGGAGATCGCGGGACGAGGCTCTGGACTGACTGTTTGAATAATCGAGCAGTGCCATATGGGAGCTCTACATCTTGATGTTTCACAGCAGGGTGATGTAGAGTATTGAGTACCGTACCTACTCAATCCTAAGTATAGGTTTTCCATTCATCCGCCATCACAATTTCACCTGTCTAGGAAACAGGAGTATTGGTGAGCCATCCACATAAATCAACTATGGTAAAATTGCCTATACTTATTGCTGTTCAAAGTAGAATACAAACTTAATTATTCTGGTTTTGGTTTATAATTTTTAATAACGAACCTTTGGAACCGACCAAAAAATTTTTTCGTTTAACCCCACCCCCACTCCCTCCTCAAAATTTGATGTTTTACGTTTCAAGGTACGTAGAATCCGAAAATCGAATACAAATTGGGCCGTCTGCCGTATGCGGCACTTTCCTTAGTCCCCATGGATCGATTTTGATGAAATTTTGTATATGAGCTGAGTTGAAATTTTGAAAACGCCCTAACTCAAAAAATTTTGACGTAAAGGTATTGTTTTTCCTTCAATTTAAGATTCTATAGAATTTTTAGAATTTTTTGAGACCACCCGGAATAAGACAAACCGTCCGCTCACTACGAGAATTTAAAGTTTGGACGTAGGTACGATAAATCAGAAAAACGAGCGTGAATCGCAAAAGAGGTTCGAATTCTAGCTGACCGAATCGCGATCGATGTTTTTCTTCATGTTGGTTGGTGGTAACAATGGCAAAGCCGTGTTCTTTGTAGACGAGTGATCTATATAGAAAAATAATAATCCTTTGTGTAATAATTTGCAGCGTTGTCGTATCGTGTCATATTTTGTGCATGTCATTAAGATGTGTTCTATGGTGTCAATTTCGTGTTACATGTGATGCGATTTGGAGATTCCACTGCATCAATTTTATTAAAATAAGATCGGCCATCTTGAGCTCGTGCTTGGTTAGTGAAGGTTGATCTTTACAGAAGGCCCGGTTAAGCAAAATGTGCACCCCTCTAAAACACTTTGCATGGTTCTCTGTTTTTATCTTTTCATATCCAATTTTCCAGTCACCTCTTGCCTCCACTCCAGCATATCTTTTTGACTCTTGCTTTGGGACTAGAGTTATCAGCATGGGAGCTTCGTTCAGTGCCCTCCGAGCAATTTCATCAGCAATCTCGTTGCCCTTTAGACCAGCATGAGCTCACGTGAGCGAAATCTCCACGCCCGATTCTTCACACTGCAACAGGTTCTCGAGGATGTCTGCAATCACAAAACTTAGCGATTTCGATTTGAATGCGTTTTCTAATGCTTTCACTGAGCTTTTGCTATCTGTAAAGATGACGGTACTCTCAAGTCCTTCTTCTTGGACATTCTTCAACGCCAGTGCAATGGCCATTAATTAATTTTGGAATTACCTATATCAAATTAAAAACTTGATCTATTCCGATTTGTTATCGAACTTTACTCAATTCATTTCACAACTCTATTTCACAAGAAACTCGTTAAACAAATTATTTTGGATCAATATCCTCTTGATTGGAGTTTGTAGGGAAATTGAGAGATTATGGCTTTGAAGTACTTTCTACAATAATTGTAGAAGTCAGCAATTATTGCTGACTTCTATTTGGAAAATGATGAATTTTTTCCTAGAAAATGTTGAATATAATTTGGAAGCGTCCCTGTCGACACATAGGTTAGTGCCTTCTTCATTGATTGAGCTGGAGCCCAGGGTTACTGGCCCTCCATTGAAATATTTATTATTACAAACGGAATAATATGGGGTGGAGCCAATCGGTGGTTGGATAATGGGAAAGTGCCATATGGGGGCAGCAACCGGCTCTGATAGCGACCTCTCGTAATTACCGGAGATCCTGCGAGGCGATGAGCGGGGGAGACGACTCTCGACAAGCCACCGTGAAATGAAATGCAACTCCGGCCGGACCTGCCCTCATGTCGAAATTACTGGCAACCGAGACGATTTCAATCATCCGAACCCCTTCGGACGCGTGTTCGGCTTGTGGACCATCTGATGCGTTGCTCAACGGGCCGTGGAGATGAGGGTGGAAAAAAATTGGAGCGCACAGCAGCGCTGCTTTTCAATGGAAATTATCACATGAAGCACCAAAACGGACACCTCATTACAAGTTTTTCTACTCGTAGAATAAATCAACTGTGGTTCCGATGTTCAAGTTGGTTCGGTTTGGTTCATGGTTTCACGGGCTTCTACTTTGGACTAAGCTTTTGAAGAAACGAATATTTTGAACCAGTTCAACTATTATGGATCAAAAGATACCGACTTTCGGTCTCAGCGCAAAAGGTATTGTCATTAGTTTAGTTTTCATGCTTTTAATTTTCATTTCAATCAAATTGGAAGAGAAGATTGAAGACAATGTATACCTTTAGTGTCACACCAAGGACAGATCAGTAAATAACTTCAGACACATCACCACAACATCAGATCACCCTAAAACAAATGGAGTGAGGGAACGAACGGTCAACCTTTTGCAAGCAGCACTATTCAGCGTCAAATCATAGCAAGCTGAAGTTTTTATTGTCGTACAGGACTTTGAATCACCACAGGTAGAACTCTAGTAAAGTTTTTGCTTGACCAAACGTTGAGTGCCTACAAGCTGACACTGTAGAACCTGAGGAATTACTGAAGCAGAAGTTGCAGCATTATTTCGCCACTGAAGGAATATCAAGAGGAGAAAACCGTTCGAGTCAATCCTGGGAAGGAGAGCAAGGTATTTTCCGAGGGAATCGTAACGAAAAAGACCGGACCAATTTCTTACATCTTCAACATAGATGAAATGAATTGGCCAGCGGTGAAGAGAACTAAGTGCAAAAAAGCGATTTTTTTAAAAATTGTTGATTTGGGTTCTCCTCGGCAAGACACATCATGTGGTGGTGAAAAGAACTAAGTTTCCGCTTCAGATTGTCAAATATTCGTCTCCACCACCGAGCGTTTCGTGGAGAAAAGAACTAAGAGTGCCCTTCACCACCTGATGACGGGTCTCCGCGGGCATGCCCGTTGATCAAAGTACATTGTTTCTCATCAATAAACAACAAACTTATTATACTAAGCAGTTTCGTGAACTTTTTCACCTCAGTCTGCTTTCTCCTATGGTGAAGTATTGTTTGTGAGTGCTTCTAAATATTGTTTTTGTTCGCGGTTTCCCAACCGAGCGATTCATTTTTTTAAAAATGGGTCCCAAACGTATAAGAGATGAAGCTGGGAAGTTGGACATAAACGTCAACTAATTAAGAAAAAAGACTGCAAGGCCTTCAGTACACCAGTTATAGTGGACAGAGTGTGCCATGTTCGTAAGTACCTACCACAATACCATAGCTTAGTCACCCAACTTTTTACATAGATACACGTTTATTTAGCGCCAAAAAGTTGGAGGATGTTGGCAAACTAAGACAGTATGTCCCTGAAGCGTTTAGGCAATTTTTAGAAAAAATACTGGCTTGGCCAACTCAGGAACAAGAAGATGTAAAACAAACGTGAGAAAAAAAATGGAGAATAATGAAGAAAAAATATGAAAAATCGAAATGACAATCTATATACATAATATTCAATAAGTTTACAAAGTTATTCGTTCAAATAAAGATATTTCGTCATTTTCGGTCTTAATTTTCTTCATGCCCAGGTAATCAAGTGGTGAAAGGCAAGTTCCCAAAATGTAACATTTTTTTTCGGTTATCCCCCTCTAAATTTTGCGGCAGTTCAATGCTGTTTGAACATCACTTTTATTGGCCTTCCAAAAGAAAAAAAAACTGGGTCAAAATCGAGCGCTTTAGTTAAACTATGCAGTTTTTTGCTTCTCCTGAAAAGTGGCGTTTTTGCACTTAGTTTCCTTCACCACTGGACAATTCAAATAGTACATGCCGGTTAGGTGAGGGAGGCAGCTTATATCCATGAAAGGGATAATTGTTGCTTCCTGAATGTTGTATATTTCCCATAGCGTTATTGTAGTACTCAATAGAGACCGTATGAAATCAAATATTCATTCTTTCACCAAACTCCGTCTCAAACGCGCTTAAAATTACTCGTCCCAACTCAGTCATTGAAGAAAAATTCATGAGAAGCCTGAAAAAAGTGTCAGCATCCACATAGCCTTTTTGTTTGTATTTGTATTACAATTGAAATTCGGGGTTTTAAATGGTGAGTGTCATGAAACGGAAGTGAAAAGAAATTTAGTCTTGTTGACATTATTCGAGATCCAGGACATTATCATTGGTATACGTCGTATACCGTAAAGGTAAGTACCTACACCCTTTTGAGTTTGTATGAACGAATTAGCTATGCCGCTCTCCCATCTTTCCGAGCATTTATGATGAGTGATAATTAGAGGCGTTGTTGGGAGCATGTGGGTGTAGTATGAGCATTATCCGAGACCAATCAGCGTCCCGTAATTTATCGTTTCCTGGTCCAATGAATATCATCAGTCTGGCAGGAGCCTGGAGTGTCAGGGACGACGCTACCTTGACCTCAACAGACTTGTAGTACAACAGTTCCTCTGAAAACTCAAATACAATTTGTTGTCCTTGTTCATGTAAGTATTACTAACTTGCGTAAGCATTGGTACGTGTTGGTATTTATGGGTGTAAATGCATTTCTGCTCTATTAACTCTGGTATGTATAAAGTGGCTGACAGACACGAGGAAAATTTCAGTGATGTTGACAGCAGTGAGCATCTAGAATATCCCAGGCGCTCAGTAAATGTCCCCCCTTTATAAAAGTTTCCATTTCAAACCTTCAGCTGTGACCTAACCGCCATAAAAAGTCCTTTGTTCCCTAGTTTCTGTTTCCTAGTGTCCCTCAGACACTTTATACACAGGCAACCCAAAACACGTACGTTTTCGGGCACAATTTTGCATAAATTTCCAACCGATTTGCGGAATTATTTTTTGTTCAAACGACTTCCGAGTTCCAAATTATTTCACCAGAATATTGAAATTAGTATGGGGAGGGGGCGAGTGGAGGGATAAACTCCCAAAATATCAGAATTTTCAATATTTCGGTTCCTTTATAGCTTACAATTTGTACCCGAACTATAAAATTGATGGGACATTATCAAGAGCTCTGGATTTTCATGTATCAAGTATTCTTTGTGCCACCATGGAACAAATTAGTGGTGCCACTACGGTGCCAGGACACCAGAAACCGCATATTCCGTGGGTTTTTGTGTATTTCACCGTGAATACGGATGTGAACTGCGGTCTACCTACCTGGACTGGCACCGTTGCGGTGGAATGGGGGGAGGGGTCAACTCGAATTCGCATTTTGGGTATCGCAGATTATAGTTTTTGAAATTCTGTTCGTATTAGACTCCTTGAGACTCCCATTGACTACTTGCGTTCAAGTCTATTTACTTAGTTTTAACTAGTAAAATGTTGGTTTGACGAAAAATATATTAAGTAACCCATCATGTGTCTCAATAACAACTTTATAGTTGCTACGTGCCTGTCAGACCCTTAATACATCAGAGGGTTTATATACACCATTGGTTAATGGGCAACAAAGGTACGTGTATTGAAGAAATACAGATATTTGGCAGCTAGGAGGTTCCACTGCAGAAGAGGGTCAACATTCAAACTTTGCATGTTCACATTCTTGTTCGAGGGTGGAGGTTATTTTTCATGTAACTTCACCACTGGGCATACAAGGGATGTAAGGGAATACAAGCCAAGATACTACACACATTGAGTTTTCTGTGTGTACTTAAATATGTTCCTGCCTCTCCGAATATGTAATTATCTTTCGTCCTGAGTCCGGTGCGATGTAATTGTATATCAATGAATGAGCCACCGTTTGATCCTATGAATCCGGTTTTGAGAGTGCAAAACAATCCAGAGCTAGTGTACGAAAAAAATCCGGTTACACAGTACGAATAAAGTGAGGTATTCTATAGTGACCAACATAGGTATACATAAGATTACTGTAACAAACTCTGTACCAATAATTTCTGAGCTATCCATTCCGCAGAAAAATTCTGAAGAAAAAAAATAAGAAAATATGCTGAAAAATCCACGAAATTTTAACTGTGTTGTTTTTTCAAAGTAGGTATCAATCAATGTTGCATCAAATCCAAATATCTACTTGAAATCAACTGATCAACGCAATACTCGATAATTGTCTACCTGCAGATTCCAAGTTGTTAATGTGGTAAATTAATCCGGTTGTTAATGTGGTTGTTAATGTGGTAAATTAATCCGAACAGAAAGGCGCTAGAGTGGGAGCCAAAACTCTTTCATTCAACATTATAGTTTCTTCAACACAAAATCGAGTGTTGAGAATAATTACAGGAAACCACTGTTACATCAGGAACTCTATCATTCGCTTAAACCTCAGCATCCTCACTGGCCAAGACACAGAAAAAACCATCTATGAAAAGACCCAAGCAAAAATGCTGAACCGCCCGAACCCTGATCGCCTGATGAACCAGATCGCCGAAAATCGACCCCTACCTCGCTTCGAACGATGATTTCAGCGCATACGCCCTGAAGACGCCATACTATAAAAGTAAAATAAAATAAATTATAACATTACAGTAAATAACACAAGTCTTTTCCTCAAATTATGATAAATTATTGTGAGGGACAATCGTAGGACTGCATCCTTAATCATGTTCCATATTATTCGTAAGGGACAATTATGGCGGAATAGCCACTCTCCTAATGGCGTAGGAAAAATAATATTCGTTTTAAAATTATGCAAAAAAATAAACTCATCTTTATTTTTTTTTAAATTCCCAAAAACAATTATTTTGATATGTTGGAATACTGAAAAAACGCTGAAAATTATTCCACCAACAAATTTTGAGAGGGGGTAAACATTTTTTTTCTTCGTCGATTCCTAAGGTAATAAAACGATATAATCGAAAATAATAAACCAATATCAGCCTTCTTGCTGACTAAAATAGCTCCGGTATCGCACCGATCGACTAAACGAAAAGAAACACTCAACCAGAAAACAACTCTGCTGATATATGTATCCAGCTACTCAAAATCCGAGAAACGGCCCAGAGAGGCGATTTTTACCTCCAGTCAACCTTTTACAATATTAAGCTGTCAAATCAAAGGTCTCGTTCAAATTTAACATTTGTAAATCTCTTGTGTGCTCCTAAATTCCGGGGCACACCTACACCACTTCGAGGAGATTCATCACTCGGCCAGTGCCGGGTTAAAAGATTGCCTTGACTCTTAGCAGAGCAGCTCGAGTGTGGAATGTGTACCAGGAGTTTTCAAGGTTCAAGGATGGAATGAGGATAATAACATCTTTTTCAAATCGAGCGGATGAAAATAACAATTTGGATGAAACTGACTAAATAAACTTGCATAGTGTGCATCGTAACAACGTCTTCCTAGTTGGGTGGGCAGTAGAGTTTCTTTGCTTGTAGAATAATTCCTTCTAACTTCTTACGTACTTCTTAGAAAATTATAGTTCGAATGAGGAATTGATATCATGATGGTTGCCTTCTGGGTTGACAGACACTTAACAAGAATCGAATTTGATTTTCAATATACGAGAATGATGATTACAGAATAAATTTTGTCTGTATTTCTTCGAATTGTGTAATTGAGGTCATTTATGGGAAAATTAGTGCGGTTGGAATATATTTGTTTCCTGACCTTGAAGTCACGTTCAGCAAAACCAAAATCAAAATTTTAACTCCAAAATAGAAAATATCACAATATTTATACTCGTATAGTAAACAATGAGTGATTCACAAAAATTCCATCGGTTTGATGATTTCGATATTCTCAAGTGAATCTATCCTTCAACTACACGCGGCCTCCACTGGAACAGTTCTACACGCAGGCGGGACTCCGTCCCACCCTGGTGTTTTGGTTTATTATTTTCAATAATGAACCTTTGGAATCGACCAAGAAAAAAAAATTTAACACCCCCCCAAAATTTGATGGTTTACGTTTCAAGGTTTACGTAGAATCCAAAAATCGAATAAAAATTTGGCCATCCGTCCGCCGTACGCCGTACGCGGCACTTTTGCCACTTAGCATTGACCGATTTTGATGAAATTTGGTATGTAGGCTCCATTTGGGGTCTAGTTGTGCCCCGAAGATTTTGGTTGATGTAGGTCACTTCTAAGGGTTCCAAAATCAATTTTGAAATTTTGAAAACGCCCTAACTCAAAAAATTTCGATATAAAGGTATTGTTTTTCCTTCAATTTAAGATCTTGTAGAATTTTTAGAATTTTTTGAGACCACGCGGAGCTCTGTAGGACAAACCGTTCGCTCCCTACGAGAATTTAAAGATTTACGTACGATAAATCAGAAAAACGAGTGTGAATCGCAAGAGGCCTAATCTCCGTTCAAATTTTAGCTGACCGAAATGAGATCGATGTTTTTCTTCATGTTGTATGATTCGTGGCTCTGCAGACGAGTGATCTATTTAAAAATAATAAACCGTTGTGTTATAATTTGCAGCGTTTTTGACCTTAGTATAATTCTGGGAGCTTCAAGTGCAATTGTAGTAAAACCCAGAAAAAATTCCTGGATCTCAGATCCCAAAGGACTACGAGAAAATTAATAATTTACATTGGATTGAAGCGTAAGAGGTACAGAAGAAAAGAGCTTTTAGTCTCTGAAAAAGGGATCACAGGAGGGCACTGTTACTATAACGACATTTTTTTTAAAAATTCACATGAATGAGCTTTTTATCATTTATAAATCGATTAGATACTTGTTCTATGGGAGTCTGAAACACTATCACAAAATATCAGCGTTATTATTTTTTGTTATTTTTCCAAAAATTCTCCTTACCACCATAACGAACAACAGAAAAACTCATTCACAGAAAATTCTCATTCATCCAAAATTCCTTCGAACCAGCACTAGGTATTACGAAAATAAGGAATAATTTTTTTTTATCTGTACACGAAAATGTTGGTATTGGAGTTTTCATGAATATTGGCCACAAAATTGTTCTCTAGTATGTTGGAGTAATCATTTGCCTCGGAAAGTTCTCGAAGAACCCGAAAAATTTCATGGGCTTGACATCGATGTGACCTAAAATTTTGGCAAAAACCCAAACAATGGAAAAATATAAAAAAACACAAAAAAAAAACAATATAATATGGTCGGTTTTGAGGAATCCCAGAACAGTAGTGAAATACATTAGTTTTTACTCGCGGGCAGTGCGGAGTGCTAAAATAGGGAGCCTTCCGACTTTTACGGTTGATAACATACTAATGAAGCCCGCAAAGAAATATTTGGCGTGATTTCCGCGTAAAGGTAATTGTAGAAGAAGAATACGCGGAACCACATCTCCCTGAGGAGGGAGAACTGTGAGTTATTCTAAAAATTGAACCAGGGCGGGACTGCGTCTCCTGCGTGTAGAAAGGGGCTTCAAAAGCTCTGAAGTTGTCAAGCATTTCAAACCGATTGAATGTGAACAAACTACTTTCTTTCACCTTGGTCGATTCCGAAGATTAATTTATTATTGGCTTTTGGTATTGAAAATAAAAAAAAATAAAAAAAATAAAAATTGGTATTGAAAATAATTAATCAAAAACGTGATTCAGTGTATGCAATTCCAAACGACAAATTGAGGAGTTTCCTGCAAAAACCAAATAAGCCAAAAATTGGAAAGTGGAGAAAACTAGGTAGTATTTAGTAATATTAAGTAATTTATTTATTTAGTAATTGCTCCATGATAGATGCCTCGCAGCTGCCAAAAAGTGACTTCTTTCGACTTTGCACAATTTTCATTGAAGATCAATAACACGTTTCCCGTATTTAGTACATTAATGTATTAATTTTCTTTTAATGAATAACACTTTTCGTTTTTTAATAACTGAACCGGATTTTACTTGGTGCTTTTAATTTTGCGTCCGAGTCTACCAAGGTAGCGGAAGCTTTGTTTTCACTTTTCAAGGACGAAAAAAAAAGTTCTCCAAAATCAAAATTTTCACTCGCGTTTTGCGTTTTAGACCTTTCTGGACAATTTTGGTTCCGTGTCTGTGTGTCTGTCTGCCTGTCTGTCTGTCCGTCTGTCATGAATTCCTTGTAACGCGCATACGAAGTTATTGTCCGATTTCTATGAAATTTTCAGGGATTGTGCGGGTTGGTGTGTAGACGGTTCCCTATGAAAATCATCATCCTCGGACTGATAGAATCGACTGCGCATGCGCAAAGGTGAATTTCTTGTAACGGCCATAACTTCTACATTTTCCATCCGATTTTAATGAAATTTTCAGGGATCATGCGGATTAGGTTGTAGATAGTCCCCATTGAAAATCAAGGCCTTAAAATTTCTAGAAGCCTCTGCGCATGCGCATACGTAAAATCCTCGTAACAGCCATAACATTTACATTTTTCACCCGAATTTGATGAAATTTCCTAGGATTGTCCAGATTAGCGTGTAGCCGGCCCCCAATGAGAGTAGTGAAAAGTACTTAGAGATTGGTGTTTTGAGATTAACTACTATGCATCGGATCATCTATGAAAGCTATGGAAGCTATGTGCCACACCCACTTGGCAGACGTTTTTGAAATGGTATCTAAGGGTGCTAATGTAGGTACAAACGAACTCCCAAATTTTTTAAGTTCGTAAGTACCAAATAATTTTTTAATTTTTTCGGATGAGTAGATCTTTATCTATGATTTTTCAAGGTTTCGAATGTTTATGACGTCACGCGCCCCTCCTTCCTGGGCGGGACCCTCCAGCCCACTGTGACGTCATAAGCATTCGAAACTGAAAAATCATAGATAAAGAATTTCTCGCTCTAGAAGGCCCCGGTTGGTGTCAAAATTCTCAGAATGAGGTCTAGTTTAGAATAAAAATAACAATAAACAGTTCTTCCGACCCATGCGCAATCCCCATTCGTGGAAGCCTCTAACCTTTAGGTATTGATGTTATGTATAACTAGGTACTTGTTTGAAAACAAAAAATTGCGAAACTTCAAAAAACATGTGACTTGGGAGGTAAGTACCTATCTGGGTAACATCGTCCATAATAAACTTTAAAAATAATGAAAAGTACTTAAGTTAAATACTTAAATAAAACTGAAGAGTACAAAAATCATAAAGAAATTCATCCAATTCAAAATTTCAAAAAACGAAAATATTAGTTTTGGGTATTGGGGATTTTCAAGGCCATCGGAAATCTTCACACGGAGAGTTCATAGTAGTCATCGTATGGTTTGCTGTCATGAATGGAATTTTGAGTTTTTCTCAGACTCAGGAACCCTCTTTTTCGTAAATCGACATCAGATCCAGAGCTAGTCGACCCAAGATCCACCCTCAGTGATAGAACCTGAACCGAAATAGAACTCCATCTAAAGTTCCATTTGGTGTGGAGATCACCTTGCCGCTTCTGACTGCTACGGAAGCGAGGGTGCAGCACGTTGGGGTGAGAGAAGACCCCAGTAGCTATTTTCAGTGGAGGAACGTCAAGGTGCACTTGCTCGACGTACTCATCCCGTTATGGATGTGAATCACGGTTTGCTTTTAGCTCGACAAATCTTTCTCATCTTCCATACGGGTTGGAGGTGGTTACTGTTTTATGATTTACGGTCTTCACGGGATCGAAATAAGTCCTTGAAGTGAGTCCACGTATTGGAGTCTTGTAAAATACATCAAGGAGTGCAGCTTGCTTCTGTTTCCAACCAGTAGTGGTCCAAGTATTGCGGATTCTGATTGTTGAATATGAGGAAAACCCAATTTATGCTTTTAATTATACCAAACCCGAACCCTTCAACCAAACCCCTGTGTATTCGACATAGTGATGGTATGGATACAGGGTGTCCACAGTTGAGGGGTGAGCATAACTTCAGGGTTCAATTTTACATGTTATTTCCAACAAAAAATGTTTCGAAGCAATTTTTTCTTAACCCACTCAAAATGCCTTCTATTCAATTCGAAGTTTTTGAAATGGATATGTCTTAGTTCTGGGGGTCATTCCAAAATTTTCGACACTGAACGCTGAACGCAGGAAGCTGAAATTTGAGAGGGCGGGTCAATGAGAATGCTAAATGCGCCTGAGTGGTCATTGATCAGCTGAGTGAGCTCATAATTTAAATTGCCATCATAAGACATATCCATGTACAGATAGATCTAGACATATCCATATCCAGTGTAGATACTCTTTTTCTCTTTTTTTTTGCGTTTTCGACCTTACGTCATTAAAACTGTCATAATTCCTGTTATTTACCAAGTAAATAAAAATGTGATGATACCGTTAGAAAGAGCGTTAAATTTCCAAGCTATCCAGTGTAAATACAAAAGCTTTCAACGATAAACCATTTCTAAAAAATCAAGTCAAATTCCAAACTTCAAATTTTTTGGAAATATGACTTTTGAAATTGAAGTTTTCACTGTGAATCCCTGGCTATTGCGATGTGCGCTCTTCGGGTAAAGACTATGTTCATATTGTTAGCTTTCTAAATATCAACGTTTCTTTTTAAATTTCGAATTGGAAGGGTAAATCAAGTTTGAATGTTAGAAAACGTGAGTAACTAGAAAATCCAGTGTTTTACGCCTTGTATGGTCTTCCACGATCTCAGGATGACTTGACGAGTTTGGTATAATTTCCTATGTAACTTTCCACGCTGAAACCAATAGTGATATTTGCGAATAATTATGACTGCTACAAAGTGGATTTTTCGAAGGAAACCTTCGTTTTTTGTACGTAAAATACGCATTACTCTTAGATAATATCTAAGAGTAATGCGTATTTTACGTACAAAAAACCATATTACCATATTATGGTAGTGACCATAAAGTATCACCTTTCTACTCAATAAAAGCAACAAATTTCTAGCTGATTGATGTTTTTATTCAGTGGAAAGATGTTACATTAGGCTCACTATCATAAAAAATTTGAACTGTGCTATATGATTTGATTTTGTAGGAATGGGTTATAGCTTATAGCTTTAGGTTTTACACTAAATAGTTCGGAAATGTAACGCTCTTTCCAAGGTATCCTCAAATTTGAATTCACTTGGTAAATTACTGTTGTTATGGCAGTTTTAATGACGTAAGGTTGAGAGCGCAAAAAGAAAAAAATAACGTTGAAGTGAAAAAAATGGCATTTTTAGTGGGTTGAGAAGAAATTGCTACGAGACTTTTGTTTTTGGAAATACCTTTTAGAATCTAACCCTGAAGTTATGCCCATCTTAAGTGTAGACACCCTGTATAGTCTTCAGGTTCATTTAATTGAGTGATTACATTTAGAGATTTATTTTAATTACCTAATTCAATTACCTAAATGTTCAACAAATTCGATTCAACTGTTTACAAGTTAAACTCATTCCAGCCCTTCTCTCTACTGTTATCACAAGGAAAAACCTCTGTCCTATTACCCTTCGGGTGGTAAGGAAAGTAAAAGGACGTCTGCCAAGTCGGTGTGGCACATAGCTTCCTCGTATCATAGGGGACCATCTACAAGCCTGTAACGTGAACAATCCTGAAAAATTTGATTTAATTTGGATGGGAAATGTAGAAGTTATGGCTGTAACAAGGAATCACGTTTGCGCATGCGCAGCAACTACTGTTAGTCTGGGGGAGATGATTTTCATAGGGGACCATCTACACGCCAATCTAAACAATTCTACAATATTTCATCAAATTCGGATGAAAAATGTAAGTGTTATGGCAGTTAAAAGGATTTTACGTTTGCACATGCGCAGAGGTAATCCAGTTTTAAGGCCTTGATTTTCATAGGGGACCATCTATAACCTAATTCGCATCATCCCTGAAAATTTTATCAAAATCAGATGGAAAATGTGGAAGTTATGGCTGTTACAAGGAATTCACGTTTGCGCATGCGCAGTGGCTACTATCAGTCGGTTTTTCCGTAATACGATAGAGACTTTCATTGGACCATTCTGCTTTGGAGCTCAACTTGTACAGTCCCAAATACTTCAATATAGTATAATTGTTATCAAATATGTTCAGTGAAACTTTGTATAATTGAAAACCACTCATAACGGGCTCGTGGTTATTCGAACCTTCCCCATCGTAAAGTGGTTTTGAAAGGTGCTTCAACGGCAAACCGATACTCCACAGACTGTTTTCAGTAAACATCGAGCTCGTGCGTTGTTTGTGTAAACTTCACGTATAATCCAGGGACATCTGCAAAGCGACATCTGCTTCCGTGGCTCCATCTTGAGGCCTGGATGGCAAGAAGAGTATGAAAATATGGTCTCCATACTCAACTCAGTTTTTATTGAGTAGCAACGCTCTGGAAATAATCGTCGTATCACAAAGGGATGAAGGAGCTGCCAGCGACACATGCACCGTGTCCAAGTGAAAAGGAAGAACAGTCCGTGAAAGCGGTGGGGGCGAGGTTTTGATAAATAGGCTTCTTTCGGGTAATGGCTTAATAATAAATAGGGAGCACTCCGTCATTCGAACCCCCAAGGACAGGCTTGACTGGTGAAGTGGTCGACGTCGCGGGCGGTAACGAGGTCTTTTGGGAGGCCTAGCGGAACGGCGAGCGACCAATGAATTGCAACGTGTCACCGCTGGTCAATCTGTAATTACCTTATTTATTTATTTATTTATTTTTTTAAACTTTTTATTGACATCGTCACAGGAACATACAGCCGCAATTAGATAATATCAGGTACTTCATTATATTATTTACGAGAAGTTAATTTTGACATTTTATGTCTTTACTATTGCACATAAATGAAAAATCGTCACGCGGGGATCGTTACGCGGGGAGCGTTATGAGGGGAGCGTTACGCGGAAATTTCTGATGATTTTCACGTACAACCAATCGTTCCTAGGGAAAACTAACTTCCTCACTTTCCACCCCACAGAAATCGTTCACCACTCATTGGAAAGCTCTCAATTCATTAAACATGAGACATAAAATGTCTCTCGTGGTTGCGTACTTGTACGAAAGCTGTATCCACCGTTTGTGTTTTCACTGGGTAGAGGTTTATTTGTAGTTTGGTTTTTCCCCCCTTTTCAAGTTGTACAGGAATTAATGTTGAACATGAATGTTAAATATTTATGTTGTTGTACAGAGGATGAAATGATTGTTGTATTCATATTAAAAAACGCTGCAAATCATTGCTCAAAGGTTTATTATTTTCTGTATAGATCACCCTTCTGTATAGATCAATGGTTCTAGATCAATAGCACCTTCCGCCATCTGTATTCTCCCTTGACCTCCCCTCTCAAATTTCAGCTTCCTGCGTTCAATAGGATTGAAAATGGCTTCGGAGCTCACTCAGCTGATCAGTGATCTGAAGAGTGAAGAAGATCTCCTCAAATGCTGGAGACGCCTGGAAGAGCACTTCCATTCAATAGGAGTAAAAATGGTTGTGGAGCTCACTCAGCTGATCAGTGATCTGAAGAGTGAAGAAGATCTCCTCGAATGCTGGAGACGCCTGGAAGAGCATTTCCATTCAATAGCAGTAAAAATGGTTTCGGAGCTCACTCAGCTGATCAGTGATCTAAAGAGTGAAGAAGATCTTCTCGAATGCTGGAGACGCCTCGAAGAGCACTTCCATTCAATAGGAGTAAAAATGGCTTTGGAGCTCACTCAGCTGATCAGTGATCTGAAGAGTGAAGAAGATCTCCTTGAATGCTGGAGACGCCTGGAAGAGCACTTCCATTCAATAGGATTGAAAATGGCTTCGGAGCTCACTCAGCTGATCAGTGATCTGAAGAGTGAAGAAGCCTTTGAGCAATGATTTGCAGCGTTTTTTACCCACCAACATTTTTTTTACCTACCAACTTTTTTTTACCTACCAGCTAGGTACTACCTACCACACCATACTGGCTTCACACCTTCACAATCAAGTTTATTAGAAAATTCGGCGCTTTGCGCCTCGGCGGGGGGCTCCGCCCCCCTGCACCCCACGGTTTATTTCTTTTTCCATACTCTGTATGAAATCATAGGAACACAGAATGTGTTTTTGCGATACTAGTCATCCGTTAAATTAAAAACAACAATAATAAATGTGGAGTTGACATTAACATGACAACCAATAAACATATCACCAGATGTTTTTTCTGTCGCTTTTTCGTGACGTTTTTTTTCGGAAGGTCATCGCAAAAACACATTCTGTGTTAAAACTAAACGCTTCACACTCGATTGGAAAAATAGAAAGCTTAATATGGAAATTTGATTACTGGTTTCGCAGAAGGCAAAAGTGTATACAAATCGAAGAAATGAACAGCGATCGCATTTTAGTCCGGTAAAATTTGAATGGAGATTAGACCTCTTTTGCGATTCACACTCATGATTCTGTTTTATCGAAGGAAAACCTTCAAGTACTCGTAGGGACCGAACGGTTCGTCCTACAGAGCTCCGGGTGGTCTCAAAAATTTTTAAAAATTCAATACTATTTAATATTGGTGAAAAAACGATACCTTTATTTCGAGAGTTTTCGAGCTAGAGCACTCTTGAAAATTTCAACCCTTAATTTTCACCCCTTAGAAGTGACCTACATCAACCAAAAGCTTCGCGGCACAACTAGACCCCAAATGGAGCCCATATACCAAATTTGAACCAAATCGGTCCAGTGTTGCTAAGAAAAGTGCCGCGTACGGCGTACCTACGGCGGACGGACGGAAATTTTTTTATTCGATTTTCGTATTCTACGTACCTTGAAACGTAAAACATCAAATTTTGAGGGGGGGTTAAAATTTTTTTTTTCTTGCTCGATTCCAAAGGCTTATTATTGAAAATAATAAACCAAAAATTGTCTGTTTGAGAAAGAAGCATATGGCTTCGTGTACTTCTCCGTTTTCTTCTTGTAGCAGGGTATCCAAGTTGAAGGGATGTTTGGTGAGGGGAGAGATTTTTTGGAAGAGATTGAGCCGTGGCGACTCATATGAGGTGCATTCAAGTATCATGTGCTCTGCTGTTTCCACATCGCTGTGACATGCTGAACAAGTATCTGTGTCACTCAGTCCAAAACGATGTAGATACGATCTGATTCGGTAGTGTCCAGTGCGCAGAAGGTGAATAGTTGTATAAAAGGCCTTGTCTCTATTTGAAGGAGTTTTCCTAATCCAATTTAGTGTGGATGGAGGGCCGAAGAGGGATTTGTATCGTTCGCCCGCTGGGTAGTCATAGAACTCTTTCTTCCATAACTCCATACCTTATTTGAAATGGCTGTTAGATGTCACAGAGTCCTGGGAGGAACTGGCTCAGAACCTACCTCTGATTGGGGGTTGATTCCGTCCTGTCACCCTATCCCAAAGAAAGCTTAAAACTATAACGTCATTATTGAGTCTGGTGACCTACTTCTTTGATGAGTGTACCTATAGTTAATTCATTTAAAGAAAAACGTGGAAATTATTACACAAAGGTTTATTAGTTTTCAAAATCACTCGTCAGCAAAGAACACAGCTATGCCATTGTCACCTCCTAGGTACCTAAAATAATTTTGCTTCAAATTCATTTTGAGCAAATAAACGCTTCACGCTAATTCAGAAACATATTGTTTAGTAATGCATGCATTCCTGGGGACGTCCCATCGGATATGCATTAGATCAGTTTAACCAGTTGGTAAGCGATAAAACTGTTTCACTCGATGTAATTTATTTATTACTTTAGGCAAGAAATACTGACCCCCCCCCCTTCACCATTGTCCACCATAAAATTTCTAGCGGCATGGGAGCCTCGAATCTGAAGAGCGTTTTAAAATCCATCACCTACGATACCCAACATGCGAATTCGAGTTCACCCCCTCCCCCCCAACAAGCCCACCACCAATGGTGCCAGTCTGGCATCAAAGCGGAAATACGTGGTAACATTGAACTTTCATCCATTAGTTTTAGTAGGTCGAGGTTCACATCCGTATTCAAGGTGAAACGCAAAAACACCCACGAAATATGCGGTTAATCTTGTCCTGGCACCATGGTGGCACCACTATTAGTTTCATGATGGCACAGAGAATAATTCATGAAAATCCGGAGGTATAATGAAAATTTTTCCTCAATTTCAAAGCTTGGGGACAATTGGGAAGCAGTAAAAAACACATCGGTCATTTGGAGAGCTGAAGAGGCCAATTCAGAGACCTGGGTGTGATGACACTGCCAAGCCTGTATGCTTTCGCAAGCCTTGTATATGCCCATCAAAATTTGGCCTCTGTCGAGCGTGGTTCGGACATCCACGGTTACTGTACCAGAAATGCTGGAAAGTGGTAAAGGATTAAACGTCTCTATGCAGTCGGATCCTCTTCAGACTGGGGTACGACTCTGGAATCAACTACCTGCTAACCTGCAAGACCTATCTTTGGAAATATTCAAGAGAAAAACTAAGAAGAGGCTCATACAGGCGGAACTATATGACGTGGAAGATTTTTCCCAATTGATATTTGCTTGATGTTGATTTTTCCCCGATGTATTTGACTTTTTTCGTATTTGTTAATGTTTTGCTGACGTTTGTATTGCCTTATGGCGGCTACAAATAGAAAATTATTTATTTATTCATTTAAAGGAACCGAAATATTGAAAATTCGGATATTTTGTGAATATTTTCGCCCCCTCCCCTTGCAAATTTTGATACTCTGGTGAAATCATGTACAACCCAGAAATTATTTGAGTCAAATAAAAGAAGAAACACGCAAATCGGTTGGAAATTGAGGCCTGGGCAGAGTTTACAACAGAGCATTAACCCCCTCCCTTTCCTCCCCTCAAAAGGCAAAATACGAAATTCCGGCTATGTAGTGCATAACTAGATAGTTTTCCGCGTCGAACAAAAAAAGAAACAGGGAAATCGGTTGAGAACTAAGGCCTGGGCAGACGACATAAGATTTTGTCACACACAGACATGCACCAAGTCTTACTGTGGGACGTCCTAAAAAATGGTGGGTTGTGGGTACCTTTATAGAGAAATTTCATACCTAACTCCTTGCTAAGGACCCAAAACTGAGTACAACTCGAAGAAACGAACAACAATCGAATTTTGGTCAGATGAAATTTGAACGATTCAGTCTTGTTTCTGGTTAATCGTAAGACCAACCCTCAAGTTCCCGTAGGGACCGAACGGTTTGTCCTACAGAGCTCCGGGTGGTCTCAAAAATGTTTAAAAATTCAATGTTATTTGAAATTTGAGAAAAAATTATACCTTTATTTCGAGAGTTTTCGAGCTAGGGCACTCTTGAAAATTTCAACCCGCAATTTTCACCCCTTAGAAGTGACTGACATCAACCAAAAGCTTCGCGGCACAACTAGACCCCAAATTCCAAATTTGAACTAAATTGGTCGAGGGTTGCCAAGAAAAGAGCGGACGGACGGAAATTTTTTTGTTCGATTTTCGGATTCTACGTGCCTTGAAACGTAAACCAACGAATTTTGAGGTGGGGTTTTTTTTTTTTTGCTCAATTCCAAAGGCTTACTATTGAAAATAATAAACCAAAAACCTCTTATAGTGACGATTTTTATAACCAAGTAATTAGATTCGAAAGTTTTGAAGAAACTTCAAACTTAAATATCTCGAAAGTACATTTATTCTACTTCCGCCACAACTGTTCTCACCCGACAAAATAGCACATACAAAATTCTGCAGACCATCAAATCTAAAATTGCAATTTGATTTTGGTTACTCCGGTGACACCTTGGAACAGCCGTGGAGATTCTGAGATGTTTTCTGGTGAAACTATTGTCCAATAAGGGTTGAAGATAAATAGCCGATAAATAGCGCAAAATAGAAAACAGCGTTGATTAGGCCTCTGTTGTGACAGAGAGTGTTCGCTTGGAATGAATTAGTGCACGATTCATCGGATGGGAAATGCCTTGGGAATGCAATCCGGTGTAAAGAAGACGTCCGGTAGAAAGTTGGCTGCGAGAGGAAGTTTCGCAGCATCGTTTGATTCGTTTCTGGCGGCAGTAATGAACCCGATAAGTAATCTGGAGGATTGCGGCTTAGTCGAAAAGATACTTCCTCGGAGAAGATGACTCTAACACGATAGACTTGTCCGCGGAAAGGAGCCCTTAATGCAAATGTGACGCAAACGAAGTGCATTGTGAGCACTTGACTCAGAGCTTAGGGCCCGGGAGTCTTCATCCGAACCCCCGAGCTTCCCCTAATACGGGTTATGACAAGACAATACTCCTACGGTCTGCCTCCCTCGTTAACATGACCGACTCATAAAGGGTCTTCCGGTCTTATCTTAAACACCAGAAAGGACCGTCGTTAGCCGAACGTGACCTTTCTTTTCCTTGTCAAGTGAGAGATTCTTCTTCGGGAGGGTGCTGATCGCAGGAGAAGCCGAGTAAGGAAACTTACATGTGACGTCCTACCAACAGATATTATAATCACCTAACAAGATGCTTTTGGTTTATTATTTTCAATAATGAACCTTTGGAATCGACCAAGAAAAAAAATTGTCTAACACCCCCTCAAAATTTGATGTTTTACGTTTCAAGGTACGTAGAAACCAAAAATCGAAAAAACGCTGCAAATTATTGCACAATGGTTTATTATTTTTCTATATTAATCACTCGTCTGCAAAGCCACCAACCATCCAACATGAAGAAAAACATCGATCGCATTTCGGTCAGCTTTAATTTGAACGGAGATTAGGCCTCTTTTGCGATTCACACTCGTGTTTCTGATTTATCGTACGTCCAAACTTTAAATTCTCGTAGTGAGCGAACGGTTTGTCCTACATAGCTCCGGGTGGTTTCAAAAAATTCTAAAACTTCTATAGAATCTTAAATTGAAGAAAAAACAATACCTTTATATCAAAATTTTTTGAGTTAGGGCATTTTCAAAATTTCAAAATTGACCTACCTCAACCAAAATCTTCGGGGCACAACTAGACCCCAGAAGGAGCCTACATACCAAATTTCATCAAAATCGGTCAATGCTAAGTGGCAAAAGTGCCGCGTACGGCGGACGGACGGCCAAATTTTCATTCGATTTTTGGATTCTACGTACCTCGAAACGTAAACCATCAAATTTTGAGGGGGTGTTAAATTTTTTTCTTTCTTGGTCGATTCCAAAGGTTCATTATTGAAAATAATAAACCAAAATTTGGCCGTCCGTCCGCCGTACGCGGCACTTTTGCCACTTAGCATTGACCGATTTTGATGAAATTTGGTATGTAGGCTCTTTTTGGGGTCTAGTTGTGCCCCAAAGATTTTGGTTGATGTAGATCACTTTCAAGGGTTCAAAAAAGAATTTTGAAATTTTGAAAACGCCTTAAATCAAAAAATTTTGATATAAAGGTATTGTTTTCCCTTCAATTTAAGATTCTATAGAAGTTTTAGAATTTTTTGAGACCACACAGACCTCTTTAGGACAAACCGTTCGCTCTCTACGAGAATTTAAGAGTTGGACGTACGATAAATCAGATACACGAGTGTAAATCGCAAAAGAGGCCTAATCTAATCTCCGTTCAAATTGTAGTTGACCGAAATGTGATCGATGTTTTTCTCCATGTTGAATGGTTGGTGGCTTTGCAGACCAGTGATCTATATAGGAAAATAAAAAATATTAAACCATTGTGTAATAATTTTCAGCGTTTGTTTATTATTTTCAGTAATGAACCTTGGGAATCGAGCAGGAATTTTTTTTCATCACCGCGTAACATTTTGTGGCTTAGGTATGTCTCCAGGAACGTAGAACCCGAAAATTGAATAAGCAACACTTTTCTTAGTTACTGTTTGGACTTCTCGCTTATTCGAAGCGGGAGACCGCTGCTAGGTGGCCGAGACCAATATTAATCTCATTAGCTCCTATCATGCAACTGTTGAGAATTCGCACTTAATAGTAATACACCAGCACTAGAACAGAAGGATTAACAATGAGAAATAGATAAACTATTAAACAATCACAGCTTTATTGTGCAGAATAGTTCTATGTAGCCGCGGCCATTAAAATTGTTGGGTTAACCTCCCTCAAATCCGTCGCCCGCCTTGTTGCTCTGTGCTCCCATACCGTTCATACCGCAGTTCACTATCTCTATTCATCCGTATTAGTTCAAGATAATTAGTTGAGAAAACGTTTATATTGTGTTCTTTGTTAGTTCATTATCCCGAGGATTCAACAGTTACCATGAACCAATTTTCATGAAATTCTGTTTGGCTACATTTTTTGGGCTTAGTTGTCCCACAAAGCTATTGATTAGTGCCAGTACAAGCTTTTATCCTCTTTCACCTGTCCCGTTAAATCTTGCAAGTTTAGTTTCCGATTGAGATGAGGATTTGCATGCGTATGTAATGTAATGACTCATGTAGCAACTATGTAGATCGACCCAACAAAACGTCTTATGTCAATTGATCGGGATTAGGGTCAACTGAAAACAACACCTTCTTCGCCGAGCTTACGGTAAATATATTACCTTCTTCAGGGCCTATAAAACAAAACAATATTTACCCTTAATAGCAAACTCTAACAATCCTTTGAGTATAAAAACAACAAAATTACGAATCGACAACAAATAAAAACCTAATAATAAATATAATAACAAATTGCACTTACTCGAAGGTTGTTTATTTAGTGACACCACCAAACGTCCATAAATAAAGAGAAGGTGGAGACGCCACTACAAAGAAACAAGTAGGTAGGTATAGTTTAGAGTGATTGTTTTTGATATAATATAAATTAAGTTAGATTAATTGTAAAATACGGCCAATTGAAATAGATAGGCGTGTGATAGATGTGATTACAGGGCTTTGTGATTGGGAACTCTGAATGACAACATAACGACTCACGCCGAGGATGGTCTACATCCCTAAGATAGATTTTTAGGATTACGGAATACCGCAACTGAAAGGGTCGAGGCAGCACATGAGACACGCACTAGTGGGAAGCCTTATGCCTGTGATACACATGACTACAGAGCCTCGTGACTTAGACCGTTTGAATTTGTACACACACTGTGATGATCCTCTCACACGGTTTAGTGGTAGCCATATAAAATTGTTCCATTTGAATTTAGTTTGTTTATTCGGACGCTGTCTTTGTTTGATTGATACTTCCTACTGGCTATAAAATAAAAAAGTGAAGAGGAAGTTACTATTGTTATCTGTTATCATTGTTATCAAAGTTATTATTCTCTGTGAGCTGGAGTCCTTGCGCGTTATTGATTTTCCATTGTTCTGTAATTTTAAAAAAGCCGGTGTTTTTAATTAATTTCTTCATTTACCGTAAATTTATCTTCTATAATTATGGGTAAGCTATTTATTTAAGTTATAAATATTAACACAACTGCCTCAGCCCTACTTAACTTATTTAATAATTAGATACCTTTTTCAATTGGCCGTATTTTACAATTAATCTAACTTAATTTATATTATATCAAAAACAATAACTCTGAACTATACCTACCTACTGGTTTCTTTGTAGTGGCGTCTCCACCTTCTCTTTATTTATCGACGTTTGGTGGTGTCACTAAATAAACAACCTTCGAGTAAGTGAAATTTGTTATTATGTTTATTATTTGGTTTTTATTTGTTGTCGATTCGTAATTTTGCTGTTTTTATACTCAAAGGATTGTTGGAGTTTGCTATTGAGGGTGAATATTGTTTTGTTTTATAGGCCCTGAAGAAGGTAATATATTTACCGAAAGCTCGGCAAAGAAGGTGTTGTTTTCAGTAGACCCTAATCCCGATCAATTGACAAAGTATGACTCATATACTCATATATGTTAGTTCTCCAATAAAGGACACAAGAGGAACCTCTGAGTGACTCATCGTGCCAGGTAGGTAAGGTGAGATACGGGGGACAAACACGTCATTTGACGTCACCTTCCGGTAACTTGTTAAAGTAGGTAGTATAAAAGGAGGACTCAGGGCTTCACCTTCATGCATTCGTCTACAACAATTCGACTTGATAATTTTGGTAGGCTCACCGCGCCGGCATCTGATCCTATCTCATCCAGTAGTTGTCTGCTCCCAACTAGGCCTAGGTAAACGTGCTGCGTCCCTCTGGTCGGCGAGCAATTGCGCCGAGGTACGCAGTTGAGCTGAATTCCTTAAGCACTCCTGGAGACGGTAGGCAGAAACGCGCGGGGCAGAAAGTGCATCTCCATCCTTCACCTTCGTTGACTAGGTTCCAGTAGAAGCCATCGATAAGGCCATCGCCTTCACTCGACTACACGCGGACATAACACTTTTTAATCTTACTCGTGACAACACAATGACAACCAATTTATATAATCACAATAAACCCAATTTAGGGCCAAAATTATCGCAAGAAGAAATTCAAAATTAAAATTTGAGTATTAAATTTGGATACCAAAAATTATTTGAACATATTGAAGTGTCGCTTTCGCGACAATAATGTCAAACTCCTGCATTGTCCAATTCACAAGGGTGGAGATAAGTCGAATGTAGCACAATTTAGACCTTATGTTCAATCTCTACAATACCTAAGATCTTCGAAAAACTTATATGTGAACAAATAACTCCTGCATTTTCCGCACATATCACCCCTAACCAACATGGATTCAGACGTGGGAGATCAACCTCAACCAACCTTCTCGAATTCCAAGAATTTACTCTCCAGGCGTTGGGTAAAGGGCATCAGGTGGATCTCATTTCTACTGATTTTTCGAAAGCCTTCGATCGACTTTCCCACCGAGCTATCCTATCTGTACTGAACGGGCTGGGAGTGTTTGGGTGCCTGCTTGCGTGGATGGAGAGTTACTTGACCGATCGATCTATGATGGTTCGTCTGAGGGACACCGTATCAAGACCCTTCTTTGCCTCATCAGGAGTTCCGCAGGGTTCCCATTTGGGTCCCTTGCTCTTCCTATTGGCCATTAACAACATTCAAACCATATTCAAGGGGGTTAGGTTTCTTCTGTTCGCTGTGGATCTGAAACTGTTTCACACCATAGCCTCACCCTCGGACTGTTTGGTGCTGCAGGACAGTCTTGACTCCCTCATGCGTTGGTGCCCATCGAGTGGTTTGTCTCTCAACCCGTCGAAGTGTTCAATAATGACATTCCACCGGTCCCAGACTCCGTTTGTCCACCTATACATGATAGGCGATGAGCCATTAAGGCGGGTGAAACCCGTGCGCGACTTAGGAGTGCTCCTCGACTGTCATCTATCGTTCTCGGACCATATTTCGGCAATCTCTGGCCGTGCAATGCGGGTCTTGGGATTTATCAAGCGGAATACCAGAGATTTCGATTATATACCAGCTATAATGACACTCTACAAAGCGCTGGTGACTCCAATTTTGGAGTATGCCTCGGTTGTCTGGAATCCATTTTACCAGTGCCATATCAGCCAACTTGAGAGGGTTCACCGTGGATTTTTAAGGTATGTGGCATACAAGCTTCGTATTGCGCAGGAGGACCTGGATTACAATTCCCTGGCTGCTGAGATTGGCCTGATGAGTCCCTCAGCTCGCAGACACCAAGCGGATGTGGGATTCCTGTTGGGATTGGTTCGGGGATCGGTGGACGCACCAGCTCTCCTGGCGGAGATCAGATTTTTCGTCCCTCGATTGGCCACACGTTCTCACGAGCTCTTCTGGACACCATTCTCTCCCTCTAACTACCTGTACAACCGCCCACTATGCAGGATGCCCCGAGTGATGAATCGGGCCCTCCAGGAGTGCCCAGACCTGGATATTTTTCATCACTCAGCGAGGGTCATCAAGAGCAAAATTATAAGCAAATGGACTGTTAACTCCTAACCTTGTCTCCTCTATTATTTTCTATTATCTATCTGTTATCATCTGCGCTTCTCTTTAATATGTAAATTTTTCTATCTTATCATTGTATTGGGCTTGCCCGTATTAAATAAATAAATAAATAAATAAATAAATTGTGCTCTAAGGTAACCTCACTATTCAATGGCTAACACCACAGCCCCCAGGGTGACAATGACAAAGCCGTGTTCGTTACAGACGAGTGATCTATGCAGGATAATAATAAACCATTGTGTAATAATTTGCAGCGTTTTTCATATGACTTACGTCAACGATAATTACGTCATATTTTCATCTTCTACAAAGTCAGCGCTAATCGATGCTGATTCAGTCTGTTGGGTCTTCTCATGTCAATCCTCGAAGAAACCGCATCATGATGAGAAAGATAAGTGGAGTCAAGAAGAAAGAATACACGGGGACTGCGTAATAATGGTAGTAATACTCCGAGGAGGACATTAATTGGCGCCCATTACTCTCCGTAGAGGAGGTAAGAGTATTCCGAACAGGTCATTAATTGACCTCAGCGCGGTGTGTGATGGTTCCGGTCGGGAAGAGAGAAGATGTCAGTATCAAGAGGGGACAGGTGTACGTGAGTCGGAGGGGCAAAAAGCGACGGCGGGGTTCGCGGACACATTAGCGGTCAAGTCACGAACCGCATCTCACAACTCTATCCGAGACGACTCGCAAACAAACTCGGCGGAGGGAGACGCTCGTCGTGTCGGCGTCCCGTTTGAATGGAGGATTTGAGTCGGGCGAGTGAAACGTCCGCAGCTGGTCGCCCGCTAATTGGCTCGAATTTCAATACGAATCCGCCAAACTGCGGATTTCTCCACGTTCTCCGATTGAAAACCAGCAAAATCGAATTTCTACCAAAACCGAACGGTCTCTTGGAAAATTATATTGACGCCACTTGTCCCAATTAATGGCAGGCTCACCAATGTTTGACCAAATTTGGTTTATTATTGCTTCCGAGTCTACCAAACTAGCGGAAGCTTTGTTTCCACTTTTCAAGATTGAAAAAGAAAGAAAAAACGCTGCAAATTTTTACATAATGGTTTATTATTTTTCTATATAGATCACTCGTCTACAAAATCACCAACCATCCAATATGAAGGAAAAAAAATAAATAAAAAATAAAAAAAAAATAAAAATAAAAAAAAAAAATTCAAAAAAAAAATCAAAATCACCAACCATTGATCGCATTTTGGTCAGCTCTAATTTGAACGGAGATTAGGCCTCTTTTGCGATTCACACTCGTGTTTTGATTTATATATATATATTTCAATATAAACCCTTAAATTTTCGTAAGGAGCGAACGGTTTGTCCTACAAAGCTCCGCGTGGTCTCAAAAAATTCTAAAAATTCTTTAGAATCCTAAATTGAAGGAAAGACAATACCTTTATATCAAAATTTATTGAGTTAGGGCGTTTTCAAAATTTCAAAATTGATTTTGGAACCCTTAGAAGTGACCTACATCAACCAAAAGCTTCGGGGCACAACTAGACCCCAAATGGAGCCTACATACCAAATTTCATCAAAATCGGTCAATGCTAGGTGGCAAAAGTTGCCGCGTACGGCGTACGGCGGACGGACGGCCAAATTTTTATTCGATTTTTGGATTCTACGTACCTTGAAAGGTAAAACCATCAAATTTTGAGGGGGTGTTAAAATTTTTTTTTTCTTGGTCGATTCCAAAGGTTCATTATTGAAAATAATAAACCAAAAAACGCTGCGAATTAATACAAAAAGGTTTATTATTTTTCTATATAGATCACTCGTCTGCAATGAACACGGCTTTGCCATTTTACCACCAACCAACATGAAGAAAAACATCTAAAATTTGAACGGATGTTAGGCCTCTTTTGCGATTTACGCTGATTTATCGCAAGTCCAATCCTTAAATTCTCGTAGGGAGCGAACGGTTTGTCCTACAGAGCTCCGCGTGGTCTCAAAAAATTTTAAAAATTCAAAACTATCTCAAATTGTTGAAAAAGGGTACCTTTATTTCAAGAGCTAGGGCACTCTTGAAAATGTCAACCCTCAATTTTCACCCCTTAGAAGTGACTGACATCAACCAAAAGCTTCGCGGCACAACTAGACCCCAATTGGAGCCTACATACCAAATTTCGTCAAAATCGGTCAATGCTAACTGAAAGTACCGCGGACGGCCAAATTTTGGTTTATTATTTTCAATAATGAACCTTTGGAATCGACCAAG
This sequence comes from Apolygus lucorum, assembly GCA_009739505.2. Lineage (NCBI taxonomy): Eukaryota > Metazoa > Arthropoda > Insecta > Hemiptera > Miridae > Apolygus > Apolygus lucorum. Next base: position 79,849,360 of record CM019176.2, on the reverse strand, counting down.
AAAAAAAATTTTTAACACCCCCTCAAAATTTGTGGGTTTACGTTACAAGGTACGTAGAGTCCAAAAATCTAATACAAACTTGGCCGTCCGTCCGCCGTCCGGCACTTTCTCCATTCAGAATTGACCGATTTTGATGAAATTTGGTAATGTGGGCTAGTTTTGAAATTTTGAAAACGCCCAACTCAAAAAATTTAGATATGAAGGTATTGTTTTTCCATCAAGTTTACACTTAACACGGAACATCCCTTCCAGCTTCGTTTCTCGGAAGATGTGTCCATCAGGCACATCCAGAGATGGAATATGTGTCTGAGAGACACTGTACTCATTTTCTGCTGCGTGTTCCTTTTGAATCAGAATTTTCAAATTTTATCTTCAATGATAACGAAAATTTATCTTTCACCATGTTATTAGAGTCAAGTACCAGGTATGAAACCAATACAAAAATTAAAGAACTAGAGAAGAAGAACAGAAACATTTATTTTTGTATAGAATTCCATAACAAAAAACATTTTAAAAATAGCCTTTACTCTCAAATAGATCAGTCACAATGTGCTTATGTACTCTAAAATCAGTCTCTTTCTTCGAATAGAAAATTACATAAATGAGTAGTTATCGCAAAATAAAATAGTAGTAACTCAAAACGAACAAAATTTCATGCAGAAACACAAGCCAAGCTAACGAAAATGTTTTAAGAATATAAATTAGGCGGTATCACCTAATAAAAGACTAGGAACTCATACGAATATAACTCTGGTATAGGCTCATGATGGTCTTCGAGTGATTCACCAATATCAAAATGTCTGGGTTCGACGACTTGACAAACATTGACCAGTTGACCTGAAGAACAGGCAGATAGTTCATCAGCATCATAAGCTCTGGTAGACTCTTTAAGATGATCATCTAATTCATCTGGGACATAAGATTCGTCTGAATCTGAATCGTCAGTAAAATTCATTTTGATGAGCAGATAATTCAAGCAGCAGCAATGAGCAGATGATTTGACGCGTTCTGACAGAAACGCAGGGAGGTATTTCATCTGTCATTGCAAACTGTAACAAAGAGAAGAATATACCAATTAAGAAATAGATTCATAAATTGTGACGAAAAAATTATTTTCAGGTACGTAGGTATAAATAATAATGAAAGAGTAGAATGCAAAATCTGATGAACGAATGTTGAAGAAAAAATGAATAAATAATGCTACAAGATCAAACTTGGGTTTGAAGTAGTCTGCAGAGCTAACATTGCTATTCAAAAGAATGTATACAAGAAAACAACAAACAAAAAATGTAGTAAATAATGTAGGAATAAGTGTCTCTGAGACACCTGGACGAAATGGGTGCGAGTTTGGGAATACATATTGTGTATGTAAGAAACGGAAAACTTACTTGAGAGTGGAATAGGTGTCCCCCAGACACCGCTGTTCGAAGTTGATGATGGCACTAGGCGGGAAAAAGGCAACCAGAATGACGATACCTTCACCTCTTGACCTGTGAAAACTGACTGAAGACTCTCACAAAGCCTCGGCCTGAAGTAAGGTACCTGGGAGCCACGATTGGTAGTTTTGAGAACTGTAGGTGTCTGACAGAGATATGTTTCACTCTAAGTGTTGAGATAGTAAGTATGGAATTTTGAGAACTTTTTGAGACCACACGGAGCCCTGTAGAACAAACCGTTTGCTCCCCACGAGAATTTAAGGGTTGGGTGTACGATAAATCAGAAACACGAGTGTGAATCGCAAAATAGGTCTAATCTCCGTTAAAATTTCAGCTGACTGAAATGCGATCGCAGTAGGTACTTGGTAGGTAGGTAGTTTTTTTCTTGCAAGCAAGGGTTTTTTTTCTTTCATTCGTATTGTGAGCCTCCGCTCACTGTGGACCTCTTCCCAGTGACGAGGCTAAATTAATTTATTAATTTCCTTCCAACCCAAAGCTGGCATAGTCATCTGCGATCATCATTGCTCAGTTTCGGGTCCGTGGTCAGCTCCCAGGTGACGTCACCCCCCCCTCAACTGAAGACGCCGTCTCCAACCAGAGGGTCCCTCCCTCGGTGGTGGGAGCCAATCAGGCGTCTCCACCTGTAGGCCACCCGTCGGTCGAGGGAGCGGAGGGGGAACCCCCTGAACAAAACCAGCGCGCAGCCCCCACTCCAGACAGTCCCCTTCAAATCTTCACAAGTCTAGTTGTTGAGAGCCCCGCTGCCCGCGAACTTACTTGCTACCCCCAAACCGCCACAATCGCCACAGCCCTGTAAGACCCCACTGGACATCAGAGCTGCCGCATCCCATCCTCGCCACAATCGCCTGGTGGTACGACCCTCAAGGACATCCACTGGACGACTTCGCCACAATTGCCACATCACATCCTGGAAGGTTACCTCAGGGCCCTGACACGTGTGAGTGAACAATCTTACCTTTATCCATTGGCCAAGGATAATAGGAACAGTGTGTAGAAGTAAAGTAAAAACATTCGAACAAAATCGTCACAAGTTAAACTGTTCACTTAAAGCTAAACTTACCTGGAACTTAAATCTAACCTACACTTACCTTCATCGTATGACCTGGAACTTTGAACTGAATTTACTTTTGGAGAATCTGAAACAGAAAGTTGATTGGAGTTGAGAAAATTGCCTTTGTACATTGAATATTTATTGCGTATATATATTTTGATATTTCACTTTGATATTTCACTGTGCCATACTTACCTTGTTTATTTCGCCCATCAGGCTTTTCGACACACCTTAGGTGTGCCTAGTCAGACTGATCTCTTATTCTAATAAATATCAATATTTGTTGTTACCTTGCAGTTGCTCTTTCGAGTTTTACCTGGTTCCTCAGTGTGTCACACGGAGCTTGGTGCATCGTCACACTCCGCCACAACTCCCAAGATTCCCATCAGGAATACTCGTAGGCCCTTACGCCACAGGTAATTATCATCCGCTACCCTTATAATTGTAAAATTCATACTGTTTCGATATTTGGTTGTTTTTCCCCCACCTGAGCTCGCCACGTTGAGACTTACATCGATCGGAGTACTTGGGATCGGCAAGTGGCGTCACAACCTCGGTCCGATACCAATTTCACAGCAAATTAAGACCTCAATCCTGTCGAACATAATCCCGTTTACGACTGGTGTGTCGATCGTCACAACCACCACGGGTAGACGGGACCCTACCTCTGTGGTCTCAAAACACTGCAGCCACAAGTAGGACGCCTACAGTATATTTAAAAAAAAAAACAATAGCTGTAGGTACATGAAGTCTTATGCAGGACAGCATTTTTCGTAAATCCTGCCTACTCTAGATTGCAGTCATGAGAACGGAATAATGAGCGGAACAAGTTGGATTGATACTCCAGGACGTCTCTGTGGATGAAGTCCCTTTTTCTTACTTCGGAAACTACCTCCCGTCAGCTCTGCAGATTTGAGCTTGGGAACGGAATTCCGAGCTTGTTGACAAACGGGGTCTCGGCTGTGCTCGGTAATGTGGAACAGGTTACTTAATCTTCACCCACAGTCGTGACATGAATGACAAGAAACAGGAAAGGAGTCTGATAGCGTGAAGAAACGTCGATCGGGAGGACTCATTAAACCACGACTGTAAAGTAAGGGAGCGCTCTGAGTTGCGACACGAAAAATCACATTTACCTGGTGGCATTCAAAGGCGAATGAAACTGAGAAGGAACGGTCTGCTCACGCACTTTCCTCGCACCTGTTGATGGAAAACAACAAATCAGTATTCAGAACATCCATTACCAGCGATCATCCACCTGCATACTCTATTCTACCATTTTAAATCTATGGATAGGTAAGTACAGTTCTTGCAAATCCTAAATTCCGAAGGAGAAAGTTGACTGTTCGTATTTTGCATCATAACATAATAAATTTATGTTCCTACTGTTACGTACATAAATAAGTTAATGCTAATTTATTTATAATAGAATAATATTTTTGAATTGTATCAAATAATACAAATGTAATAAACTAATAATCGACTAAGAAATCAATTTGTGTAAAAATCAGCTGATGCTGTGGTTACCGGAAGGCTTCGGTATTTTTTCCAACTTCCATTTAGTCCTGAGCCTCTCTCTTCCTTGTCATGTGCTTCATCTATTAAATCGCCTTCTCGTATAAATCCGTTTACATCTATCATAGAATAACTAACTCAACACTTACGAGTTCACAAAGTTGGAGGCGAAATTCCCTCCAAACAATTTCACAGTTTGTGCACGTTTAATCTCGATGCCTTCAAACAATATGATTTCAATTATCAGTGAGTGAATTTAATTTATTTCATTTCATGATAATTCGGCTGTACACACATTTTTATTTATATTCCCTCTAATTCCCAAGGTCCCCTTTAGGTTTATTATTTCCAATAATGAACCTTTGGAATCGACCAAGAAAAAAAAATTTTAACCTCCCCCAAAAATTTGTTGGTTTACGTTTCAAGGTAGGTACGTGGAATCGAAAAAATCGAATTTTTTCTGTCCGTCCGCCGTCCGCTGCACTTTCCTCAGTTCCCATGGACCGATTTTGATAAAATTTGGTATATGGGCCCCAATTGGGGTCAGTTGTGCCGCGAAGCTTTTGGTTGATATCAGTCACTTCTGAGGGTTGTAATTTTGGAAACGCTCTAGCTCAAAAACGCTGCAAATTATTACACCATGGTTTATTAATTTCCTATATTGATCACTCGACTGCAAAGCCACCAACCATCCAAGATGAAGAGAAACATCGATCACATTTCGGTCAGCTAAAATTTAAACGGAGATTAGGCCTCTTTTGCGATTCACACTCGTGTTTCTGATATATCGTACGTAAAACCTTTAAATTCTTGTAGAGAGCGAACGGTTTGTCCTACAGAGCTCCGATTGGTCTCAAAAAATTCTAAAAATTCTATAGAATCTCAAATTGAAGGAAAAACAATACCTTTACATCAAAATTTTTTGAGTTAGGGCGTTTTCAAAATTTAAAAATTCATTTTTGAACCCTCAGAAGTGACCTACATCAACCAAAATCTTCGGGGCACAACTAGACCCTAAATGGAGCCTACATACCTACCAAATTTCATCAAAATCGGTCAATGCTAGGTGGCAAAAGTGCCGCGTACGGCGGACGGATGGTCAAATTTTTATTCGATTTTTGGATTCTACGTACCTTGAAACGTAAACCATCAAATTTTGAGGGGGTGTTAAATTTTTTTTTCTTGGTCGATTCCAAAGGTTCATTATTGAAAATAATAAACCAAAAGTGCAACATAAAGATATTGTTTTCCCACTAATTTCAGAGAGTATTGCATTTTTAAAATTTTAGAGACTACGCGGAGCTTTGTAGGACAAACCGTTCGCTCCCTACGAGAACTTAAGGGTTGGACTTTCGATAAATCAGAAACACGAGTGTGAATCGCAAGAGAGGTCTAATCTCCATTCAAATTTTAGCTGACCAGAATGCGATCGCTGTAGGTACTTGGTAGGTAGGTAGTATCTATGGTTGGTAAGTGGTGACAATGCAAAGCCAAGTTCTTTGCAGACAAGTGATCAATATAGGAAAATAATAAACCTTTGTGTAATAATTTGCAGCGTTATAATATTCGCTTTGTATCTCCCACAGACAAGATATAAATTTATTTTTTCCTACATGACACTGATGAGACCCTATGGATGCTTAATCAACAGTAGTTAGAGAACCTCAAACATCAAGAATTGCAGGGTGAGGAAAGTAAACTAGCGTGAGTTGTAGAAAATGTACTTGTGCCAAAATTTTAGAAGGAAATGACCAGAGAACGGTATGTTTTACTTTGCTGAAGTGTTGCAATGGGTTATTAAGATTATTTGATTATTAGGTAATTCTTAAGATTTTTGGATTTTTCTGTGTTTAATTCATGTTTATCTGTGACTTCCGAAGTCGGCGACGTTCCAACTTGGGTGGAAGCCTTTACGACCATCTCTCTCGGTTGTTCCCTACTGAGGGAGACCTTGAGAGATGTCACTTCAATTCCAGCAATGTTTTGGTCCTTCCCAAGTAGAATTGGGTCTTGGTCATTCACATTCTTCTGAATCAACCAATCAATCAATCTTTTATTTGCCAAAAACATGTAGTGTGTGAGCAATGGTCACTTTCTTACAAGAATAAAAATTAAACATTTGGTCACAAAAAAAAATTACAACAATGGTATCAAATGACTAGGTAGGTATAACAATACAACATGAAAAACACCTAGGATATCAAGACAGCGTCAGTGTGCTCAAGATCACCAAGAAATTCGTCGAGATTATAAGGAGCCAAACTGACGAGGTAATTACTAACACGTGCCTTAAAATGCCGAACGGAGCACTTCGCAAATTGTTACCACCGTTGGGCGTTGAAAAATTTAAAACCCCACCAGGTGGTACCATTACATGTAGTAGCAAGTCGATGGAACGGGATACAAAGATTATTTTTGCTACGAGTGGAGTAACCGTGATCTGGAGTATGGAAAGACCCAATATTCTTCCTTACATAACATAGGCTTTCAAGGATGTAGACAGCGGGGATAGTTAGAATTTCCAGTTCTTTATAAGCTGATCTACAATCCTCCTGGTAACTCATACCAACTACGACTCGCACAGCCTTCCTTTTGGTAGAAAAAATGGTGGAGGAAGCTGCAGAATGCCCCCAACTGAGGATGGCATATGAAGCTGAAGCTTCTGATATTATTGACGAAATCCGGTTTCTTTTCAATATCATATTGTGTCCATCTCTAATATGTTGGCTCTTATTCATGTTTACTTTATTTCTGTTCTGTGTTCTTGTACGAATTCAAGAGTTATTTTCATTTTCTAAAGGTACGATGGTGTTTTCTCAAACTTTCCGATGGTTATGCCAATATTTTTAATGAGTATTTTTGTTTCATCTTGTTGTTGAGTAGGTAGTATCAACTTGTTCAATGCAGAAAACAATGATGTCAGGATGACTCCGTACAAAGTCTTCTTTCACTTTGTGACTTTCATTTTTTATGGTATGGACAAATTCCTTGTACAGTCTCTAAGAGGGTGGCTATTCGTGGATTCTATCAGTGGAGTTCTTCATTTTCAAATACCACTTTGTGAAATGTTTGCACTACTGGAGAATGGGACATCGTATATGATCAGAAAAGGTCCAAACTTACTAGTTAAAATCATACCAGATTCATGTGTGGAGCCTGCAAGGTGTGGCTCCACATGCATTGTTTTCATGATTTTCACAAAATGAACAAGCTCTGACAAAAACATTGATTGGAGTACCTTCCAATGTTACCATGATTTTCAACAAAACACTGATAATGCTCAATAAGTTCAAGCATAGTACCTTTGTCCACGGGATCCCATAACTTTCATCTATTATGAAAAAATATTTATTTCTACCAATAATTGTTATTTCTAGGTCCTATAAAGTACAAACTAGCAAGCACTCTGAATTAAAAATTCGATCAGAAGCTAAAGGAATAGGAGGGAAAACAACAAAATAAAATGTATTTAATTAACTTCCAGTGGAAAAGAAAACAGCTTCTGAGATGGACTCCCTTGGATCCTAATGCCTGTTTTTGTCTCATATAATATATGACACATATTATATTACACATATTATTATATGACTCGTACACATATTATGTACGAGTTGCCAAAATTATAACTCAATTTTAAGGACCGTCAACAATAATTTCATTCCCCCACTACCACAAGGAGTCTTTAAATCAGTGCAACAGGTCAAAAAACGTCCGCCAAGTGGATGTGGCACATAGTTTCCTCGTATCCATAACCCGATTGCATAGATGATCCGATGGATACTAGTTGATATCAAAACATTAATCTCTAAATACCTTGCACTACCCTCATAGGGGACCATCTACACGCTAATCTGGACAATCCTGTGAAATTTCGTCGAAATTGGATGGAAATTGTAGAAGTTGTGGCTTTTACAAGGAATTCACGTTTGCGCATGCGCAGCGGCAACTATCAGTCCGGGGGTGATGATTTTCATAGGTGGCTGTCTGCACGCCATTCCGCACATTCCCTAAAAATTTCATCGAAATCGGACTATGACTTCGTATAGTCATGCCAATAACAAGGAATTCATGACAGACACACGGACAGACAGACCGGAACCAATATTGTTCAGAAAAGTCTGATACGTAAAACGAAAAGTGGAAATTTCGATTTTGGAGAACTTTTTTTTTCAACCTTGAAAACTGAAAACATAGCTTCTGCTACCTTGGTAGACTCGGAAGCAATATGATATTTTTTCGTGTTTTGTGAAATTTGAACTGATGGTACAGTTTGGTTAGCACTCACTAAATGGCTGATTAACACAATTACTTAACCAAAAAAACTTACATTCCGGCCATAACATCCTCCCAATATATTTTCTGTCCAAGAGAAAAATTTTAGAATTCAAATTTGGGTCAAATTTGTTGAAATAAATTTGAGTCGAATAAAACTAACGTCACCTCATTTCCAAAATCCGGTAACTACCAGAACCGGAAATAATTATTTATTAAAATCCATTGAACAATTAAAATCCACCACAATCTTGTTGTGGTGGATTCTCATACTCGGTTGGAAAGGTTCATTTCTGAAAACGATGGTACGAAAAAACGAATTACAACCTTTTCTGTGAGAATCTGTCATTGTAAAACATGGTTGTAACTAGAGGAGACAATGTCACGGTCCAACAAGGAAATTTCTCTCTTTAATCTAATTTTTTCCCACCGTGATATTATTCCCAACATTCTCCAGGCGTCGTTACTATTCTTATCTACAACCGCTTTCTTTTTCTTTTCTAGTTGGAGTTCCAAGAGGAGTCCCTTGTAGGTACAAAGGCGCCTACGTGCAGGTGGTGTCGGGACTTAGTTCCCACGTCCGTGACGTCACAGGACCGAGAGAAGTTCTATTTGAATTTGGGGAAAGGTCGTTTGAGCAGCGGCGTGCTGCACGATCAAAGAAACACGACAGGAGAAGCTGAGCAGCGGCGAAGAGGATCCTGGATAGGAGGTCCTGCGTCTTCCGAGTCCTGCAGGACGACTGCGTGCAGTCCGACGAATTTAGGCTGCTTCTACCCGAATTTCTCACGGTCTTTGAAAGGGAGAAGTTACACGACTGTGAAGCTTACGAGTTCGGTGCAGTATAGTTTACGGCTGTAGTGTAGCTCTCCTGAACACTTTGAATTACCTTATGATTGTGGTGCCATTTCTGAGAATATGATCAAAACATAACTTTCAAATGGGGAGTGCGCCTGATTTTTTTTTTTTTTGAATTTTTAATCCAATGAAGACCTCATCCTGAAAATGTTGACACCAGCCATTTCATGACATCATAAACATTCGAAACTTTGAAAAATCCTAATAAAAAAGCTTTTTGAAAAATTAAAGTTGCAGGAAAGTGTGGAGAGGAAAAAAACACATCCTCGCATTTTTCATATCAACAGAAGAGATTATGAAGTCATCAACCAGAATCTGATTAGGGATAACTTCATTGACACGACCACCATCCACAAAACTGTTACCTAATGCTGTACCAAGCACATCTAACGCTATGGAACTGAGTTGTGGAAGCGCTCTCTCCAGCATCTGCAGCACTAATGACAATGACGATTTAGATTCATCAATCAGTGCAATGCACTTCTAAAGACATCTAATTATTACCTATTCGGTACCTAAACTTTTGTAAAATTGGTGAAATCTCACTCTTTTTTTGAATTTAAAATTTCAGTGTTTTCCATAAACATCTTCTAATATTATTTATTGTGGAATTTTCTTCCCTTGAAATATGAAATAGGATGACATCTATGATCAGAGCAACCTTCCCTAACAGAACTCTCCACAAATTGATTTTTGGTCCATTTTTGACCCATAAACTCACAGTACTGTGCGCTCTCGAGTTCTTCAGGCACCAGGTAGTCTGCATTGGCGAGCTATCGGATAAAATACCCCCGCATGCGGATGATTAAACACCTTTTAATCATCAGTTATTTTATTGCTCGTCGAATAATGGGACCGTCACGGAGGCAGCAGCTACTGGAGGATCTGGATCGGCAAGCCTGGAAACCTACATCCTGGTCTTATACTCAAGAACTGTCATACAACGCTTCATTCGATTCTTAGATGCCACTACCAACCTGGTGGGTATCCTTGGTGAGTGGCCCTCCTTCCCTCTCTCGCAATGGACATTAATTTGTTAGAATAATGATTTTTACAATTTGAGGCCCTTAGAAAATTTTGAGTTGTTGAGCGGGAAATAAATTTCTCTTAATTGTAATACAACCTTGTTTTTTTTTGTTTTTGTCATTCACTCCCCTAAAAAAAAGCTCCTTACTGGCAAGTACGCCCCCATTTCCTGATGGATTCAGTTAAATAGGTGAATTAATACCACAATATAGATTATTATTCATAAAATAAACATACGTCACGAGGATGAGCGCTTGTTGAATCCTATCTACGAGGTGGAGGGTGATGGTTTATTTCATGTTGATGGGCAGATTTTCAATAGGCAGGTACCTGTTTAGGTGGGATGTTCCTAAAACACTAATAAACCTCATCTTAAACTACCCACTATCCGTTTAACCACCATAATACACCCGAAAGACAGAATATTGACCCATAACTCCGGCCTAATTACCGATTCAGCTCCGCACAATACGAGGGACCTGCCTCTGCCTTCCTCTCGTGGGATTGGATGAGCTAAACTCTTCACACCCGCCCATCACACGACACAATGAGCAACGAACTTTTAAAATATTCGAGAGTTTATAAATTTATCCGGTATTTATTTCTAATTTATGCTTATGACATGCGTGAATTCTCTCACCGCGTTACTTTGGAATCGGTCTGTTGGGACAAGTTTTTCTCACGGGTTGACATCCACCGTACAGGTGGTTGACGAAAACGTGCAGGTGTTGAACCACTAGGATCAAGTGAAATAATAAATTATAGTAGTTCAAGGGATAGCAGAATGAACTAAACAAGTTTTTTTTCAGTTTTGAATTTGAGTTGAGGGCGCCGCAACGTGGCGAGTATTTCACATATTGTAATGGGGAGTGCGCTAGAGTTTTAAAAAAAATTTCATCGAAAGTAGACCTCATCTTGAGAATTTTGACTCTATCCGTTCTCTTTTTGGATGAGTAGATCTTTTTCTATGATTTTTCAAAGTTTTTTTTAGAAGGTCGCGGTTGGTGTCAAAAATTTCAGAATGAAGTCTAGTTTAGATTAAAAATAACAATAAACAGTTTTTCCGACCCATGCGCACATCCCATTGCATCGGAGGTGTTGGAATCTTCCGAACATCTTGAAGACAGGTCGATGCAACTTGGGCTAAGTGGAAAAGCCTGGAACTGCACTATTAAATAGATGTAATATTGCAATTTGATGAATACTTGTGAACAATGTAGCTCCAGGAAGCATTCTCGAGCAAGGGGAACACAAAAACCTTGTATGACCAAGCTCATTCTTTCGTTCCTGTATTTTTTGGTCATGAAAAAGAGAAAACGGCTGCTTCCGGGTGTCCAGGGAGGCCATAATATATACTCATCTTGTTTCATGGGTTTCTCGTAATCTTCGTTGAAGAATAGACCTTTCTCGGGGTGTGGTGTGGCCGTGTTCTGCTGCGGCGCGCATCCTTTGGTCGCGATTCTCGAACCGGCTACAGCGGGGGGTCGAGTGTTCGAGTTTCTCCGTCGGAGCGTGTTTTCGTGCGTCTGGGCCTTCTTCTTCCCAAACCAGGGTGGTGAGGCAATGACGCACGAAAACACGCCCCGACGGAGAAACTCGAACACTCGACGCCCCGCAGTAACTGGTCCGAGAATCGCGACCAAAGGATGCGCACTTCAGCGAACACAGTCACACCGCACCCCAAGAAAGGTTTATTCTTCAAAGAACATTACAAGAAACAATATGCGTGTATTTGATGGCCTCCCAGAACACCCGGAACCAGCCTTTTTCTCTGTTTCATGACCAAAAAATACAGGAACGAAAGGACGAGCGTAATCATCAGAACAAATTCTGATTTCCCTTTAGAAGACCAGGAATGGCATTCGGAGGAAATCCAACCTGAATTGGTTACTTACTTTACTTATACACCTTTTTCGACAATCTACAAAAATTCTCCAAGAATTTATCCTCAACAGTGAGTGAAAAATGGTTGTTCATTCTGGACTTCATCAAAATAATCGAGAAAATTGAAGAAAGTATTGGCAACACGAGGTTTCTATCAAGGCAGACATCCAAATGATGCACGTGTAATCGATTATCATGAAGCTCATCGAGAGTTTATGACGTCACAGTAAGAACTCCAATAGAGAGAATTCGGTGTTTGGAAAATAATATTCGTTCTCCATCACAGTAACTGTGATGAGCAACTGTTGCTCATCAACTCTCAAACTATGGTAACCGTGATTATTTTGGTTTATTATTTTCAATAATAAGCCTTTGGAATCGAGCAAGAAAAAAAAATTTTAACCCCCCCCTCAAAATTTGATGTTTTACGTTTCAAGGTACGTAGAATACGAAAATCGAATAAAAAAATTTCCGTCCGTCCGCCGTACGCCGTACGCCGTACGCGGCACTTTTCTTAGCAACACTGGACCGATTTGGTTGAAATTTGGTATATGGGCTCCATTTGGGGTCTAGTTGTGCCGCGAAGCTTTTGGTTGGTGTAGGTCACTTCTAAGGGGTGAAAATTAAGGGTTGAAATTTTCAAGAGTGCCCTAGCTCGAAAACTCTCGAAATAAAGGTATCGTTTTTTCACCAATTTTAAATAGTATTGAATTTTTAAAAAATTTTGAGACCACCCGGAGCTCTGTAGGACAAACCGTTCGGTCCCTACGAGTACTTGAAGGTTTTCCTTCGATAAAACAGAATCATGAGTGTGAATCGCAAAAGAGGTCTAATCTCCATTCAAATTTTATCGGACTAAAATGCGATCGCTGTTCATTTCTTCGATTTGTATACAGTTTTGCCTTCTGCGTAACCAGTAATCAAATTTCCATACGAAGCTTTCTATTTTTCCAATAAAGTGTGAAGCGTTTAGTTCTTCCTAATAAACTTGATTGTGAAGGTGTGAAGCCAGTATGGTGTGGTAGGTAGTACCTAGCTGGTAGGTAAAAAAAAGTTGGTAGGTAAAAAAAAATGTTGGTGGGTAAAAAACGCTGCAAATCATTGCTCAAAGGCTTCTTCACTCTTCAGATCACTGATCAGCTGAGTGAGCTCCGAAGCCATTTTCAATCCTTTTGAATGGAAGTGCTCTTCCAGGCGTCTCCAGCATTCGAGGAGATCTTCTTCACTCTTCAGATCACTGTTCAGCTGAGTGAGCTCCAAAGCCATTTTTACTCCTATTGAATGGAAGTGCTTTTCCAGGCGTCTCCAGCATTCGAGAAGATCTTCTTAACTCTTCAGATCACTGATCAGCTGAGTGAGCTCCAAAACCATTTTTACTCCTATTGAATGGAAGTGCTCTTCCAGGCGTCTCCAGCATTCGAGGAGATCTTCTTCACTCTTCAGATCACTGATCAGCTGAGTGAGCTCCGAAGCCATTTTCAATCCTATTGAACGCTGGAAGCTGAAATTTGAGAGGGTAGGTCAAGGGAGAATACAGATGGTGGTAGGTGCTATTGATGGAGAACCAGTGATCTATATAGAAGGGTGATCTATACAGAAAATAATAAACCTTTGAGCAATGATTTGCAGCGTTTTTTCTAAAATTTCTGATTCAACATGGTGAGATGCCTCACATTAGGTCTAGATGCCCAAGAAAAATTATATTAGGAATTTCGTCGTACGAAAAGATGGTATAAAGTTAGCCCACTAGGCACTCAGCACTAGCAGTTCTGGGAAAGTAATAAACAGTCATAAATGATCATTTTTTAACACTTTATTGAAGTATATAAAACCAAACAACCGTAAAAAAAGTTGAAAACAGTAAATTTTGTCGAATAAATGAAAAAATTGGGCAACATATTATCTCAAAAATATTGAGTGGAATGTATAGAAATAGTCAGTGCACATTTCCTGCTTGAACTTCTTGCACATAGCGCATACTCAAGCAGTTTATCCCTGCGTATCTCTTAATTTTCTTTCTCTACGTATAAAAAATATGGTGGTCTATATTATCATTGTATCGCTGGCCCTAGATGTAGAAATACATCTTCCAGAAGTCCCTGGATGTCTCCGGGCGACAGCTTAGCCTATCAAAAACGTCTAGGCCAATTCCGTCTGAACTGTAGTTAGGACACTTTAGAACTCTTTTGTGGCCCTTTTTGGGTAGATGAGTCTACTCCCAAGGACAATATATATATATATATTATATTGGACAATATATACCGCCCATCGCCATTTCTTGTTTCTTATGCCAACACGGCAAGCAGCGTGTACATGTCTGGCTATTGCTCCCTGTAAGAGGGGTTTTGTGGGAGAACAATGAACCTCTGAGGATTGAAACATCCACAAAAATTTAATTCTTCAACAGAAATTGGCGGATATTTAGAATTTATTTCAATCTAGTTTGGTTCATATACTTCATTATTTCCCAACAAAGGGTTGATCGCGTCTTGGAGGTACACGCGGGTCCACAAAGAATGAAATATAAGAAATTATAGGATGGTAGAAATCATCAGATGCTAAAAGGAACGAAAGAATGTCGATCAAATATCAAATCTGTTGGGATAATATTAACGGCATACTTATTATGACTACGTGTATACGAAAGTGTCGCCAAGTGCACAGAGGGCTAGTTTGGGAACACCATGATATATTCAGTTTTTCACGGAGCTACCATGAGATATTCCGTTATGAACTGCTCTCGTCGGATAACAACCAAAATCTAAAACTATGCAAAGAAATACCGTCAAAATAAAAATTTGAAATATTTATGGCAATAAATGCCGCAGCCCGTCGACGACCAGATTGTCACTAATCTTGGAGACTGAATAAACCACACTGAGCAACCGATTCATTCAAACTGAATGCACTCCTAACATGGTGGAGAATCACGGTAGCTAGTGAGACCAAAAATTAAACAATAAAATCAAAATTACGCCAAGAATTTGGAGAATTGCGTGACCAGGTTTGCCGTTCCGCTTCTAGCCCGCTGGGCACTAATGGGTTGATACTAGTGAAGACCAAGACATCTATAACGATCAAGATTCCTGTATGATTTGCGATTTTCGACTCTAAGATGTCGAGTGGAGGGAAATACTTGATTTTTCGAGTTTCTCTTAATAGAAATGAGAATAGAAAAGGATCAGTTTTTCGAGATGTCTTGATCACGCCACTCTTGACGCAGAGCTGCGAGGCAAAGAGCACTAATGATCCACAAAAAACACCTTCAGCCCGGCATGAGGCGAGAAAACCTGTTACGTACCGCGGCGGACAAGTGGAATCGTGAGAAATAAAAAAATAATAGCCGTCCATTGCCGGAGCATTACTCCCTGGAAATAAGTTCGTGTATGAACAACACCTCCATATCTGGGTCGTGCGCTTTCTTCTTTTAGTGACTTCAGGAAAAAGAGAAGGACTCCAGCGATGTTTGAATAGTCCGCGGAGGGCAGAGCGTGAAAGTTTCTTTTATCCCCAGTCACTTCCTTCGCATTTAAATTATAACGTCTTATAATGATTTCACAATTTCACGCTCCGACCGGTAAACTGGCGAATCAATTACGGGAGGTTTTCTGGCTCGTTGTGTCCATGGATGGACGATCGTGACTTGATGATTTATTCTCTTGAATGCGAAACTTGGAGGTTACCAACGAGCAAATTACGTTGTTGTTTACTGTGAAGTTGTCTAAAGTGGAATATTATTCACCAAAGCCTGGCCGCCATCTCTATCTATTTAAAACGAAACATTGAGGATACCAACGAATTAGTATTGAGTAGTAATGCATGCTTCCAGAGGATGTTTCATTGGTAGATTAGTTTTTTCTTTTGATCGACTCAGACAATTTCCCAGTTGCTCATCACTTCATCAGAGTCTCGAAATGGGGAAAGAGCGAGCAGCTGAATATAATGAGGTAGCATAATAAAACTAAAGCAGATGAACAGTATGAGGTTTTTCCTGATCCAAAACTCGAGTTAGTCTATCGTGAATAGAATGAATACGGACGGGGTAACAGCGTGGTATGTATGCTTTGATCCACCGCCATACCGTGGAATGGAAAGTAGTGTGCCTTCTGGCTACCCTACGTTTCTTTCCTATTTTCCTACTTCCCTACCTTGGAAAGTAGCTGGACGATTGGAAGTAGTGTACCCTCTCGGTATCCAATCTTTCTATTATACTTTCCAGCTTTACTACCCTGGAAAGTAGATGAACAATAGAAAGTAGTGTACCCTCCGTGTACCCTACCTTCCACTGTTCAGCTACTTTTCAGAAATTAACAATCATTAGTTTTCTTGTGTCAATAAATTCTTGCTGGAAGTTCCCACACGTCCTCACTTCCCAACTCCTTTAGATGTATTCTGGCACGTACGAAGGAACTGAACAATCTATTGTTTGTAAGTTAATTTTTCTCCATTACTTCAATACTTACTATGTTTTTCACCAAATTCAAATTAATGTTTTTGTGAATACGAATTTCCTGATGAGAGTAGTCAAATTTACTACTCATGGAATTTAATATCCATGAACTTATTTACAAATTTTGAAATGGCAGGTTTCCTTTCTTTGAACAGGATCACATCTCACTCATTTGTGCTTCCTTAGTAACTAAGAACTATTTCTTACATGGATATGAGGGCACCCTTAATTCCCAGATGATGGTTTTTCGCTGTTATTCGTGTCTTCGTCGTAGCATCTTTAGCTATCCCTAGAATCTATCGATTTTCAATTTAGCCGGTTTGAGCTCCAAAAAACCATTGATAATGGATAAAATAATTCAGTTCCCCAACAACAATGGGAGAGTCCCAAAAGGAGATAAGTTTATTCGTTTGTTCTGTGTACAAATAGCAACCTAGCGACCTGAAATCTGTTTTTGAAGATTCACTAGGTGCCAAAAGATAGAATGAGAATCAAATGAGACCACCCAGAGCTCTATAGGACCAATCGTTTGCTCCCTATAAGAACTTAGTTGGACATACGATAAATCAAAATGACTTGTCGGAATCTCACCTTATTTCTTCATAATTATATAAGGAAATGCTTGCATACGAGTCTGCAACACATTGGGACATTTTCATGTCAACCACTACACAACAAGGTAGTGAAGTAAGGTTGTTAGTTCATGTACCCAAGCATCAAAATAAGAAAGCAGTTGATTGTTCTCTAAGCAACACAGTGAGTCTATTTTATTTCATGACGATTTTTCAGTTTATGTGCCAAAGCAAAGACATGAAAATGTCAATAGTTTAGGATCATATGAAACGTTTGAAAGACGGTAGCTGCCTACAAGTAACAGTGATGTTGCTCCAGTGCCACACCAGGATTTGGCTTTTCATTTTTGTTGCTCTGGAGCAGCACTAGAATGAACGATTGTCATAGGTAGATGAATGTTGATTGATTACGGCTGAAGTTAGTTATTTTCAGCTTTTTAAATATAGAGTTGTTTCCACTGTTATAGTATTTTGTGTTCTGGCGTTCTTACAGATTGTAATGGACCTGAAATAAATACCTAAGTTATGTATTTTCAAAGTGCTTGTCTTGATGTTGCTATGGAGCAACACATCCTTTTCTCTCTTCCTGGTACAACATTTAATTTAATGTACAAAAACACTTCCTTTTTCAAATTTTTCACTATTTCAAGTTATTTTGGCCTATTCCGAGACAGAAAAACAAATTTCATCAATTTACCTGGACAATTTAATAATGTGGGAAGCTAAGGGTTAAACTAGGGCTTAATTACCAGTTCTTTCCACAAAATTTTATTATCACATGATATGTGATTGTGATATACTCGTAAAAAGTTTATTATTGTTTACACTATTATCAGTTAAAATTCACCAATACTGAATATATAGAAAATAGTATTAGAGGTGCAGTATTAATTATTTTCTCGAATGTTTAAAATCCTTCGAAGATCCACTTGCAAGGAGAATCACTCCAGAGCTTGAACACGTGTTAAGGAAGTCTGACGCACGTGCAGACATCCCCTCACCTGTCTCCCCTCGAACTCAAACCTCCGTACTCCCTCGTCGCACAACCGCTTCCGCTTCTGTCAAGTGTTTGATTGAATGAAGGAATCTACTGATCGTGTTTCGTTCATTTGGAAAAGTCTTTGGATTCACAGGGGTTGAAATGATGCTGTTCCAACAATGAATGGTTTGATGCAGTCGAACATTTTGCTAGAAGCAAATCAGTAACATATTATTACTTGACTAGTATTTCTACGTAAATAATATCTTCGTCGTAAAAACTTGTCTTCCTTAGGTTGACTGAATATTATCGTTCATGTTCAATAAGAAATAATGAAATGTGGCCACATTTTTGTTCGAGGAATAGTGGAAGTGGGATGGGAAGCTAATTGTCTTCCAAATCATTTTAGAGGACAAAAAACTGAGGTGAGTAGAGTGGAAGACTGAGCTACAATCAGCTGAACTCTGTTCCATCAAGAGCATTGAGAGTTGAGACACTTGGAGACCCGCTGAAGTAAGACCAGTAGTAGTTACATGAATACTAAAAGTATTTATGTAAATCAATGTATGTTTGTGGACTCTTAGGTTCAGTCAAAAAATAATAATAAACCTTGAATGATCCACATTTTACATGTATTTGTCAACTTCTAGGATGTACATCAACAAGAAAATGATGAGACTTCTAAACACAGGTACTCGACTTACAACAAAAATTAAAATCAAAATAATTGATGACGAAAAAGGTGAAGCAAAGTTACTGATTAGTTGGCACAAATACCTATCTACCAAAAGGTAACTTCTAGTCAGTCACAAAATACTATTTAATTGAATCATATTGTCTTAATTATGTTTAGCTAACTTCTTTTCAGTACAATAAGTACAAACGCCATTGGAGCAAAGTTGTGTAATTGCTGATCAACAAGATTTGGAATCGAGCAAGAAGAAAATTGTACCCCCCCCCCCCCATCAAATTGTTATGGTTTGCGTTTCAAAGTTTTACGTTTCAGAGTTAAAAAAAACACCCATGGATCGATTTTACTGCAATTTGATATATCGTTTCTATTTAGGGTCTTGTAAGTAATACCCCGAAGCTTTTTGTTATTGTCAGTCACTTCTCAGTGGCAAAAGACGAAAAGTTTTCAAAAACGCTCTAGCTCAAAAGCTTTCAAAATACAAGTATTGTTTTTCAATGATTTATAATTTATGAAATGTTTGAGCATTTCAGGATTTGTGGGACCAACCTTCGCTTATATGTGATAATTATTACAAATATTTAGGTACCTAATTAATGTTCCATGAAATTTATTCTTCAATTCAAGATAGTGATGAATTTAAATCAACGAATGAGACCACCCAGACGACCAACAATATTGTTTGCACATTTTATTTATTGTACAATTCATTTGAACACGTGGGGATCCCTCAGGACCTTCGGGTGCCTTCAGGATTCAAACCCCAATCAATGGTTCTCAGAAAAAAGCCGAAGTAAACCATTATGAAATAATTTGCTCATACAAGCTCTCGGAAAGTACCAACTACCGTATCTTTCCCTGGTGAAACGTTTTATGTTGTATGAATATGCTTGCGAATGTAGGTTGTATTGGGATCCCTAGCTTTATAGAATGGGAATTTGCCTCATTTTAGATTCTGAAATTTCTAGGCAAATCCTATATTATTGCCCTAAAATAACGTTTAACACCAGGAATACTCAATGGAAAAGAATTACCGTAGAAGAAAATTCCTAAATACGTGAAATGGTGTCAGAAAACACCGCAAACATCGAGGGAAACTGATTACGTCACTACCCAGGGTTTCTCACGCAAAACTGTGGTCTGGCAAAGCGTAAAAGGAGTTTCGGCAAATAGTGTCAGAGAATGCCAACAGGTAGAGCCGTAGGCGCCCTCATGACTGCATGAAACGATCCACTCAAATAATGTGATCCAAATATCAAAACAAACTAATGTTATAGAAACTAAATAAGAGAAGATAAAGAATGATGCTTGATAAACTATAATTAGTAGAATCTTATTGTAAAAAAATGAGTAAAATTGCTTCTTTCTGTCACAGTTCAGTCACTTCTTTTGCCAGTTTGCAACGCACTCATGTGTTCAATCACGTAAGCTATTGGTTTCATGTGCGCTTTCAGAGGTAGCACTGCTTTCATAAGGGGAAACTTGTCACGTCACAGACTCCCAGTACATTTAAAATTTCCATCTTCCTTAAATTCTCTAATTTTTTTTGATGCGTTTTCGAGCAGCACACTATGTTTTTCTTCCACACCATTGAAACGTCTTCACAAATTAAAAAACTGTGAGACAATTTCCTCATTCTAGTTGAGCTTTTTGAATGACGAAGAACCAAATTTCCTTATGAAGGCGCCAGCAATTCTGAGATAGAGTTGATTTTAGGTTGGATTGAGGCCATCGAGAGCTGAACAGCAATCTAATTAGCCGACATATAATATTTTGCAGCATTTTTCCTTGATGATGCTCACGAATTGACAATGAGGAGGTTCGTGATAATTTGAGAATAAAGAACAGTAGAGTTCTAAAAGACCAGTATTTAATGCACATAAGATAGAAGATACAACTGTAGGAATTTTTATGTTCTTGCTAGGAGTGAATAATGAAAAAGCACAACCACACGTTAGAATTATAATTATGTTGGGAGTAAAGTAGCACATTCGAGAGTGGGCTTGTGTGTTAGGGAGGCAGTCATGAAGATGGCAGAGGCCAATGCACCGCGTTGCACAACCCTCGACTAACCCTTCTGTGTTTGCCCTGGATGAAAGTTCGGCAGAACCATTGAAACACTACGTCGTCGCCTCAACTCCCGAACAAGGAAGAGCCTAAATGTTTGGCTCTGCCCGAACTTGGAGTCGTGTGCTCGTGACGGCGCGAGGATTACCGAAACGGAAGTGAAAACTAAACGGGAGCTGAACAACACGTGAGTTGAGCAACTTGTAGGAGTAGACACGAGCCGCGTGCCGTACTCAGGGTGTCCTCATCTTCTCTGTACTGAACCCGTACCCTTCTTCATCTCAATCCAGATGAGCCAACTGTCGAGCACCCTCAAGACTAAATCTAGAGTACAAAACAATTTATCGTTATTATACAGGTATTTGGCGATGGCATCATTTTATTTTCACAGTCTTTCCTGATGAACCAGTAAGAATTACTTTGTTTGGATATCGCACCTTCAGTGCAACAGGGCCATATCTCGAGTTATGGCCTTTTCAGGAAATCTGGCCTCAGTACTCGCCTCAGTCGCCTTTACAAGTACACTCGAGCCGGAATTTAAATTCTCATCCGTTATACAGATGTACTTCCTTGATGCACTAATAGATTTAGGAATATTGCAGTGAAAAAAGCCTCAAGTCGACTTGCAGTTATGTTTATTCTATAATTATTAGAGCATCATTAGAGGTGCTACAACTGGAGATGTGGCTTTGTTGCACTGAATAGAGAAATCCAAATCATCTTTATTTTTTAATTCAAACTGCTATTCAAACTATTCCGGTCAATCCGTAACTCAAAGATACCTCTTTCTACGCAATTGGATCATGCGTTTACCATTGCACTGGTCAGCAAAAGATTATACCTACTAATGGTTTCCAATAAGTAACGATGAGCGAAATCATAAGAACCAATTTAGATGATCGTCTGTGTGGATTTAGAGACTCTCCACAATAAAACGCTGCAAATTTTTACTCAATGGTTTATTATTTTTCTATATAGATCACTCGTCTGCAAAGCCACCAACCATCCAACATGAAGAAAAACATCTATCACGTTTCGGTCAGCTAACATTTGAACGGAGATTAGGCCTCTTTTGCGATTCACACTCGTGTTTCTGAATTATCGTAAGTCCAACCCTTAAGTTCTTGTAGGGAACGAACGCTTAGTCCTACAGGGCTCCGCGTGGTGTCTAAAAATTCTATACTATCTTAAATTGACGGGAAAAATACCTTTATATCAAAATGTTTTGAGTAGGGCGTTTTCAAAATTTCAAAATTAATTATTGAACCCTTAGAGTAGACCTACATCAACCAAAATCTTCGAGGCATAACTAGACCCCAGATGGAGCCTACATACCAAATTTCATCAAAATTGGTCAATTCTAAGTGGGGAAAGTGCCGCGTACGGCGGACGGACGGCCAAATTTTTATTCGATTTTTGGATTCCAAGTATCTTGAAACGTAAACCAACAAATTTTGAGGTGGTGTTAAAAAAATTTTTTTTTGGTCGATTCCAAAGGTTTACTATTGAAAATAATAAACCAAAAGGGGGGATTCCATTTGAAAAAAATGAAGGTAGTGTCAATAGCGCGAAAATACTTTTCCTAAATTCCTAACAAAAAATGCTGCAAATTATTACACAACGGTTTATTATTTTTATATAGATCACTCGTCTACAAAATCACCAACCATCCAATATAAAGAGAAAAAAAAAAAAAAAAAAAATCAAAAAAAAATCAAAAAAATCAAAAAATAAAAAAATAAAAACAAAAATCACCAACCATCGATCGCATTTTGGTCAGCTCTAATTTGAACGGAGATTAGGCCTCTTTTGCGATTCACACTCGTGTTTTGATTTATATATATATATATATATATTTCAATATAAACCCTTAAATTTTCGTAGGGAGCGAACGGTTTGTCCTACAGAGCTCCGCGTGGTCTCAAAAAATTCTATAAATTCTATAGAATCTTAAATTGAAGGAAAAACAATACCTTTATATCAAAATTTTTTGAGTTAGGGCGTTTTCAAAATTTCAAAATTGATTTTGGAACCCTTAGGAGTGACCTACATCAACCAAAAGCTTCGGGGCACAACTAGACCCCAAATGGAGCCTACATACCAAATTTCATCAAAATCGGTCAATGCTAAGTGGCAAAAGTGCCGCGTACGGTGTACGGCGTACGGCGGACGGACGGCCAAATTTTTATTCGATTTTTTGATTCTACGTACCTTGAAACGTAAACCATCAAATTTTGAGGGGGTGTTAAAATTTTTTTTTTCTTGGTCGATTCCAAAGGTTCATTATTGAAAATAATAAACCAAAATCATGAAGAATTGCGTTTGTCCAAATTTTTTACGCTGTATTTTGGGGAAATGGAGGGTGGTGTAACCTTTTCGTGAAATACCCTGAATATACTAGAACAAGGATTATTCAGCTCGTATCTGTAAAACTCCCTCATATCCTCGAAAATGATGGTAATTACGATGTGAAGTCTCCAATACGGTCGACACGTGTTTTTCACCTGTCACTGACTTCAAATGTGGAGATACATAATTAGTTTGTATCACCTGCTTCTTGAAGGCGTCTTGCAGGCTCATATGACATGTGCTGACGCCAACTTCATGATTCGTGTTCTATACCCGGATCCTTACTCTATTTCCTGAACAGAGTGCTTTTCACTAAGAGCAGTTGGTTGTTTGCTTAATTCCTAGCAAGAGCTACGAGCCTACAAGCAAGTCGACCCATTTCGCTGTTCAATTACATTCTGCCAAGTAGAAATCAGAAATGAATCATCAGTACCACAGCGATGTTCGAAAGTAACTGACGTTACCTCGTTCATCCGGTCCGCTCGCACATGCCTTCCGGTTAATTGGACGGGAGCTTTTGCTTCTAGAATTTAATACTTAACGCCAGTGGCAAAACTCCCGCGGGGCCTTCGCGTACCGGACTAGCAAACCGATAGCTGCCCCTTCAAGAACGTACCGTTCAACCAGAAGTAAACGAGAAGAATATGATGCCTTAAAAAGACAAGATCTCCTGAGACTGGTAGGTAGTCGAGGGCCCACCTACTAGCTGCAACTCGTGACTGAACCTCGCTCGATTCGTTGACCCCCGAGCTTGTTTTGACCTCCTCGTTATTAAGTCGAGGTAGTGCAAGGTCAAGACTGAATGCACATCCTTTATGGATCTTATGGTAATGTATTAAAATGTTCCGATGATTATATTCCCCGTTTTGCTGGGGAAAGACTGGTCCTATTAAGCGACTAGTTAGTTTTCCGTGCTAATCCGACTCAACTGAAACGGCTCATTTTCCATGATGATGTTATCCTCGGTTGGTGCCTGTCAGCTACCTCGTTAGAGCATTGGATTTTTATTATACCTACTATTGCGGCACTTTTCCAACCAATGTTATTTCACTCCTCAATTATATCCTGTGACACCTGATAACGTACATTTCAGACAGAGGAATCACCACTGTAAGTTTGTATGATTCCTCACTTGATTAGAAGTACCAGAATCAAGTCACACTTTTCCAGGTTGTAAACCTTAAAGGTGCTAAAGTAACTTCAAAACATGAAAAACAAGAATTTTGGTGGATGTTGCCTCTTCAACGTGATTCACAGTTGAATATCATCTGACTATAAAATGAGGGATTTCACCAAATTCTGTTTGCGTTTTCGTTTAATATTTTCAATAATGAAACTTTGGAATCGATCAACAAAAACAAATTTTTAACACCCCCTCAAAATTTGATGGTTTACGTTTCAAGGTACGTAGAATCCAAAAATCGAAAAACAGATAAATAATAAACCGTTGTGTCATAATTTGCAGCGTTTTTCCTGAATAGGTAATGGTGTGGGATAGATGAAAATCGGGTTGATTTCGGAAAATAAGTCTCCTGTTATTTTTGGGAGACAATCAAAATTCATGATTTCAAAAAATAACCTCTTCAACATGAAGTGGAAACACTCGCTGATTGGCTGTTCAGATCGCCGTCTCCTCCCAGTGTTTCCCGGTGGGATGACGACATCGTGTTATCTAAGAGTGAAGTGATCAAACAAAAACAGGGAAACCTCATTTTCCCCATCTTGCTTTTTCTAATTTTTCGATTTCGATCTTTACTGGTTTTGTGTAATGTTGCATCTGAGGACTATAGATTTCACGATCTCAGCGCTTCAAGCAGCCGTTCAAGAACTATTCCAGGTTCTCGTCATCCTCCCGGTTTTTTTAAACTTTCATATTTTCTATACTGTTTTGTTTATTCGTAAATTAGGAAGTACGGGCTGAACGTTTGCCGTAGGAGGTTTTTCGATCGATCGATTTCTTCCCATCACTTTAAGATAGTATAGCATTTTTAGAATTTTTTGAGACCACGCGGAGCCCTGTAGGACAAACCGTTCGCTCCCTACGAGAATTTAAGGTTTGGACGTACGATAAATCAGAAACACGAGTGTGAATCGCAAAAGAGGCCTAATCCCCGTTCAAATTACAGCTGACCGAAATGCGATCGATGTTTTTCTTCATGTTGGATGGTTGGTGGCTTTGCTGATGAGTGATTTTTCTATATAGAAAAATAGTAAACCATTGTGTAATAATTTGCAGCGTTTTGGGTACAATGAAAGAAGGATTGTACTTACTGCTGCCATTCAGACGAACTTTTTATCATTCCACCTGCATTTCACACCCACTTTTTACACTTCCGACCAACCTCGCTAGAGGAAACACGGTTTTAGATGTAAGAAGAAAGATTGGAGACAACACAAAAATGTTGTATTACATCGAATTGCTGGACCTTCCTAAGTTCAGGCAAATCTTTGGGAACGGGAAAAATGTGATTTTGGAGGATAACCAAAAAAGCCTTTCCGGTCGACTACTCGAATTACAGTCCCCGAAACAACTGTATCTGTTTACCCCAGAAATGACAGAACCGATAAAAACCAAATACACTCTCAAAAACGCTGCAAATTATTACACAACGGTTTATTATTTTTACATAGATCACTCGTCTACAAAATCACCAACCATCCAATATGAAGAGAAGAATAAAAAAAAATAAATAAATAAAAAAAAAATAAAAAATAAATAAAAAAAAATAAAAAAAAAATAAATTAAATTACCAACCATTGATGGCATTTCGGTCAGCTCTAATTTGAACGGAGATTAGGCCTCTTTTGCGATTCACACTCGTGTTTTGATTTATATATATATATATTTCAATATAAACCCTTAAATTTTCGTAGGGAGCGAACGGTTTGTCCTACAGAGCTCCGCGTGGTCTCAAAAAATTCTAAAAATTCTATAGAATCTTAATTTGGAGGAAAAACAATACCTTTATATCGAAATTTTTTGAGTTAGGGCGTTTTCAAAATTTCAAAATTGATTTTGGAACCCTTAGGAGTGACCTACATCAACCAAAAGCTTCGGGGCACAACTAGATCCCAAATGGAGCCTACATACCAAATTTCATCAAAATCGGTCAATGCTAAGTGGCAAAAGTGCCGCGTACGGCGGACGGCGTACGGCGTACGGCGGACGGCGGACGGACGGCCAAATTTTTATTCGATTTTTGGATTCTACGTACCTTGAAACGTAAACCATCAAATTTTGAGGGGGTGTTAAAATTTTTTTTTCTTGGTCGATTCCAAAGGTTCATTATTGAAAATAATAAACCAAAAACTGAATAGAAGCTGAAAACTGACAGTCAGTAACTAAGTTTCTAGGTGGCGTTTTCTTACTTTAATTATAATTGTACAATCCACCCCGATTCCTGGTCCTTAACATGGAATACCCTTTTAGAAACACCAATTTCATGCTCTTTCTTTTGTCTTAAATTTACTACTCTACCTTTGAACTAGATGAACTGCTAACCGAACTTACTGGATCTTGATATGGTAGTTGGGGGGAGGGGGTTGAAACTGGCCGTGTGCACCAGAACATGTCATAAGACCTACATGAAATTCGACACTCGATTCAATGTTCTGTATTCTCTGCACCTTCTCCTTGAAACTTTTTGTTGGTCCCTCAAACCGTTGTGGGAACAAACCTCCTGTCTAACCAAACGCGGTTTTTTTAAGTGGTATTTTCCTTTTCTCCTCTTTCAATGAAGCTCTCATGTGTCTGGCCCGGATGTGAATCTTGTCAATTTGAAACATCAACTTTGGATTTCTTCCAACCTTCAGCCTCAACCGATTTATTTGTTGTAATTTTAAATGGCTAGATTGAACATTTTTGGAAGTTTATCAATTTTCAAAAAAAAATTGTAGTCTTGTTATACGGGAGGTTGTATGGCAATTTTTTGGGTTATCTCCTGGTCAATCACTATCAATCGCATTAAATAGTGATCGTAAAGTATGGATCGATGTATATCTGCTCTCCAGTCACACCAGATTGATTTAACCGACAACCTTGAAGTCAGACAAACAATGTTTGTTTTTATTGAATCGCTTGGACCGGGAAAGTCACTAAAACCGTGGAAAACAATCACAACGTTCAATTGTGAAATAATTAAAGTTTAGCCCTAAGGAGCCGTTTGTAAGTTATAAGGTGCCAGTCTCTACTCATACTTTTTATTCATAAATACATTTTAGTTGTGATTAAAAAAATTCAGTGTTCAGTTTGATCAAACTAATCCTGTTGTTTCACGATGTTTTTCTAGTTCTCATGATGACCCTTCTAAATTCTCTGATTCTCAAATCCATTTCAAGATTGTCTCACCTCATGTTTTTATAATGTTACAAAATCGTAAAGTCACTCCGGAGATCCGGTGATATTTTAAGCATGCGATGGAATCAAAATTTTTTTACTGTAAGGCAAGTTGTTGAGAAGTGCAGAGAATTTAATGTGACCCTCCACCATTTGTTTATTGACTTCCGCGCGGCATACGACACAATTAAGAGGGATAGGTTGTATGCTGCTATGGAAGATTTAAATTTCCCTCATAAACTCACGAAAATGGTGGAGCTGACTATGCGAAACTCGGTGTGCTCTGTGAGAGTCCAGAATGGCCGTACTCCTAGCATCCCCACACAACAAGGTCTGAGACAAGGTGATGCACTGTCCTGCCTGTTGTTCAACATAGCTCTAGAAAAAGTAATCAGGGATGCAGGAATCCAGACCCGCGGAACCATATTTTATAAATCAGTTCAATTACTGGCATACGCTGACATAGATTTAATAGCTCGTACTGAGAGTGATCTTAGAAGAGCAGTATCCTCTTTACTTGAGAGCGCCAAAGCCATGGGACTGTCCATTAATGAGGGAAAGACCAAATATTTAACCACCGCAAGTACTCGCGACTCTCACATATACGTGGAGGGCTACAAGTTTGAGATCGTGGATGACTTCGTATACCTCGGTTCGCTAATATCTGCAAGTGGAGACCCAATCCCAGAAATTAAGACCAGACTAGCTGCGGCAAACCGCTGCTATTGGGGTCTGACAAAGTACCTCCAATCCAGGCTCCTATCTTACCATGTAAAAAGTGAACTGTATAGGAATCTAATCCGCACAGTTCTGACATATGGATCGGAGACATGGACATTGGGGAAACAAGGGGAAGATTTACTCCGAATTTTTGAAAGACGGGTACTAAGAAAAATATTTGGAGCCGTATGCGAGAACGGAGTCTGGCGACGAAGGAAAAACGAAGAATTGTACAACTTGTATAAAGATATGGACGTGGTGCAGTTCATCAAGCTTGGTCGCCTGAGATGGGCTGGACATTTGGTCCGCATGGACGAGGGAAACCCTGCCAAAAAAGTCTTCAGCGGGATGCCAGGCGGCAGGAGAACAAGAGGAAGGCCGCGGCTTAGGTGGACCGATGAGGTGGAGGAAGATGTGGCAAGGGTAGGTTACCGGAACTGGAAGACATTGGCTGGAAACAGAGAGGAATGGCGTAGAATTGTTGAGCAGGCTAAGGCCCACCCAGGGCTGTAACGCCAATAAAGAAGAAGAAGATGGAATCAAAACGTGGGAGTTCGTTTCCAATAACAACAGTATACCTAGATTATTTATAACTTATTTTCTATATTTGACCAGATCACTATAAGTGTCAGCCAAGTAGGTGTGGTACATAGTTTCCTCGTGACCATAACCCGAATGTGTAGATGATCCGATTCCCAGTGATTGATCTTAAAATATCACTCTTTAAGTACGGCCTACCACTATCACAACAATCAATCTGCACAATCTCTGAATATTGCTGGAAAATGTAGACATTATGGCTGTTACAAGGATTTCACGTTTGGGCACGAGCACAAAATAATTTAAATTTGGGGGCCATGATATTCATAGGGGACTATCCCCATCCCAACCCGCACAATTCCTGAAAATTTCATCAAAATCGGATGAGAATTATTGTAGAAGTTGAGGCTGTGGCAAGGATTTCACGTTTGCGCATGCGCAGCGGCTACTATCAGTCTGGGGGTGATGATTTTCATAGGGGACCATCTACACACCATTTCGCATATTCCTTGAAAA
The DNA here is from genome assembly GCA_009739505.2 of Apolygus lucorum. Lineage (NCBI taxonomy): Eukaryota > Metazoa > Arthropoda > Insecta > Hemiptera > Miridae > Apolygus > Apolygus lucorum. The sequence continues at coordinate 79,820,077 of CM019176.2, read as the reverse complement.
TTTTATCGAAACCGGAAGGATTTCATGACAGAAACACAGACGGACAGACAGACAGGGAACCAAAATTGTTGAGGAAGGCCTCAAACGTAAAACGCGAGTGGAAATTTTGATTTTGGAGACATTCTTTTTCAACCTTGAAAAGTGAAAACAAAGCTTCCGCTACCTTGGTAGACTCGGAATCAATATATTCTAACGTAAAGCTATCATTAAAGGTTCGAAAATCCTGAATACTTATCCATTATTCTTAGCCATGATTTTCAACATAACTCTTTGAGACGTTAACGGAACTCCTGAGATTTCTACTGCATCAACGTCAAAATTTATAATGCTCCACAAAAAGCTGATAAATTGGTATAAGAAGGGTTAAGAGCGGAACTGGTGGGTGGAAGTAACCCGCATAAATCAGATCCTAAAGATGACCCCTGAGCTTCGTGCTTCTTCCTCTTCCGTCACCTGCTCTGCGTTCTTCTTCTTCCAGTAGTTTTTTCTCTCACCCTCCCACCCGTCTTTCGACTCGGAGATTTCTTTCAAAGCTGAATGGGGCTCTTGGGATGCACCTGTAACAGAGAGCGTTGATCCCAGGAAGGATGGTGTAGTTTTTCTAGTAGGTAGAGGCTCCCCTTGCTCCACACGAATATTGAGTGCACCATATTGAATATTAAGTCTCTCGACGGTGATGAAGTGCTCTCCTACTTGAATATCCGTAAAATAAAACCATACAAAATCTAGGTAGATTGAATTCATTGTTTTTATAAAAACTGTATTAATGGGCAAAACATATTCAATAGGGTGTCCCTCATTTTTTTAATTCAATTTTTGACATTTTATGTCTTTACTATGGCACATAAATGAAAAATCGTCACGCGGGGAGCGTTACGCGGAAATTTCTGATGATTTTCGCTTACATAAAATGTCTCTCGTGGTTGCGTACTTGTACAAAAGCTGTAGCCACCGATCGGTTTTTCTTTTTTTAAACGCATTCCCTCTAAATCTTCTCTTTGTGGCCCACCATACTCTGGCCAGAAATTTTTCCATAGTAGGACCAAATTATCCCGTGCCGAATTCCCATGAAAGCTATAGTAGGTAGTTTCCTTATAAATCCATAGTTTAATACAATAATAATTTCCAAAACAACTCATGTTCTTTCCCTCTTTCAATCACAGAGTAATTTGTTAACTTATTTTTTTTTTTTATTTTTAGTAATTTTATTTTTATTTGTATTTTTAAAATTTTTAAATATTTCTTAAGTTTAGTTTTTATGTATTTATTTTTACTAAACGTCTTGAGAAGTTGAGACGTTTACGATCGGGTGCAGACCAGCTCTGACAAAATTTTCAATAGACAATGGGGTATTCCAGTCAATTTAAAACATTTTTTTTTTTTTTCGAAAGAGCATCGGTCAGGAAACACGGCAATCGGGTCTGTTCGTCGAGAAAATTTTTAGAAGAAATTGGGGAAGCTAATGAAAGTTGAAGATTTGATTGATGTGACGTAGTAAGTTGTTGTGACGTATTAACTTGCTGACCTTGGATCGAGACATTCCTCTAATCCCGTGTGGTCCCAAACGCCTCGTGACCTTGGATACTACAAAATACTACTCACACACGCCCGCGGCGTAGTGTGTGTTCGTTCATGGAGGCCCGCCTTTTTTTCAAACGTGTGATCTCTTTATTTAATTTTTCTACCTCATTTTATAGTATCAATGAGCAAAAAGTTGGAGTACAGAGGTTTTCAAAGGTGCTGAATCGAAATTTGAGGTCAAAAACCTGAATTTCCGGCCTGCCGATATACCCCATTATTCTCTTTCCTTCTGAAACCCCCACCGGGAGCTATAATTTTGACGTTTTCAGTAACTTATCCCATATTAGGGCAAGTTCATTGTCCATTCGGCACGGGTTAACGATGTCCTATCAGGAAAAAATTTCATGTGGGAGTCATTTGGGTCATGCAGAATGGATTTGGAAAGTATGCGTTGAAAAATTTGGGAATTATTTTTTACGGTCAAATAAGGGACACCCTAGTATCCAGCCTACATAACTACTCATTCATACATTATTCATGTACATCCATTTATATCAGACTGTAGGAATCGAGAATTTTTTTTTCATTCTTGATCTCCATCAATGTTTGTCCTTTCATGTGGTATCTGATCCCACTCGAAAATTCCTCGATGGAATTTGTAATGTTATCTTGTTGTTCGTTTCATCGGTTATACGTACCTTTGGTTTTGTATGAAATGTCACGGAAGACACCGCATTGTTGTATAATTAATCTAAAACTAACAGCAATATTGTTGTATTCTGTAATTCCAGTTACAGAAAAATCTTAATATTCTCCTGGTCCATATTTCACCAAACGTTTTAACCATATCCGGTGACATTACCAGGTTCCTTTCACATATAACTCATTTAATGCTCCAATCATAATAAATTGAAAACAGGATGAAACTTGCGAGCACAAAAGAGGTTACGTAGTTGTAAATATTGGGCTTATTGAATTTCATTCACCTGCTTAGAAAATTCCTATTGTTTTTTCCCTGAAAAATCTCCCAGAGACCAGCCCAAAAGCGGGATTTTTAGGTAGGTATAAATCGATAGCCCTCCCATACATTATTCAAACGCCACATTATAATACCCTTCCATTGAATTGTCGCGTTATCGGGGACAAATCTTTTACGAGCTCGTCTACAAGTTACCCCTCCGCCCTCTTCCCTCATAATTCTCCGGAGCTTCTCATTAGAGTCTATTTAGTATAATTTATACTCCATTAGCGGGTTGAAGTGAAAGCAAGATCGCGTTCAGGCGCGAAATCCGGTCGTTGGTATCGTGCTATGAACAATCACCACTCTTCGAGTCTTCAACACCTACTCGACGTCATAGGCCACAATAGAATATATTTATAAGCTGTTCCGAGTTAACAAAGTCTTTCGATGATCGTCAATAGACGCACAGTTAACTGGGAGGAAGAAACTGGGCTTCATCATAAGTTCAGACAGCATTGATGTTGTTACGATTGATTATTTACGAGAGCGTTGTTTTCAATTTCAAAAAGTTGATAAATTGGACGGCAATACGCGAATGTGGAATAAGCTACGATTTTTCGAAATTGATTCCTGTTATGGTTGGATAGACAATCGAAAAAGTCTATCAACCAGCCACGATTTTAGCGCCCAACATTCATTTTTCGCCAAGTTAAGAAATGGAAGATGCGCCAAATGCCTCCTGCATCCAACCGATGTAGTTTCGCAAAAAAGAGACATCAGAAAGCTGAAGATGCGCATACAGTGGAACCAGAATAGTGCGTTAACATTTGTGAAACTGAGCATTTTTGATTTTGTTTTATTATTTTCATTAATGAACCTTTGGAATCGACCAAGAAATTTTTTTTTAACCTCCTCAAAATTTAATGTTTTACGTTACAAGGCACGTAGAATCCGAAAATCGAATAAAAAAATTTCCGTCCGCCGTACGCGGCACTTTCCTTAGTTGCCATGGACCGATTTTTACCGGTATATGGGCTCCATTTGAGGTCTAGTTGTGCCCAGAAGCTCTTGGTTGATGTCTGTCACTTCTAAGGGGTGTAAAATAGGGGTTAAAATTTTGAAAACGCCCTAACTCGAAAAATTTTGTTATAAAGATATTGTTTTTTCATCGATTTAATGTAGAATTGAATTTTGGTTTATTATTTTCAATAATAGGTAAGCCTTTGGAATCGAGAAAGAAAAAAAAATTAACCCCCCCCCCCCCTCACAATTTGATGTTTTACGTTTCAAGGTACGTAGAATACGAAAATCGAATAAAAAAATTCCCGTCCGTCCGCCGTACGCGGCACTTTTCTTAGCAACACTGGACCGATTTGGTTAAAATTTGGTATATGGGCTCCATTTGGGGTCTAGTTGTGCCGCGAAGCTTTTGGTTGTTGTGGGTCACTTCTTGAGAAAAATTTTTGAGACCCTCGGAGCTCTGTAGGACAAACCGTTCGGTCCCTACGAGTACTTGAAGGTTTCCCTTCGATAAAACAGAAACATGAGTGTGAATCGCAAAAGAGGTCTAATCTCCATTCGAATTTTATCGGACTAAAATGTTCATTTCTTCGATTTGTATACAGTTTTGCCTTCTGCGTAACCAGTAATCAAATTTCCATATGAAGCTTTATATTTTTCCAATCGAGTGTGAAGCGTTTAGTTGTTTCTAATAAACTTGATTGTGAAGGTGTGAAGCCAGTATGGTGTGGTAGGTAGTACCTAGCTGGTAGGTAAAAAAAAGTTGGAAGGTAAAAAAAATGTTGGTGGGTAAAAAACGCTGCAAATCATTGCTCAAAGGCTTCTTCACTCTTCAGATCACTGATCAGCTGAGTGAGCTCCGAAGCCATTTTCAATCCTATTGAATGGAAGTGCTCTTCCAGGCTTATCCAGCATTCGAGGGAATCTTCTTCACTCCTCAGATCACTGATCAGCTGAGTGAGCTCAAAAGCCATTTTCAATCCTATTGAATGGAAGTGCTCTTCCAGGCGTCTCCAGCATTCTAGGAGATCTTCTTCACTCCTCAGATCACTGATCAGCTGAGTGAGCTCAAAAGCCATTTTCAATCCTATTGAATGGAAGTGCTCTTCCAGGCGTCTCCAGCATTCTAGGAGATCTTCTTCACTCCTCAGATCACTGATCAGCTGAGTGAGCTCCGAAGCCATTTTCAATCCTATTGAATGGAAGTGCTCTTCCAGGCGTCTTCAGCATTCGAGGTGATCTTCTTCACTCTTCAGATCACTGATCAGCTGAGTGAGCTCCGAAGTCATTTTCAATCCTATTGAACGCAGGAAGCTGAAATTTGAGAGGGAAGGTCAAGGGAGAATACAGATGGTGGTAGGTGCTATTGATGGAGAACCAGTGATCTATACAGAAGGGTGATCTATACAGAAAATAATAAACCTTTGAGCAATGATTTGCAGCGTTTTTAGATTATTTGAGGGTTGGACTTACGATAAATCAGAAATACGAGTGTGAATCGCAAAAGAGTCCTGCTTCGTTCAAATTTTAGCTGACCGAAATCTTCATGTTGGTTGGTGATAACAATGGTAAAGCCGTGTTATTTGCAGACGAGTGATCTGTATATATTAAAAATAAACCATTGTGTAATAATTTGTAGCGATTCGCTTAACAACTGATCACAGATTCGTTGAATTCCAATTCTGGTTTGAGGCCAGTAAACACCTTTCCACTACATTTTGAGGAGTATTTATGTGTTCCTACATGAATATTCATGTTGAAAAGTGTAAGCTGTCAAAGATTCAAGTCTGCTCAAAAAATAGACTTAGTAGGGTCTTGGGAACCAGAAATCGTTCTTTGCTTCTCCTGAAGAGTTGTGCCTTCGTTGCTCATTCCACATTTGCGTTATGCCGTTGTTTAGAATCTACTGAGGACTGCCTAAAGGTAAAAATATACAACTGTTGTCGTGGTGATCTGAAGAAAACGTTGCGAATCAACCTGTCAAAACTTTTTTTACTTGTTTTATTGCACCAAGTTACAATTTATAAGTAAAGCAGAAATTAATGAAATAATTCGTAGGGGTTTTTAACACAGAATGTGTTTTTGCGATGACCTACCGGAAAAAAATCGTCACGAAAAAGCGACAGAAAAAACATCTGGTGATATGTTTATTGGTTGTCATGTTAATGTCAACTCCACATTTATTATTGTTGTTTTTTATTTAACGGATGACTAGTATCGCAAAAACACATTCTGTGTTCCTATGATTTCATACAGAGTACGGAAAAAGAAATAAACCGGGGGGTGCAGGGGGGCGGAGCCCCCCGCCGAGGCGCAAAGCGCCGAGTTTTTTTTGGAAAATAAAACATTGGATTGGTTTGAAAAAATTCTTACGTAGTTTGGTTGGAAAAATCTTAAATTTGTTGAGAAAATATTGAATTTCATTTGAAAGTGATAAATTTGATTAAAACGATTTACTCTTGATTGATTCATTGTGATCAATCAGGTCATCATTACACATCAATTCAAGTAGTTGGATAGGTTATTGAGATGGTAAACCTTTTCATTTACACCGTGGATACCAACTTTGAAATTCGTATTTTCGAGATGCTCTACCCTCAGGTCTGAGATCGCATCCCAGAGAACGTTCCCGGATCGTTCTTTCGTGACCCATATTTTTTTCCAACGCCTCCATATTTTTCTCCTCGCTCTGGATACAGCGAATGAGGGCCCGATGAGGTTGGAGGTCTCGACCGGCCACAGGTAATGCGAGTGTAATTAAGAACCGTCGGCTCCCTTTGTTATACCTCTACGGCTTCATTAACACTTAAATTTGTGGACTGCTTACCTCAGCACCCTCGCGAGATAATTATGGTTCCGTTCTGCGACGCAACTTCTTCGCACCTTCGCCCATTATCGCACGAAATGGCTGCGTTCGAATCTTAAAATGATGATTGGCAAGCTGGCGGGTATTCGAGCAAAAGCTTCGAGGGGGGCATACAATCCCGCAATCCTTAATAGCGAGATCCCCCAGGATTCTGGTTATTGATGAAGGATGCGGGAATGTTGAGTCGATCAAACAATCTCGGCCCTTCAGGAAACTTGGTGAGACTGCTACCTATTATGCAGGTATGCCCTGAAAATCATAAGGAATGAACTGATCTATTTCAAGTACAATTTTCCAAAAGCCGCTCGAAAATATTAGTTTACTCCACAATCACAGTATCCTTCATTTACGTTGATCTAAATCATAGTATTAGAGAGAATAAAAGTTACTTAATGTCGTCTTTGGTGATGCTTTGAAAAACTCACATTTATTAACCCTGAAATACCACTACTCAAGATACTACCATGATGTACCACCGCTCCTCAAATACTAACAATGCCTAAAGCGGCTAAATTTCAGTTTACTCCACAAACATAGTATTTACCGAGGACATACCTACCTTTGGAAATAATTAAAGTCATTTTCATCATTGGTGATTCTTTCAATAACTCTAATTCATTAAAATTTATCAGTCATTCAAAGAAATATTTTGGAGCTGAGACAACTAGGAGGCTCTCAGACGTATGAGTCTCGTAGACTCTCTCAGAAAAACTTGAATTGAGGCCTGCCGTTCCAAAACCCTATAGATCCCCTCTACTGAATTTTACTGGAGAACAAAAATCCCTAAAAATTTAAATTTGCAGCTCTCCACTTTTTTATCGCAAAACAAATAAACGTCACTTTTTTCTTCACTTATCACTATTATTTCCAAATAAATTGTTTCTGTCGAATAATTCACACTAGTAGCTATTTAGTAAGTACCGTGTAAACTCTTAAAACTTAGTTTTTTAAAGCAAGCATTTTGAAAATAAGGAAAAGTATTTATTGCGGACTTTCAAGTTATAAAACATATTTTAGGACAACGGTTCCATTTACATAAACATTGTTCAAAACAATGAAAAACTGAAGAAGAAGGCTGCAATCTTGGTTATGCTTGCAATTTGCTGCCAAGCGGCAAATCACCGAAATATGGATCTGTCGGATTTTGGCGTGGCACCCGAACTTTGTATCCATTTTTCTCAGGGATCTAACGGGTTTTGACTCGCATCCAACTAAACGCAGATAGAAGGCCGTAAGGACTTGTGATTTCCGCGAAAACAACTCATTTCGGAAAATATTGAATTTATCGGATTTTGGAACGGCAGGCCTCAATCGCTCAACGGTAGAAGACATGTACGAATAATACGCAACTGACGGTATTATGAGGAATACCTGCGGTGTGAGCAGTGGGGAGACAATGTCGCTTGATTCTCCAATGATTCGTATCAACCTATTAGTTAGTTTTTAGGGTTGAGGACTATAAAAGTTACTGTAAATATTACTAGTAGGATATGAAGGGTGAAGGATCAACTATTCAACAGAGACCAATTCTCAAGGGATTCTTTGTACATCTTTCCTGTGATTTCGCCACATTATTATGTTCAGGAGGAGTGTGCCCTTCAGGCATGTGAATGCAAAATTAGAATTCCACATCGTTACCTAAATACCTGGCAGAGCAGAGCTAAGTGATTTTACAGTTAAGATGACTGAAATTGAGGACAGTTGAGAAAGGGTGGATACAAATGGAAGCCGATACGATATTTTTTATTTTGAAAATTCGGTAATTGAATCATATTACTCAACGGGATATTCGCTTTTCAGGCATGAAAGATGTGCTCACTCTTAAAGGAACATACAATTATGCCTTGAAAGACCTAGTACCCCATTAAAAGGGATATACTTATGCCTTAAAAACAATAAGAAATACATATGCCTACAAAGCAGAAAATCCATGTACACACAACTGGATGAATGCCGTAAAGGCAGAGTATGTTCAGATAAACTTGTACTACGAGTACCTACATTGAATGAGTTCTGTTTTACAATTTTTTTAAAAAAAAGTTGTAAAAATATTGAATATGGGTCAATCAATATCTATCCCATGGGTTCAATACAATTCACATAATTTTTACAATATTTATTTAATTAAAGAAAAATGAATCTATAGTCTTAAACCAAAGTTGAGATCTTCGAAAAGAGAGGAGTAGGTATGTTATTGATATCATTATTAGTGAGGTGCGCGTTGACAAGTCGTAGGCGTGATGTGGTTCAGCGAGAGACCTTCTACAATACAAGAGACCTGGAGGGTGTCAAATTGGTCGCAGAGAACCAGGTTTTGAATACTAATGAATACGCCTCCTCTTCAAACTATGCGTGAAAGGCGACCTCACCTGTTCTCAATTCCTAGAATGGACGATTTTAATTAGAACCACTAATCGTGAGAGAAACCAAAATCACAACCGATTCGGTTTGAATATCGATTGCAATATTTCTGGGGACTTATGTTGAGTGATCAGTAACACGAACTCTGAACACCTTGAATCCAGGAAGTCGAGATTCTCGTTTACTTACAAAAGAATTTCAAAATAGTAGGGTTATTCCACAATAATCGAAATAAAAATAATCGTATTGTTACGAACAGTAGTATTCACATAAAACATAAATTTTCACCAGAATTATCATTGAAGTTGTTTATAATTTTATCGAATTTCATCGATGAAGGCAACTTTCTCATAAAATAATTACCTGTCGGCCGCAAACTATTCATGAAGGAAGAGCCAACATAGAACAGGATCTAGTGATCTGATAATTAATATTGAGTCAACAAGCGGGGAGAACACAATGGATGATTAGGTTAACAAAGCAAGTGGAAGACAAAAAGGTGAAATTCAAACATCGCCACTAAGTCTAGCGTCATTTTAAAGCTTTCTCAGTGGTGGTCCTTTTTCGTCTCACAAGTGAGCGAGAGTGATCATATCTATATGAAACCACTAAAGATAACATTTTGGATGCTCGCACACACGAATTTATAAGAATCCGTTAAGAAAATCATCGTATTTCTATAGGTGAGCTTATCATGTCTTCAGAACCAATTCATCTAAATTTACCTTGGAAGTTTTCGTCGAGTAAATCTCAGAATATATTTGAACTCATGAAGGACACTAGCGTTTATACAGGGTGTAAGCCTAACTGGTCTGTCATACGGCATCAATCGATTCTACAACTAATTTGCAACAAAAAATGTCCCTTAGCGATTTTTTTTTAAACCCTTCGTTTTCGAGTTATTTCAACTTTAAACTTTTTTTTCGTGATTTTGACCTTATGTCTTTAAATTGGTCATAACTCCAATAATTAGCTGTGTAAATTACATTTTGAGGATATCGTTGGAAAGAGCATCAAATTTTCTATCGGATAGATGCCTTAACTTTTTTTTGAGTCAAGGTTTAAGACATGAAAACGTTCTCTTAAAAGAAAATTTTACGTAATTTTGGAAACCTCGCATTTTTTCAATCTCGAATTGAACTACGAGAAACCATACTTTTTCAAGATGCAAGACAGTAAAAACTGCGCCAAAATCTCAGCTTTCCAATGGTATAATCAAAACATATTTTACAACCGAATTTAGGGGAGAATATTTGTGTTTGAACGCGGAAAAACGTACATTTTTCCAATAAAATCAGCGCTCTGGCCTCCTGTTTCCGGAGGCCTCGCGGTCTACTGCGACGCCGACCCACCCACTGCTGTCGTCCGACCCCTCAGATCGACTAGGCGGAGCGCCGATTTCGTTGAAAAAATGCACGTTTTTCCCGTTCAAACCCGAATTTCTTCCCCAAATACGGATGTAGAATATGTTTTGATTATACCATTGGAAAGCTGAGATTCTGGCGCAGTTTTCACTGTTCTTGCATCTTGAAAAAGTATGGGTTCTCGTAGTTCAATTTGAGATTGAAATAGTGCGAGGTTTCCAAAATTACGTAAAATTCTCTTTTTAGAGGACGTTTTCATGTCTCAAACCTTGACTCAAAAAAAATTTAAGGTATCTATCCGATAGGAAATTTAATGTTCTTTTCAACGGTATCCTCAAATTGTAATTTATACAGCTAATTAACGGAGTTATGACCAATTTAATGACATAAGGTCAAAATCACGAAAAAAAAGTTTAAAGTTAAAATAACTCGAAAACGAAGGGTTGAAAAAAAATCACTAAGGGACATTTTTTGTTGCAAATTAGTTGTAGAATCGACTGATGGGTACCGTATGGCAGACCAGTTAGGCTTACACCCTGTATAATCAGTAAATGAAATAGGTCGTTCAGTAGAGGCAACAACAGCAACAGTTTCCATGACTCGGTAGGTAGGTGTAGGTAGTTAGATAGGTAGGAGATAAGAATAGAAGTGAACCCTTAATCCCTCAACTTGCAGTGCAATGTGTGTGCGCGTGATTGCAAGAATCAGGATCATTGGGTGTGACAATCAGTGACTTCAGCCGATCCAGGAAGCCGATTATTACCCACCAGCCACCTCACTCAGAACCTCTCTGGGATGATAGAGGGAGTTAGTACCTCAACAGCTAGAAAAGTGCACAATGGGGTGTGCGCCTGATTTTTTTTAAATTTTTTAATCGAAAGTAGACCTCATCCTAAGAGTCTTGACACCAGCCGTTCTCTGAGTAGAACTTTTTCTATGATTTTTCAAAGTTTCGAATGTTTTTTTCTGGGCGGGACCCCCCAGCCCACTGTGACGTCATAAACATTCGAAACTTTGAAAAATCATAGAAAAAAACGCTTGCATACGAGTCTGCAACACATTGAAACATTTTCATGCCCCCCTGGTAATATCAAACTGTAAAGTACCTACCTACCTAACAACTTCACTTCTGATGGTCATAATCATCATTGTGGCGACTTGGGACAAATATCGTTGCAACAAATATCGTTGCAACAAATATCGTTGCAACAAATATCGTTGCATCAAATTTCGTGACGATTTTTTTTTATGTGCCATATGAAAGACATGAAAATGTCAAAAGGTCTTCTCACGCTAGAAGGCCGCGGTTGGTGTCAAAATTCTCAGAATGAGGTCTAGTTTAGAATAAAAATTACAATAAACAGTTTTTCCGACCCAGGCGCACACCCCATTGTAACTTACCTCGGAGCTCGATAAAATTATAATCGTCCATATTAAGTCGCTCACGAGGAGATTCGTTCCCGTTTTTCACGATTAGCACAGAAATAGGTACCTACATTAGCCTATTCTGTGCGCAACCCCGCGATCAAGATCGACTGGGATTCCAACGATAATTTTGGATAAATTGGTGTGTCATCCCATTGCCGCACACACGCTGTGAGTTCCACTGCCGCCTCCAGCTCTCTGCTCTTCTCGTCTTCCCTACTTCCACCTCCATTCGTTATTGAACATTTCATCGAGATACCAAACCTCAAAGAAGGTCTAAGATCTTGTACTTAACACCTTTAGCTACTACGCTAAAAGTTGTACCCTCACTCATAAAAGAGCTCCTCATAAGTAGGCAATTTAATTTTGTGTGCCATCATCCAATTCAAGTTCTTTAATAAATTATTCGTTCCATACGAGATTTATGCTGCTTTATCATTTCACCTGAAATTCTGCTAGTTAGGGAATTGGCATATTGAAGATCGAATTTTAAGTCTCAAATATCATAAGGGTGCAATTTTTCGAAATTGGTCAGCTTTCCCTATTCAAACTGTAGGCCGCAAATCAGCTGAAGGAATTAATGGTGGAAGGAGGATGAACTCGACAATATCCAACAGTTCACCTCGCTGTGGGTACGCATTGTCAGTTTTTGTTCAGCTTACCACGCTTTTGGATTTTTATTTTCAATGATAAACGTTTCGAATTGAGTAAGAATTTCCGTCCGTCTTCCCATTTGCTGATTTTGGTGACATTGGAATGTGCCTCCACTTGTGGTCAAGATGAACACAAGTATGCAAGCCTAAAAGTTGACCCAAAAGCTCAGCTTTCCAACGATATGGTCATAATTGTTTCCAATATTTTTATTAGTGGAGAAAACTGCGCATGAATGGAAAAATGAAAAAACGTGATTTTTTTCCAACGAAATCGACGATTTGACGGGAAGATTCGTGGTTGGATAGAGAGTGAGAGGAGCGGCGGTGGAAGAGACCCCCAAATTCTCCCGTCAAACCGTCGATTTTGTTGAAAAAAAAAATCACGTTTTTTCTCATTCAAGCGCGGTTTTCTCCACTTATAAGAATATTGGAAACAATTTATCTACTAAACAATATCTACTTATTTAATTTGTTGGTAATAAATAATATTCAACAATGCCTTCACGAGTTGGATTGAAATATCGTGAGCTGAACTCGATGATTACTTTAAAGTTGGAACGGGATTAATTATTACTTAAGATCCGTCGAATTAGTTTAGTGATTTTAATGGAGGTTTAATTGACTCTCCTGTCCTTACAATTTTGTCACGTACACGGTACTGCTCAGTTTATAAGATCTTATTCACGTGAGCTTGAGATCGAGAGATTCCGCAAAAACGCTACTGGGAGATGAATTTAGGACCCTCGTACGCCATTAACTTCCCTGTCACGTAGGAAACCTCTGGCCTCAGGAGACGTTCCACGGTAGCCAAATTGCAGGAGTGTCCGTTCCTGCAAACATGAGTTTCCCTTATTACTGTTGAGGATTCTTATAAGACAAATATTAAATTTGAATGTAGAAACCGATTTTGACCGTTTTTGGTTTATTATTTTCAATAATGAACCTTTGGAATCGACCAAGAAAAAAAAAAATTTAACATCCCCTCAAAATTTGATGGTTTACGTTTCAAGGTACGTAGAATCCAAAAATCGAATAAAAATTTGGCCGTCCGTCCGCCGTACGCCGTACGCCGTCCGCCGTCCGCCGTACGCGGCACTTTTGCCACTTAGCATTGACCGATTTTGATGAAATTTGGTATGTAGGCTCCATTTGGGGTCTAGTTGTGCCCCGAAGCTTTTGGTTGATGTAGGTCACATCTAAGGGTTCCAAAATCAATTTTGAAATTTTAAAAACGCCCTAACTCAAAAAATTTTGATATAAAGGTATTGTTTTTCCTTCAATTTAAGATTCTATAGAATTTTTAGAATTTTTTGAGACCACGCGGAGCTCTGTAGGACAAACCGTTCGCTCCCTACGAAAATTTAAGGGTTTATATTGAAATATATATATATATATATATAAAAATCAAAACACGAGTGTGAATCGCAAAAGAGGCCTAATCTCCGTTCAAATTTTAGCTGACCAAAATGCGATCGATGGTTGGTGATTTTGATTTTTTTTTTAATTTTTTTTGATTTTTTTTTCTTTTTTTTTTCATATTGGATGGTTGGTGATTTTGTAGACGAGTGATCTACCTATATAAAAATAATAAACCATTGTGTAATAATTTGCAGCGTTTTTAATTGTCTAGAGTGTTAAAAAAAGTGAATGCAGAACTTATATTCTATCGCTAGTTACTAGTACCAAACCGATGGCCGCTATCAACCAGGTGGACCCTATTTTATTGGGAGTGTCAAAAAATTGTAGTCAGAGACCTGACAATGTAGGTGTTGGTTTACAACTTATTTTCTACAGAACATTATCATGCTAAAATATTTTCAAAGCATTGCTGGAGAGCCAAAAGTTGATGAATTAGGCTCTTACAGAAAATTGAGAATTATCTCGTAACTCAATACTGATTTCATCGTTATTATAGTTTCTACCTTGTATGTACAATTAGTTGGTATCCTCTTTGGTTAGTATCCATTATGTGTACCTCACTCCATGTACACTCTTCTATGCACGTTCAAAATTAAGAGACTTTGCACAAGAACCGGGAAGAATAGATGGTTGGAAACCACGACCGAATATCTCGGGGTCAAAGAGGACTAATAGAGTTGGTATCCCAATCACTCTCCCATATCTATGATATTTCAAGATCTTGACCAAAATCCAACCGGGAAACCTGACCGTATGATGATTTTTGTGGGTCCGCTTTAATCGATATGTTTTATAACATGGATATGAAACAGAGATTGGGGGGGCCTATTTAATGTTTGGATCCTGTTTGATGCAGCTTTCTAATGATTGAAAATGTGCACTGGTACTTCACTTCAAGAGGAAGGTTCCTAAAACTTAGGCCATGGAAAGAGGAATCCAAACATCGATGCGCCCTCTACAAATTTCCATGAAAAATATGCAATTCGTTTCCTAAAAAAAACCTATTGGTTGCAATTGGTTTCCTGAACCTATTGGTTCAGTCTTGGATGTCATGGTAGGGTGAGAAAGATCTCTTCCAAGGCGCATAGCATTGAAACTGGAAAACACCGAATTTAGTTGGTAAACGCAAAGTAAATTTAGGTAGATAAGAGGATAATTTATTTATAACTTTAATATGATATTAATAATTGTAGAAAATAAATATATTAGCAGATAAGTAGTGAATAGAACTTTGAAGTAGAAGAGGATGTACCTACTTACCACTCACCTTAGACAACCTTGACTCGTAGGAATATTGTATTTCGATTATTGTTTTCTGTTTGGTTTTCTCATAGTCTTTCGTGGAAATTATTATTTTTTTTTTCATCAGACAAAATTTTTTAAAAATATGTTCGTCAGAACCTACTCAGGAGGCACATGGATACGTGGAAGCCTCTGAGGGCACATGGAAACGCCGTAGGTCGCCTCAACGATTACATGTTTGCTTTCCAGTTGTACTTCGAGTAACTCGCAATATCATATTCGAATATGGTAGACTATCGAATTTGTTTATCTTTCAAAAACTAACGAATCGGCGACTGTACAAGTTTTTAGCAGAAAGTAATCAAAGTTTGACTCGACCTATAAAATTCATTACAAGATGTATTAGAAATTCCCCGTATTTGACTAATTTTAAGCTTCAAAACATGGAAACAGCGAGCGTTGTTCTGTTTCGAAAAGCAAGCAATATTTGGATGGTTACAGAAACACTTTGTTAGGTTTATTCTTGACTAGCTGAAAAGCCTGCTTTTTGCTGATAGGCATTCGCAGTTTAATTACCACGGCTGCTAAAACAAAAATTCGTGAAATTCTAATTTCGTGATAGTTTTTTGGAGTGTAAACCAATTCGATATTTTGCTGTAGTCGTGACGATATGCCTTCCTAATGCTGGCTGGAAACTGTTGATAATACACGATCATTCAACTCGAACAAGTGGCCGTACAGCGAGGTGTCAACAACCTGCCCTAGAAGGATTGCTAATCTGCTGATTTCACTAAGCGTTGACACCCCTAGTGAAAGGAAACAAATTTACTGTTGTCTTACCATTGGCCAACAGTTACGCGAGAATGACAGCATTGGCTGGGTTCTGATTGATCTCGTCACGGGATCTAGAGGCGAAACTCGACGGAGAATGACGTGGTACACGCCTCTCGAGAAAAAAGGTTGGCCAATCGGAATTCTTTCCCTTTTTAAACAGTCGGGGGAGGTTGTGGGTAATTAGGCAACTATACCCGTGTTGGGAGTCACCCCGCTTCTACGAACGCCCATCCGTAGGGGAAGGCAACCCTGGAACGAGCCAAGGCGATTTCGAAAACAGGCAACTCAGCCATATCACAGTCACAAAACAAGAGGAGTTAGAAGATCTAGTAGAAACTGGAGGATTACCTATTACACCGTTTTGATGTTATGCTAAAGCTATTTTTCGTACCTACCAATGAACAAAAAAACGTCTGCCAAGTGGGTGTGGCACATAGCTTCCTCGTATCCATAACCCGATTATATAGATGATCCGATGCATAGTAGTTAATCTGAAAACAACAATCTCTAAGTACCTTTCACTATCCTCATAGGGGACCATCTACACGCTAATCTGGACAATCCTAGAAAATTTCATCAAATTCGGACGAAAAATGTAAGTGCGGTAGTGATTGGATCAAACAATTTTTAGCTTGACTAGGATTCGAACCTGGGACTCCTGAGTGGGAATCCAGAGCATTGCTGACTGACCTATCAAAGGGATGGTTGAGTGGGATTTGAGATCCTCACCTCACACGCCACTGTTACGGCTGTTACAAGGATTTTACGTTTGCGCATGCGCAGAGGCTACGGTAAATTTCAAGGCCTTGATTTTCATTGGGGACCATCTACAACTTAATCCGCGTAATCCCTGAAAATGTCATCGAAATAGGGTAGAAATTGTGGAAGTTATGTCTGTTACAAGCAATTCACGTTCGCGCATGCGCATCGGCTACTATCAGTCCGGGGGTGATGATTTTCATAGGGGACCATTTAAACTCTAATTTGTAACATCCCTGAAAATTTCATCCAAATCGGATGGAAAATGTAGAAGTTATGTCTGTTACAAGCAATTCATGTTCGCGCATGCGCATCGGCTACTATCAGTCCGGGGGTGATGATTTTCATAGGGGACCATTTAAACTCTAATTTGTAACATCCCTGAAAATTTCATCCAAATCGGATGGAAAATGTAGAAGTTATGTCTGTTACAAGCAATTCACGTTCGCGCATGCGCATCGGCTACTATCAGTCCGGGGGTGATGATTTTCATAGGGGACCATTTAAACTCTAATTTGTAACATTCCTGAAAATTTCATCGAAATCGGATGGAAAATGTAGAAGTTATGGCCGTTACAAGGAATTCACGTTTGCGCATGCGCAGCCGCTTCTATCAGTCCGAGGATGATGATTTTCATAGGGGACCGTCTACACACCAACCCGCACAATCCCTGAAAATTTCATCGAAATCGGACAATAACTTCGTATAGTTATGCGCGTTACAAGGAATGCATGACAGACACACAGACACACGGACGCACAGACACACAGACACGGAACCAAAATTGTTCAGAAAGGTCTAAAACGCAAAACGCGAGTGAAAATTTTGATTTTGGAGAACTTTTTTTTTTCGTCCTTGAAAAGTGAAAACAAAGCTTCCGCTACCTTGGTAGACTCGGAAGCAAAATTGCTACTGGAAACCTTCTCAAGTACATATTATTTGTACATACATACTTGTGTAACATCTTACACCTGCCCATACTCCACACAAAATATTCATTGAAGTATTGATTTGTCAGCCACCGCTGTTTTTTTGAATAGTTTCTCAAAAACCAGAAAACTGTTTCCAGGATGTGACTTGAAACTAACTTATTCAGCAAATTTAAAAATGTTAAACATGGTTTAACAATGTATACACTAGATTATTCTGATGTATTTGGAGATTTGGGGTGAGGGAACTAGTCCTTTATGACTGGGACGCCACCTTTTATAGGAAATATGAGGTAAAACTGTTCTTAAAGTGGTAGTAACTTGGATTGGATTTGGTTGCTTTATTTAATACCGAGAAGGGGAAAGACTGGTGAAGTCTGCGAGAGTGTATCCAGCACTTGGATATCCAGGAAATAACACTATGGATAATTTCCCCATGACTCCTCTCAAACACGCTTGAGGTTTGGAAATGGTAAATTCTCCGTTTACTTCAAGTTTGGACCAATATTTCCACTCATTGAAGTAGGGAATTATTACTTACGACTATGATTGGACCAGTTTCCTCACCAACTCCTTGGATTTAGCATTTATGTAAACTAATTTTGTATTATGTGCATTTTATGAGGTAAAAGTTTGCTTGATTCTTTTATTCGTATTTCCTTTTCTAAATAGTCAGATTCAATGGTTCCTACGTTAATGAAGTGATTATGAGTTACTCCAGTGTGTTACATGTACAACAAGAATGTAAGTACTACAATATTATTCATAAGCAACTCCCCCTATTCTCACAGGGCCTGTCCTATGTTTATTCCATTGTAATAATATCTAATAATTTGTATTTGGAACGTGTTTCTATTGTAATTGTGTTCCAAATAATTTGTATTTGAACTGTAATATTTACTTTTTGTTTTGCTTCGGAATAAATTCCTCATTCATTCATTCACTCATTTTGTAGGTACCTAAGTAACTTACCCAATACCAATTCATTCAGCTCAAGTGATGCAACAGCTACTTCAGAGATACGATTGACATTTCGAGCTGATCCTTTAATTGAACGAGTAATTTCTAGATGCTGACTATAATTGAGGAATTTGATTCCAAAAGGTACTATAGACCATTTTCATTGAAATTGAATCGACACTTTTCCTGGGTGTTAGGGAGGTAGTTCTTCACAAAAATGCAATCGTTTTGGAGCAAAAGATAATCTATTCCCTTGAAAAATGAGGGCGAATATTCCGTTTAATTTCAAGAGATACTACATCCAACACAATGGCGGTCAAGAGACCGCCATTGGACCGCTATTGGATAAGAATCCGTTTTGTTTCAAAAAGTACTTTTGTATTGTGTAATTTTTATCGGGTATCTACTAAAATTGACTTGATGCGTTGAGCCAAAATTAGATTGTTTCACAATCTTTTCAAGAATGTTTTGGTGTCCATGATAAGCACGATATGACTCTTGATTCAGTTGAGCCCTAGTAGACTCATGGCGTACACGGTACTGCCTGGTTTGAGATCGCCTTGTCCGACCGCCCTTTTCAGACTTGCTTCGCCAACCGCCCAAGAAAACCCGCCGCCACACATCAACACGTTCGATTCTTGTCGGGTCACGAGCTGGCAGAGCAGTTGAAGGAGATCCTCCAAAAGGTTCCTCCAGATTCCTCCTGGCTTGAGGGAGACGGCGTCCCTTTTGTGCTCCACAGAGAATAATCCGGGCCTATATAAGGACGCCAAGGGGGAAGGTTTAGCACGTTAGGTTATGTAAATCAGAGCTTCGACATTTAGAGAAGAAGCGGTGTCCAAGAAAGGCCGTGCCTAAGAGCTGTGTTGTACACGATACAAGTATTTCACATCATTTGCGTCCCAAAGCTCCATAGAACCGGAGCCGATCTTTCAAGAGCAACGACCAAACAAATGGATCCAGTGAATTCAACAGGTGTTCACAGTCTACATTTGAATGGCTACCCTACTTTCTCAACTTGAGTAATGTCCTTGTTACCATTATTTATACTGATACTGTCAATGTTATTTCTCACACTTTCCTATTTATAGTGTATCCCAGTAAATCCCTCTAACCAGGGCGGAAGCATCTGTAGTCCAACATCTCAACCTGATAAACTTTGTGGATAAGCGTATCTGTTTATTTACGAAATATCAAGTTGGTTGGTAAATGGAAACCCCCAGAATTTGTCATGTTTACCGCTCTGCTTGTAAAACAAGTGTTGATGATGGGGGGGGGGCCATTATTTTATCTTATATAATGTACCCCAATATGATGTTACAGATCTACAAAGAACACTAAGAAACTCAATACAAGTAGAAGAACCACTTCGAACTGTCTTTATTCAAGTCGTTACCATAATTTTTATCTCAATGTTTACGATGGACTTATGTTGATGTTCTACAGGTAGTGTAGTGTCAGATCATTGCATTCCACTCAACTCCAGGTGAACTTTCGTCAATAAGAAGAATGCTTGAGCACATCTTTCATTGCAGCGATTTGTTCTCAGTTTTGATCATCATCGTATAGTAATGATTTCGGGTGGCCATGGTAACTATGCTCTTGATTAGATAGACTTTATTGTTGAACCCACGTAATACCAGTTAGTTCGTAACCATCGTGAATGTCCATGGTACCTTTTGTTTTGATAATATCAAAATATTATCGAAATGTTATTATCAAAATATTATTATTATCAAAATAATATCAAAATATTATTTCGCTTATTATATTAGTCTTCATACTCTTAAGGTAAGTTTCCTTATTTTTTGATTTATGGTGGCTCATTCGGCGTATCGCTGGCCTGGAGCAATACAGAGTTATCTCAAAAACCCAAATTTTGAGGATAGCCGTTTAAAGTTTCTGCTTTCTTCTTTTTATGATACCCACTTCCCGGGTAATTCAATAAAGTTGAAAATTTGAGGCGATCATCTCAAAGAACCCTCCTATCAGATAGCCAATAGGGTTTACCCGTCCTTACAACCAGTTCATTCATCAATGAACCAATAAATGGGATAAATGGAAGTTATTCTTCTCTCGCACGGAAATATTTCAGGTGTCTTCGGCGCCTCTGTAACAGGTTATTTTGTTGCTGTATCACATAATATCTCAATATTGCACTTAATTTCGGCACTTCACTTCAGAACAAACGCGGATCAACTGAGTTATCCCCCTCTTGCGCCAACCCCACTCCAGATACTCTGAGATATTCCACCAACCTGCGCGCAATCTAATAGTGGTCCACTTAGTTTTAGATGAAGCGGTCTTGCACAGTGAACGCAGACGGAGATTGGAGATGATTCATGGAAAAAACTCAAAAACACCTTTCTTGAGTTAACCCTGTCTTGCTCTGGACCAACGATATACCTATCTAAAGTGAACCCATGGGTTTCATCAGCAGAGAACTGCAAAAAACGGCTATTTACCATGAAAAACGGACAGTAACCAATTCCAAAGAATGAGATCTGTTCGAGTGCTAAGTAGCCGCTTCCCGACATGCCTTCCAACGTTCTAACCAACCCTGAATTGGGGGTACATGGATATGAAATGTTTTTGATCACAAATCTCCATCTTTTCAAGAAAATACGAACGTTCTCCGCAAAGAAATCTCGAACATAATTGTATATGCAATACAAATTTTGCGTAAATGTAACTATTCAAAACATACTCACCTATCGAAAAGGGATTTGAAAATCATAATATAATTTTCATCACATTATGGTCAGGAATTGAAATTTAGATATTAATTTAATTATTCGCTGAAGTTGAAAATCTATCCACGGACCAACTTTCCATCTGAAACATGCTTTAGCCTTGGACTAACTATTCGAAAAACGTTACATACGAGTGGAACGAGAGGCTGACATGAAATTTCAAAGGGTGCCTGAATGGCAAACTATACCTATTCCTCCATGATTACCTGGGTGAGCCAAATTCGCTCTTGGTGGCCCGACGAAGAAATTTCACAGAGTCCTTCTCAGAGACTGCAGACTTCGAATGGCAAACTATACTTCTCCTAAACTTGGACTATTACTCAATGCTTTAATCTATGAAAGTAATCAGCAATTTTACAATTGTTCATAATTGAATACTGAAAGGTTATTTCATATTATTGAATATTTATACAATAGAAAAGTTGCTTGTTAATTAGATGAATAGTGTAAATATATCGCTGTGCACCTCTGTAATGCCAAAGAGAAATAAAATAAAATAAGCTCTAAAAACTATCTGGGATCCCATGAAGAAAAGTATTGCTGACAATCTTGATCCATATTCGAATTATTTTGAAATTTTCCGGTCACATTCAGTCTCGAAAGTTTTTTTGTTGATTCATATTTATTTTTGGTAATAACTACTTATAATAATTAATGTAATGACTCATCAGTGTGTAAAACAAATGATCGCTTCCCGGAGAGGCTGCATGCACTTACGCCTCCTCCAACGGTGACACTTCATAACCTGACGTAAACGCCATTGTTCGAGTCAGCGGATAACTTATGTTGCTGTAGAGGATGAAATTGAGATAGCCGCTTCATAATCTCCCGTAACGATTAGTCACAATCATTTCTCAATCAAGTCTCTCCCATGTCTTAATTATCGAAATTAATATGCGCTCTCTAACCTACTCGCGTCCCATTATAGGTTTTCTCGCTATTCCGACGAGTCTTTCGGCGGTTCCTTTGACGATTATAATAATTAATCCTCCTCTTGATTTGTAAAAGAACAATAGTCGGAATGATCATGTAGATGTACTCGAGCTCTACCGCCTATAATGAAGACCTATTATGCGTCGAATTATTTGATTAATTGAGACTCATTCCTCTCTAATTATACAGGTCAGTTTCAAAATCGTTTCATAGCCTTGTCCTTCGATAGAATGAAGGGCCTTTTTCGCAACCCCGTAATTACTTTTGACCATACTGCTCGGATTTATTGAGATGAACTGTATAGCTTACTTGGTGCAGCTAATTACAGCGCTGGGACCCATTTATTATAGTCTGTGCACAATATATTCATTGAGGCATATTCTACTCATCCATTCCGGTGAAAGTTAACAATTATTGAACCAACTACAATTTTCATTGATTTCTGAGTAAATTTTGGTCATAACTTCATTTTGGTTTATTATTTTCAATAATGAACCATTGGAATCGACCAAGAAGAAATATTTCTCCCCCACCCCAAAAGTTGGTTTACGTTTCAAGGTACGCAGAAACCGAAAATCGAATAAAAAATGTTCCGTCCGTCCGCCGTACGCGGCACTTTCCTTAGTTGCCACGGACCGATTTTGATGAAATTTGATTTGTAGGCTCCATTCGGGGTCTAGTTGTGCCCCGAAGCTTTTGGTTGATGTAGGCCATTTTTAAGGGGTGAAAAATAGGTAGTGAAATTTTGAATAGGGGAAGAAAATTTTTATATGAAGTTATTGTTTTTACATCAATTTAAGATAGTATTGAATTTTTAAGGGGATAGAATTTAAAAGAGAATCTGTCCCCTCAATTCCCTTACTTGCGTCACATGCTTATACTCTTACTCTCGTCGAGAAATTTTTTTGATCCAATCACATCGACTTTGATTTATTATTTTTATATCTACTTGGGATCAATGTTTTTCTTCATGCTGGTTGGTGGTGACAATGGCAAAATTTGTGTTCTTTGGAGACAAGTGATATATACCTATATAAAAATAATAAACCATTGTGTAATAATTTGCAGCATTTTTACACTTCCAATAGCTCACAAAAAATGTTTTCAAAAATTCAGCTCTGTCCATTATAACTTAAAATTGATTTTTTTTGAAAATTTTGATTAACATTTTATTTTGGAAAATTCAATTTTAATTTATAGTAATTATTAAAGTTTAAAATTTTCCTTCGATTTATCACTCTCTGAATTGAACTTTGTTAAAGTTTCATATTTCAGAAAGTTGGAAAACATTGCAGTTAAAATGTGGAACAAAGTCTATCCATCTGTGATACATTTTCCAGTGGTTTTTTTGTCCTCTATATCTTGATTGCTGAACATGATTAATTTATAGAAACATTTGATAGCACTTAATAATTAATTCGAACACCCCGTTTCCCATGGTACCGTAGGTGACACCAAATCAATACGGCAATTGGCGGTGTTGATGGTGATGATGATCTTTATCCTTACTCAGACTCCATTAAAAATCATCTTATTTAGTGTCATTAGTGATATCATGGTCCAATAAGGGTTAATATCGTTAGTTCGGTTCGAATTCCGACTAAAACTGTGGATGGACACTAGTGTTCAGACAGGCTAGGACTAATCGCCTACGATTATTTCATTCCTACAGGTGTGCAATGTATGTCACAGAGGGCAGACCACTCATTTATCACGATATTCGGTGAAGCCGAATTGGAGAAGGTATCGTATTGAGCAATTGAATGTTTGATTTCGATCGCTTGCCGGCCCTTTATGTTTCAGCCTTATCTGATGGTGCTTAATCAATCTTGAACCAATCCTTCGAATGGAGGTCATTCATTGATGATGCAATATTGTTTTTTGCTTATCGAACTCTTGTTTTGTTTCAAGCTCGTCCATTCTCCCGACTCTGTCGCATGAAACTTCGAATCAAAATTATGGAGCGCATCAAATTATGACATAAATTTATTAAGTATTCATGGGTAGGTAACTCCCACAAAAAAATGGTGAAAAACAAAACCTATCCAAATTTCTAATCTATCACGAAGATTTTGAGGGCATTTTCTTCTCCTTTTTGGTTTATTATTTTCAATAATGAACCTTTGGAATCGACCAAGAAAAAAAAAATTTTTAACACCCCCTCAAAATTTGATGGTTTACGTTTCAAGGTACGTAGAATCCAAAAATCGAATAAAAATTTAGCCGTCCGTCCGCCGTACGCCGTCCGCCGTACGCGGCTCTTTTGCCACTTAGCATTGACCGATTTTGATGAAATTTGGTATGTAGGCTCCATTTGGGGTCTAGTTGTGCCCCGAAGCTTTTGGTTGATGTAGGTCACTTCTAAGGGTTCCAAAATCAATTTTGAAATTTTGAAAACGCCCTAACTCAAAAAATTTTGATATAAAGGTATTGTTTTTCCTTCAATTTTGGATTCTATAGAATTTTTAGAATTTTTTGAGACCACCCGGAGCTTTATAGGACAAACCGTTCGCTCCCTAAAAAACTTAAGGGTTTATATTGAAATATATATATATATAAATCAAAACACGAGTGTGAATCGCAAAAGAGGCCTAATCTCCGTTCAAATTAGAGCTGACCAAAATGCGATCGATGGTTGGTAATTTTGATTTTTTTGATTTTATTTTTTTATTTTTTTTTATTTTTATATTGGATGGTTGGTGATTTTGTAGACGAGTGATCTATAGAAAAATAATAAACCATTGTGTAATAATTTTCAGCGTTTTTTCTAATGGTTTTGACTTGGATTGACAGACTGAAGAGAAACAGTTGCAACATTTTATTGAAATTTCTGATTTCGAATCTCCACTTTTTGTTCACTATTTTCAATACTGAACCTTTATAATCAAACAAGAAAACGATTTATTGCCTCTCCTCAAAACTTGGTGGTTGAATTTGAAGGTATTTAAAATCCAAAAACTGAATACTTGTATGAAATTTTCCATTCCACACGACCCAGTTTACCAAGTTTACACGAATCAACTTTGATGGAATTTAGTATATCCGCTCCATTTTGGATCTAGTAGTGCCCCGAAGCTAACTGAAATAACGTACAAAAAACCTACTAAAATTTGGCTTACTTCCTGCCTTGCCGACTTGGACATCTCCTGATATTATGTGATGTTTCACTGTGGAACCGGTCAACTCGATCGAAAACTCCACTATGCTGCTTTACACACATGGGCTTTATAATACACACCTTTCAAAATTTTCTTTCAACATCTTACTTACAATGTAACCCGCTATTTTAATTATCAAAAATTAAATTGATTAATTAATATTTTTAATTTGTCTTATATTCTATTAACAACCAGTGTCACGAACATTTAGACAATGATATTGTTGGAGAGATCCGTAGTTGTTCAACTATATTCTTTTCAAATCTGTACTTGAGAAATACTGTTTTACATACTGTTTTTTGTGACAAGTTTTAATAATTTGAATAAAAACGTCTGCCAAGTGGGTGTGGCACATAGCTTCCTTGTATCCATAGGGGACCGTCTACACGCCAACCCGCACAATCCCTGAAAATTTCATCGAAATCGGACAATAACTTCGTATAGTTATGCCGGTTACAAGGAATTCATGACAGACACACAGGCACACAATCAAAATTGTACAAGATGGTCTAAAACGTCAAACGCGAGGGGAAAATTCGATTTTGGAGAACATTTTTTTTAACCTTAAAAAGTGAGAACAAAGCTTCCACTACATTGGTAGAATCGAAATCAATCGTTTTCTTACAAGGAATTATGTAGGTGTGGAAGACGAAGATGAGAGATTTCCTTTTATATCATATTTATCTAGAACCGTGCTACCTAGTTGCCAAGTATTTGGTTGGAATAATAACACATTTTTTGGCTATTTCATAATAAATTATATAAGATCCTGTTCAATAGCGTGAAGTTGCAACAAACCTAATGTAGCTCAGGATGCATCATGACTAACAAAACATGACACAGGGCCATTGAATGTGGTGAAATTTGTGACTTAGCTCGTAAAAGCCGTCTTGTCTGGCACATGGCGGGTAATCAAACGATTAGTCGGGGGCGCGTGCCCCGCGAGTTCATTATCCATCTCGAAATTGGTTTCAGAGCGATGAACAGATGAATATTCACCATGACCCTATCTGAGGACGACCATATTCTATCGGGGCCATATGGCTCGTGACCAGGTGACACCTGTTGGTCTCAGTCGTCACGGCCAGTCGCTCACCAGGGTAGCTCGAGCCGAACTGAAAACCACCCCTTTTTCCGATTATCATATTATTGAATTTAATACTCCCCTAAAACTTTGTACCCGTTAGGGTTTTTTTAGAGATCCTCTCCGCATTCAATCATCACCACAGTGAAACCACGACATGTCCAATTGGAAGGTCCCGGCATTTGGTTGTCTTCAGATAGGGACAAATTTCTCAACTTCATATATCAAAAATTTGTGATTTTTAAATGTCACTCGACCAATTAGCATATTTTCAGAGTTGGCGTTATCACATAGCTACTAAATTATTGATAAATCCAAGGACGATGTTGAATTTTGTCGAATTCCAGGTTCTCCAAATAGAATAGGTATTTTGTATGTGTATTAGACTTCTGCATAACATGATACATCTGCTTTACGGTCCTTCCTTATCTATCCATTTCTGATACAAAACTGTCCGTCCGACCGCCGTACATGTTACGTTCCTTAGTCACCATGGACCGATGAAATCTGGTAAATGGGCTCCATTTGGGGTCTAGTATTGCCCTGAAGCAAACAACTTCTAATCGGTGAAAAATGAGGGGTGAATTTTTCAAAACGCCGTAGCTCAATAACTTTCAATATAAAGTTATTGTTTTTTCACTGGCTGAAAATAGTTTTGAATTTTTATAATAGAATGAGACCACCCAGAGCTCTGTAGGACCAACAGTTTGTTCCACATGATAACCAGGAAAGTCAACACCAATAAAAATGGGGAAAAATCAATTTTTCGTTTTTTTAATTTTTAAAATTTTCACTCAATTCTGAAGATTTAGGTACATTGCATACAATTATTGCATCAATGGAAACATTCGTAAATTACTTCCGAAGTGCGCAACCTCCGGCGTCCCACTCAGGATGAGCGCTAGCTGGTCAGTCTGCACCAAGACTCTACGACTACGACACCTGTGTGAATCTGCGTGTA
The DNA here is from genome assembly GCA_009739505.2 of Apolygus lucorum. NCBI lineage: Eukaryota > Metazoa > Arthropoda > Insecta > Hemiptera > Miridae > Apolygus > Apolygus lucorum. The sequence continues at coordinate 79,792,873 of CM019176.2, read as the reverse complement.
ATCTAATGAATCTTTGCCTCAGTACTAGCAATTCTCCACCATGCTGGACATCACTGCGGTATACATGCGCAAGATAATCTGAAAGTTTACTTGTTACCATGCAACACAAGTTAGTCGTACCTTGTTACTACTAGGCGGTACCTATTTCTAGAAAATTAAAACGAATTCATGCTCAAAATGTTTACTGAACGTACTTTATAATTATTTATACACTGACATGCAGCAGAAAGAATAATTTTGCGATAATAAAGATGGAAAACAGAACAGATCCACGGAGAACAGGAGCTACAAAAAACTGAACCAATGTTTTGTCGTCGATATACAAATCCGGGAAAAATACAGAAAACGTGTGTAACCTAGAAATTACCTTTTTTCTTATCGACCATGTGATACCACAAAGTAGAAATTATAGAAACGGAAACCCATGGACATTTGACGAATGGTAACGTAAAAAATCGTATCCTGACACAAAAACCCATTTTTCTCAAAACAACGTTTTTCGACATGTAGGTACACTTTTCTTCGAAAATAAAAGAGCTACCGAATTTTCGGTTTTTTTCTCGTTGTTTGAGACATAAAGGTCTATCCATGGAACCAATAACATGAATGAATTATATATTCCCTTTTTGATTGATATTTTTGGTTCCAGCGAAAGATAAAGAGTGACTGATCAAAATATTATTAAAAAATGATGAAGATCGGTCCATTAGGGGCTGAGAAAAATGTACCGAAATACCCTAAATTACTACCAAGTACTGACTCCCTAGGTTCGGACTCATGATAATCAAAATCCTAGAAAAAAAAATCAAAACAAAAAAACGCGAACACACGCGCGCGTGTGTTTTTTTGGTCAAAATTCTAGCTGACCAAAATGCAATCCTCTTTCGTTTCTTCGAGTTTTACTAAGTTTTTCGTTCTTAGCAAGCAGTAATCGAATTTCCTAGTATATTGAAGGAAACCATTCTACTATTTATTCTCACATCTTGAGTGTGAAGCGAAAAAAAAAAGTTGGTAGGTACTGACAATGGCAAAGCTATGCTCTTTGCAGGCGGGTGATCTATACCTAAAGAAAAATGTTAAACATTTGGATAATAATTATTTGCAGCTCGTTTTTTTAGAGATCACCCATCTGAATAAGATCGCATTTTTGAACAGCTGAAATTGGTTGAACAAAGCTCTAAGTGTTCTCAGAAATTCTAAAAAATCGTCAATATTTTAAACTATAGAAAAAACTATACCTAGGTACCTTTATATCAAAAGTGTTGAAAATGCTTTTACCCAATTTCTATCCCTTAGAAGTTACTGATACCTATTTTATTGGTAAATGAAAGTTCTGGTAAAATCGTTCTCTGGAGTAATTTCCGGTAGTAGGTAAGTGATGATGAAAGTACTGTAGAAAGTTCTGCTGCCTCCAGATGAGTATATTCCGATGAAGTTATGAAGATCAATGCTGTGAGTAAGTACTCCATTCCAGAATTATCTACCGAAGCAGTGAGCGTCAATGTTTCCCCAAAATATTATAATTTCGAAAGACTTCAGCAAAAATAAAAATACGAAAGGTCTGGAGTTAACATGGAAAAACGAAGATTTGCTAGACGAGTAGAGAGCTACGACGCGAAGACACGAATTGTTCGTCACTTCTAACAAGTCACGATAAAGAGGCTGGTATTGTTATAACTGTAGGTAGCAAAACACCACAAACGAATTTAAATGTTATATTTATTTTTCTTCTGATATTTTTCTTTTAAATGTTATATATTTAAAAATACCCAATCTCTTGTAATAATACTTGTACATAACTTTAGTTTTGAATATTAACGTTGAAACATCCAAAACCTCTTTAAGAAGGTCACTTCAGTGAAAAATAAAAATTACAATAAAAATTCTAATTAAAGTCGGGGATGGTACAAGCAGTGAATTTATCCGCTCTCCAGAAGAACATCCCAGGGACTTTGAAAGATTCGTAGCTCCAAGGACTGACCTTTGAAAGGAGGATATGGCCAAATTTTTATTTTTCCCAAAATACACCACGTAAATGCACGACTACCGTTAGAAAACAGTAAAAAACTCAAAGGAACGTCAGATATGTGGAAGTGCGCACCCCGTGGTACAGGAGACCTGTGATTACCACCGAAGCACCATGACCTCCTCCCCTCTCTTCCCGAATTTTTACTACAGTACGGAGAAAGGTTGTTTTCGGGCAAAAGAAAAAAAATCCAAATCGTATACCAAACTGTAGGGTGGAGGCGACAAATTACGACCGGTAAGGAAACACCGGAGAGCCATTGGAAGAGGGCCTGAACAGTTCACGTCCGAAACGCGAAACCCCGAAAGTCGTAATGAAGGTCGCCCTAATTGACCTCACCTTCTTCCACTTCACCCTTCATTACTCGAACGGCCGCTAACCGGGGTGTCAGAGCCTCTTTTATACTCCTTCGACCCCGATTTCGAGTACAGAAGACGAAGAAGCGGAGAAGACGAAGGAACGGTCCTCCCCCGAAAAAGCACTTAAAAACACAATACTTTTCAACTCGGGTCATCTTTCTCTCCTAAGAACCCAACTTCGCGGAGCAAAAAATAAAAAAGATATCCCTTAATAAAGGTTAACGGTCTCCCTCTCCATCCGAGGGATGCAGTTTTTGGGTTTAAAGGTTTAAACCGTCGTAAATCATTATTTGGGGGTAGTCTTTGTTGTTAGATTTCATATCCTGGTAACGGTTCGCTACCATTGTGGCCGAGATGACCTCCGAGATGAGGTGCAGTTGATTCTTTATGAGGAGAGAAATTTGATTGGCTTTCAACTCGCAGCTAAGTTCTTCGCAGAATGAAGCTGAACACTGCGTTGAGTAAAAATTTTATTGTCCAGCTTGTTACAAAAGAATTGTACATCTTGATTTTTTTAAATGTTGTTAACGAATGAGAATTAATGTTTGTTGCTTGAATTGGGGAATCATCTGTTAGTGGGTAGTAAAACGTGCCTATTTACTGGGTTTTTGGATTTCTTGAGTTATTTTCTACAGAGAACATCGATGACGAGACCACATAAATATGAAAGGCGGATTGTGGATTGGTAACAAATGCTTCTGGGCCGTTCATAGGACTATCGTAAGGGTCATAGTCGTAAGGGTGTGAAACATGGACGACGACTTCCAAAAGTGAACGATTTATAAACTGTAGGATTTTGCGCAAAGTTTTTGGTGCTGTTGTGAAAGTGGAGTCTAAAGGAGCATTACAATTGAAGAACTGAGACACTTGTGCTGTGAGCCCAATCTAGAGGCATCGTCAGTCGATTTCGATAGAGGTGGTAAGAATGCCAGACGAGAGGTACCCACGGAGAACTCTATACGGAGTACCTGGTGGAAGGAGATCGAGAGGAAGACCACGCCTGCGATGGCTTGAGGATGTCGAGGTGGACCTGCTTGGCACATGAAGAAAGAAGGAGCAATGATCAGAAGAGGAAGAAGTGAAGTTCGATTGTTGAGAAGGCCCTGGTTCTAAAACGACCGTAGCACCGACTAAGTAAATTGAGTTATTCTCTGGATGTACAATGGTGGGTAACTGTAAGAAACACACTTTCTCATGAGAACCTGGTAGCTGTACCTGTGGGAGCCGAAATCCTGCTAGACCATACAAATATATCACTCTTGACTATTTCGCATCTAGGTAAATCTGGTCGAGCTATTTGAGGACGTTTGGTCGCACATGTCCGCTTATTAGTACCATTTTGAGCCAACTCGAACACAATATGAATAATAATCGTTTTTATTTGTACAAACCAGAAGGTCATACAAACATCAGTGCAAAAAAATGTATATTTAAATTCAACATACATACTATAGGTAGTAAATAATAGCACTTCGTCATTGGTCTTTATAACAAATAAAATTGAAATGATATCAGTACAACTAGTTAATAGTCTGGCAAAATTCATCCACTGAATATAGTTCAGCATCCAACAACATTCTTTTTATTGTTCTCTTGAATGAGGCAGTCGGCAGGATTCGAATGTCAAGAGGAAGAAAGTTGAAAAGTCGAACTCCAACCTGAAGAGGATTCGAACCCATCGAAGTTGTAAGACGGACGTATGGCGTGACCAGATCTCCTCTAGTACGAGCGAGATACCTTTGTGAGCTCCAGTCGGCAAAGATGCACATGCACCAGACACACATATGCATAAAGGCTTGGTAGAGTCAGAATTCTTAAATCTCTAAAAGAGCCCCAGCAGCTTCCACTACTTCCAAAGCTCCTCAAAATTCTGATTGCTTTTGTCTGCTTGATGAAAATTCTGTGTGAAACAGGGGAAACATCTCGAATGCTCTGGTATCTAACTCGGCCACGGAAAAATCTGTAGTAGGTATCTAGTGACGGTTTTGAGGAAGTCCTATTAAAATTTCTGAAAGATGAACTTTGAAAACTATCATCAAGAATTCCATGGATGTAATCTAATACAGCATGGACGAAATTAATGGAATGACATAAATTATGAAGTGTTGGGATGATTAACCTCCGATAAATAGTCAGCTCAATAATCAACAAATTAACCCCATTAAATGGGGAATTTTCTCAACAGCTCTCATCTTCTCAGGAATCTTATCATATCATGTTCACAATGTGCCGTGAATGACGAAGAGTGGTTGAATTAACTAGACATGCCAGTTGTAGTACCACATGGCAAATTCGGACTGCAGGAATTACCTTCTACTGAAACTGGGTAGGCTTTCATTGAGACCCCTAACGTAAGAACAAAATTAGCACCTGACTATGGCTATCAACTTGGTACCCGAATAATAACAGATAACAAAACAGTAATGTAACAGCAGAAAACGATACGGATGAACTGGCATTTGGCAAGTAATCGCTTCAGTAGGACTTCAGTGAATTTTACAAGTGTAGCATTTGGAATAAATAGTTTAATAAATGGACTGACGAAAACCGACCACACACTTAATAGTAGAAATACAACTTACTGCGTTGGAGTCACAAAAGAACAATGAATTAGATGTATACTTTTGCATTCGTATGAAGTAATCTTAGTTTGGGGTCAATCGGCAATCCATGAGAAGTGGAACTGAGCCACGAGGATGGCGCTGTTCGAGTATTATAAGTAATCCTGCCAACGAACTTTGATGGTAATTACTGCTACAAATGAACATTCTAAGCCCACGTGTTCAGGTACTCGCTGAATATTTGAACTCTGAAGGTTGAGCTGAGTAGATGTGAATCGTTGACTCACAGAAACATCGTTAGCCAACCACATAATAGGATTACGTGCACCCTTGCAAGATGAAACCTGATTCAAGATACTAAAAGTTGATGAATTCCTACCCAGAGCCTTATATATGGTCGAAATACCATCAATATGAAAGAGGCATGAGCATCTTTCCAAATCATCGGCCAAATTCACTTGACTGACGCTTCGGTTCAAAACCCCAAGGGCCGAAAGGTGCGAAGGAAAATGATTACAGAGGGACACCTAGTGAGAGGCTCTAGGGCCAGCATATATCACTCACTCCAACCCATTACACCTAGAGAGATATTTATGCTACTGGCGTACTGCGGCCGGCTTGTCGATTATTTTCTTATTTATGGCCGCTGGGAGCAGCACCGATGCTCCCGGCAACGCCCTGGTCCCTCGACACGCTGCCTTTTATTCGCACTCCCTCTCGTCCCGTTGGTGTCAATTGAATAATATTTTAACTTTTATGGTTAACCGCCAATTAAACCGAGCAAAGTGAGGATTTATTTTTGATACCGCAGTTTCATGGCTAGGATTTTCACCAACAACTTCTCAGATACCTACATAATTTATGATGAGGTGAGCAGTTTGTACCGGAAATCATCCCGTTCTTGTCCCATGAGATGTAGATAGTGCTGCGTCTATAAAGGTGGATACGTCTTTATGATTAGTTTTTAAAACTGTATTTTGCGTTCACTTCAATGTGTGAAATCCGCTCGAATGGAATAACACGTAAATGGGTTAAACTAGTTGCCTGAATTGGTTGTATCGACGATTAACCTTTCTAGCTTGCCAAGAAATCGTCCTAAATTGTTTTAGGTGATGGTTGTAAATACTAGTCAAAAGAAATTTAAACCAGTTCCCTAAAAGCTGATTCCCGAGCGTCAGAATCTGTTTTATCCTCGCAATTTAGTAGTTGTTACCTCCTAACAATGACAGAAAAATTAATTTTTTCTTGAAATTTCTACCAATTTTGTTTTAGATTCTTAGTGATTAAATACTAAATGGTTATAAATTTGGTTAATGAGATTAATGTTTCTCATGGATTCGTAGAAATAATGATTTACTTAACCGGCCATACTAAAACAGTGAAGTAAACAACCATCTGAGGTTGAATTTTCGTCCAACTGCTATTCTTGGCGTCGCGGACATCAGCTGTCTTCCAAAGGGAATATCATCATGGCTACCCACTTTAGTGGAGAGGGGTTCATCAACGGTCAACCCAGAAAATGATCAACACCTGCGTTACCGCCCTAGACCGGCCACCAATCCAGAAAAGTCAATGTCTGGAACGAAACTGAACATTATATTGCAGTACCTGATGTTTGTACCAACGCCACTTCATTGAAACGAGTTTCTGTGGTCTGTGGTTGGTATACTATCATGTTACTCTCCTTCTTCATCATTCCTCTCCAAGCTGTCTTCAGTTGATCTGCATGTTTTCTCCTTTGTACTCCTTCTATCTCCACGACCTATGATACAGCCCTTGTTTTCCTCACAATCCTTCCTTTCTTGAATCGTTTAGTCAATGGGTTTTGGACCGTTAATTGCTCTCTGCACTGTCAAAAAATGTCGATCTACATCGTTAGTGTTTTCGGTTTCACATAGATATCACAATATACCACTAGACCATCAAACTAAAAACAATAATAGGTGGTTTACGAATCTTATTTTTTAAAGTTAGGTAGGGTTCTCTCCATACCAACTGGAAACATTTTCTCTTAGAACTGCCAGTTTTCTAAGGAAAATTACAATTCTAGTTTCTCCTGGTTTTCTGCCCAACTTAACTTACCTACTTCTATTTCAGTACTATATTTCTTCGAAATGTATTATTTTGTGTATTTAATTGAAGCTTTCGATTTATCGATAATTTTCGCTTACTAATCATTTTGAATAGACGTAATGATCCTCCTAAGATTTTAAAATCTCTGATATTTCGATAAGCTGCGTCTGAATTGAGAGTGTGAGGTGAGTATTCTTATTAATCATAATTCGATTCCCCTCAACTTCTACAATGACTCAAAATCTAGAAAGATTGGATGTGCCTCCGAACTTTTGCTTTCCGTTGTTCTTCTAAGTGTGGAACATAGAAGATGAACTTTTCAAAACTTACTTGCCATAGATTGAAACACGTCTTGATACGATACTGATGTGGTACTGTACATTTAAGGAGGGTTCGTGGAGAGTAATTATTGAACTACTAGTATTAGGACATAATAATAGTAGTTCAATAATTGCTCTACAATTACAATCTAATCTTGAGATGCGCTGCAATTCATTGATGAATATTACTTTTGAAAAAAAAAAATATAACTATCTACCTATAGGCACCTAATAATTATTATTGTAGGAATGCATTTGTAATTTCTGTACATAAAAAATATTATTTAACTGAATCTCAAACTAGGTGTTCTCGCTTATTGCTAACATCATGAAATAAACATGCACTCAGTTATTTATCGTAATTATTTGCAATACCACTTGCCTAAGCTCATTTCGTTGTATATTGAAAGCTACACTTCATACTCCAATTCTAACTTCAGTGGTGAACGTTTACTTTCTATATTGATACTGTTAGGAGAATCATATGGGATCATGGTTGTTTGTGTTGTTAAAGTTGGAAAATCTTGTTGTTAAGACGGAATCGTTTGGAAAAGTGGTGTTCTCCGAAAATTAGTTATATTTTGTAATTTGTGACAGTTTTGTTGTTGAATAAAGCCGTTAGGTCTTTCAGTTGATTATTGACGTCCATTTACTACACTGGTGTCAGAAGTGACCGACCGAATCAAAAGTCAACATGAGTGACGACGAATCAATTGCAGCCAGGGTCCGTCATCGACCTGCGATCATCCCGGCAGAGAGGGACGAGGAGTCCGATCATTTGCACATCGGTGAACACTTGCCTTCAGCTACGATGGGTGGAGTAGGAGTAAGCGAACAAGTGGCCAACGTTCCTGATCAAGTAACAACTGACACGACTACATTAGCTGCTCTCAGCTTAATCACCCAGCAGTTAGCAGCATTAACGGGAGCATTTCAACAATTCGTCAGTCAACAGCAAACTCCGGGAACATTCAACAACGACCTTGAAAGTTATTTATCATCACACCGAGAGGAGCAACGTTCTGGTCCCCGGGAGCTAATAAAACCGCCGACATTCGATGGAACATCCCCGTGGGATGACTACTGGACCCAGTTCCAAGTAATTGCAAAATCTAATGGGTGGAGTTCGGTGGAAGCTGGGGTACGACTAATGGCATGTCTTCGAGGAGTTGCTCTTGCTGCAGTGTGCAATATTCCAACTGTATCCAGGAGTTTATCCTCAATGGTTGACTGTCTGAATACACGTTTTGGTGCAGAAGGGCAGGCCAGACTGTTTTTGGCTCGACTACGCCAACGAATCCAAGGGCCAAAAGAGGACGTTGCCACTTTCGCAGCGGACGTTGAGAGCCTAGCTCGACGGGCAGTGTCAGGAGAGGAAGCCAGAGAGACCATAGCCATGGAACAGTTTCTGAACGGCTTAAAAAACCAGCGTGTACGGGAAATGGTGATTGGGAGTGATCCTACAACACTGAGAAGTGCTATCACTCGAGCTCTACAGCTGGAAGCTGGGCTGGTACCACCCTTGATTCCCATTCGTGCCGTAAATTGTTCAGAAGCTCCAGTTGATGAGGAAGAAGAAGTTAATAGAATAAGGAGAGTAGTGAATGAGCAGCTGGAAAAAACGCGTCGTGATTGGAGGCGAGTACAGAAGGACGTGGAATGTTGGAGATGTGGACGTACTGGCCACTTGAGGAGGGAATGCAGGAGTACAGAAAGGAAGGAAAACTAGGAATCGCCAGTTCCCAAGCCCAGGAACTGGTTGATGAACAAGGGGCTTCAGAACGTCTGGAGGGGGAGACAATTTTTGGAACTTTCCGAACATCCATCATCATAGATGGCAATATTGATGGAAACCCTTGTCAAATGCTATTGGATACAGGGGCCACAGTCTCCATTATCAATTCATCAATGTTGGCAGAAGACAAAGTGAAACAAGGGAGCATGTGTGCTCGTCTCCGGACAGTAAGTGGAGAAACCATTCCTGTGAAGGGATGGGCCAAAATTCAAATGGATTTGGGCGACAAAATACCCAGGTATCTCGACTGTGTGGTCGCTGACATTCGCGAAAAATGTATTGTGGGAATGGACTTCCTTCAGTCCAACAGCTGCGTGATTGACTTGGGCAAGCGAATCCTCCAAATGGGTAATTCAAGGATAAGGTTTGGGCCAATGGATGAGGTTCAGAGAAATCAATTGGCCTACAATGTAGATGAAAAACGAAACCTTCCAGAACACTTGATTGATTTGTTCCGAAAATCCATTGACACGGTAGATGGGGGTGAGAAGCAACAGGCATTTTGTCATCTAATCAACCAAAATGCAGATGTTTTTGCTGCAAACAAGAACGCGCTGGGGAAATGTAAAATAGGAATGCATTCAATCAATGTTCAAGACCATGAACCAATAAAACAACCACCCAGAAGAGTTAGCCCAGTGCAACAGGAGACTGTGACAACATTGGTAAACGAAATGCTCGAGGCTGGAGTCATAGAGGAATCGTCTAGTCCATGGGCAAGCCCAGTGGTAATGGTCCGGAAGAAAGATGGAACATGGCGTTTCTGCATAGATTATCGCAAATTGAATGCTGTGACAATTAAAGATTCGCATCCACTACCGCATATTGAAGAAACTCTTCGGTCATTGGAGGGAAGCCAGTGGTTCACAACCCTAGATCTCCAGTCAGGCTATTGGCAAATTCCGTTGGAACCTGAATCCAAAGAGAAGACTGCGTTTTGCACCAGATATGGCCTATGGCAGTTTACAGTCATGCCTTTTGGGCTTTGTAATGCCCCCAGTACCTTTCAGCGACTAATGCGACAATTACTGCAACCCCTATTGAACAAGGGTGTCTTGGAAGTCTACCTAGATGATATTCTTCTGCATACAAAGTCATTTGAAGATCACTTGAAGTGTTTGGAAGAACTTTTTGCACTTTTGAGAAAGGGTGGATTGAAGCTAAATGTGAAGAAATGTGAATTTTTGAGGCAAACTGCTACCTACTTAGGGCATTTGATTACTAGAGAGGGAATTGCTACAGATCCAGTGAAGGTGAAATCAATTATGGATTGGCCTACACCAAACTCTGCAAAAGAACTACGCTCATTCATTGGCCTGTGCTCCTATTATAGGACGTTTGTACCTGGGCTTGCAGATGTGTTGAAGCCTTTATACCAGACTCTGAATCAGTCAGGCCAGAGATTCAATTGGACTGATTCTTGTGGAACAGCGTTTAGCAAGATGAAAGCTTTATTGCAGCAGGCACCAATCTTGGGTCATGTCTTACCATCGTGCCAATTCATCATCGATACAGATGCCAGTGATGTGGCCATAGGAGCAGTACTCTCTCAGCTACAGGAAGGGAATGAAAGAGTGATTGCTTACTATAGTCGCTGCTTGTCACGTTGTGAACGAAACTATTGTACCACGCGTAAAGAGTTGTTGAGTGTGGTGGCAGCTGTGAAGGCCTTTGCACCATATGGGTTAGATAATGGAAAGCCATTGACTGTGCGAACTGATCACTCTTCACCAAGGTGGTTGACTAATTTTAAAGCTGTAGATGGGCAATTGGCTAGGTGGTTAGAGCAGTTGGCAACTTATACATTGGACATACAATACCGAAAGGGCGTTTTGCACGGGAATGCAGATGCTCTCTCCAGAAGACCGTGTGCTGAGAGGGGATGTCGATACTGTGAGAAGCGAGAACACGTTTCTGGTGATAAGCAGGTCAACATCATCGAGTTACATCAAACAGAGTCACTCAAATCGCTACTCGAAGAACAGGCTTGTGATCCCTGCCTACAACGAATTCGAAGTTGGGTTGAGCATAAACATCGCCCAGAGTGGTCAGACGTGTCTGGGCTCAGTGTTGCCACAAAAGCATACTGGGCAATGTTTGACTCTCTCCTTATGCATCAAGGGTGTTTGTATCGGCGTTGGGAGAGTGTTGACGGACGAAAGACAAGGCTACAGATTGTAGTGCCAGAGAAATTTCAAAGACAAATGTTTGATGCTGTTCATGCACTAGCACACTTTGGAGAAAGAAGGACAGGAACACAACTGCGAGAAAAATTTTATTGGATTGGGATCCATCGGGATGTGAGGCAGTGGTGCCAACAATGTGAAGTTTGTGGAAAGAGAAGGGGAGGGAAACGACCAGGGAAAGCCCCTTTGCAGCTCTGTCAGAGTGGTGTCCCTTTTCAACGAGTAGCCATAGACGTGTTTGGCCCTTTACCTACAACAGTGCGTGGAAATAGGTACGTATTGACAATGGTGGACTTTTTTACAAAATGGCCCGAAGCAGTGGCAATCCCCAATCAGCAAGCAGAAACAGTTGCAACAGCTTTAATACAACATGTTATTTCTCGATTCGGGATCCCTGGAGAAGTTCATTCGGACCAAGGTACGAATTTTGAATCAGAACTATTCCAAAGTTTAATGAAGCAATTGGGCATTAAGAAAACCAGAAGTACGCCTCTACATCCCCAGAGCGAGGGCCAGGTTGAGAGGCTACATCGAACGTTGTACGACTGGTTGGCCAAGATGATACAGGATCACCAGGGTGACTGGGATCTTCAGTTACCAGTGGCATTATTAGCCTACCGGGCTTCAGAAAATGTTTCCACGGGCTATTCACCAGCCTTCCTGGTTTATGGGAGAGAACTACAATTGCCAGTTCATCTTCTATTTGGACAACCTCCCGGCAATGAGCATCTCCCTCAGTATGTTAATGAACTCTGCAAACGACTGGAAGAGGCCCATGAATCAGCTAGAGAGCAACTGGTAATAAAAGCGGAAGACATGAAGAAGAGATACGATGTTGGAACACGGATTCCTAGGTTCCAAGAAGGAGATCGTGTATGGGTACACAATCCAAGAAGGATCCGGGGAAGGAACCCGAAACTGCAGTGTCCGTGGGAAGGACCGTATCACGTCATAAAACGGCTGAACGATGTGGTCTTTCGGATATGTGATCCAAGAGGGAGACTGAAAGTCGTTCACGCTGACAGACTGAGCGCCTACTGTGGGGCTTGAAAGAAGAGGTGGAAGAAGTGTTAGGAGAATCATATGGGATCATGGTTGTTTGTGTTGTTAAAGTTGGAAAATCTTGTTGTTAAGACGGAATCGTTTGGAAAAGTGGTGTTCTCCGAAAATTAGTTATATTTTGTAATTTGTGACAGTTTTGTTGTTGAATAAAGCCGTTAGGTCTTTCAGTTGATTATTGACGTCCATTTACTACAATACCATTAAAATGGAAGTACATAATTTATTGTTTCCTTTTCTCTTTTATAGTCGTGATCCGAAGCGTTGAGTTGATTTTCCTTTGCGGACATTTTCATTGTGGCTCCCTTGTGTTTTCCCGCCTAGTAGTCGCTGCCTTTTAATGCAGGCAGCGACTTCATGTTCACAAATGATTTTTATACCGTTTATTACATGAATAAAGATACTTCGGATCATTAAAAACTCTCCATCTTCTTCAAAATTTTCCAAAATGTGGGAATTTTTTCTAGGAGCGAATAAGACCATACTTAAAACCTTTCTACAAATCGTTAGTTTTCCACAAGGATTCAGAGATCTTAGAATGAGTGTTAACAAGTACGACTGCGAATTTCAAATTGTTTCGAGATTACGATTATAGTGGGTTTAAAACGACATACAAAGTAATATGGAATTATCTTAACTCCATTCGCTTTAAATAGTTTTTAATGCTTTTCTGGAGTGGTTGCTCATAAGTGACTTCGAATAGGTCGGATTTTTGGTCGATATTTTCGAAGGGAATTTTTTCCGACCAATAGAGAACACTAATGCATACAAGAAGGTTGAATTGTGCATAAAATGAATAATAATAAACCGTTGTATAATCATTCGTGTCGTATTCTGTGATACAATTTATTACGAGTCCGTGAAATTTCTGTCACTCACACCGAGTACTTCGAAAATTCGAATCGAGGTTCCAAGCTTACCTTCGAGCTTCGAGTTAATAGAGCTTAACCAAAAGTTAGATTAAAGCCATAACGAGGAAATTATCGATATCGTGATCAGGAGCTCGATCTAATCGTTTCCTGCCGGACCACCCAGAGGACCCTCAGAATACTTTTCCACGCGCTCGACCCGGAATGGTGCATGTCTCGCGACTTAGCCCTTACCTGTAGTAAGAAATTGACTCTTGTAATGGACCAGATTTTGGTTACTGAGATTTTTTCTCTGGTGTCAATAGGGAATCATCATATTAAACATTCTGTGCGTATGCGTTTATTTTGACTAATCGTGAATAAACTTACAAATGTAGGAAATTTTTTTAGCGAATTTATCAAAATTTTTAGGAATAATTATACCAATTCTAAATAATAAATTAGAAATACGTAAATTAGAAATATCCAATATAATGTTCTATGGAAAAATAAAGTATGTTTAAAGAGTACGCAATTCTTTTCAATAGAATTAGTTATTTTGAAAAATTCGCTCATCAGCTACTTATTCTGCGAAACTTGAACTTTTTACCTCAATAACACCTCATCAAGTCCTCCTTCCACAAAGTCCTTCACTGAATTTTCGCCCAATATCAGAATTATAACTGTTAGGTTACCTACTGGGCCAAGTGCTTATCTGAGCGCTACACTACAGTAGCTTCCCAGGACATGTGATACTGTCCAACTAATTCATACTGACCATCAATTCTGTATAAATTATCATTCAAAATAATTGTAATTTCAACATTAAATATTATAATCTTCATCAGTTCTCAACAAACTTAGTGGCATACTGATTTATTTTTACTACTCTGAAGTACATAGTAAGATGAGTGACAATAACCTATTTTCACCCCCCCCCCCCACTCATCATAATTGGTTGGATTACGTTTCAAGGTACGTAGAATCCGAAAATGGAATAAAAAATTGTTTCGTCCTTCCGCCATATGCCGTACGCGGCACTTTACTTAGTTCCGTGGACCGATTTTGATGAAATTTGGTCTATGGGCTCCATTTGGGGTCTAGTTGTGCCCCCAAGGCTTTTGATTGATGTCAGTCACTTCTACTGGTTGAAAAATAACAGAAGAAATTTTGAAAACGCCTTAGCTCAAACAATTTTGATATAAAGGTATTGTTTTTCCATTAATTTAAGATAGTATTGAATTTTTATAATTTTTTGGAACCACGCGTAGCCCAGTAGGACAAACCGTTCGCTCCCTACGAGAACTCGAGGGTTGGTCTTACGATAAATCAGAAACACGAATGTGTATCGCAAAAGAGCCCTAATCTCCGTTCAAATGTTAGCTGACCAAATTGCGATCGCTGTTTGTTTCTCCGAGTTGTACTCAGTTTTGCTTCCTTAGATACAATTTTTTAATTGAGTGTGAACCGTTTATTTCGTCAAATTAAACTTGATTGTGATGGGAAATTAGGTTGGTAGGTAGTTACAATGGCAAAGCTGTGTTTTCCAATTTAGTGAGAAACGTTTATTTCCGCAAATGAAGCAAAAATAATATTTTTACGTATTATGTTTGGTAGGTCTTTGCAGCCGAGTGATCTTTACAGAAAAATAATACAACTTTGCGTAATAGTTTGCAGTGTTTTTGCACCAGGCAACAGTAAACGTTTGTAACCTTGCTTAGATTTGGATAGTTTTATCCTACTAGTTTTTGTCTTCGAAAAAAACCTATTAGAGTTCGAAGCTGATCTTTGTTATGTAAATTCCGTTCGGGTTCAGGGTCACGTCCTCTCAGCAACCCTGCGGGAAGAAAGAGCCCAACAAAGATGACGAAGGAAAATACTGCTGTGAGAACCTGCCCAAACAACGAGACCTGCCGCCCATTGGGAAGGATGTATATACCTGTATAAGTGTACGAGACCTACTTTATATACACTCGGCCAATGGGAAGGAAGTTACAAGGATCAGTGGGAGCCTGGAATCCACCCTTCTCTCATAGGCCACCCTATTCTCGACTGGCCGATTGACGGGTCCCTTTCACCACAATGGGTAAGGAAATCGAAGGAGGGTGTTGACGGCTATTGCATTATTTGTCCCATATTGAGATCAATACTCCTTCCATTGACAACACCATTGAAGGAAATTTAAAAAAAAATTAAACACAACATGTAGGTACCTAAATCTTGTGACATTGACTTCCGTTTGGATGCTTGACGCGAAGATGAAAAATTTTACAAAATTAGAACTCAGCGAATGTCGTGATTTGTACGTGCATGACGAATATGAGAGAATTGCGAAGGAATGCAATAACAACAGGAATGCCTCGACTGTGTTCAGGTGCGGGGTGTTCGGGGTTCGTCGCTCACAGAGTGACTTGAGAATCTCAGCAGAAATACGTTGTGGCGCCGCCATCTGCTTCGTGTCCAAACGGATCAGAACTAGTGGTCCTTCCAGTGAGGTCCACTCATTTTCACTTCGTTCCCCACGAATTATTTAATAATATAAAGATGGTAGATTCCGTTAATAACGAAGTCGGTTATATTGATTGGTCGGATTTAACAATTGGATTTGATTTATCTCTTATACCACCCTCTGTCTTTTCCTGTTCAGGGTCTAGTGAGGTCTGCCTATAGCAATATTAATAAAGCGGTTGTTATTACCGGAATCCACTATATAGGGTGTCTAGAAAACAAGTCTCATTCCTTCAAGGTGTCGACTCTACAACTAATTTGCAACAAAAAATTTTTCTTGGCAATTTTGTTAGAGACTTCTTCTCTGAGTTATTTCAATTTTAAAGTTTTCTTTCTTGGTTTTGACCTTATGTCATAAAATTGGTAATAACTCCTTCAATTTGCTGTGATAGTACACTTTGATGATAGCGTTGGAAAGAGCGTTGAATTCCCTATCTCCCTAATACCGAATAAAGTTTTTTAATTGAATTTTACGGGGAATAAAGCTTGAAAGTGAAAAGCTTGTTCACTTGAAAAGTGAACTTAGTAAATTTTCGAAAACTTTCCATTTTTCAACGCCCGTAATGTCCAAATAATTCCAGATAATGAACTATTGCCGAAAAACCTGAAAACTGCACCAAAATCTCAGCTTTCCAACGGTGTAATAAAACATGTTACAATCGAATTTTGAGGTAGAAATTTATGTTAAAACGTTGTTTTTTAACGAAATTTACGGTTTAAAGGGGAGACCCCGGGGTCAACATCGCCACCGTTCCGCCAAACACCAAATCCTCCCATTAAACCCCCGATTTCGTTGAAAAAAATGCACGTTTTCCCGCGTTCAAACATCATTTTTTCCTTCAAGTTCGATTGTAAAATATTTTTTTCATTCACCGTTGGAAGGCTGAGATTTTGACGCAGTTTTTAGGCTTTTGAGCAATAGTTCAATATCTGGAATTATTTGGACATTACGATCGTTGAAAAACGGAAAGTTTTCGAAAGGTTATTAAGCTCACTTTTTAGGTAACTTTATTCCCCGTAAAATTCAACTGAATAAATTTCACTTGGTATTAGGTAGATAGTAAATTTAATGCTCTTTTCTACGGTACCCTCAAATTGTAATTACCACAGCTAATCGAAGGAGTCAATACCAATTTAATGACAAAAGGTCAAAACCACGAGAAAAAACTTTAAAATTGAAATAAATCGGAAGAGAAGCCTCTGAAAAATTTTTAGGGAAAATCGTTTAAAAGAAATCTTGTTTCAGGGAAATTCGTTAAAAAAATTTGATTTTTAGGGAAATCATGAAAAAAGTAAATCAAAAATGAACCTTTGGAATCGACCAAGAAAAACACAAACGGTGGATACAGCTTTCGTACAAGTACGCAACCACGAGAGACATTTTATGTCTTTGCGCCCCTTTCCCCTTCATATAAAACCTCGTATTGTACTTTTGTTTGTGGAAATTTGATTGTGCTCGTTGATGGTTGCGATGTAATGAACGTAAACATTCATTTAAACAATCACGCTCATACCGCAGCTTGTTGGCCACGCACAACGGAATGTTTTACGTAATACGATTGGGCAATTTAAATGAATCGAATGTAGCTTCCTGCGTTCAACCGGAGAGAAAAAGGCTTTGGAGCTCACTCAGGTGATCAGTGCACAATCAGGCGCCTTCAGCATTCTCCATTGACCCTGCCTCTCAAATGTCAGCTCCCTGCGTTCAACAGGAGAGGAAATGGCCTTGGAGCTCACTCAGCTGATCAGTGACCACTCAGGCGCCTTCAGCATTCTCCATTGACCCTGCCTCTCAAATGTCAGCTTCCTGCGTTCAACAGGAGAGGAAATGGCCTTGGAGCTCACTCAGCTGATCAGTGACCACTCAGGTGCCTTCAGCATTCTCCATTGACCCTGCCTCCGTAACGCTTTAAAGGGATCTGTTGGATGAAGATACCTATTTTCCTCTCACGATCATGTTGACATCTCATTTGTTGCTCACATCATACTCGTATGTTAGTGAACATGCGCATAATTCAGCTTTCCGTACAGGTGCATTCATATTAGGGACCGTGTACCATGATTAATAAATTGAGAGCTTTCCAATGAGTGGTGAACGATTTTTGTGGGGTGGAAAACGAGGAAGTTAGTTTTCCCTAGGAACGATTGGTTGTACGTGAAAATCATCAGAAAATTTCCGCGTGACACTTCCCTCGTGACGCTCCTCTCGTTACAATGCCCGCGTGACGGTTTTTCATTTATGTGCCATAGTAAAGACATAAAATGTCAAAATTACTAAGAGACATTTTGTTCTGAAAATTAGTTGTAGAATCGACCCCTTGAAGGAATGAGACTTTTTTTGTAGACACCCTGTATAGAAGGTTTTTATTCGCTTCTTCTATGGATGTTTAACAAATTAAAATTACACTAAGGTGTGACAGAATAAGTTTCCGTTCATTTTGATATGAGTTCTCGATATGTGTTCCTTATGCTACACAGGTTCATTCGATAAATCGATTCAAATAATTAGGTAGTTAATTACTTGATCGCATTTTAGTTGCTCACTGGTGTAAATGTCGGTATCATTTCGCCCTAAAGAGATGAAATGTTGAGTTCGTTCAGTATTGCGATGTCCGATGGGCTTCCGAAAATCCCAGGTCAAATATGTTGGCGCAGCGGTATAGGCACTTTTCAACCAGATTTTCAATGCCCTCTTCTACCTCGTCGTAATCAGTCTAAGTAGTTACCGGATATCTTGCGACTAGAATGAGTCTTTACCTGCTGGTGGTAATAATATGACACCAAATGAAACCGGAAGAGGGTCCCAAGAAGTTTGAAAAGGCAACTTTTGAACCACTTCTTCCCCTCCCGAATTGCATTTGATGCGACCCCTCAGGTCGTTTCACCCTAACGTCAACTTGTCATCGAAAAACCATAATATAGGGAATGAAAAGCTTTCATTTTCTCCCCATCTGTTTTCAAAATGTACCGAATAAGGCTTCCCCCTGATCATGGGAGGGGTCAGGACCACGTAAACAATCTTAAAGGCGGGTTTGACACCTTTTTCTACTTTTTTGTAGTTGTATTTGTTGAATAGAACCATACTAACTTGCACTATGTTCGGTCAGGCATTGAAAAAACTGGTGGCAATAAAAACACCCTTCTCAAGACTCGTACTGAAACGAACCAGGGGTCGAAGAGCACATGAAGGTCAACTGCTAAGGCGACGGGGCTGTTGGTGGCTCTTATTAGAACCAAAATATGGAAGCATCTACAGAGTTTACTAAAGTGAGTAACCAACCGTTTAGCAATTTTTTGAAGAGAATATTCATTGATATTACTCCAAATTTTCGTATTTAATAATGTAGTCATTACAATAGATAATTATTTATTGAAAATATAGTACTTGTATTTGAGTAGCTCATAATTAAGTTTTGAGCACACCGAACCACAAATGCGAGAGTCTTTTGGGTATTTTGGTGAACTTTCACTGAAGATAATGACTAGTGAATTTATCATGTGGTTTCTCATCACGAGGGAAGACATTTTGCAAACCAAGATGTAAAACCAACCAAAATACCTCCGTGGTTTTAAATAACGAAGAGTTTGGTTCTCACAGTGTAGAACAAAAATCACTTCCGGAGGTTCTCTAAAGGCTGTGTACCAAAATTTCAGCGACCCACAGGAGAGAAGTCAGCTTGACTTTCTTAGATAGCTAATCGGAAATTCACGAGTTCCTTTCAATGTTGAGTAACCAAAGGGCTGCGTACCATTATTTCCAATAATGAACCTTTGGAATCGACTAAGAAAAAAAATCAATCACCCCCCTCGAAATTTGTTTGTTTACGCAGAATTTTTTGGATTCTTCGTAACACAGAAAATTTGCAGGTTGCCGTGGGGGGAGGGGAGGTAACGATTGTTTTTCTTGCTCTACTTTAAAGGTTCAGAAATGGAAGCAATGTACTATAAAAATGTCTTGTTGGTGGTCGAAACGACTCTAGTTCCTTTTTGTGAATAAAAAGGCACACGTTGGTTTTCTGATGTATATTCTTTAGCTACAGTTTCGCTGGGACAACTTGCCAGCATCTTCAGGCTAAAACAATTGAGAACAGCAGATCTCTTAGTAGATCTCTTTCAAGAATTATGTGTAAGGTATGTCTAGTGCATAGTGACCATAGTTTTTAGACACTAATTAAGAGATCTGCTGTTCTCAATTGTTTTAGCCTGAAGATGCTGGCAAGTTGTCCCAGCAAAACTGTAGCTAAAGAATATACAACAGAAAACCAACGTTTCCCTTTTCATTCACAAAAAGGAACCAGAGTCATTTCGACCACCAACAAGTCTATATCAACCGTCAATATCCCGCATCCATAACTCGATTGAATACATAATCTGATGCATAGAAGTAAAAATAATAATTCCTGGAAATTTCAACGTAATCCATTGGAAAATGATGTGGAAATCATGGCTGTTACAAGAATTTCGCAAGGTTGCGCATGCGCAGGGGCTACTATTGATCTGCGGTCGATGATTTTCACAGGAGACCATCCACAAATCAACCCAAACAGTCCCTGAGAATTTCATCGAAATCGGATTGTAAATGTGAAAGTTAGGAATGTCGCAAGGATTTCATTACATACCTACAGACTGACAAAGAATCAAAATTGTCTGAAACGAAAAACGCAAATGGAAATTTTGATTTTGGAGAAATTTTTTTTCACCTTGAAAAGTGAAAACAATACTACGGCTACCTTGGTAGACTCGGAAGCAAAATGAGAGCTGGTCGAAGAAAACGATAGTAAGTTTGATTTACGGTTCACACAGCTGATCAGTCTCCCTGAATTTCTTCCATTCACTTCCACTGGTCATTAGGAAGTGTACTGAAATTCAGCGCTCTTGCTTGGAAAAGGTTGGAGGTGAAAATCCCACAAAATATCCCAAGAGCTGTTTGAAAAGGACAATCATGCAGAAATCAAACAGAACAAATCCCCGCAAACGTCGCCGATGGGATACTAATCCTTCAAAGTTATCTCTCTAGAGATTATTATTAGTTTGAAAAGCAACCCAAAGCCCTTCAAAGAGGACCGCGAAAAAGGCGCTCAAGAGGCGTTTTAGTGGCAGTAAAAAAGTGAAGTCTCGAAAAGGACGTGCTCGCTGAAGGTGTTCGAGGGAGATCATGTCAAAGATTAGTGGTGGAGCCATTATAAGTGCTAAAGGGATTGTCGTCTTAACGGTGCGAAAAACCTTTTGGCCGAGCGTTTTCGAGAGCAGGTGTTAGCAACCCGACAGAGTACTTTGACACTGACGTGCGACGTCGTGCTGGCACTTGAAGTCGGAGTCGGTCAGACGATTAACTCACCTGCTCGGATTGTATCTTGGGAAAGTGTGCTTGGACAATGAAATACTTGGCGTGTAAGTGTACGTGGTATATCTGTCAAGAGACGGCCATAAAGACGAGGCTCGTTACATTCACAGTTATGTTTTACTACTAAAAAACGCTACAAAATATTACACTGCTGTTTATTACGTTTCTGTATTGTAGATAACCCGTCTGCAAAAGACACTACAGGCTTTTCCATTGATATTACTCACCAACCATATGGTTTTTCAAGATAAATCAACTTTATTTGACTGAAAGAACTTATCAGAAAATTGTCTGCCATGTGGGTGCGGCACATAGCACATAGCTTGTATCCATAACCCGATTGTATAGATGATCCAATGCATAGTAGTTAACCTCAAAACACCAATCTCTAAATACCTTTCACTACCCTCATAGGGGACCATCTACACGCTAATCTGCATAATCCCTGAAAATTTCATCGAAATCAGAAGGAAAGTGTAGAAGTTATGGATGTGGCAAGAAATTCATGTTTGCGCATGCGCAGTGGTTACTATCAGTCCGGGGGAAGAGAGACACACATACAGACAGACACGGAACCAAATTTGTTCAGGAAGGTCTGAAATGGTCCTAAAAAGCAAGTGGAAGTTTTGATTTTGGAGAACATTTTTTTTCGAACTTGAAAACTGAAAAATTGCTTCCGCTACCTTGGTGTACTCGGAATCAAAAAATGTTACCCCAAAGTTGTGGGATATTAGTAATAGAATTTGGTTCTTGGTTGCATAGAAAGCAAAGCTGAGTGACATGAAACTATTCGAGTGGAGACTTGACTACTATTTGCAATTAAGGCTGAAGTAGACTTCAAGACTGTTCTTCAATATTTCCAAATTTTCGACACGAAAGCACTATTACATTAGAAACCTGGACCTCTCCCATTCGCAAACACTCATTAACACTAACTAGATGTAACAAGAGAAACTCCACACCTTATAATTCTTCAAAACCATGAAAAGCCTTCCACCATGTCTGATGGCCTGCTAAGACGGATCCTATCCATCGAGCGATGAAGTGAGTTCACCAGTCGTGTGCATCCAAAGTACAAATGAGACATAAACTCCTCGGAATTTGTTCACTTTTCTCGCCCTAATTGTCTGCTAGTTATTCTGCATTGAATCTAATAAATCGAACCAAGAGAACTGAAGTGACTAATAGGATCTGAGAGCACTGCGAGATAATAAACGAGGAGTTATGAGAATTCACAATCTCTGGTGAACCACCAACATTCTCACACTTGAAAATGTTCATTACACCTTGCAAATGGAAAATTCAGCGTGTTCTGTTGGGGTGCCTGGAGACGAGGGAATAGCATGAATTGAATTAGCTGACTGGGGTGACAAAAGGGTTTCTAAATAACAGTGACATTCCACCTATTCAGCAATTATGACGATCGACCCAAATTGATTGGGAACAGGATCCACAAGAAAAAAACTTCTCTTTTGCCGAGATTTCGGAAAATTTATCACCTTACTCAGCTAAGCTAGATTGAGTGTAAAATCAGATGCATT
Organism: Apolygus lucorum; assembly: GCA_009739505.2. Classification (NCBI taxonomy): domain Eukaryota; kingdom Metazoa; phylum Arthropoda; class Insecta; order Hemiptera; family Miridae; genus Apolygus; species Apolygus lucorum. The sequence goes on along the minus strand of CM019176.2, from coordinate 79,770,253 downwards.
AAAATCGATTATTTATTATTAAATAAGCATGTTACGACTCGATCACAGCATGGTAGGTAAAACCATAAATGATCGGTTGATTTAGATAATATAAATGGCACACCCATAACTGGTGAGAAGCGAAGATTTAGAGCTTTTGCATGCAAATTGGGAAAAAAGGAATTTGTAACATTATTTTCAAAATATTAATAAATCAAAAGTCCAAAAATGTGAGTATTTGGAGCTTGGGAAGGATAGTGTTAATTACGCGGCTTAAATAACAATATAACATATAACAATATTGAGAAAACTAAAAAAAAACCACGTACTAATTCGTTCTGACTTTTTATCATCCATGGAACTTGAGGTTTGAGAAATCGATTCCTAAAATGGAATGAAGTGGATCACCAAAACTCAGGGAGATTTGCAAGGGAATACGACCGTCGAAGAACTGGAAGACTCCCGGATGGATCCACAGAGAAGAAGTGATCTCAACTAGACTTCGGATAGTACACAGCCTCAAGGTTTCCTCGTGGAGCCTTAATCAAGACCTTCAAATTGTAATAGGTGTGGCAGCCAGCTGAATATTTGCCACCGAATAGAATGCCCTGCTTTTTTCAAATTCTCCTATTAATGCCCCAAGAGATTTAAGCTCACGGGTGAACAAAGATTCTGTTCATTTTCTTGAACTTTTCCAATATTGTCCAATCATCGTCTCTAGATTACGAAATAATAATTTGTTTAACATAAATATTCATGTCGGTTGAACTCGCCCAAATAAACAATTTGAAAAAAAGAAACAAAAGTAATTTGAATATCAATCTAAAAAAAATAAGAGGATTGTTTGTCAGTAACTTGCTCTTCCATAAAAAAAAAATTAAAATTGAAAATGTTACTACATTTTGAGATTTTTTAAAGTCCTTCTCAACCTAGTAATCTCATGAAATAACTTTATTTTTCACTGACGCAGTCATTTTGTCCTGATATGAACTGCTCTCTGGTTTGCTGGACTAATCGCCTCTTCGTATCTTTATGATGCAGCTTCAGTCAGAGTATCATAATAAAGCAGTAGCAATGCAGAACGACTCCTTACTTCAACCTTTTGCGATGGGCAGCCCTTCTGACACATCACAAATCTCAGAATCTTATTCGTTTCTCATCGCATAGGTACGACTAGCTGTATTCACAGTTATGAAGACCATAACTACAATAACTACCTCATGTAAATCAAATCCAACCGGATCCGTTATGATACATGAAAAAACCACGACACCACGACCGTTAGACGCGTAAAGTCGGACCTCCTCGGAATCCTAGGTTATTTAAATGAGATCAACCCAATTCTGAGGGTGAGCCACTATTGTGCGCCATGCACCGCAAAAAGGGGCGTATTAAGCACCATCTTCAAGGAATGAATGAAACGTGGAACTGAGGCATCTTGTTGAATAAGTAGGGCAGGGTTTCCTTGGGACTGAAAGGAGAAAAAAGATGAAAAAATAGACATGGGTACGAAGTTATTAATGAGGTTGTATTGTGTGGAGATATTATGTAGAGCAGGTAGGCTATCAATGGAAGAGCACCTTACCTGGTGAATCACCCCTCGCATACCTTTTATGTTAATCTTTTGAGTCAATTCGCCTCCTAGCATGTTTAATTTTACGTGAGGTCGCTATTAGTGTCGTCGAGATTCGCCGCATTCGCTATTGTGCGAAGAGGAAAATGATTATTTCTCATTTGTCTTGACTTTGAAAGGTGATACAATTATAGATCGCTTGATTTGATTCGTATAGTTCAAAAGCTCTATCCTAAAGAGTTGATTCATCATTAAATAGTGGAATTGATTACTGTTTTACTAGATAAGAAGCTCATTGCCTCATGTTGTACTAGAGAGTCCTCCTGTCGACAGTAAATTCTGTAATTTTGGCGAATATTTCTCTTGATTTCACTATACAAAAGAGAGAGGAGGGGACACAAGAGAGAGGGGGTGGGGGTTGTTTGGAGGGAGTTGAATGAAACATCCTCATTGATTCATCTGTTAAAAAGTTGACACCCTCGTCAGAGCTCTAGAGCTCCATCAGAAAATGAAAATGAATCCAAAGTTGTGCCTTAATTGTTCGTTATCATTTTGACAACTGCCTCTGAACAAAACAGACTTTGTAGTCCTGACCGTAGCCAATTTACAAATATTCAGAATTTATCAAAATTGTACAATTATGTAAAAAATTTGTTTCAAGTTTGTTTTGGCCAAATAGGCTAGAAATAGAACATTTCACTGATAGACAATAGGCCTAGACCAAATAATGTTCTCATGTAGGTACATTCAGGTGCTGAACACCTCCCGCTCACTGAAGCACGAGTACAATCTCAGTCGCCTTAGCTGCCTTCTATGCTCCGTAAACCCGCTTCTTTCTGTACCCCCGCACTATGATAATCAATCCCAGTTTTGTAATTAGTGGCACTGGGTAGGCTAAAATTTTTTTTGACATTTTCATGTCTGCTTTGGCACATGAACTGAAAAATCGTCACGAAAACTTTGATGCTTGGGTTGAACTAACAACCTTACTTCACTACCTTGTTGTGTAGTGGTTGACATGAAAATGGACATGAAAATGTCCCAATGTGTTGCAGATTCGTATGCAAGCATTTCTGATTTTCTAAAAAAATACTTTCCCTGTAGTCTCTGTTTCTAAGATATTTACGAAGTTCATATACCTTTATTAAGAAACTCTCGACCTACTCTCTTCGATCAGCCTCCTCTTTTTGTTGGGAGTTTTGTTCCCTTTGGATAAGAATTTAAATTGATTTTTTCTTGTACTAAAGAAACTAGACAAAGGGCTGAATAAAATGGCACTATCAAAAGTACGATATTCGAATCCAAAGTGTGTTAAATAAATCAATAAAGTCATCAACTAATGCATGCCGGCTCCGTACGATGGTTCATCCCCTTCTGCTTCGGCGAAATCATCCTCGATTCTTTTTCTGGCGACTCTCCTCCTTGTCCTGGCTTTTTTTTTTCTCTTTCTGGAAGTTTTTCCAAAATTTCTCTTGAGAAGCTGATGAAGAGCTACTCGTAGATGTAGAACAAACTAAAGAACAACGGCGGTTTGAAGAAGTCACCTAATCTGCAAGAACAACTGCTGAGCTGGTTGAAGGCTGAGGATCAGATCCCGACTCAACATGTAGAGCTTTTAGGTTGAATTCTCTTCAGTTTTTTTTCAAAATTCTATTAGATCTCCCGATTCTGAAGAGTTTACCACACAAAAACTGCGAAACGAGTAAGGAAAAAAACACGATGAGAGTAGTAAACTGAAATAAACAAACAACGAAATTGTCGCATGGAAACTCTAAAAAACAACTTCTTCTGCTGTAACTTCGATATTCTTCATCTTCAATAATTAAAGAATAATTATTATTCTTTTCCACATTATGCGCCATAGCGAGTCATACCAGGCAATAACAGTTGCGATGAGATGCGTGGAGTTGAACTTTTCAGAAAAACTGGTCTCCTGAAAAATTGCATTTTTTCAACTTCATGTAGCTTTTCCTTGTGAATGGTTCATCGTAGCGACGTGATCCAAATTTTGACTTATAGAGTAACAAAAGAGCTTCAAATGAGTAGGATAGTTTCATCAAATCTGGCTTGGATTGGCTGGAAAGAATTTCTGAATGATTGAAAATTGGGCTCAAAAAACACTACTTTTGGATCGCACGTAAACAATATTTTTTTTACCTCATATCAAAACAATATTGGATTTATCTGAAGAAAACAACCAACAGTAGTTGTCATAAAAATTTGAACGAAACTGAACGAACAGCAACCTAGAAAAAAGTACATGGAAATCGAAAAATTGCCTATCCCGAATGGGGGTTACCCGGTCCTCTTAAATTGCGCCCACTATTAACCATAATATCAATCGCGTAAATCCGCGAAAAAATACTCGGAGAAACCGCGATCTGTAGGCCTCCCACGCCTTGTCTGTGTGCTAATTTTCTGCGTCCCTCTGATATGTCTCTTCGCTGAAGTTTTCGTCGTTTCACACCCCGGTAAGTATCATCTGCAAACACCATCGGTGAGTGCCATATTACCTACCTTTTATACTTTGCACAATTCTAATATCAGCCTATACCCTTTTGTTCAGGTCGGATTTGAACGATCTATGCCAGTGGCCCATCACACAACATTTACAACTTAATTTTCCTTTCTTCATGTGTTGTGTGAAATCCTTACCTATAATCATAATCATCACAGTCCACTCGAATTTAGTTTAGCCCAATGACAATAAATTAAAGTTCTTTGTCTTCTATGCACAGTTCATTTCTAAAATCTACTAAGCCAACAAATTTGAGGCCTCTTTGTTACATTTTCATATTGTAGGTTCCGAGATAAAACTCTGAAAAAGATAATCTCGTAACCCTGTGAGTGCTGATGTTCAAATTTATTCCACCAAAATTCTTACTGTTTTCTAGTGGTAGATGATTTATTTTCTGAAAGTAACATTTATCTATATAACATACTGGACTGGTTTCGGTAAGAAATGTACTGGAGTTATTAAAATATGCAAAATACGTCATACAATCGATTTCTATGATCGTATTTAGTGTTCTTTACAACGCACGATAAGTAATGATTCTAACGTATCGAGGGTTTGAGAGATGCAACCATTGTTCGGTTCAGCTCTTCGATATTGTGTTACTTCACCTGCAACACAGGACTTAAGGTTGAAATATTCGTCGAAACTTCAAAAGAGCTTTGTATAATGCAGCGTAAAGTGAAGATCTTAACTCCTGGGTTTCTATGAACAGAGGAGATCGTGGGAAACGAGGGTTTCTCAATATCAAGCAGCGTTATGCAACTTTTTCTGGTCGCATCCTTTCGAAGCTGAAGAAAAAGGAGGATAAGAAAAATGTTTGGTTTGGGCTCGTTGAGGTAAAAATTTTTGAAAAGGTTTGTGAAAGCCCATGAGAATATTCACCCGTTCTTCGCGCATTTCACCAACAATTGACCGAACTGATGTCACCTGGTTGCGAAAGCTGAGGTCAACGAGTGCAAGGTGTCGATTTCGTGGGAGACACTTTGGAGGGGACGGTCTCACCATTTTCGGGGCAAAACATACAGAAAAGAAGGGTGGGAATCGCGGCGCTGGGAAGAGAAGGGAAAAAACCTCTAGGGTTGAAAAGGGCTGGGAGAGAGGATGAGGGATAGGGTTCTCACAGGAGATGTGGATGTGGAGCAGATGCTAGTCAGGATGTACATACCTGATCCGGATAGAGTAACTACCTGTCGCTTCATTTGGTTCCTTTTTCATTGAATGTTTGCGGGAGAGGAGAAATGAAGTAGAGATGCCCAGAAATTCAATATTTCAAGTACTGAATTACGGAACCAACAATATGCGAAACGGATTTGTTTGCCAGAATTCTATAAGTTGGCAATAAAGAATATTGTCTCTTGACGGTCCCCTATAAATTTCGTCACTAAAACGATAGTATAGTCTAATCTGAAATCGTCTCTATTAGATTTTCCTCCAACATTCCCACGATCTAAATCACAGATCTGGTCAAATATGGAGGATGGTCAGAGGCTTGATTCAAAATCATTGGCAAATGATTTCATCATGGTTAGATCAATAGGAGCTACTGTATTTATGTAAACATGTTTTTTAAAAATGTATTTTCACGTAGTAGCAAACAATTTTTCAATCGTGTTGTTGTTTGTCATGTTGGAAAACAATCAACATGACCGTGAAAATTATGTTTCACATTGCTCGATAACGCTACAATCAATCCGTTTGGGACTGTAATACTTCCCCATAGGATTTCTGTGGTATATACACAATATTTGTAAACTACCTAGCGGTAAATCCTCCGTAAATCCGCTCAGGAGCGTCAATTTTTCCAATATTCCTCCTCCTCTAATTTTAATTTTGGCTCTAAATTCTCTTTCTGGTCTTCCTGATGGAATTCTGGGAATATCGGTCCAGGAATCATCTTCATTTTTTACTCTAACTTCTTTACATAATCATACATACCTATTTACTTTCTCTATGAATAAACAAAAATTTTTTCTGAAAGAAAAAAAAAAAAAACTCTCCGATTGCAGGTAATGTATCGCAGTATTCTAGAGAACCACGCTTACATCTATGATTTTGTTAGCTGGTATCGCGTTGCATTTGTCGTTTGTGACAAAAAAAGTCTGTCAAGTGGGTGTGGCACATAGCTTGCTCGCACTACCCTCATGAGGGACTCTACACGTCAACCGAGACAATCTCTGAATATTGTTAGAAAGTGTAGAAGTTATGGCTGTAACAAGGAAATACACTTTTGCGCACTTTTGGCTACTATCAGTCCGGGGGCGATGATTTTCATAGGGGGCCATCTTCACGCTAACCCACAAAATCCCCGAAAATTTCATCGAAGTCGGATGAGAAATATAGAAGTTATGGCTGTTGCAATTATTTCACGTTTGCGCATGCGCAGCGGCTACTATCAGTCCGGGGATAATGAATGGGGTGTGCGCATGTGTCGGAAAAACTGTTTATCGTTATTCTAATCCAAACTAGACATCATTCTGAGAATTTTGACACCAACCGCGACCTTCTAGTGTGAGAAGAACGTTTTCTATGATTTTTCAAAGTTTCGAATGTTTATGACGTCACAGTGGGCTGGGGGGTCCCACCCAGGCGAGGGGGGCGCGTGGCGTCATAAACGGTCGAAACTTTGAAAAATCATAGAAAAGATCCACTCATCTCAAAAGAGAACGGCTGGTGTCAAAATTCTCAAGATAAAGTCTACTTTCGATTAAAAATTTAAAAGAAAAAAAAAATCAGGCGCACCCCCCATTGATAGGGGACCATCTACACGCCAACTCGCACGATCTCTGAAAATTTCATCGAAATTGGATAAGAATAATTCTTATAATTACAATTCTAATTAATTATAATTACAATTATAATTACAATTCTATTCTTCTTATAATTACAATTATTGTAGAAGTTATGGCTGTGGCAACGATTTCATGACAGACACACAGACCGACAGACACGGAATCAAAATTGTTCAGGAAGGTCTGAAACGTAAAATGCGATTGAAAATTTTGATTTTGGAGGACTTCTTTTCTCAATCTTGAAAAGTGAAAATAAAGCTTCTGCTACCTTGGTAGACTCGGAAGCAAAATTCAGCGAAAAATGCCTTGACCCCCAGCCAAAAGACCATGTCATAAAACAATTTCAAGTCAGCTACAAATTCCATAGTGGGATTCAGATTTCATATTATTCTACCTGACAGCTCCTAGGTAAATCATATTATAATCATATTATTTACTACTTTAACTCGTTGGATATCCTATTCCTAGTGGTCGTCAATATTACTGCATGGAAATACTATACGCACCAAATTCAGCAGACTCGCCTCCACCACGTTTGAAAGATAACTCCGCCCTCCAAAAGGTGCTTGAATTCCAATAATTCAGACCAGCCTGACTGAGACCAGACCTAGTATCCCATACTTGGATATTAGTATCCATGGATTATTAGTATCCATGGAATACTAGGTCCATGGAGAGTTCTCACGCCTCTGTAGATTTTCCAAGGAAGGGAGGATCTTGATGGGGCGCTTAGAAGAATCATTCAGAGTAACCGAAGCTCGGCCGATCCATTCTCGAGTGCCGTCCGAGAGGGGTCCTTGAGGGTCAACGCGGAAGTAGCCCCCGAATGTGTGGGTTCTCACAGACCCCGGAAGTCTTCAACGCCGTGAGACCGAAACGCTTTCAAAATCGAGGGGAGGAACAATGAAAGGGGACAGAATCAGTAAATTGGGGGTTGACAATCAGACTGCGCGGAGAAAAATCTGTTGGGGTGGAGCCAGCTGGGGCTGCATGAGTTTCGAGTTTTATCGTTCGTGACATCTAAAGGTAATATTTCAGGTACATACTACCTAATTACTACGTAGGTTGACGTAATCATCCGACAGGTGAGTTCTGACATTCAGACTCAACCCCTCAGAAGAGACCTCCCTTGAGCTTTCAATTGAAAAATGTTTTAATAAACCTCGACTATTTTTCCCAGCAATAAGTGGAGTTCTTGAGAATCAAAACTGATGTTTGTGTACTACACCGACCTATTGAGAAGTTCCCGACTGTGTAACGAGTTTCAGCCTGGAATTGGATCTAATTGAATTTAAATCAACGTTGCTACGAATGTGAGATAAATTGGTAGCTCCGATCGTATAAAATGTACGGTCGAGAACAAGAGAACCACGGACTGGCTGACTTACAGACAGACAGACAGACAAAAAAAAAAAAAAAGTGAATACCTACGTATTCAAGCTGGTGAAAATTTCTAACAAAAATATTCATTTTGTTGATTAATTTATGAACAAGGGGTTCATAAATTAATGAAGTATAGTTTGTTTGGAACCAGAAAAGGGGTAAAATAATTATCAAGTTTACAGTATTGAGTTACTACCTACCAAGTCGGTATTGTGGATGATGGAATCATGGGAAAATTATGTTTGCTGTCCTTCACTTGATTATATAAATACACCAGGAACCGATGAAAATTATTGTAATATGATTTATTGCTATGTTACAATAATATTATTTAATAATAGGGGGAACTTACAAAATAATACGTTGCATTTTTGGGATGTTACCTACCTGTAGATTGAACGTTCATAAAATCACAAAGATTGTCGAGGCTCTCCATAGCTCTGCTGATATCTTCTTCAGAAGACTGTGTCACATTAAAACAATACTTGAAACATTTTAAAGTAGAAAAGGTACTTTCCTATTACTTATTTTAATTGAAAATTGACAACAAACACCAAGAACCTGATAAGAAACGCACAATCATCATAGCATGACAATGACAAACTCAATAAATGACAATGCCATCTCGGCACATTTCACTTCATAATTTTGAAAAGCCTTATAGCTATATTACATGAATGGGGTTTGTTCCGCTAGTTATAAGAATACAATTATTATCAACACACCGCATTGGAGAATCCGTCGTAACCAGCAAGTCGAGTAAAGGAGGCTTGTTACGACGGATTCTCCAATACAGCCTTATAGCTGTTCATTCTATAAGCCATTATCCTAAACTTCCGTAAAATTAAATGCTGATTGATTGTTGTTGCTAATGAACTGAAAAATGGAAAGTCTAGAGGAAAATTATCCAAGATTCTTCTGAAAAATGTTTTTCCAAATGTCTTGAAACTTTTTATTGAAATTGTACCTAGGAGATGCCAATAGTAGGAAAAAAAGTCCACGTCATAGATTACATGCCTAGAGCGCCTAGAATCATAAGTCCTTCCAGAAGGCCTGCAGGAGAATACAGTTGAGATTGCCGGGGATAAGTAGTCCCACAATAAAAGCCAAAAAACAACTCTATTTGACATGATTATATTATAGTGGTGAACACATAAGAAATTCTTGAAATGCAAACTAGGTAGTTTAGGTACATTATAAAATTATTACACAGGTAGGTATAAAAAAACAAAATTATGATAGAGATGATTTACGCCAAGCGGTGTCGGAGCTAAAAGGAGTGGCCCCCATCAACATCAGGGTGATGGCTGCAACCTTGTCGTGGCGCAGGGTGTGGTGCGGGAAAAGTGCCACGGAGTTGCGCGAGTTGGGCATCTCAGTAGGCGTACTCCGTGGTATTACCACCCGTGTCCTGCTCGGCTCATATTTGAACTGGTGGTCGTTTTATGGAGGCACTTTCCTTCATCCCTGTCTCCCACCACCACCTTCCTCATCTTCCCTCATCCCTAGGGCCGGCGTCGGGTGAGTCCTGGGCGTTTGTTTTTTGCATTATATTTGATTTATTTATTCTTATTTATGGCGTGCGCCCTGCGTTATTCAGGGGAGTTTTTCAGAAAAGAAAAGAAAAAACGTCTGCCAAGTGGGTGTGGCACATAGCTTCCTCGTATCCATAACCCGATTATATAGATGATCCGATGCATAGTAGTTAATCTCAAAGCATCAATCTCTAAGTACCTTTCACTACCCTCATAGGGGACCATCTACACGCTAATCTGGACAATCCTAGAAAATTTCATCAAATTCGGATGATAAATGTAAATGTTATGGCTGATACAAGGATTTTACGTATACGCATGCGCAGTGGCTACTATCAGTACGGAGGTAGTGATTTTCATAGGGGACCATCTAAATACCAATCTGTAACATCCCTGAAATTTTCATTGAAATCGGATGGAAAATGTAGAAGTTATGGCCGTAACAAGGAATTCACGTTTGCGCATGCGCAGCGGCTACTATAAGTTCGGGGGTGATGATCTTCATTGGGGACTATCTGCAACCTAATCCGCATAATTCCTGAAAATTTCATCGAAATCGAGTGGAAAATGTGGGAGTTATGGCCGTTACAAGGAATTCACGTTTGCGCATGCGCAGTCGCTTCCATCAGTCCGAGGATGATGATTTTCATAGGGGACCGTCTACACACCAACCCGCACAATCCCTGAAAATTTCATCGAAATCGGACAATAACTTCGTATAGTTATGCGCGTTACAAGGAATTCATGACAGACAGACAGACAGACAGACAGACGGACAGACAGACAGACAGACAGACAGACAGACAGACAGACACACAGACACGGAACCAAAATTGTTCAGAAAGCTCTAAAACGCAAAACGCGAGTGAAAATTTTGATTTTGGAGAACTTTTTTTTTTCGTCCTTGAAAAGTGAAAACAAAGCTTCCGCTACCTTGGTAGACTCGGAAGCAAAAAAGGTTGGCACATTGGTAGAAGATTTGTAGAAGTGGTTATGTTATTATATGAAAAAAATGCCAAAAATGTGTAAAAAAAAGTGTAGGTAATGTGTGTCTGTGTGTAATGTGTGTGTCGCTCAGCACCAATCATGAGTCATAGCGTACCTTCCCATGCATTCCCTAATATTAGGGTTTCATATGGTACGCTATAGAACATGAAACATGCAGACAAGCAGAGATAAAGCTCCATGTCATTTAAATGAAATTCAAGTATTTTAAATACTAATTTGGTTGACATATTGCGCATAAAGTCTGGTAGAGTTTAAATAAGTTTCCTGCATAGTGAATAGACTCCAACTCAATTAGCTATCATTCCTTCAATTTATTCTTATCTCACACACATTATCGCGTGCACATATTATTGAGCACAATTCCACTCACAACGGAGCGCAATATTCGTACGTCCACCTGATTTTGCGCTCACGATCAAGTGTGTGTAGCTCAGTCATCACTCTCAAATCAGGTCAGTATTCTGCTTTTCCAAAGCCTGAGAAGCGAAAGACGACAGTTTAGCAGTGTCACCCCTTCTTGGAGATTCTTTGGACGAACCTCATTGCGATCGAAGGACGTGAGGGCGGCGCAGCTGACGTTGTTTATGTAAAACACTCAGCAGGTTTGGTGGTGTGAAGCGGCCGAGTCATCGCTCGTAATCCTCGGTGGCTAACGGGTCAACCGATGGGACTTTTGCCTTGATCGTGATTTTTCGGGTCAGTTGATCGTTCGGGTTTCCTGACCTCATCAGGTGCCTGAGTACACGGAACTGGGCCTCACTTGGCCGTTTTAGCCGTGACGTGACCACCTTGCTGGGTCATTGGAGCAGCTTTGCGTTGTCAAGTTTTCAAGGCTCTCGAAGATAATATGACAGGTGAGAAGCGAGCGACGAGAACATTGCATTCCACGGCACAATGATGTTTATATTGTACTGATTCTTTATTCAATTCTAGGATTCTTGCCTAACTGAACGAATTTCCATAATCCCTAAGTCTTCAAGCATAAAATGATTAATCGATGCGAAGAGTCCTGGGGAAAAACCCCTTCATCTACATTTTGGGCTGAATCAGGTTCAAAGTGGTTTCCTAAAGATTTCGACGCTCCAATCCAATCCAATCCAACGACGCTCACAGTTTTGAAGAGAAACCCCATCATCATACTGAAAACGCTACAAATTGTTACACAATGGTCTATTATATTTCTATATAGATCACTCATCAGCAAAGAACACGGCTTTGCCATTGTTACCACCAACCAACATGAAGAAAAAAATCGATCGCATTTCGGTCAGCTCTAATTTGAACGGAGATTAGGCCTCTTTTGCGATTCACCCTCGTGTATCTGATTTATCGTAAGTCCAACCCTTGAATTCTCGTAGTGAGCGGATTTTGTTCTACAGGGCTCCACGTGGTCTCTAAAAATTCAATACTATCTTAAAGTGATGGAAAAACAATACCTTCATAATGAAAGTTTCTGAGTTAGGCCGTTTTCAAAATATTAACCCTTATTTTTCAAACCTTAGAAGTGACTGACATCAACCAAAATCTTCGAGGCACAACTAGACCCCAAATGAAGCCTGTAAACCAAATTTCATCAAATTCGGTCGATGCTAACTGAAGAAAGTGCCGCGTACGGCGGACGGACGACCAAATTTTTATTCGATTTTCGGATTCTACGTATTTCGAACTTTTTATCTATATTGTTGTCTATATTTTATTTACATCTATATTAATCTGAATTGTTGTTTTTGACAATGTTATCATCAGTGGAAATAACTTTTTTTCTATTGATGCTTTGCAATCCAACCTGCAATGAATTGAAGTCGACAGGTTTTGCAAGGGGAACCCAATGTATTCGTACACGTACATAGTCGATCGAACTAAGGGACAAACTGGAGTACCATTGCCTGTCGTTTAACTCAACCGATACCACGACGTCACGCAAGCTGGTCTTATTGATGAGTCAATTTGGACTTAGTTTTTTTTTCCAAATGAGGTTTTTCCGCCCTTCCGCGATGACGGGCGACAAAATCGGAGGAGTTGAAGATGGATGTTGTCGGACCATTCATGGGCACAATCGTCTTGTCGAGTGACTGAAGGCTTCATGTGTTCCTTTCAAGCTTGGAGACACCATTCTACGACATCGCTCCGTTTCGACAGCAAAGACTAACGACCCCGTTTTTTACGTGTTCTTCAGTTACAGCAAATACGAGTATCGACGATCACTTTTTTTTTGTTCTCTGTTGGCGTTTACATCAGAATTCTACCACACATTTTTGCGGTTTTCCGTATTACCAATAGTAATGTAAGACTCAAGTTTTAACAGCACTTCAAGGGGGTCTCAGTCGGTCACCGTTCGTTCCTCGTTCCGGATTAGTATTTCCCTAAATTTCAAGGGCAAAACTTGAATAAAGTAGCTAAATTCGAAATTTTCAAGGATTTTAAGAATTCATCAGTGTGTCTGCCTAGGGAATTGAAAAACTCAAAAATTGCGACTGGAATCATCAAAATGGGGTATTTCGGTGGGTCGGAAATTCAGGTTTTTGACCTCAAATTTGGATTCAGCACCCTTGAAAACCTATATACTACAACTTTAAGCCCAATGATACTATAACATGTGGTAGAAAAATTAATTAAAGAGATCACACGTTTGAAAAAGGCGGGCCGCCATAAATGCACACACAGTAGGCAAGGACTACGCCGCGGACTACGCCAGGCGCGTGTGTAAGTACTATTTTGTAGTATCCAAGAGGTCTTCCAAGGGTTTCTGTGCATGGATACTTTTTTCAAATACAGTTTGCTATCTACGTCACGATTGGCTAGCTACGTCACACCATTCAAATCTTCAACTTTCCTTAGCTTCTCTGATATTTTAAAAACATTTTCTCGACGAACAGACCCGATCACCGTTATTCCTGAGCCATACTCTTTAGAAAAAATTAAAAAAAAAAAAAATTGACCGAAATACCCCAATGGAGTATTTAACAATAATGGGGTAGTTAACAATAATGTTCAGAGAAAAATGGGAATCCTGAACGAGGAACGAACGGCGACCGACTGAGACCCCCTTAGAATCCGTGATCTACGATACTCAACATGCGAATTCGACCCCACGCCCACCACTCATCCAATGGTGCCAGATCGGCACCACTGCAGTAGTACGTCACAACTTTGATCGCTTATCAGTTGGTTTTGGTAGGCATTTCTCAAGGTGGATCCGCCATAAACCCTTGAAACACGCGGTTTCCGGTGACCTGACACCATGGTGACACAACAGAATTCTTTGTGCCACCGTGGGGTAAATTTGATTTGTCCCACAATAGCACAAAGAATATTTCTTGAAAATGGGTAAGTATATAAAAATATGTTCCCTGAATTCAAGAGTTCGGGTAACATCAGTAAAGTTGGAACCAAGACCGGGAGTATTTTGTGCCTCCACCACCCACTCACCTCTTACCTTAACTTCGATACTCTGATGAAGTAATGTGCTACTGTGTTGAAAAATAAAGAAATTCGTAAATCGGTAGAAATTGAGGAGTAGGCAGCTAGCTTGAGGAATTGTCAATCTGCATCCTTCTCCATTAAAGAGTCATGATAATACTTCAGCTACCTTGGTAGTCTCGGAAGCAATAATGCTCTTTATTAAAGAAGATCATGAAGTTTCGACATGACTTCGTAAATCTCCAAAACCACTTCGTTTACAACGCGAAATTTCCCACCAAGAGGGGTTGGCCAGTCATTTGTTGGAACGATAAATGGGGCGATACCTGTGGAGTAACCATTGCAGAAAAAAAGAGGAAGGAAACAGGTAACTTGATTTGTCTGCGAGTTGTATTTCAACAGGTAGGGTCTGAAAGTATTGTTACCGTAGGTAAAAGCTGTCTTTTCATGGGAGGATGAACTAAATTTGTACCTACGTGTTTTAGTTAGTGAATAGACAGTGTGGGGAAGAGGATGTTTCGAGACCCAAGACCAGGAACCGCAAATGAAAAATACGATGTTGATTCTGGTGCAGTTTTTCTGTACCTCCAATATTAATGGTGTTCTTTTGTTTGATATCTGTGTTGCCCTTCACAAAAGTTCAGCAGTTGAAGAAGAATATTTTTCATAGCTTCGATTCTAGACTCATTATTAATCACCACTTACCATCTTTTTATGTGATTTCAGAGTCTGATGATCATAATAAGGTCGTATAATATGATTATGTATATTATACAATAACTATACAGGTATACGTTGATGAATGAAGCCAGTTTTGCTTGGAGCAAGACCGAGATGATGTAAGGTTTGAATGAACTTCTATAATTGCATTCTGACGTATCAATTTATTTTATAATTTAAAAAAAAAATCCAGTACAAGGATAAACAAATTTCATAAACAACACAGTTTTTCAGTCTTCATTATCACTTTATTAGGATCGATTCATTACCCCTCATAAGAAAATCGATTATTTTCACCTCAAAAAATGACTTTTTCGGTTGTAAATGTGCTAGAATGAAATTAAATCAAGATGGAATATCACCACGAGATTCAGCGTAAGAAAACTGTGCTAAGTGATGTACCACACTTGAGGTCTGCCTTCATCTCAATTGTGGCACAATCCCTGCGTTGCGCATCTTCGAGCGTTCGATGAGTGGGCTGCGCGCTTTCAAAACAAGCTATCGATGTAAAATCCGACGTAAAATTTGACGTAAAATCCGAATCTGCAACAAAAAACGCTGCAAATTATTACACAATGGTTTATTATTTTTCTATATAGATCACTCGTCTACAAAATCACCAACCATCCAACATGAAAAAAAAATCAAAAAAAAAAAAAAAAAAACAAAATCAAAAAAATTTTTTCTAAAAAATCAAAATCACCAACTATTGATTACATGTCGATCAGCTCTAATTTGATCGGAGATTAGGCCTCTTTTGCGATTCACACTCGTGTTTTGATTTATGTATATATGTTTCAAAATAAACACCTAAATTTTCGTAGGAAGCGAACGGTTTGTCCTACAGAGCTCCGCGTGGTCTTAAAAAATTCTAAAAATTCCATAGAATCTTAAATTGAAGGAAAAACAATACCTTTATATCGAAATTTTTTGAGTTAGGGCGTTTTCAAAATTTCAAAATTGATTTTGGAACCCTTAGAAGTGACCTACCTCAACCAAAAGCTTCGGGGCACAACTAGACCCCAAATGGAGCCTACATTCCAAATTTCATCAAAATCGGTCAAAAGTGCAAAAGTGCCGCGTACGGCGTACGGCGGACGGACGGCCAAATTTTTATTCGATTTTTGGATTCTACGTACCTTGAAACGTAAACCATCAAATTTTGAGGGGGTGTTAAAATTTTTTTTCTCTTGGTCGATTCCAAAGGTTCATTATTGGAAATAATAAACCAAAAATTGGGGTTTTTCATTCGAAAAAAAAACAAAGTTGGTGCACACTGCGCGCAGTAGCGCGCATGCGCGACCCACGAAAATGGCATGTTCGAATTATTTGCAAAAAAAGAGGAAGGTTAATGCGACAAGTTTTTCGATTTTCACACAAATAACGGAAAGAGAAAGGGTGGTCCGTACATATGAAACACCCTGTATATACATTCCAACTGAAGAACTCAGCCCAACTACACATACTCGTAATGTATTTTACCGTATATTTAGCGCATCATTTAGAAGAGTAAAGCTCAAGTTAGCAATCCAGAGTAGGGATCTCAGAGGTGATCACATTAAAGAAGGACCTCCCACCAGTTGTATACCTATCTGTGGGTTCGCGCTCCACCGAAACTAAATACCTCTGCTCTCTCAACAATGAGTCGGTTTGGGTGGTCACCCTGAGAACATCCCTCCAACAGTTTTGTGTTGAGTCGGACATTGTGTTTCACAAACATCAGCATTCAGCAGGTCGCCTTTTCATCCTTTCACTTGTTATGCGCTCCTTTTTTTCTGGCATTTTTTTTTTTACGTAGGAATGTTTTGGTTGAAGACAGACATGCAATGTTACAATCCCCTGCTCAACTCGAGTTTAGGTCTTCAGTGTTGCAGTGTTATACTGGAAACTCTCACACTCATGAGCTCAACAAACTAACTTTTATTGGAAGACTTTTTTTACTAAGCAACTTACGATCGAATATGCATTTCAATGTTCGCCTTACTCTGAATTGACTAGTTTTATGATAGGGAGAGGATCGTAGTAAATTCAAATGTCAATCTCGAATGAACATCCAGATTCCAAACCGTCCAAAGAACATTAGAAATTCCAAATGACACCTTCAGCTTGACCAGCTTGTCTGGGATCGGACAAGCTGGAGAGGTGTCTTAGTGGAGGCCAAGGCTCACCCTGGGCTGTAGTGCCAATTAGTTAGTTAGTTAGTTAAAAAACACCTTTCCCAAATAAAGGTGCGAAACTTTTCACAACCTCCATTTAACCATTGAAATACAACTATAATAACATTAACAAAATATAAAAAATATGAGTAATAACTATTACCTATGATCTTGGTTTATCGCTCTGCAAATAGCCTTAGTGTATTTTCTCATGAGTTTATCTTTTGTGAGTAGTATAAACGAAATTATTAAGTAATGTGATGAAGTCCTCAAGTTCTGATTGTCTTAAGGTTTCTGTATTCTGTTTGGCTTGGGGTTCATTTATTACGATTGTCTCAGGATCCTGAATACAGAATAACTGAAGGTTCCTGCATTCTGATTGGCTGATGTTCGTGAATTCAGATTTTTTCCAACTGCACTGAGATTGGGTAAATACTTCAAAAGGGCTTGATAATTGTAAGTGACGACTAAGTCATATTATGTTGTTAACCTATAAGTTGTTAGGAAATCTAGACTTACATAATATTATCTCTGTGTGTCAAACTGTGTTGAACTTCACTCCTACCCTATAACTAATGAACTATTCAACTTCCGTGTGCACATTTGCAACTGTCTCTTGAAACTATCGTACAAAGGGTGTTAATTACATTAGTACTTTGTAACAAAATGGATTGGAACACCTAATAAGGATTCATCTGCTGATAAATATGGGAGAGCATAAAACTTTTGAAACCTCTCAGCTTCAGTTACCAATATATTTCTTTTCATAACGATAACCTAATGTTCAATCGCATTCAACCTCCATAAACTCAGAACTAATTGGAACATCGTATTTCAATTAATAAAAAAAGGTCAAGATAAATAAGTTGGGTGGTAACCCTCGTACATAACAAATCAATAAAATTCTATCTGAACGGTTTCAGGACTCTAAAAGAATATTTTATGGTCCCTACCGCAATGAAATTATGTCGAGAGCGTTAAGGATAACTGTACCTGAGTTATATATGTAGAGGGTCACCCTGACTCTCATGAACAACTTCAATTATTAATGAAGAACTTTTTTCTTCCGAGAGAAAAAAGAGGTTCCACCATATTTGTAGGTTTGAGTGGACCGAGGATTATTAAATCAACCTAATGAATACAAGAACCGAAACGACGCAGCGTCTATTTTGGAAAGCGTGTTCGAGAGGTGGTACAATAATTGAAAAAAGTGCTTAGGAGTTGGGGCGATGTAGGTAACTCGTAAACAGCTCAGCTGGGTCGGGGTAACGAGGTGAGACTTTGATTTGTGAACCTTCTTGGGCCACCTCTTCTCACAGGGACTACGTTACAGTACGACTGCTTACAACGGATGACGCTGAACTGCTCTAAGGATCGTAAAGTGTTTCACTTTCTTGGAGAGCTGTAGACAATTTGGTTGGTTGGTGGGATATCGGAGGAGGATAGGTAGTTACCTCATATGACCATTATTATCTATTTACCGATCCGCATGGATCATTACCTAGTTGCGTCTATGAATGAATTAACACGTGAACGGAGTGTGGAACATTTTGGATAAAAAATAACCTACCTAGGCATTCCAACTTTTGAAATTGTATGGTGAACAGGCTGCATGCTTAATTTAACTCTCTAACGCTGCGGTCCGGGTTAGATTCAACCCAAGGGGTGGTTAGAAGCATCCTAATCCCCCCCACTCTTTTTGGAGGGTCAGGTACCCTGCCAGTAAGTACCTCCTGTTGAGTGTGCGGAAGAGTCTTCATCGTTCTGGTAAGTCACCTGTATTTTTGAGGGAAGTTATTCGCAGCAAGTCAGAGGCCAGGTAGGCCTCAACCCGACAGTAGCAAAAAAGTTATACTTTTTCCCTTTCTTCGTTAATGGAAACATAGGGAACTATGAAACTTTTTATCATACTATTTATATCAAAATGTGATTCCAAACGTTGTTGATACATTTTTTTACAATCCCCCCCCCCCTATCTACCATCAGTCACTGGGAATGTCTGTTTATACCAGGTTTATACTACTTTGCTCCTACCAGTTATAAGTACAGCAACTATGTAGATCGACCCAACAAATTACAGTATGTCAAACGGATTGGAATGAGGTCCACTGAAAGATAAACTCCTTCTTCACCGAGCTTTCGGTTAACATATTACCTTCTTCAGGGCTCGAAGGATGATTTACTCAGTGAGCATACCGAGAGTCAATTTGGAGGGGGTTGGTGGAGAATTTAATCCTTGATAATTATGGTGGCATCTCCACCAACCTCCTTCAAAATTACTCGTGTTATACTCCCTGAGGAAACCATCCTTCGAGCCCTGAGGAAGGTAATATATTAGCCTAAAGTTCGGCGAAGAAGGAGTTTATCATTCAGTGGACCCCATTTCCAATCCTTTTGACATTATTATCATAGTTATAAGTACCTAGTCCAAGAATTATCAACTGCCAAATTCATCAGTGAATGAAGAGGAGAAGATTGAAATAATAAAATTGTTGGGTTATTTTTGGGACTACCTAAGTCATTTTGCTAGGATTTTTTTATAATACAATTATGTGAATTGTTTACAGTACTTCCAGAAATAGTTTAAGCATTGTATGATCAAATAAAGCTGCTAATACTATTATTTAAAAAAAATGTTTTCCTCTAAAAACGTATGCTGGGTTGAATCCAACCCGACCGTAGCATTCATGTCCTCGAGGTCCCCCGTAGCGTTGGAAGGTTAAGGGGAGCCCGGTTTTCATTAAAGCGAGAACTAGGAGCATGAGTACGAGATAGAGGGGTTTACGAGTATTTGTTCGGTTCCTCGATAATAAAGGAAGTAAAACGAAAATTAGGTCGCAAAGTATTACATGTAGGTTTTGATGAGGAATATCTTGTTTGAATGTGGCGATCCCGATGAGAAGGGTCCTTCTGCTTGTAGGCACTCGAGCTGCAAGCCCGGTTCTAAATACTCCGAAACTCACTGTTGCGTTTAATGCTTATGTTCGAAATGTGACTCAAATAAAGTAATTGAAAAAAATTGATATTAAATTGAAAATATGCAAAACGGGTAAGCGATAAATGCGGTGACGCGCGTGGTCCCAAGAGAAAGTTGTGACCGACTGACTAGTGGGTAGATTGAAGCTATTTTTACTGAACTTCGATAAGATGAAGATTTAAAGGTAAGGTGCACGATATTTGTGAGATGTTAGGTAAATTATTTACTTTGGAGAGTTCACTCCACGAAACAGTCAATATTAGAATTACCTATTGGATTGAACAGAAATCAAAAGCAAAATCTTTAGTTTGAAAATCATCAGGTCACCTACCAATTTCGTTGAAAGAGTTTTTGACTGAAGCTCTATTAACGAACATATTTTTAACCTGGCAAAATTTTTCTGACTGACCAATGCATTAATGTCATTCTCAGAAATGAAGATTCCAACCCTTCGGAAGCCGGAGTTATTCAATGCGTCCTACTCCTCTACATCACTTACGTTCATGATATCTCAGAAACATCAAATCCACCTTGAACCAAATATGTCTACATGTCTGGAGTAACACGAGAGAATAATATGGAGTCGAACTAACAGTTAATCTGATCCCAGAAACTGAGCTGATGACTGGACGATGCACTGGCAATTGTCGACTGCAGAAAAGCGTTCATGGACCTCCTTCTGCTTGCTTATTGGTTGTCCTTCTTGAATTCAGAAAAACGTTCGGTACTAATATGATTACTATTTTTTTTAAATGTCTTTTAAACTCCGTTCTAAGGTGGAGGGAGCACTACATTCAAATAAATAACTAAATTAACTTACAATGAAGAAGACGCCCACGACTTACCTACCGTCGGCCCCAGGAATATGATGAGATGAGAAATGTGGGGGTGGGAGAGAAAGAGAGACATGATGATAATAATAATGTTAATTTTCAGTTTTCACAATAATGTATGAATGGAATTGTCAAAAATTAAAAGAAACAACAAATATCACACACAAATTAAAAACAAGCAACAAAAAAAGAGAATAACTGTGCTGCCTATCTACTCTCTATTCTAATCAGCCAAAGCTGGCACATATGATTGAAAAAACTCGTTGACACTATACAATTCAGCGTTTATAAAAAATACTTTTTTGATACAGACTTTATTTTTCCAATCGGGCAGCTGAGGCCACCTTCTCCAATATGATTGGAAATCTTGATGATGGAGAAGCTACCACATCGTTCAAAAACTTCATTTGGTGACGTGGGACTATCATGAGGTCGGTCCGTGGTGTCGAATAGTTACGGTCGAACTTCATATTTTCAAAGTGCGGACGAATTACCCGAGCGAGCAACGCGATACACACAGGTTGCAGGGACAGTCATCAGCTTATTTTCTCGGAATTTTCCTCCACAAGACTGCCCAGGTTTCAGTCCCAAAAGTATTTCCAGCGCTCGTTTATGCATCCTAAAAACCAACTCCAGATTTGTAGCTGACCCCCAGAATATTATTGCATAAATAGCACATGACATCACGAGAGAGTGGTGTGCTGTCAGCAGAACGGAACTATTAAAATATGGAAAGAAATACATTGTATAAAACGACTACTAGTTAGGACCCGAGTGGGATGCGGTTGGTGATAACACGGAGTACACTTGACGAGATACCCATCTGTACAATTTGCCATAGAGACTAACTTGGACAACTGTCTTAGGAGGGCTATAGTTTATAGGGCTATAGGAGCTCTGCTTCCAATTCACAAAAAGTAAATCTAGTAATCCTGTAATATCCTGTCGTTACACAACTAACATGTATTATGGTTTATAAAACATTAACAAGAAGATCAATGCAAATGATTTGTACCACAAATAAATTCCCAAAATGAATGTTCTTCGCAAGTATTTATCTTGCATGTATATAAGTGCAGATACCTACCTACGCAACCCATAATCATAGCAAATAAGGATGGCCATTTAGATCGCAAAATAACTCCGGGATGAATCGTACCTTGACTAACGGCGTGATACATTGTCACTGGTCAGCACGCGGATTCAGTAAGGGCCTAAAAGTCGCCGTCATAAATATCATCCTCCTTTGCATTCGAATATCAGTATTTTATGGAGCGATAAAGCTACAGTTTAACCACCTCTGTACTCATACTCACATTCCCCCTTACAAGATACAACTAATAAAACCTGATACGTCACGGTAAATGACAAGACTGGCTTTTGTCGAGGACAATGTATATCATGATCTGTTCCGCCCTTGCCGCATAAATTGAAAAAGGAGAGATGTACGGTAGTAAAGTTTATATACTACCCGTCAACTATCGACTTTCCCGTACCTAGGTACCTCTCCGGACGTTTGTGGGTATAAAAGACAAACTGAATACACTCCGATCTACATAATCGGGTAAATATTTTAAACTAAAAACTTATAATAGGGGAATTCACCAATACGTCAAATAGCAAAAAGTCCATTCATGCAGCATGAATTGACGAGCGAATTTTCAAAGAAATCTTTCAGTTGAAGGTATGGTTAAGAAAAGGAACAATGGTGTTGCAATTTCTTTATGAAAGTTTTACACGATTCTTGGTTTTTTCGATTTTCAGTATATACACCAACATACTGTACGCACCGGGTATGCTTTGAAGATGTTAGGAGTTCATATTCATGTCCATGTTGTACTCGTCTCCACGAACTCATAGAGTACCTACACCGCTATAGTTGGTTTTATTCGATTCCATTCATGCAGCATGAATTAATGAGCGAATTTTCAAAGAAATCTTTCACTTGAAGGTATGGTTAAGAAAAGAAACAATGGTATTGTATCCATTCTAAATATTTTGAGGCCATTGCAATAGCTTTATTTTCCTTGAAAATTCGCTAAAACACCCTTAAATGCTGCATGAGTTTCGAATCAACGTGATAAATATTAACTTGTTTTATCCGAGAAGAGTGTACCTAATGTACAATCACGTCAAAAATTAAAAAAAAAGTAAACCATTTAACATGGTGGAAATCACCCTTGGCCAAATTGACAGCAGCTCGGTTGTCACATTTGACATTTGGGACTTCCAATCTTTGATAGTTTAATCCAAACATCTTTCAGTAGAAAGTATTTTATCCAAACAAGATCTGCAGCTCCCAAAGAGACAAACTAGGCTTCTATCGTACAAAGTGCCACACAAGTTTGCTTATTCGACTTCCAAATAATTTTTCTATAACTCTTATGTTGATCGTCCTTGCTGCCTTCCCAATCCTCATCTGAATGCGATTAAACATCCTCTCCATATTTACCAAAATTGATATCATTCCCCCAAGTTTCCTATGCACATCAGCTACCGTACGTCAGTATCCATTGATGTAAACATGGACGTGAATATTGACTTACCATCCGAGAGCTTTTTCGTTCGACATGACGACGACCAAATCTTCACAGCCCATAGTCTTTGGTGACCCATGTTTTGCCATTCGGTTCTCCAACTGTTCCATACTTCTCTTCTTATTTAACATTGATGGTCTGCGCATACATACAGAAACGTGGAAGTGGGCTCTTCAGTTGCAATTTTTGCATTGCAATCAGTAATTTCATTTCCGGCGATCCCTATGTGTCCTGGCAGCCAGCAGAGTATGACATAGGATCCAAGATCCATCAGTTGGCTCACTTTAACTACTATCCTTCACTAGTGGTTGGGAATCAACACCTTTCCTAATGGCTTAGATTGCACTGAGATAATCTGAACAGATTACGACAGTGGATACGAAAGACAGTTTTTTTTATGTATGGCAAAAACCTCTGCAGTAAAGATGGAAGTTTTCCCAGGAAGAGAAAATTTGTGAACACCAGAGTCTACAAGCACCACACATCCTATTCCATGTGATGTTTTGGAACCATCGCAGTAGGCAATAGAACATGGCGACAAACGAATGTGAGTGTGAATCGCAAAAGATGCTTAATCTCCGTTCAAATTTTAGCCGACCGAAATGCGATCGCTGTTACAGCGATACCTACAGTAGGTACGTGTTAGGTAGGTAGTATAATATACTACTCGACAAAACAAAAAACTCGGCTTTGCCATAGTCACCACCAACCGACCATAATATGGTATATATGGTATATATTATATTATAATATATACCATGGTCGGTTGGTGGTGACAATGGCAAAGCCGAGTTTTTTGTAGACGAGTGATCTATATAGAAGTATAATAAACCTTTGTGTAGTAATTTGCAGCGTTTTAAATTGCAATGATGTTTATCCAATGGGCAGTAAAAAGTCATGTTATTTTATTTTATCCGTATGTCATAGTTTCCATGTATGCTCTCTCTTCTTCTTTATCCATGTATCAATTGGAGTTGGTAGGTACATTCATGTTGAATTCCACCTAATTTTTCTGTTATATTTTCGTTGGCTCAACAGCAATGAACCTTTTTCTCGTCTTTTAACCACAATTCCGAGAACGTAATTCAGTTCACTCTTATCTTTCATTTCAAAGTGCTTATAGTCGCTTTTGACTAATTCATTGCAACTATATATGTTGCTATAAGTACCAAATCATATATATACAAGTATAATCATGATTTGGGTCTCAATTATCTTAAAACATATACCACTTTCCACACGTACAAGCTCCTTAACTACGATCAATTGATTATTACGTTCTCTAAATTATTATAATTATTTTACGTATTTTGGTATTATTAAGGATTGTGTGATATGTTGATGGGGTACAGAACTTTTTGACACCTCAATTGGCAACTAGCTTTAAAAAACTCTCTCAGGGATCATGCTGGTAGGGGAGAATATTTTCCCTTACGATTATCATTTCCCTGGATTGATGCAGCCTTTGAGCATGCGATAACGTGAAACGCATGGACTTTTCAGGGATTATGTGGTTGGGAATCTAAATAGTTCCTTAATAATTGTTTGTCATCTGATGATAAAATTTGAGAGTAACAATAGATACTTGGAGCTTGAAGTTTTGATTAGCCTCTTTACAATAATACAATTGAGTTTTGGATTCGAGGAGCCTTTCGGGGGATGGTAGTTCTTTCGAGATCATGGTTTGTTCTCACCTGGTGTGAGATGAATGGATTGCCACTCTGATCAAATTATTAACCGCTTCGACTCCGGAGGTGCGTCAGCCTTACGATCATGTGACACAAGCGTAATTATTTTGAAAGCCAGCAAATGAAAGGAACAGGAATGAATTAGTCGCGCCTCCTCTGCGATTTCAAGACGTAGGAGGGTTCATCTTCTTTCTCCTGATCAGCATACGTAATGGTGCAATCAAGACCCGTTCCAACGCCTTGACAGGTGTTCCGATACCGGAGCGCGCTATTAAACCCCGGGCATCGAAAACACTGTTTCCCTCCTGACAATAGACCCATCTCTCTTTCACGGCCGAATTATCATATCGAATTAGGTGTTGATAAAAAGGGTGACGTTGATACACCATTATGGTAATGGCTATGAGTAATGTGACTCATTTTCTGAGGCCTATGTTTGCGTTTGGCACTTATTGGACATTACTTCGGGAGAGATGATAGATTCCTTTGAAGTATTGAATGTTACTTCTGCCCACCATTCCATGGTAAAATGGAAAATAACGTCAGCGTTTATTCAAAAATCAAATAACGTGGGCTCCTCACATTGAATCATTTTCAGTTAACAATCAAGAAGGAAAGACATTCATTTTTATCCTTCCGCTACATCAATAGTTCTGACTCCAGAAGTTATTCAGTTTTGATTCAGGACGATTTTGCTTTCTTCTTTGCTCTGGACTAGTTGGTACGGCATGAATTTGCTGTCTAGGATATAGGTCTCAAATTAGATAGGACTACTGAGAGTATAAGTTGTTGTGTCTATCGACCCACGGTATGAAAAACTTGTCAAATATCGGGACTGGGGTCATACAGAAAAAACGCTGTTATCGCCTAGCTTCTGGAAAATATATTCCCTCATCAGGGCCCAACGGCAGCTATGCATATAGCTTTTTTTTAAAATTAACTATAGCTATACAGCTATACATGAGAAGAGAACACCCACCAATCCATACTCTCCAGTTCTCATTCAGTTTGTAAAAGTCGAAAACTTTTAAAACAAATACAGCACCAGGCCCTCAACAACAACAGAAACAACAGATACCAAAATCTTAGGTGCATGATCAGATAACAGGCAACAATCAAATTTTGGAAAAAAACTCAACTGTAAGAAAAAAATGTGTAGCTGCCGTTGGGTCCTGACGAGAGAAACATATTTTCCCTAAATATGCGACGGAGAATTAGAATTATGGGTTGTATTGATAGCCATATACCTATCCTTCTCATGTCAGTATTAATTCTGTTTAATTTTACTAATGTATATTTTTATTGCAAGTTATTTTCTGTTCCAATATATACTTAAGGTATAATAAATGATATATAATATATATATATATATATATATATTATATACACATTATAGTATATTATGTACATATAGATATTATGTATATTATGTACATAGTACGTACATATTATGTACTTTGAGGTTAGGCAAACTCATCAGACAGTCCTTAGTGACCATGGGTAACCGTGTTATGTTGATTTATTTTCTTATGTTAGTGGATTTCTTAGAAGTATGTTTTATTTTTGTGAAGTAGAAAGAAAAATGATGTATTATTTCATTCCATTTATCAAAAAAAAATATGTTTTTATTAATTCATTCATTCTTATTTTCCGAAAGCTAGGCGATAACGTCGTTTTTTCTTGATGACCCCCAGTCCCAATATTTGACAATATATCGTGAGTATCTCCTTCCCAATTTGAGAACTTAACTAATAGATGTGATTAGGAGCTGATCTGTGTGACATCTCCGGTCAACACTCAATAACTTCGCGAAAGAAATATGTTGAGTGAACTGATCTGAAAAGAAGTCACATGTCAACCCTACAACTTGTGAACGTGGATTTACTATCAGACAAATTGACAATTTATAGTTCAGATAGACAGTGGCCCAGAAGGGGTCAAGATGTTGTGAAATAAATTTTCATTATCATGTTGTTTTGAGGCAACATGGATTAATTAACCTAAGACAGAATTTGACTTTGAGTGTGAATGGCTGACCAAGTCAATGATATATACTCGTAGATTGCAAGTTTTTGGGACCGGATGGCCAGGCGTGTCCTTTAAAAGAGAAAACACATTGGAGGGAGGATTATACTCACTCAGGGAAGGTTTCCCCTGCAGTCCACCGTTTGGGAGTATAGGGAAATCGGCGAAATAGTATAGGGGAATTGGTCCATCTATCTTTTGTGCGTTTACTTGCGCAGAGCTAATTAAATATAAAGTACGTTTCGCTATATCGATGTTCAGGTTTTTGGGACGTTCCTTAACGCAACTGGTCTGGGGTGGGACCGCAAAACACTCAACTGATAGAAAATATTACCATTTTGAGCCCTAATACGGGAAACAATTTGCAGGAAGATGAGTGTAAGGTGAGGGGGGGGGGGGTTCCTTTCAGTCCCATCTTCAATAAGATTGATTGTTGTCTCAAGCTCATCGAATTTCCTTTCACTTATCATGAGTTTTGATCGAATTTTCAGAGGTTCACTATTCAATCGTCACCTAAATAATTACGTTTAATCAATTCTTGATTAAGACTAAATTCAATAACATTTTAGTGGACACTGCACACTCATCATTGAAAATCGAATAATGTCGAGTACATAAAACCCATACCAACTCGTCTATTATTCATGAATACATCATGATGTTGGTTCTGCGAAACGAGCTGTACATAATGAGCGTTCTGTAAACTGTCGACCGTCATTCTCATCCCAGGACGGTTCGTGGTGATTATAATAGATAATAGAACCGCCGCGAAAATACCAGATGTAAATTTTTATCAACGGGCTATTCAGGATTTTGACATTAAATGAACGCTTGTGGGTTGTGTTTTCGACCTACGACATTTAGCATCCTTTTAAAACCTTATAAATATTCAATCATGGTTTCTTCAAAGGTGGACATACACTTCTTTCCCTTGCTAAATCAAATGTGGCCTCGGACTTGGTGTCTAGTGCTTTGAAATGTTGATGGTCGTAACTCAGCGCAGGGCAGATTGATGTAATTTCGTTTTTATAGTGTTACCGAGCTCGAATGTCTATCAACCTAGCGAGTGACATCACAATAAAGTTTTGCGTGTTCAGTGGGGATTGTTTTTATGGGTGATCAGATTTGCATGACTCGATCTTTCTGAATTTTGAAAGCTTGTTCATAGTTTAGTGCTTTTGTCTGACAGAACAGGTAATTGAAACCGGAAAATATCAACTATCAATTAACTTACGGTGATGATGCATATTATGTTGGTATACCATAGGTACGATACTTCATTGATTGCTGAATTGATCGTGAGAAAGAAAAAACATAATATGTTCATTATATTATAATGAGCTGAACTTCGTAGTAACATGGGATGTCTCATGAAGTTGATGAGGATCTACGGCATTTGTCAGATGTACCACCAAATCGTCGTAGAATTATGTCCAAGACAGTATAAAATTTATTAGTATTAGCTTTTTATCATTTCCAGTTTGTCCAGTATCCACATTTTACAACATCTAGTCTACATAGTATCCACCTTCAGGATAGAGTATCCTTCCTCATACTACGACTTTTCTCCATTACTGGCAGAAATGATAGAATGTGAATACAATTGGACGATCTGGGAAAGACACAATGATACGAGAGACATAAATGGGGTTGAACTACCTTTTTAGGACCCACACACAGTAAGACTTAGGCGTCCTTATGCGATTGATCTGGGGTGAAGTTGGACAACACTCGACATACACATTAAACTTTATGAGTAAATGAAGCTCTCCAAAAGTTGGTTACACGTGAGTCAATTAGGTCTAGTTTTTAGGAGTTAATTTCGATATTGTCTCAATATCATTGTGATGAATGACCCTGGGATTGTCCCGTAAACAGTTACATGACTCTGTTACCGTTGTATATTGATTTGATTATTTTCTGCCATGAGGTCAAAGCGATTTGACAATGTGGTCCCCACCTTATATTGATACCTTGTTGTATCGCAGACACTTAGTTTCCCAGTCACATCCGAAGGACATAAATATCTTCGACCGATATGGGACATTAGGTTCTTTGTCTTCAAGTTGGGACTTATCGTATTCAATGGGTTTCCCCATTCCGATAGGATATATCTCACTCGAACCAGTATTTCACGTGAAATGTAAATTCTTACACGACGGGCGCACATTTACAAAACATCGAGCCCCATCAAGGACTCAGTCTGATGTCTCTATAAGTCGGAGTTTTCACCCACACGAATCGTTTGTGGCTCTCTTCACAGAGGCAAACCCATTTGAGAGAAGATACACCATTTTGAACACAATATTTTCTACAATTGGCTAACAACATTCCAACTCTATAGATACTCGAACTGCTTCTTCATTAACGATATATTTCATCGTCATCTGATCAATAGAAATCTTGAACGTACATACAAATTCACCAGAAGTTATTGATCGTTTTCATGATTTGCAATCTATAAAATTATCAAAACCTGCCACAAACTGTCTGTAATTTCACCTACATGAGTCAAATAGTACTGATGTAATTCGATTCACAAGACATATGAACCAAAATAGTAAGCAGCTATCTGGACAAACCATCTTACAAAATTTTAATGCAAGAACAATTTCTAGCCTTCATGTAGAAAATCCATGCCTTCATGAGTGTGTAATTTAGAGGCATCCTCTTTGGAAGACAATTCCTTTGAATGAGTTATTGCTCAAAAGTGGGCGAGTAGGTCCATCGGTTTGAACCATCTTCATCAGGAGGAAGAATTCGTTAGTTTAGAAATATTTAGTTTTATCTGGAGGTTATATTATGTTGAGGTTGCTAGCTAATCTCATCAGCCAAGCACAGCAGCAGGAAGTATCTCTTGATTCGAACCATCTCCGGATTACTGGAATCAAAGAAGACTGTCAGCGCATTTCTCTCATTTGAGATCAACTCGCCAGAGCAGGAGGAAGCATCTGCTGGTTTGAACCATTTCTTGTCTACTGGAATCTATGGAGGCTGCCCGCTAATTGCACGCAGAATAGGTCAACCCAATATGCTAATCTGTCGGAGCAGCATAAGGCATCCCTTGGTTCAAAACATTTCCTAGCTGCCGGAATCTGAGGAGACTGTCAGCTCATTACACTTAGACGAGGTTAACAGGCTAATCCTCCAGAGCAACATGAATCATCCCTTGGTTTGAAACGTATCCAGACCTCTGGAATGCATGAAGACTGCCAGCTCATCACATTCAAACGACGCCAACCCAGCAGGCTACTCCTTCGGAGGTGCAGAAAGGTTCCTTTGGTTTCACATATCTCTGGACTTTACAGTCAGACGAGGTCAACCCAACAGGCTGATCCTTCAGAGCAGCAGTAAGAAACCCTTGGTTTTTCTCTGGATTTGATCCTTTGGTATGACATCCAGAGTATTAGGCTCATATAAGAGCAGCCTTCCCCACTCAAAATATTCATTCAAATAAATGATTGTTATTTTCTTTCTACGAGCATGATCTTGCTTTTATCAGCAACTAGGTAAGGTAGTAAGAAGGTAGTTTTATTATTAGGTAAGAGTTGTGCTTTCAAGCACACGTAATGGAGAAGCATAGATAATTTTTTTCTTTCTTAATCTTCGTGTTTTTAAACTGGTCAGCAAACATTTGAAATCGAGACATTTGACTTGACATAATGTAAAAAATATCGCATTCCATTAGAAGATCATGAGAAAATCATGTACATGGAGACTACTAAAAATTACTACTAAATAGGAGACTACTACAAACTACTAAAAATTACATGTTTTCAACAAAAATTTGGTGCCACGTCCAGATGTTAAAATTTTATCATTACGATTAATTCAACCTCACGTAAGGAAAGTGGTGGAAATTCACCTCCTAACTCGAAATTTAAAATGGAGAGAGAGGGCCATGATTTCTCTTGAAAAAAAAAAAACTCTCACGTTGCCTCCCACACCCTTCGCTCGCGGACTTGATCCGATGCACATCTAGGACATGCCGTGCAAGACGCCTGATGGCGTGCGATCAATCACAAGGCGCGATTCCTCTACAAGTTTCTAATACCCCAAGACCGTTTATTGCATTTTAAATCGGGACTCTAACGCCTCAGCCATTAGTTTTCGAGGTCCTTAATTGATAATCTTTAACGACTTCATCATATTATTTTATGGATCGGCAATTACTCCGAGGGGGGGTCCGCCACGTAATTGGTCGAGCGAAACTACGAAGGCTCGGTTAATGCAGAACAGGTTGTAAACCTCCCCGACCGTAGGCCTATAAAGTGGTAAATGTATCAATTCGCGGGGTTAAGAAGTTTCAGATGAGTCACGCCTTTCGGATGTGATAACGACAGCCTTCATGATAATAACTTCCTATATTGGCGGCGGTCCGGTTCGGAATGAGTTCACCTTTCACACTAGGTGCCCTGAGAACTGGGGTACTAATCCAGCTGTCCACGTTTTATTTTGATATAGTTATAGCTTGTTGAAAAAAGGGGGATTTAATATCCGTGCTTGAGATGGTTGCTAATGGTTGAGAGTGCACTGGTGGGCTTTGCTTTTAAAAATTCTGTTTTGACGTAGGAATGGTAGTAAAACTTTATTTCTTACTCGGACAACCCAATAAAAAATGCTTTGCTGTTAAATGAGGAAGAAGATGCGTAGCAGTATCTTGGATTCTATCGGAGTCGATGCTGCGATACATTAAGCCCACTCTGGGAACCACCCTATTATCTTTTAATTGTTTTGTAATTTGATTGATAAACATCCCTCTTAGAGCAGCACACCTAAGCGGACCCCAGGAATAGGGTCAACCAACCCTCGTCGGTTTTCCCTTAGTTTGGGGATGACGAGAGGGAGAAGGGGCCACTCTTAAATAACCGACGGCTCAAGCCGACAGTCAGATAGGTGAAAACTCTACTGAGGTATTAAGTGATAACAACTCTGCGTTGTCATTTTTAAAACCTAAAACTTTGCGTAAACATAAGCTATCAAATTCACTAAATTTACTTGATCAGTATTAGGTCCTTCTCCTTAAAATTTGAATTTCAAGTAGTGTGTAGGTGTGGGCTGATACGAGTATGAGGGAACACTCTTTCTACTTTGTCCTTCAAGAGTACTAAAGACTATTAAATGGTCTGGGCTGATTCTAGAAAAAAGTAAACAAAAAGTAAACCCACCATTTCAGGTTGGATTTTCGTCCGACTGCCATTCCTGGCGTCGCGGAGGTCATCAGCTGTCTTCCAAAGGGGAGATCAGAATTTCTTCTGATGATTTCGCTGATGGCTTCCCATTGGCCTCACCGCCCTGGGTTGGGAAGAGGGGGAACTGCGACCGGCTTACCCGGAAAATATGCCGCAGAGGCGGGCCTCGAACTCACTGCCCCTGCAACCGGTTCGAGTCCCGTCTTCAGAGACACATGCCCTAGCTCGCTCGGTCACAGCTGACCCCCGAACTGATTCTACAGCTGATTTTAGTATCAAGCAACAACATTTTACTATTTGCAACCACTCTCTTCCCTTCCTACAACTACCTTTTCCCAAGTCTGTTGGGCTAGGATCCGTCCTAGGGAACAATGAATTCCCTCTCCTTTCCTCTCTCTTAAAAAATTTAAATTCAATATCAAAGCTAGTACGTTTTTAAACATAAAGGAAAAGTTGAAGACAGTTGAAATAGGTTCCAACACCCGCCCTAATATGATGGACATATAAAAGCCGGGAATATTGAGGTGAGTAGGGGAAATACTGAGGTTGAGCAGCAACAGCTACTCAACGCTTCAGCTGAACACCAGAAGAGACTTCGATTCCCTTTTACGTTCTTCGAAGATGTGGACGAGAACTTGAAGAAGTTAGATGTGCTTTATTGGTGACGAAAGGTGCTTTTGAAATAGGAAGTAGTACGCAGGTTCTTAGAGAACTCTACGAAGAAATAGGAAGTCTAGAGATGTCTGCGAAAGAAGAAGAAGAATTCGTAGAGCAACTTTTATGTTCTGGATTTTCCCAGGGTGTCATTTGGTGTGTGCATGTTGGGAATTGCGATCAGTTGACATCTGCCATCCCTCACGGTTTGAAACCCTACCACATCTTATCACGGTATGATTGTGCTCGGGGGTACGTGTTTCACAGGTCAATAGCCAAAACCGATTATATTGAAAATCACGTGGTGGTTCTGGCGATTGTAATATTTATACGTCTTGGTACCTTCATCAAGAATGTGATTGGTGCAACTGACTTTCGGAATATATAAATTTTATGTTCTTCCGCTTACCAATTGTACTAACGATAACTCACAGGTAGCGACTCAAACGGTACAAAGACAGGCATGCTTGATATCCGCGGTTCCGAATGACGGATAATAATTCATGTGCATTCGAACCGTTCCCGTCGAAAATATAGAGGAAGCTGTCTGATACAGGTCCATTGTTGAGGGGCTTCCAGTTATCCCAAATGGAATGCGCGGTTATAAGCGACGTGTACAGTTATAGGATGCAAATAGGGCAGGCATGAGTTGACGAATTGGTTCCCCTTTTATTCTCTCTGCCTTTCTGGGCTCCGCGACGTCAGGTTTGCGTCTTTTGTTGTCCACGAGCGCGTGCATTCACTCTCGTCTCAATTAACGGAAACCTCTTTCCGAATGAGAAAATATTTTGGTTTTCTAAAGAGAACCGAGTCGTAATAATCGGGCAAGTGTGACAGTGGCCGAGGGACGTGCTTCAATCCGGGTTTTATGCGTGACTAAACGTCTTCTCCAATATGAGGACTCAGTTTTCACGAAACGGGTTCTTTTAGTTTTTTGAAGGCCTCCACTGGAGAAGAAGATGAGAGAAGATTTATTTTTGTGCTCCGAAGGAATCTTTTTGAAACAACAGAAAACCTCCCACGATCAATAACTGACTGTTGAAAAGAAAATAAATTGCTGTTTATGTTATGAAAGGTAGATTGGTGTATCTGGTCATGCTCAAATCATGCATACTAGTTTTATTTTGCGGTGGTTTACGGCGTAATCCTGTGGTTAGTGCTTGGTCTACCATTTTTTATCGTGCCTAAATAGTTGGACGATGCACTTCGCTGGCGACACATCGACCTCTTGTTGCCACTCGAACACAAGTCAATTCTTTCAGTCAACCAAGAAATCACTTTACTCCGTGTTTGAAGGATTGTATTCGTACTCTTACAGTAACTGCTCAGTTTCCACGATGTATTGGTCTCATCAGCATGAGCTGGAGATATTAGGAGTTGATCCAAGTATCACCAACAGGGTGTACAGTGAGGTGTGGTGTTCTCACACCTAAACTCCACACAGTTCTTTACTATCTTTCTGAGCTATTCGATATTCTAGTATTCGAGTATTTCGACCATTCCTATTCACCATGCTACTCATTAAAACAACGCAACGTTTGCCATTCTCCGATGGATCCACCAGTCATGTGCTAAACTCTTGTCGTGGAGTATTTCATTAACTTCCAAATGCACTTTTAATATCACTTTCGTCGTCACCTAATGACTACGAAAAAAATACATTGTCTTCGACTTATTATTCTATTCTGTCATATGACTACTGCTAGACACTGGAAATGGTGAGGCTTTGAATTCTTCTATGCCTTATATAAGAAACAATGGACTTGAAATCTGTGATTTGTGACGGTGACGTCCTAGGGACTTCTTTTTATCTGAAAAATGGTTGTAGTGGAAAGAGAAGAAAAATTAGACACAAACGGAATTGGCACTCACGTATTCTTTGCGTGCTTCCAAGAGGGTACTGAAAGCGGAATCTGCTCATCTTCCCTCTACACCCCCTCCCCGCAAGTTTGAAAACTCAATCGACATCATAATGTACATAACATTAATACATTATAATTTTGATATACTTGTGTATTTCTTTACTTTTCCGCTGATTATTAGTTGTATGCAAACAATAAATTGATTGGATCCCAACTGATTCCATATTGTTGGAAGACAACGACAGATATGAATACTGCCGTGTGAAGAAAGAACGACTCAACTCAACATTTTCGAAATCCCATAAATCAGCTTCAAAGTTTTTCTGGAAAACTCGCCATAAATTCACTCCAGATCACTCCCGTGACCCCATTTTTTTTCATACCTCATAATATGAGCTCAACATATTATGTTGTTCAACTCAATCGACTGGTACAATTATTCCTCTTTACACACGTACCTTCAATCGATTCGTGTCATTTGAGTAAAATATCGACAACCATACGAGACGCTTCAACCCGATCTTGAAGCAAACAATGTGAAGGAAAAACAACTCAACGGCGAGTTGAGTCTTTTTTTCTCCACAAATAAATAGCAAATCCAGCTAGTTTGGGTGTTTTAATCGAGGAGTTGAGATGTTTTCCCTAAAAATCATGGTTTTGAGACGTTTTTGCTTAAAATTAGGCAATTTTCAAATTACACCCCTAACGATTTCAACCCCTTCCGGGGTGAATTTTGAAATTTTGACTCGTTCATCGGATAGGTGGGGAGGAAATTAGGGGGGATACGTAAAAACCCCATTTTCGACCATTTTCGAGTTGAGTCGTTCTTCCTTCACACGGCAGAATAAGTATTCAATACAATGATTGTAGTATCCTAACGACAATCATATTTTGATATCCCAGATGCAAATCCTCAACAAATATTTTCTCCAGCCAATGTACCTCCATATTATAAAATACGGAACGAAGAAGCTGGTCACGACCTAATAAGCGCTAGTTGAATGAAAGTGGAGAACAACCATAAGGTCCTCTGTTTTGGAGCAGAGCATGCGCGGCGCATTAGGCAAATAAGCATGCCCGTCTATACCAGGCCTCTAATGTACCTAAATTGGCGTTCAGAGCTGACAACCGCTATCTGGGGCGGATAAATAATGAGGTGACCACCAACTTTTAATCCCCTATATTATACCAATATAATTCTATAGAAAAGCGTTTAACCTGTCTCATCTGGTTCGGCGAATATTTTATAGGTCATAATCTCGGCTTTGGGCTCAAGACCTCTCAAGTAATATATTGGTGGGCTGTGCTCTCTATTGCCATAAATACGTGGAAGGGCTGTGAGATTTAGTGGGTATTCCGAGGCACCTCGCGACTCCTCTCTGAACGACTCTATGAATCAAGTCGGTGCATATTTACATCTGTATTTCAATTTAGTGGGCCCCCATGATTTAAAAAGGTCTATCCGTTACACCTTCTGACCATGTCGGATACCAAGACTTCCCTCGCAGTTGTTTATTTTGTCGACATATATTTTTTATTCTCGATTTTGCATATCGACATGTACCTACAGCGTCCTAAAAGGGGATTTGTCCTGCCTAACCCACCTTGAGGAGCCGTAAGAGCTGAGGAAGAAATAAATTGACAAGTAACCCACTTAAAAGAAGCTACCTACTACTCGTAGGAGGTTATCATCTGTAGGTATCTCTTTTCTTGAAGGATTGTCAACTACCGTGACTGGGGTCATTCAAAAATATACGCCGTTATTGTCTTGCTTTCGGAAAATATAATTCCATCATCAGCAGTCAAATATGAGTTAGTCATAAAAATTGTTGCACAATGGTTTATTATTTCTCTATATAGATTACTCGTCTGCAAAGCTACCAACCATCCAACATGAAGAAAAACATCGTGCAAGCACAGGTATGAATGAATAAATGAGAGAATGAAATACATGTTTATTTTTACAATTAGGACAATATTACTCATACATCATATGCTTTGGGTCATCAAGACCCATCAGCAGAGGTTCCGTTGGTATTCCTAACATAAATAATTTATTATTGATTCATCGTAAATAACACATATCACTCAATATTATTTTATTTTTTTTTACGTTGGAGGAAGGAACATGGAGGTATATCACATTGTTTTACTTATACTAACAAACTATTATATTACATTTATTCATTTATTCCTACTCTTATTTACGATTCCATCATTATTAACATTGTTATTATTACTTACATCATTATTTATTATTGTTATTATTGCCTTTCACCCATTTTTTGGCTTATTGTTTTAAATATAATTAAATTCAGCTACCAGGAATTGCCTGTATCTCCATGCATTTCTTACGAATTGGCAGAGTGGAGACCAATCTGGTCCATTTCAACGGTCAAGGAATTCTCCCCTGGTCAATGACAGGCGCCCAAAACATTCCAGCCGAGCATAAGCTAAAATTGGACATTCGGCCACGAAATGCTCCACGGTCTCATTAACCGCCAGGTTACATAGCGCGCAAAGGAAGGTACTGCGGTTCCTTAGCCATGGCTGCCAATTGACGTTGAGCAGTTCCCTTGGCACCTAGCTATTATCATGGCATCATAATACGACCCATATTATGGGTTCCTTTTTTCCACGTAGTCAACATTCCAATCGAGGTGTCGGTAGATCAGGTGGTATTGGGCGTTATTTGCCTTGTCTCTGAGGGACTGCAAGAAGGTTGCCCGCTGCCTACATAGCACTTCCTTCATCAAACCCTTCAAGTGCTTCGGATCAAAGGCTGCAGTAGTGGCCATCGTTGATACCTCAGAGAGCATCTAACTCCATACCCTCGCCCAATCAATATTCCTCCTTATCATTTCGAGAGCTGTTACTCGGGTGAATCGGTTGTCTGGCTGTCGCAGCACTTTTAATAAATATTTTCCATTGATCTCCAGGGTGTGTAGAAAGACTGGCTCTTGTTTGGTTTCGTTGTACTCGATATAGTTCGGGGAGTTAAGATACACAGGTTTGTCGGAGTGGTGGGCAGGTATCTCCTAGGCAACGATTTGATGAGTACGTTCACCTCTTGAAACCCATGATAATATTTATATAATTTTTTCGGCGAAAACGGCTCTAGTTTTTAAAATTACTCCTAAATTTGTGGAGAAAAGTTAGTACCTAAGTAATCCAATCCCTGCTCATGAGCTGCAAGAAGCAAAATTATTCCAAATCAAAAACTCGTGGGGTTTGAGCAGCATTTTTTGGTTCCACTGAATATTTCCGAACGTCTTTCTCTCATTCTACAAGCAATATCCAAAGTGTAATTTCTTCTGCCTGGGGTTTGCTCAAAATCCAGTTATCTTGACCGTCAATCAGAATCCACTTTTCGGTCCCCGAAATTCCCTGGTCGTTGGGACTTTTGAGCGGAATGGGATTCCGGGACTCGTGAGTCTTTTTTTGAGATGCGTCCTCGGATGATCTCTGACCCCTACTCGAGGTGGGAGGGAAGACTATGCCCTGTACAGGTACAAGGATCTCGTGACGAACATTGGGTCAAGCACTTGGAGAAGGAAACCCACCTTGATTGGTTTGATCCACTTGCTCTCCCAAAGGAAAGTTAGCGTGCGATCTTGTGAACGAATGCCCAACCTTCCCGTGAACCGGGAATTACCAGGGTTCACTTGACATGGACAACGGATGACTTTCCTAAAGTCCCCTCTCATTATTCTCTAGGAAAGAGTTTCGTTCCAGAAGAGGAGATTCTCGAATACGAAGCAATCACTACACCAGTTTTTGCATGCAACCTTCTCATATTAAATCAATGGAAAGTATTGAAAAATGCAACAGTAGTTTACTTTCTGAAAATAACCTTTTAGGACTTGCTGAACTTATTTACATACCTACTTACAAATATTCAAAAACATCTCAAAGTCTAG
This sequence comes from Apolygus lucorum, assembly GCA_009739505.2. Classification (NCBI taxonomy): domain Eukaryota; kingdom Metazoa; phylum Arthropoda; class Insecta; order Hemiptera; family Miridae; genus Apolygus; species Apolygus lucorum. Next base: position 79,731,484 of record CM019176.2, on the reverse strand, counting down.
CCCATTGTTTCCACCTGAACTAGTATTATTCAGTGTTCTTTGTATATGAAAAGGGACGTGATTTCCAGTGTCATTTTCTCAGTAGATGAGAAACTGATCTCGGATGGACTCGATAAAGTCGTTCAACGTAATATATAGGAATTTTTAATTTCCTAATCATTGGACCAAACACTCACAAAATCAAGTTAGAAGATGGAATAGAAAGGTAGTTGGCAATATTGGGCTAGTTTCTACGCCATACAGAAACTATCTACAATAGATAGGCCATTCAGTATAATTTTCAAGATATAAATACTGGATAAGTTTTCCAACACCTAAGGGCTCTTGAACTTGCCAACATCCTCCTTTCACCAACCCTGGAAAAAATGGTTCAATTAGAAATGTTTCAAAAGTAAATTTCGGGTACGTTGGTCTTTCCTATACTTACTTGATCAAACACTCATCCAAGAACGTAAGTAGGAACATCGGTTTAGAACAATGTTACTCTGAGTTGATCAATTCTCTCACCAAAAGAGGATCTTGAATGATATGGAGCAGGACGTTAAATTTTTTTCTCAGTTGTTGTATCATTGTCCCTATCTACAAGCTCAATGATACACATCAGTCAGAACTCCTTATATTATTATTTATAATCTAATTATTGAACGAGGCCTGACTGCGTATTAATGAGTATTGCAGTGATATTTCAACTTGAGCTTAGTAACGAATGACTAACTTGGTACCTATCGTTTACTTATCTACTTATTCAGTAAGGGAAAATACAGCCTCAGTGTTACATAGAAGAAAACGTCCGCCAAGTGGGTGTGGCACATAGCTTCCTTGTATCGATAACCCGATTGTATAGATGATCCGATACATAGGTAGTAGTTAATCTCAAAACATCAATCAAGTACCTGTGTACCGTCTACAACCATATCCGCATAATTCCTGAAACTTTCATTAAAATCGGATGAGAAATTTAGTAGTTATGGCTGTGGCAAGGATTTCATGACAGACACACAGACACGGAACCAAAATTGTTCAGAAAGGTCTGAAACGTAAAACTCGAGTGACAATTTCGATTTTGGAGAACTTTTTTTCAACCTTGAAGAGTGAAAACAAAGCTTCCGCTACCTTGGTAGACTCGGAAGCAATAATAAAAAACTATCAGTCAGGGGGGAATGATTTTCATAGGGCACCATCTACACGCCAACTCACATAATACCTGAAATTTTCATCGAAATCAGTTGAGAATTGTAGAGGTTATGACTGTGACAAGGCTTTCACAATTGCTCATGCGCAGCGGCTACTATCAGTCCGGCGGTGTTGGTTTTCATCGGGGACCATTTACACGCCAACCCACACAATCCCTGGAAATTTCATCAAAATCGGATGAGAAGTGTGGAAGTTATGGCTATGGCAAGGATTTCATGACAGACACGGAACCAAAATTGTTCAGAAAGGTCTGAAACGTAAAACGCGAGTGGAAATTTTGATTTTGGAGAACTTTCTTTTTTCAACCTTGAAAAGTGAAAGCAAAGTTTCCGTTGCCTTGGTAGACTCTGAAGCAAAAAGTGAAACCTCAAATAATGAATCCTTGAAATAACCAAAATCTAGTTCTAATAGATTTAAAACTCACCGTTAAAGCAGGTATGCATTACGACTATTCTTGTACCTAGGTTCAAGAAGTACATAACTATGCAGTAGTTGTACATAAGTTCCTATAGTCTTCAGCAGTTAAGGGAACAAGCCCACCCTGGCAGCGCCTCGAACTTTAATCTACATTATATCCGTTCCTATTCAATCTAAGACCTTGTAATTTTTATCACTTGTTCAATCAATGGTATGTTACACAAAACCAGGATAGAAACGAAATAAAGTATAATAGGGGACAAGCAAAAAATCAATAATGATGATGTTTGTAGGTACCAATTTTTCACAGTACATTTTCCTCAGTCACTATAAGAGATGTTGACTTTTTTTTTTGACATATGTCTTTTTGCTGGGGGTCAAGGAATTTTTCGCGATACTACTTTTTTGCCACAAAAAAAGCAACGCTGCAACCAGTAAACAAAATCATAGCAACATATCGGTAGCTATGAAGCAAGGTTCTCTAGAATACTGAGATATATGAGCAATCGGAGAGTTTTTTTAAAGAAAAAAATTCTGTTTATTAAGGTCGGTACATATTATTCAAATAAAGTATTTTTTCGACATTATCTCTTAAAAGTTCTGTTTATTCATTGAGAAAGTAATATGTAGGTACGAATCTTGTGTTTATTTTATTTCATCGTTTTAATTTTAAAATTACACCTACAATAATGGAATTATCCATGATCTTTTGTTTCCCCTCTAAGGGAGAAATTTCTTCGTGTGCTTTCGATTCGCCTCAATTTCCTTTTGGCCTTATTCAATTTCCTTATTTCCTTAAGGTCAAAATTTAGTTGGCCATGGTAATTCACTCAACAATTGTCAACGACGTTTTATCTTTATGAAAGTGGAATTCGTAGTGTATCCATCCATCCATGGGCCATTGCTAGCATGGATGGTTTTCAGTCGTTTAGTGTTTACCGGTAGGAAAAGCCAGTTCGCCATCCATCCATCCAGTTCACCAGTGTTTTGTTTTTCAGACGTATCCGTCTTGCTAAGCTCTAAAAACTTGCGGAATTGGATGATTGAAATTTTGTAATCCTGATTGTTGGGTTCAGTAACAAAATTTTTTCAGCATTTTTCGCATTTCCGCATGAATTCTTTCGTTTGTCGAGAAAAAAATTGATAATCGTTTCCGCAGATTAGTAGATCTTGTCAATACAAAAATTAAAAAAATAATGTATCAAAATCCTCCGAATGGTTAAGGATATAAGTGTTTTTCAAACATCGATGTTACGGTCCGATGATATCGATGTAGGTATCGACGATATGGTCTGATAACATCGTTTGATAAATTTGTCCTACTAGGTACTGCAAAGGAACCAGACAAAATCCAATTTCAGACCAAATAACTTCATTAAATTTACTTGGAATTTGAAGAACATCTCCTACTTTTCAATAGTTGTGATCAGCTATCTCTTCGCATTTCTGTCCATTCACTTCCTCAGCTCAGTGGTAACGAGCTCCGACTCAGAAGTGTAAATATAGTTTAGTCGGAACGATAGGAGGTCGATCCCCGGTCGTTGTTAATTTTTGATGATTCAACACAATCATCAGTTTATATAACAATATCATTACTGGAAAACAATAGGAAAAAAAAGTCTCTCTATGCTTGAACCAATAATGGAAATGGGGAAGATATGGGATATCGAAATGAAGCGCATAAAAATCGGATAATTTATCACGAATGAAAACAAATTATAATGGAGTAGGTTATCCAGTAAAATAAAAGCACGTCAACAGAAAAATATCTACTTCTTATGAATGGAGGAAGGTTTTCTCCCTTGGTTCTAATTGGTTGACAAATGAATTAAATTTCCCGCTTTTTAAAAACATCGATTTTTCACCTAACGGTGTTATCGACATCGATGTTTCTCATACGATGTTTCATCGATATCGATGTTCCTATGAAATATCGACATCGACCTCGATGTTTTCTGCTCGATGTCCCATCCCTACTGCGGTCTGCCGCTGTGCGCGCACTCGTTTCATCGAATAATGAATCTATTTAGTTTCTATTATCCATATCTGTATGTTCCATTTGTTTCTGTCCGTCATGGTGAACTAGGACTAACAAAAAAATATTGAGTTCACCATTAACAACAAGAACAACTACCTATCTGTTACGTTTATCAAAATTATCTAGCGTGTTTGTTGTTACTAACTTTGGTGGTCCGTGAGTAAGACTTACCGCTATCAAAAAATTCTGACATTTTTAGTATTTTCCTCATGTTATGTAATTTAAATAAAATTATTTTTTTATAGTACAAAAGTGTTTTTTTCTGGGTGAAGTGGTTCCCTTAAACTTACCTACATTCAATCCACAACTTTATCCGTTGAAGTTATTTATCATATATCCGTTAAATATTATCATTAGCTTGGAAACTTTCTACATAGAACGTAGCTATTTCATTGATGGAACGTCAGAGATCGTGGTTCAGCTCAAATCCAAATCTCTAGGTCAGTACGTCGATTAGTGGAAAAACTATGACGGACTTTACTCTTGAGCCGCTGGAATGAAAAAAAAGTTCCCTCTATGGGGGTATTAAGAGTGAAAAGATAATAATCAGTGTCGAAGTTGTCCGACCAGAGAGGTAGATGTCGAAAACCGCTTGAGGCGGTGCCGAGTACGTGGCCGACCTTTCTTGACCCCGTATGTGGGGCAAGTTCAGACCGATCGTAATAAAATAGTGCTCCGACTTCTCGGACAAGATACAAGTAAATGCAATAGTCAAGTTAAGTCCGGGGCGGGGAAGTGCCCTGTAACAGAATAATAACGTCCTCACAGGGAGGGAGCTGATCTACGACGTTGACCTTGGTGTAGTCGTCCCGTTTCGGACGGATAGATACGGAATTTATCGCTTGAAATTGATACGGAGCATTTGTCTTCGAGTGCAAGAAGGGAGATTCTGTTGGCTATTGTTTAAGAGTTGAGACGACCGCGGTTGAGATAATAATCACGACTCGGGGTTCTCTATTGGGTTTCAAGAGACTTCACGTGGTCGGTGGAGTTGACGGTGGAGTCTCGATGAGGAGAACTCCATTCGCATGGACGGTCAAGGTTGGACAAATTGAGGCAATCATTGGGTGATTTACTGACTGAGGAAATTGGAGTCAGTACTTACCGGTAAATAAATTATCCACTAATATGGATGATGAAATAAATGATCAGCTCGGACTCCATTGAGCTGATAACCAATAGAAACCATTGGAAGGAAGTACGTAGAGATTTAGAGATGAATAACTTGAGATAGGGCAGTCGATGCGGTAGAAGTTAGATGAGTATTAGTGTAACTAAGTAAATCTAAAATGAGTATTCGAAGGAAATCCTTGGAGTCTGGGTTCCACCAATCGTGAATTCCATTGCATTTCAGTCCATAAGTGGCTTGGTAGCAAAGGAAAAAGGAATCAAAGTATCAAATAAAAATAAAAACGCTGCAAATTATTACACAATGGTTTATTATTTTTCTATATTATATATCACTCGTCTGCAAAGCCACCAACCATCCAACAAGAAGAAAAACATCGATCGCATTTCGATCAGCTACAATTTGAACGGAGATTAGGCCTATTTTGCGATTCACACTCGTGTTTCTGCTTTATCGTACGTCTTGTAGGGAGCGAACGGTTTGTCCTACAGGGCTCCGCGTGGTATCAAAAAATTCTATACTATCTTAAATTGATGGAATAACAATACCTTTACAACACAATTTTTTGAGTTAGGACGTTTTCAAAATTTCAAAATTCATTTTTGAACCCTTAGAAGTGACCTTCATCAACCAAAATCTTCGGGGCACAACTAGACCTCAAATGGAGACTACATACCATATTTAATCAAAATCGGTCAATGCTATGTGGGGAAAGTGCAGAGTACGGCGGACGAACGGCCAAATTTGTATTCGATTTTTGGATTCTACGTACCTTGAAACGTAAACCAACAAATTTTGAGGGGGTGTAAAAAAAAGTTTTTCTTGGTCGATTCCAATGGTTCATTATTGAAAATAATAAACCAAAAAAGATTATGAAAAATGGGATTAAACTTTCAATTGACTTGTTAGTTCATGATGCAAGCGGGGGGCTCCTTCGAAGTAGGTGAGCACTGCTCATGGAAACAGCATTGCTTTAGTCGTAAGGACCAGACCAGGAATAATTCTTCTCCTAAATCCCACTGAAAGTAACGTTGGTCAGCGATACGGTATTCGTGAGGAAGACCGCCGAGTTCTTCCGATACCTGAAAATAGCGAGAAGTAGGTACAAGTTTTGTTACGAAGGGCTCCGGTCCTGGGTTTCTTCACACAAAACCTCCTAAACGTATAACATGGAACGAAACAACGTTAGCTTGGAAGATGGAGTTTGATTCGAGAGGCCCATTAGTGACGTTTATGAGGAACAACATGTCCTGCCGAGGAGCCCTACCCGGGATATTGCATTACTGGGCATAGAAGAAGCTACGTCAATTTCCGTCAAGTTGAGAATCATCGTAATTTCGAAGAGATATGTTTTGTCTGTGCGCATCTCACTCAGCCCCCAGCCCTTGAGAGTTAAGTGAAAAGTAAGTAAAGTAAACAACCATTTCAGGTTGTATTTTCGTCCGACTGTTATTCCTAGAGTCGTATGTAATACTATACTATAGTCCCAGTTACTAGCGTTCCAGGTTGATTTTTGTTTGAAATAACCTCATTAATCTCGTAGGGGGTCATCTCATTGGAGGATACAATCTTTGGAGCCTGACAAGCTTCTATTTTAGTTTATGTTTTTGTTCTATTGTTTCTATTTCTTAGTTGTCTTTCAGAATAAATCAATTTTCAGGGATTTATTTCATTTTTGCCAATTCCAGAACAGTACAAAAATATTTTGCAACCTACGTAGGTAACACACAATCATCTTTCATACTGAATTCGGAATAATGGTAGGTATATTTATACTTGAGGAAACAAAAACCTACATCTTACACCCAACAAATGACAAAATTTGAGAGATCTAGTGATGATCAAATTTCCTCCCTTTCATTCCACACCAGATACTTTCCAAAAATATGCTCAAAATGTGATCAGTTGACTCAATTCTGCTTGGTTCTGCCATACCTACGTCAAAAACTGGTTATTTCCATGGAAGGAATCAAAAGCACGTTTTTCATCAACTTTTTTCATATCAAGACGTTCAATCAATTTGAATGATTCCAAGGCACCCATGGTTTTAATTACTCCTGGGGCAGCAATATTAGTGTCTATAGTAGCCCAATATTGAATTTGTTTTAGAATTTTGCATTCTCCAAGGGAGATATATTAAAATGAGGTCATTCAAACCACTCCAACACAAGTGAGAACACATTCAAATTATGATTGTAATTTAATGATACTCTAACTCGAGGGTAGAGTCACTCTGATATGCAAAGATATTTATACAAGAGCAATGCGGAAGAATTGCACAGTGTTCGCCCAATAACCTCTTTATGTCAATATCATTATCTAGAATAATAAAAACAAACTTGAGAAATTCGAATTGTACGGCAGGCGATCCATCTTATACCATTAGCTTGCTCAACAATAAATTCAATATATTTTCTTCTTCGTCCGACACCTCCGCGGTCTCCTGGAAAAGGTCAATCGATTAAGATGTCATTCCTGAAAGTGGTGACAGCGAGTGGAGCTATTATTTCGCGAAAAAAGGCTTGAATTGCACCGATGGACCAGAAAATAGACTGTGGATGTGGACTCTGAATGATAAAGGGGACCTCTTTGCCCTCATAGCAAGGACTCAGGAGAGAATCAAGGTTTTCGATTCCTGCACTCCAGAGCGCAGCATTAGATAAATTGGTGCCGATCCGGTACTTACTAATGGGCCGACCTATTGACCAGGTCGTACCGCGCAGGGACCTTGGACCTCATGGCGGAGGGTGTCAATGGGTTACGTAGGAAATACGTTATGTTGAAGTACTTAAAAACCTCCTCGATGTTAATAAATTAATTACTCGGTCTACCTCATTAATATTAGACACGTCAGCGTCGATATTTATACACGCTAATACTCTCAGTGCCGTTTCAACCTTCATAATTATTGTGTTTTGCGAGCAAAACGCGACGAGGCGAGAAAAAGAATAACATGATTAACGTGGCTACTCATAAATCAAAAAAGTCGGAAAAGTATCGTAGGTACAAGCATTTGCCTCGCGTATATTTGCAATCAGTGAGCATTGAATAATGTCATACGATCACGTTAGTTGGAAGCACATTCCTTCAAACATTTTTCATCAAGGATGGTCCGAGCATTACGGACACACTTTGAGTTCGTACAGTGGATTTTATGCCTCGTAATGTTGATCACTATGTAAATCTCATCACATTTGGACGTTTTTGAACGTTTCTGGGCAACAAACACGGATTTTACCGAAAGATTGGATAAAAAACACGTTAAAGTTGTGCATGAAAACGTGTTATTTGAATTATATTTTATACGTAAATCATTGTTCTTTAGTATTTCTTTGATCATGCCAGGTTATGTAAACATATTTATTCTAAGGTTAGTCCCCCAGCCAGGGTAGAAGAAGTTTGTTATATGTGGTATGGTTAAGATCTCCTAGAAGGGGGGCCCAACTGGAGAAAGTCTACTGATGAAGGATGTTGTACATCAAACTTAGTCTCAGAAGAAAGTGTTTATTCATCCATGAATGGTTGGAAAAAAGTAAGAATCATGTAAAAGAAATGCACAATGATTTTGCCTGTTTTGGTTTTTGAACTGGAGTGCACACTACAACACTACAAGAGAGTTTCATCGGGTCTTTTCGATTCATTGGGTCTTTCTACTTTCTGTATGGAGCGGTTGTCTGATCTGTTGCTCAAGTTGTTCAACACCAGAAAGCGCCAGGAATTTTCAAACATTTCTGAGCATTAGTTATATTCCTTTGATGCGTGGTCGAACTGGGTAATGTCGTTCTGGCCTTTGAGCCGCACTTTGGTCTCAATAACTCACTCACAGAGTCTCACTAACATCTTCGGAGGATATTTGAGGCACGGTTTTTCAAAAGGGTACAAATTCAAAAAAGTGAATTCCCAAAAATCGAAGAAACTTTTAATCCCTTTACGTATTAAGTTATGGAAAACATTTTTTCCCCAAATTGTCTGCTCCATAGTTAGATTATATCCGTGCATCAACGTAACGGCGATATCACTTCCATCTCATCGAGAATTAAACATGAAAATGCAGCGGTTCTACAAAACGGTACAAAATACAGTTTTTGTCCGTATTCACTCAAAATCAAGAGGTATTCCATGGCTTTTGTGCATCCAATCCGGAATAATTTATTTGTCCCTTATTTAGATTTTGATTTTAGTCTGGGTCGAATTTCAATTTAATTCATGGGAAGAGACCAACCTGGGGGTATTTAATTTAAAAACGCTGAAAATTATCGCACAAAGGTTCATTAGTTTCCTGTATAGATCACTCGTCCACAAAGAACACAGCTTTGCCATTGTCACAAATTTTTTTTTTTACCAACGATAGGTACCTACTACCTACCTGGTACTACATTATTACCTTCACAATCAAGTTCATTTGAAAGAAATAAACGCGTCACACTCGATTCGAGACGTGGGGTTCCTTCATACGGAAATTTGATTACTGGATGCTAAGGAATCAAAACTGGATACAACTCGAAGAAACGAATAGCAATCTTTGGCAATAGCAATTTCATTCGTTTTACGGTCCATTAGGGGGGAAGCCAGACACAATGAATCAGCGAGCGAATTTTCGGTCTTTACACATTTTCGTACACTTCACTGAAGTGACTTCAGGGCCATTGTAGGTGTTTCAGCTAAATCGATTGAGACGCAAATTTACAATACAGACATATATTTCGTAATGCAATCCAAGGATTTTTGTACCGTTTTGAAAAAAAAAGAAAAACAACTAAATAGTACCGTTTCGCGAAACCGCAAAACGGTACTACCGACGACACTAATTGATTACTGACATTTTACATAACAATCAATATCTAACTCAATGTTTTCCATTTTTTCGCTTGTACCCTTTTTAAAAACCGTGCCTAGTTTATAAATAGAGACTCGTTGCCGTTATTTGTATCCATATTTCCTGTTCTATCCGTTCCGATCTGGGCTGCCTTTTATGGGAAATAGAAGCTCCTTCGAGTAGCGTCTACTAGCATTTCGTCAATAATCCGTAGCGCGTAAGCCATTATTTTCTGGTATCTCTTCGACCATACCGGAGTGTGAATAGCTATTGTTTAATCCCCAGCCAGGCAAGAAGAAGTTACACGTAGTACGGTGAAGATATGGTTGGGAACCAACTGGGGAAAGTAATGTGATGCAGGATGTTTTATATCAAACTCAGTCTCGCGAGAAAGAGTTTTTCCCGTCATGAATGGATGGAATCAAAAAAGACTTAGTAGGTATTGCCTCGTTTGATCCTTGACCACATGAGTATAGATCTCTGTAGAGCGGTTGTCTGGTCTGCTCATGTTGTTCAGCAGCAGGGAGAGCTAGAGGCAGTAATTTTCGCAAAGGACCATATTTTTGTGTAGATAATAACCTCATATTATGAGGTTGGACTAGAAACTGAGCTGAAATTCTGCCTGTCCAATTTGTGGACATCTTTGGAGGTACTTGAGGTATTTTGAGGCATAACTTGAGACGTGTTGCTGCTATTTGTATCCAAAACTCGTGTTCTTTACGTTTCATTCCTTCAAGCTGCTATTGATAGGAAGTGGTACCTTACTCGTGGAGTGTTTACTAGTACTATTCATAATGCTTTTCGCCTGAAATTCTACTTTCCAAATTAACGTTTGCTCCTATTTCCGTTGTTCCCATCCCATCAATCACCACCTGCATCCACAGATTGTAGATAATCCTCAAAGGACGGCCTATGAATTCAAATCTGTGACACTGAATCATGGCCACGAATTCGGGCTGGCGAGATTCCGTTTCCTCAAGTCAGGGCGCCACCGACCGCCGGACGGTCTGTCTTCATTAGGGCTGCGACTTTATATCCAACTATGTCCCCTTGTCACCAAAAATGAACAATGTTCCACCCACGCCAGATCCACGGTCCTCAGTCATTGCGCAAGGTCCTAAAAGGATTCCTCGGCGACCTGAACCGCACTAAAGAACCTGTATTGTTCAGACTGGAAGGACACATTTTACATCCCGAAACACGTATATTATGGACGAAAGAATCGTAATGAAGTTGCCTTTCTTTATTACGACAATTTTTCTTCCGTGAGTGTATATTTCTCAACACAAGGCTTGAAACTGAAAAAAAAGACAGACGTGTATTATTTTTCGGATGAATGGTGGGTTTTACCATTTTTGGAATCCACCAGAAATTACCCGGCCGTGGTGATTACACTTTATAGGTACCGTCGAGTGGTTTGAGTTAGTACTTTTGCAACACCTTCATATGGGGGAATAACTAAAGAAAATATTACTGAAAAATGATTGTTGCATATTGTAACCGTAGGATTAATGCATATTCAAATACATCGGTGGGATACCAATAGCAAAAAATGTGTGATCAATAATATTCAATTTTTATAGATTCAACGCAATACCAATTTGATGATCTATCAGTATTTTCCGAATCCATATTTTGGTTTATTATTCTAAAAATGAACCTTAGAAGTAGAGGAAGGGAAAATTACAACCCCCCTGAAAATGTGATGGTTTACGTTTCAAGACACCTACTCAAAAAATGTCATCGAAATCGGATGAGAATTGTAGAAGTTATGGCTATAACAATGATTTTACGTTTTGGCACGCGCAGCGGCTACTATCAGTCCGGGGATAGTGATTTTCGTAGGGGAAGATTCACACGCCAACCCACACAACCTGTGTCTGTCTGTCCTGAAATCCTTGCCACAGCCATAACTTCTTCAATTCTCGTCCGATTTCGATGACATTTTCAGCGATGGTGTGGGTTGGACCATCTCCATATGAAAATAATCACCCCCAGACTGATAGTAGCCGCTGCGCATGCGCAAACGTGAATACCTTGTAACAGCCATAACTTCCACATTTTTCATCCGATTTAACACCCACGGGATGACCATAAACGCTATTGAGAGCAAGGCTATGTTCATTGGAAACTCTGAAATAATTTCTAAAATCAACCATAACCATGTAGCACCGATCGTAATCGGCGACTCAAATGTAAAAGTGGTAAGCGAGTTCAAAAACCTTGGTATTCTAGTTTCTAATACTTCGAACTGGAATTCTCAGGTGGCTGAAATTTCAAAAAAGGTCTACAAGGGCCTTTACCAGATTCGACTTCCCCGAACACACTAGGGCACTGTTGGCATCATCGCTACTGCTGCCAAGTGTTTACTATACACCTCTAGCATTTTGTGACCCAAGTGAGGAGCAAATGCACACTCTGCAAAAACGCTGCAAATTATTACACAATGGTTTATTATTTGTTATTTTTCTATGAAGATCACTCGTCTGCAAAGCCAACAACCATCCAACATGAAGGAAAACATCGATCGCATTTCGGTCAGCTAAAATTTGAACGGAGATTAGGCCTCTTTTGCGATTCACACTAGTGTTTCTGATTTATCGTACGTCCAAACTTTAAATTATCGTAGTGAGCGAACGGTTTGTCTTACAGAACTCCGGGTGGTCTCAAAAAATTTTAAAAATTCTATAGAATCTTAAATTGATTCTGGAACTCTTAGAAGTGACCTACATCAACCAAAATCTTCGGGGCACAACTAGACCCTAAATGGAGCCTACATACCAAATTTCATCAACATCGGTCAATGCTAAGTGGCAAAAGTGCCGCGTACGGCGGACGGACGGCCAAATTTTCATTCGATTTTGGTTTATTATTTTCAATAATAAACCTTTGGAATCGACCAAGAAAAAAAAATTTTAACACCCCCTCAAAATTTGATGGTATACGTTTCAAGGTACGTAGAATCCAAAAATCGAATAAAACGCTGCAAATTATTACACAACGGTTTATTATTTTTATATAGATCACTCGTCTACAAAATCACCAACCATCCAATATGAAGAAAAAAAAAAAAAATCAAAATCACTCAAAATATCCATGAAACAGGGAAATATCCCCACCAAGGCTGCCAACTTAATGTGAAAATGAGTTGAGTAGCCCCTGAGCGTCCCCTCAGGCTCAGCGTGCACTCAGGCGACCACAACACTTAAGTGGGCCGTCTCAATCAACTATGAATACGGACTGTTGAGTCGAGGCCGACCCTCAACTCAGATAATTGAGTGCGTGCTCACATTCAAGCCTATGTCTATGAATTCCGCCCTTAGAAGTGACATACATCAACCAAAATCTTCGGGGCACAACTAGACTCCAAATGGAGCCTACATACCAAATTTCATCAAAATCGGTCAATGCTAAGTGGCAAAAGTGCCACGTACGGCGGACGGACGGCCAAATTTTCATTCGATTTTGGTTTATTATTTTCAATAATGAACCTTTGGAATCGACCAAGAAAAAAAAAATGTTAACACCCCCTCAAAATTTGATGGTTTACGTTTCAAGGTACGTAGAATCCAAAAATCGAATAAAACGCTGCAAATTATTACACAATGGTTTATTATTTTTCTATATAGATCACTCGTCTACAAAATCACCAACCATCCAATATGAAAAGAAGAAAAAAAAAATAATAAAAAAAAAAAAAAAAAAAAATCAAAATCACCAACCATCGATTGCATTTCGGTCAGCTCTAATTTGAACGGAGATTAGGCCTCTTTTGCGATTCACACTCGTGTTTTGATTTATATATATATATTTCAATATAAACACTTAAATTTTCGTAGTGAGCGAACGGTTTGTCCTACAGAGCTCCGCGTGGTCTCAAAAAATTCTAAAAATTCTACAGAATCTTAACTTGAAGGAAAAACAATACCTTTATATCGAAATTTTTTGAGTTAGAGCGTTTTCAAAATTTCAAAATTGATTTTGGAACCCTTAGGAGTGACCTACATCAACCAAAAGCTTCGGGGCACAACTAGACCCCAGATGGAGCCTACATACCAAATTTCATCAAAATCGGTCAATGCTAAGTGGCAAAAGTGCCACGTACGGCGGACGGACGGCCAAATTTTCATTCGATTTTGGTTTATTATTTTCAATAATGAACCTTTGGAATCGACCAAGAAAAAAAAAATGTTAACACCCCCTCAAAATTTGATGGTTTACGTTTCAAGGTACGTAGAATCCAAAAATCGAATAAAACGCTGCAAATTATTACACAATGGTTTATTATTTTTCTATATAGATCACTCGTCTACAAAATCACCAAACATCCAATATGAAAAGAAGAAAAAAAAAAATAATAATAAAAAAAAAAAAAAAAATCAAAATCACCAACCATCGATTGCATTTCGGTCAGCTCTAATTTGAACGGAGATTAGGCCTCTTTTGCGATTCACACTCGTGTTTTGATTTATATATATATTTCAATATAAACACTTAAATTTTCGTAGTGAGCGAACGGTTTGTCCTACAGAGCTCCGCGTGGTCTCAAAAAATTCTAAAAATTCTACAGAATCTTAAATTGAAGGAAAAACAATACCTTTATATCGACATTTTTTGAGTTAGAGCGTTTTCAAAATTTCAAAATTGATTTTGGAACCCTTAGGAGTGACCTACATCAACCAAAAGCTTCGGGGCACAACTAGACCCCAGATGGAGCCTACATACCAAATTTCATCAAAATCGGTCAATGCTAAGTGGCAAAAGTGCCGCGTACGGCGTACGGCGCACGGCGTACGGCGGACGGACGGCCAAATTTTTATTCGATTTTTGGATTCTACGTACCTTGAAACGTAAACCATCAAATTTTGAGGGGGTGTTAAAATTTTTTTTTTCTTGGTCGATTCCAAAGGTTCATTATTGATAATAATAAACCAAAATTTGGCCGTCCATCCGCCGTACGCCGTACGCGGCACTTTTGCCACTTAGCATTGACCGATTTTGATGAAATTTGGTGTGTAGGCTCCATTTGGGGTCTTGTTGTGCCCCGAAGCTTTTGGTTGATGTAGGTCACTCCTAAGGGTTCCAAAATCAATTTTGAAATTTTGAAAACGCCCTAACTCAAAACATTTTGATATGAAGGTATTGTTTTTCCTTCAATTTAAGATTCTATAGAATTTTTTAAAATTTTTTGAGACCACGCGGAGCTCTGTAGGACAAACCGTTCGCTCCCTACGAAAATTTAAGGGTTTATATTAAAATATATATATATATGAATCAAAACACGAGTGTGAATCGCAAAAGAGGCTTAATCTCCGTTCAAATTAGAGCTGACCGAAATGCGATCAATGGTTGGTGATTTTGATTTTTTCTTAATTTTTTTGATTTTTTCTTTGATTTTTTTTTCTTTTTTTTCTCCTCATATTGGATGGTTGGTGATTTTGTAGACGAGTGATCTATGTAAAAATAATAAACCGTTGTGTAATAATTTGCAGCGTTTTGGATTCTACGTACCTTGAAACGTAAACCATCAAATTTTGAGGGGGTGTTAAAATTTTTTTTTCTTGGTCGATTCCAAAGGTTCATTATTGAAAATAATAAACCAAAAGGGCTCAACAGTGTTGTGCGGTTTGTGTGCAGATTGTGGCTAGATGCTCATGTAACACTATCTTTTGTTGAGCTTGGGTGGCTTAAAATAGCTGAAAGGAAAAAGTTGGCCCTCGCCATAATGCTATTCAAAATTCTCAAATTTGCGAAACCCGCATACCTCTATTAGCAGTTTATTCATCTCTCCGATATCCATTCTAAATCAACACGTAAAGCTTCTACTACATTACAGATTCCAAAACACAATACAATCTAATTCAGTTAGTAAATCCTTCATCCTGCAATCTAATCATTTTTACAATTTAAATACCGATCTATTTAATTTAAGCACAAATGTACCATCCTTCCGCAATACCTACAGAAGTATGTTAATTGATAATTATAAATTGAATGATGATGGGCCCTTGAGCATTTAAGTAACATGTGATTGCTTTTAAGAAGTGAGGGATCGAACAATTCATGTGACAATGGGGTATTTCAGTCAATTTTTCAAAATTTTTTTTTCAAAAGAGTAGGCTCATAGACCGGGAGCCGAGGCCAAAAACGGTGACTTACGAGTTGAAAGCTACAAACCAATTTTTATTAAAATGTCCTCCAAGGTGAGTAAAAAAATGGATTGCTGCCACTCCAAAGCCCCGTCTTTCAAAAATGGCGGCCGTTTGAAATTGTCAAATTTAGAGAAATGATGACTTACGGAGTTGATGGCTGGAAATAAATTCACTTGCAAGAACTAATTATCCAAAGGTGGAAAATACATCTCTGCCACCCTAATTCCCCGCCCCTGTACAGGCAGAGTCGATCAAATTTTGTCAAAATTTTGACCATTTTTTGACTTATTAGTTGACGGCTGAAATTTTTGTAGTAGGTTGGTATCCACGAGAAAGAAACAAAAAACTATCTCTGCCCTCCCCACCCCCCGTCTTCCGCTCAGCAGAATCGATTCAAAATTGTCACATTTTGACTAAAATTTTGACTTATTAGTTGACGCGTGAATTTTTGTTTACTAGTTCTCTATGCATATCTGGTTAATAAAACCCATCTCTGCCGTTTTGATTCCGCGTCGTTCGTTCAGCAGAGATGGTCCAAAATTTGACCAAATTTGGTCCCAAAATTGACTTACTTATTGAGTTGATGGCTGAAATTTATTTTGCGAGTAGCTAATTATTAGTTCTTTCGAAATTCCTTACTCTGCCATTCTGAATGTGCGTCGTTCATTCAGCAGAGATGGTCCAAATTGATCAAATTTTGGTCCAAAAATGGACTTGTTAGTTGATGGCTGGAAATTGCATAATTATCTCCTACATGCTACTGTAAGACAATAAAACACACTCTGCCATCTTGGAAACGCGTCGTTTGTGGAGCAGAAGCCAATATGTACAGGAATATGTGTGTAAAATCTGCAGGGTGAAATTCAGCACCGAAAAATTGACTTATGAGTTGATGGCTGAAATTCATTTTGCGAGTAGGTAATTATTAGTTCTTTCGAAATTCCTTACTCTGCCATTCTGATTCCGCGTCGTTCATTCAGCAGAGATGGTCCAAATTGGTAAAATTTGGGTCAGCTAAAATTTGAACGGAGATTAGGCCTTTTTTGCGATTCATACTCGTGTTTCTGATTTATCCTAGGTACGTAAAACCCTTAAATTCTCGTAGGGAGCGAACGGTTTGTCCTACAGAGCTCCGCGTGTTCTTAAAAAATTCTAAAAATTCTATAGAATCTTAAATTGAAGGAAAAACAATACCTTTATATCAAAATTTTTTGAGTTAGGGCGTTTTTAAAATTTCAAAATTCATTTTGGAACCCTTAGAGCTGACCTACATCAACCAAAATCTTCGGGGCACAACTAGACCCCAAATGGACCCTACATACCAAATTTCATCAAAATCGGTCAATGCTAAGTGGCAAAAGTGCAGCGTACGGCGGCCGGACGGCCAAATTTTTATTCGATTTTTGGATTCAATTTGGAAATGAAGTAGAATGTGAATAGTGAAGTTAGCTGCAGTTCCTTCTACAGGCTCTTCTCGCTGCGAGCACATCAACATAATGTTAATGACTATCTGTAGCAGGCGGGTTTACAGGTAGAAACAGATAATTAGGGTTGCTGGGGTAGGGTAATAGAGGGTGTTTTTATCTCCTTGGAGCCCTTCTTATCCCTACCCAAGTCAAGGTCATGCGTCCCCGTCGCGCAACCCGGGCCCCCTGGGATGGACAGAGGTGGTCCCATTAGGTTTCCCTGGTGAACCCCTCTTGAAATTCCAGGGGTGGCTGAATGACCCTCTGGCGAATAGGGAGGGAACCCCTGTCAACGGGTTCCCTGACCCTTCATTTTAAGCGCCCCCCCGTTATGGACCAAACTGACAGCATGCCTCATAACCCCCGCCTGCCCATTGGCACGCGGGGTTCTAGGGGAGGCGCTCAGAGGCGCCCCAGGCAGGGGCGTCGGCCATCCTCTCCCTCCTCCTCTTCCTCATCATCCCAACCCTCTTCCTCATCCACTGCCTCTTTGAACCACCAGTGTGCCCATTGTGAGCGAGCTTTCACTACCAGGTCCGGCCTTGGTCTCCACGTCAGACGGAAGCATCCTGTTGCTGCTAATGCTGCTATTGATATTGAACGAGTACAGCACAGGTATGCTTCCGAGGAATTGCGCAGGATGGCGGCAGATGAGGTAGTGGCTGTGCGCGATGGGGTACGCAATATCAATGTCTATTTAAGCGAACGTTTTCCCATGCGCACAGTCATTGCCATCAAGAACATCCACCTGAAGCCCCACTATAAGCAGCTTGTCCAGGAAGCGATCCTGGCAAATAGCAGTGGGGCTTCTCCCGCATCTCCTGTTGCTGACGTGGAGCAGCAGCCTGCCATTCAGTATCCTTCCCCTGGGACCTCCGGTCTTCTTGCCGATTTGAAGACCGAAGTTTTGAGGCTCGGGGGGCAGGTAGGTCGTATTGAAGGCTATGAAAGCACCTACCTGCAGGATCTGGCGAGGCGGGCTGCTGAAGGGCTGGATAACCTGGAAAATGAGGTGGCAGCCTATTTAGGGAGAATCTTCCCTCGGGTTGGGGACGCGACCGTGACGCAGCACCAGGGGGGACCTCCTCCTAGAGTGGTGTTGCGTGGAGGTCGCAGAGCAGCCAAACAAGCAAGACGGCGGGAGTACCACCGGGTTCAGAGTTTGTGGAGGAAGCATCCGGCGCGTGTGGCTGCGGAGGTACTGGAGGAGCCTGGGGAAAATCAAGTTCAACCCCCTCTCCAGGAGTTTGTGGATTTCTGGGAGCCACTTCTGAGTGCTCCCAGTCACGACCCTGGAGAGCGTGTGGTTCCCCCAGTCTCTACCAGGGATTCCTTGCGCAGCATCATGTGTTCGCCGGTGCTGTCTGACGAGGCACATAAGTGCCGTGTCAAGAACTCCACTTCCGCTGGACCTGATGGTATTTCCGCCCGTCGCTGGAATAAAGCACCTAAGACGATTAAGCTGCTCGTCCTCAACCTACTCCTCCTTGCGGGAAGACCCCCGAAAGCGTTAACCCGAGCCCGAACGGTGTTCATCCCAAAGAAAGGGGGAAGTGGGCCTGGAGACTATCGACCGATCTCTGTGTCCTCGGTAGTCTTCCGCCACTTCCAGAAAGTACTGGCATCTCGCCTCCAGGTGGCTGGTATCATTGGTGACGTCCAGAGAGCGTTTCGGCCAGCAGATGGCACGGCGGAGAACCTTACAGTTCTCCAAACTGTCATCTCGCTGGCCCGTATGAAGCGCCGCCAACTTCATCTGGCTGCTTTGGACGTCGCTAAGGCCTTTGATACAGTCAGTCACCTTGCCCTGACCGATTGCCTTCGTGGTGTCGGGGCCCCATCTCGGTTAATCGAGTATGTGGCCTGTCTGTACCAGGAAGGCGTGACGGTCCTGGAGGCAGGAGGTGAGGTGTCAGGGGATGTACGGATCGGGCGTGGGGTACGCCAGGGGGATCCCCTATCACCACTCCTCTTCAACCTGGTCGTGGACACGGCCTTGGGTAAGCTGTCCACAGAAGTAGGGTTTGATCTCGCCCCTGGGGTGCGAGTAGGAGCATTGGCTTTTGCCGATGATGTTATCCTACTCGCAGAAACCCGTGAGGGCTTGCAGATCGCCCTCAATGCATTTGCTAAGCAGCTAGCCAGGTGTGGACTTGTGGTTAACCCCGATAAGTGTGGGTCGGTCTCCTTGGTCCCGTCGGGTCGCCAACATAAGGTGAAAGTTGTGGATGGGGGTTTTGTGATAGGACAATCCCCCATCCCATCTCGATCCGTGTTGGAGGTTTGGGGGTACCTTGGAGTCGACTTCATGGGGGTGGCCACCATTAGTGCCAGCCGTGTGGACCTTGGTAGAGCGCTAGCTCGCGTTACCAAGGCTCCATTGAAGCCACAGCAGAAGCTGCGCCTCCTCCGCACGTACTTACTGCCAAAGCTGACCTATGGGTTAGTCTTTGGCAGGCTTACGGCGGGGAGGCTGCAAGAGTTAGATCGACAAGTTCGCTCTGCTGTGCGCTCTTGGCTGTGGTTCCCACCTGGTGTCCCAAGTGCCTATGTTCACGCACCGGTCAAATCCGGTGGGCTTGGTATTGTGTCTCTCTCGGCATGTATCCCTTCATTGCGCCGCCAGCGCCTGCTAGCCCTTCAGGGGTCGAGCTGGGAGGTCGCCCGTGCGGCTGCTGATCTTGATTTTGTCAGGCAGCAGTTAGCATGGTGCGACCGAGCAACACCATCTGCTCCAAAACCCAGTTCGTCTGCTGAGTTCGCTGCTGCGCTGCATGAGTCAGTAGATGGTAAAGAACTCCGGCAGTGCTCCGAAAGCCCTGTCTCTTCCCAATGGGTAGATTGGGCTTCGGAGGGCATTGGGGCCCGCGACTACCGACACTTCCACGCCGTCCGCATGGCAACTCTGCCAACTGCGGTACGGTGTTCGAGGGGTAGTCGTGGGACAACTCTACCCCTTTGCCGCGCCTGTCGGAGTGGAAATGAACATCTGTATCATGTGGTGCAGCAGTGTCCTCGGACTCATGGGGGCCGCATTTTACGTCATGATGCGGTCGCCAAGCAGATAGCAGGTGCTTCGTCATCTAGCGGCTGGGATGTTGAGAGAGAGAGATTGTATCACATGCCAAGTGACCAGGGTAAGAAGCCCGACATCGTTGCCGTCAAGCCCGACCAGTCTTGCATTATCCTGGATGTCCAAGTTGT
This sequence comes from Apolygus lucorum, assembly GCA_009739505.2. Lineage (NCBI taxonomy): Eukaryota > Metazoa > Arthropoda > Insecta > Hemiptera > Miridae > Apolygus > Apolygus lucorum. The sequence goes on along the minus strand of CM019176.2, from coordinate 79,711,068 downwards.
CAATGGCAGCTTGGACATGGAGCAGACTTGGCGGGCTAAGATAAGAAAGTATGATAGAAATGATTTACGGCAAGCGGTGTCGGAGCTAAAAGGAGTGGCACCCAACAACATCAGGGTGATGGCTGCAACCTTATCATGGCGCGGGGTGTGGTGCGGGAAAAGTGCCACGGAGTTGCGTGAGTTGGGCATCTCAGTAGGCGTACTCCGTGGTATCACCACCCGTGTCCTGCTCGGCTCATATTTGAACTGGTGGTCGTTTTATAGAGGCACTTCCCTTCATCCCTCTCTCCCACCCCCACCTTCCTCATCTTCCCTCATCCCTAGGGACGGCGTCGGGTGAGTCCTGGGCGTCCTCCCCATTATTTAATTATTTATTTATTTATTTTTATTTTATGGCGTGCCCCCTCCGTCAAAAAAGACATTTTGTCTTTGAGGGGAGTTAGAAAAAAAAAAAAAAAAAAAAAAAAAAAAAAAAAAAAAAAAAAGAATCTCACCTTTGCGTCATTCGGCCAGCATGCAGCATGCTTTGTTGTAGCTAGTGCCAGGCTATGATTTTGAGTAATTAGTACTTTTATCTACTAGCCTTGAGTTTAGCTAGATTTTACTCGGGAATTACGTGGTATTCAAAACTACACAGATAACCAAACTCATAAAATTCGATCATCATCTGCCGGACTAAATATCCTAGGTAGAAAAAATTTTGAGGGGGTGTTAGAAATAATTTTTTTCTTGGTCGATTCCAAAGGTTCATTATTGAAAATAATAAACCAAAAGTCGGCCGTAGTTCACAGGATGGACATTTCGGGAATACGTAGGTACCTTCAGTACCGATGAGTGAGCCCACATCGGTTCAATACCTTATTACTATTACTATTATTTTTTTTTCTTTTGATTGTTCAAAAATATCTTGGTACAATAAATTAGACCTTGGTTCCAGTTGTTTTGGTCCAGTCAAGTATCTACCCAACTATTTCTTCAACTGATTCTTTAAAAACATATGATAGCCTCGCATACCTATACTCAATTTTACATTCCACTATTTGAGTGTACGCAAATATTTCGAGAGGTATCCTTTCCATGGTTGTGGCTCGTTAATTTAATATCTTGCATAATATACATGTTTGGAAATCCTGAGGAATAAGCACACAATACTATTTGACCGAATTGACAGCATTTCATTTCTAACTCACCTATCTAAACAATAACTTCGTGGATGTGAGAAGAGCATATTTCAATCTATAAATATCACTTAGTTAGACCTAAATACCTTTTTTAAATCGATTTTATGGAATTAGTAGGGCAAATTCCTTCGCGCTCATATTATTGACACTCTTCTAAAATACTGGGAAAACCACAGTAGGCCCTCATAAACAAATTGTACAAGTTCATCATAATTATGAGTACTTATCTATGTGAAACTATTCCTAGTTTAGGTACAAACTAAAACATTCCTAGTTGACGAATTTTTCATCCTTTGCATAAGTAGGAAACCTAGTTGGTAATTTTTCCTAGTTGGTAAGAGGTTTACCATTTCAAATAAGTCATTACAAACGGAACAAATGAATAGGTGAAAACCTACTCAACGACTTTATTCTTGTATACCCTGATTGATCGAATCCAAAACCCCAAGTATTTAGCAGTTTCATGATCAATGGATGATAAGATATTGCTTCCGATAGTACCAAGGAGACCGTGTAGTCATTAGATATTTCATAATTATGAGCTCAAAACGGTATTATTGGTCTCGGGTTCCTTCGACCTCTAAGAACCTGTACAGTAGCAGTAAATGTAAAATAAATAGGTAGCGAACGGATGGCTCTAGAGCTCTGTGTTATCTCATTCAATTCTGAAAATTCAATACTATTTTAAATTGATGAAATTACAATTCCTTTATATCAAAAGTTAATGAGTCATGAATATTATTCATAATCAGTCCGTCCAGTTGAGGACGGGAATTGAATGGTATCGAACAGTAGTTTATGTTTTATTGTTTGTAACTGGAAGTGAATAAGTAAGATTTATAACACTGATTCAAAATTTGGTGTGTACACTTTCTTTAGAATGAAAATAAAATTTACTAGCCAGTTATTTCTCTTGTTTATCAATGCAAAGGGAAAACAATTCTCATTAGTAGTTAATTTACCAGGCACAGGTTATTTCATAAATATTTGATGATCGAATTTTATGAGTTTGGTTATCTGTGTAGTTTTGAATACCACGTAATTCCCGAGTAAAATCTAGCTAAACTCAAGGCTAGTAGATAAAAGTACTAATTACTCAAAATCATAGCCTGGCACTAGCTACAACAAAGCATGCTGCATGCTGGCCGAATGACGCAAGGGTGAGATTCTTTTTTTTTTTTTTTTTTTTTTTTTTTTTTTTTTTTTTTTTTTCTAACTCCCCTCAAAGACAAAATGTCTTTTTTGACGGAGGGGGCACGCCATAAAATAAAAATAAATAAATAAATAATTAAATAATGGGGAGGACGCCCAGGACTCACCCGACGCCGGCCCTAGGGATGAGGGAAGATGAGGAAGGTGGGGGTGGGAGAGAGGGATGAAGGGAAGTGCCTCTATAAAACGACCACCAGTTCAAATATGAGCCGAGCAGGACACGGGTGGTGATACCACGGAGTACGCCTACTGAGATGCCCAACTCACGCAACTCCGTGGCACTTTTCCCGCACCACACCCCGCGCCATGATAAGGTTGCAGCCATCACCCTGATGTTGTTGGGTGCCACTCCTTTTAGCTCCGACACCGCTTGCCGTAAATCATTTCTATCATACTTTCTTATCTTAGCCCGCCAAGTCTGCTCCATGTCCAAGCTGCCATTGACAACTTGGACATCCAGGATAATGCAAGACTGGTCGGGCTTGACGGCAACGATGTCGGGCTTCTTACCCTGGTCACTTGGCATGTGATACAATCTCTCTCTCTCAACATCCCAGCCGCTAGATGACAAAGCACCTGCTATCTGCTTGGCGACCGCATCATGACGTAAAATGCGGCCCCCATGAGTCCGAGGACACTGCTGCACCACATGATACAGATGTTCATTTCCACTCCGACAGGCGCGGCAAAGGGGTAGAGTTGTCCCACGACTACCCCTCGAACACCGTACCGCAGTTGGCAGAGTTGCCATGCGGACGGCGTGGAAGTGTCGGTAGTCGCGGGCCCCAATGCCCTCCGAAGCCCAATCTACCCATTGGGAAGAGACAGGGCTTTCGGAGCACTGCCGGAGTTCTTTACCATCTACTGACTCATGCAGCGCAGCAGCGAACTCAGCAGACGAACTGGGTTTTGGAGCAGATGGTGTTGCTCGGTCGCACCATGCTAACTGCTGCCTGACAAAATCAAGATCAGCAGCCGCACGGGCGACCTCCCAGCTCGACCCCTGAAGGGCTAGCAGGCGCTGGCGGCGCAATGAAGGGATACATGCCGAGAGAGACACAATACCAAGCCCACCGGATTTGACCGGTGCGTGAACATAGGCACTTGGGACACCAGGTGGGAACCTCAGCCAAGAGCGCACAGCAGAGCGAACTTGTCGATCTAACTCTTGCAGCCTCCCCGCCGTAAGCCTGCCAAAGACTAACCCATAGGTCAGCTTTGGCAGTAAGTACGTGCGGAGGAGGCGCAGCTTCTGCTGTGGCTTCAATGGAGCCTTGGTAACGGGAGCTAGCGCTCTACCAAGGTCCACACGGCTGGTAGTAATGGTGGCCACCCCCATGAAGTCGACTCCAAGGTACCGCCAAACCTCCAGCACGGATCGAGATGGAATGGGGGATTGTCCTACGACAAAACCCCCATCCACAACTTTCACCTTATGCTGGCGACCCGACGGGACCAAGGAGACCGACCCACACTTATCGGGGTTAACCACAAGTCCACACCTGGCTAGCTGCTTAGCAAATGCATTGAGGGCGATCTGCAAGCCCTCACGGGTTTCTGCGAGTAGGATAACATCATCGGCAAATGCCAATGCTCCTACTCGCACCCCAGGGGCGAGATCAAACCCTACTTCAGTGGGCAGCTTACCCAAGGCCGTATCCACGACCAGGTTGAAGAGGAGTGGCGATAGGGGATCCCCCTGGCGTACCCCACGCCCGATCCGTATATCCCCTGATACCTCACCTCCTGCCTCGAGGACCGTCACGCCTTCCTGGTACAGACAGGCCACATACTCGATTAACCGAGATGGGGCCCCGACACCACGAAGGCAATTGGTCAGGGCAAGGTGACTGACTGTGTCAAAGGCCTTAGCGACGTCCAGAGCGGCGAGATGTAATTGCCGGCGTTTAATACGGGCCAGCGAGATGACAGTTTGGAGAACTGTAAGGTTCTCAGCTGTGCCATCCGCTGACCGGAACGCTCTCTGGACATCACCAATGACACCAGCCACCTGGAGGCGAGATGCCAGTACTTTTTGGAAGTGGCGGAAGTCTACCGAGGACACAGAGATCGGTCGATAGCCTCCAGGCCCACTTCCCCCTTTCTTGGGGATAAACACGGTCCGGGTACGGTTTAACGCTTTCGGGGGTCTTCCCGCAAGGAGGAGCAGGTTGAGGATGAGCAGCTTAATCGTTTTTGGTGCTTTATTCCAGCGTCGGGCAGAAACACCATCGGGTCCAGCGGAAGTGGAGTTCTTGACACGGCACTTGTGTGCCTCGTCAGACAGCACCGGTGAGCACATTATGCTGCGCAAGGAATCCCTGGTAGAGACTGGGGGAACCACACACTCCCCAGGGTCGTGACTGGGAGCACTCAGAAGTGGCTCCCAGAAATCCACAAACTCCTGGAGAGGGGGTTGAACTTGATTTTCCCCAGGCTCCTCCAGTACCTCCGCAGCCACACGCGCCGGATGCTTCCTCCACAAACTCTGAACCCGGTGGTACTCCCGCCGTCTTGCTTGTTTAGCTGCTCTGCGACCTCCACGCAACACCACTCTGGGAGGAGGTCCCCCCTGGTGCTGCGTCACGGTCACATCCCCAACCCGCGGGAAGATTCTCCCTAAATAGGCTGCAACCTCATCTTCCAGGTTATCCAGCCCTTCAGCAGCCCGCCTCACCAGATCCTGCAGGTAGGTGCTTTCATAGCCTTCAATACGACCTACCTGCCCCCCGAGCCTCAAGACTTTCTATCTTCAGATCGGCAAGAAGACCGGAGGTCCCGGGGGAGGGATACTGAATGGCAGGCTGCTGCTCCACATCAGCAATAGGAGATGCGGGAGAAGCCCCACTGCTATTTGCCAGGATAGCTTCCTGGACAAGCTGCCTATAGTGGGGCTTCAGGCGGATGTTCTTGATGGCAATGACTGTGCGCGTGGGAAAACGTTCATTCAGATAAACATTAATATTACGTACCCCATTGCGCACAGCCACTGCCTCATCCGCCGCCATCCTGCGCAACTCCTCGGAAGCATACCTGTGCTGTATTCGTTCAATATCAATAGCAGCATTAGCAGCAACAGGATGCTTCCGGCTGACGTGGAGACCAAGGCCGGACCTGGTAGTGAATGCCCGCTCACAATGGGCACACTGGTGGTTCAAAGAGGCAGTGGAAGAGGAAGAGGGTTGGGATGACGAGGAAGAGGAGGAGGGAGAGGATGGCCGACGCCCCTGCCTGGGGCGCCTCTGAGCGCCTCCCCTAATACCCCGCGAGCCAATGGGCTGGCGGGGGTTATGAGGCTCTCTTACTGTTTGTTCCATAATGGGGGGGCGCTTGAGATGAAGGGTCAGGGAACCCGTTGACAGGGGTCCCCTCCCTAGTCGCCAGAGGGTCATTCAGCCACCCCTGGAACTTCAAGAGGGGTCCATCAGGGAAACCTAATAGGACCACCTCTATTTATCCCAGGGGGCCCGGGTTGTGCGACGGGGACGCATGACCTTGACTTGGATAGGGATAAGAAGGGCTCCGAAGAGATAAAAACACCCTCTATTACCCTACCCCAACAACCCAAATTTATCTGTTTCTACCTGTAAACCCGCCTGCTACAGATAGTCATTAACATTATGTTGATGTGCTCGCAGCGAGAAGAGCCTGTAGAAGGAACTGCAGCTAACTTCACTATTCACATTCTACTTCATTTCCAAATTGAATCCAAAAATCGAATAAAAATTTGGCTGTCCGGCCGCCGTACGCTGCACTTTTGCCACTTAGCATTGACCGATTTTGATGAAATTTGGTATGTAGGGTCCATTTGGGGTCTAGTTGTGCCCCGAAGATTTTGGTTGATGTAGGTCAGCTCTAAGGGTTCCAAAATGAATTTTGAAATTTTAAAAACGCCCTAACTCAAAAAATTTTGATATAAAGGTATTGTTTTTCCTTCAATTTAAGATTCTATAGAATTTTTAGAATTTTTTAAGACCACGCGGAGCTCTGTAGGACTAACCGTTCGCTCCCTACGAGAATTTAAGGGTTTTACGTACCTAGGATAAATCAGAAACACGAGTGTGAATCGCAAAAAAGGCCTAATCTCCGTTCAAATTTTAGCTGACCCAAATTTTACCAATTTGGACCATCTCTGCTGAATGAACGACGCGGAATCAGAATGGCAGAGTAAGGAATTTCGAAAGAACTAATAATTACCTACTCGCAAAATGAATTTCAGCCATCAACTCATAAGTCAATTTTTCGGTGCTGAATTTCACCCTGCAGATTTTACACACATATTCCTGTACATATTGGCTTCTGCTCCACAAACGACGCGTTTCCAAGATGGCAGAGTGTGTTTTATTGTCTTACAGTAGCATGTAGGAGATAATTATGCAATTTCCAGCCATCAACTAACAAGTCCATTTTTGGACCAAAATTTGATCAATTTGGACCATCTCTGCTGAATGAACGACGCACATTCAGAATGGCAGAGTAAGGAATTTCGAAAGAACTAATAATTAGCTACTCGCAAAATAAATTTCAGCCATCAACTCAATAAGTAAGTCAATTTTGGGACCAAATTTGGTCAAATTTTGGACCATCTCTGCTGAACGAACGACGCGGAATCAAAACGGCAGAGATGGGTTTTATTAACCAGATATGCATAGAGAACTAGTAAACAAAAATTCACGCGTCAACTAATAAGTCAAAATTTTAGTCAAAATGTGACAATTTTGAATCGATTCTGCTGAGCGGAAGACGGGGGGTGGGGAGGGCAGAGATAGTTTTTTGTTTCTTTCTCGTGGATACCAACCTACTACAAAAATTTCAGCCGTCAACTAATAAGTCAAAAAATGGTCAAAATTTTGACAAAATTTGATCGACTCTGCCTGTACAGGGGCGGGGAATTAGGGTGGCAGAGATGTATTTTCCACCTTTGGATAATTAGTTCTCGCAAGTGAATTTATTTCCAGCCATCAACTCCGTAAGTCATCATTTCTCTAAATTTGACAATTTCAAACGGCCGCCATTTCTGAAAGACGGGGCTTTGGAGTGGCAGCAATCCATTTTTTTACTCACCTTGGAGGACATTTTAATAAAAATTGGTTTGTAGCTTTCAACTCGTAAGTCACCGTTTTTGGCCTCGGCTCCCGGTCTATCAGCTATGGCTCAGGAATAACGGTAATCGGGTCTGTTCGTCGAGAAAATCTTCTTAAAAAATCAGAGAAGCTAAGGAAAGTTGAAGATTTGAACGGTGTGACGTAGCTAGCCAATCGTGACGTAGCTAGCCAACTGTCTTTGAAAAAAGTATCCATGCACAATGAAGCGACGGAACCCTTGGAGGACCTGTTGGATACTACAAAATACTACTCACAAACGCGCGCGGCATAAGGATGTGTGCGTTGAGGGAGGCCCGCCTTTTTTTCAAACGTGTGATCTCTTTAATTAATTTTTCTACCACATGTTATAGTATAAATGGGCCAAAAGTTGGAGTATATAGGTTTTCAAGGGTGCTGAATCCAAATTTGAAGTCAAAAACCTGAATTTCTTACCCACCGAAATACCCCATTGTTTTTGTAAGAAGAGACATTATTATCTTTATAAATGTATTCAAACTAATTTGTAACCATTTCGATTGAATCGAGGATAATAATTAATTAATATATTAATAAACAATTATTGTACTAATTGTTTCCAGGAGAGATTGAAGAGAGGACCAGATGGTTCTAATCTCCCCCTGGTTCGTTAAATAAAATCATTTATTCATTCTATACGCCGACTGATTTACTGGGGAAATGATCAATGGTGAGTACTTTTACCGAGGAACTGGGGGAAAGGGGTGATTTTCACACGTTTCCTAAGGATTAAGGCTCCCTAATCATGTCCTATTACCAGAGTTATAACTGTTCTTTCTTATGATGATGATGTGAATTCTAGTCGAGTCAAAAATTTGAATCATTCGGTAGAGATACGAGTAGGTTATGCCACCAGGATAATATTCAACTCTATTTCAATGCTGATATTAGTTGAGAAGCTCATTGTCGAAAATAATTTAGGAACCAAAATGATGGTGGGAGGTTACAATATCGAAGGCCGGTTCTAAAGGTAAATCATCGGTATAGGCCAAGCCATTCATAATGCCACCGATATCCAAACTTATTCACCTTTCAGCAGCGTTATTGAAATCCTGCAGATAAAGGATCTGACGTTGACAGAATCGAACGTACACGAATCGCCTCACCTCGCGAAAAGAAAAAAGATCTCAGGAAAAATCGAGTCGTTTCATCTGCGGCTTCCCGAAACCGACGAATCATTATTATTCCTCCTTAAAAGATAAGTTGCGCTCCGGATCTCTCACCGGTCTCGAAAAACGTGGGTCGGAATGCCGTGATGTGTCTCAGAAGGAATCGCCTCCTTTCGATCCTGTTTTTACAAGGGAAGGCACGGCTTTCAATAAAACGGACCACACACCATAGCGCACCACCTGTTTCGAGTCCTCGCCATCCCATAAGTCCTCCCATTCCCGGTTACGTTCCCGCTAAGTCCCATCTTCCTTCCTAAGTCCGGCTAAAGATCGATTTGAAACCGCGAGTTATGTTTTTTTTATTGGCAGCGACGGTTTTTTCAGTTCCTCGGAAAGGTTTTCAAATCCGGTATTTCTACCCTTTAGAAGGGGGAAAAAATTGGTATGGCGGAATCCTATCGACCATCCGTTATCACCTTCGAGAAAATTTTATTTTAAATTACGTGAATAACTCTTCGGAAATCCTCTGATTTGCGTCACGACGTCCAGATCCGGTTTCAAGAGATTCGATAGATCGACCACCTGTTGGTTTTAGAACACCGCTTTGCATATAAACTTACAAAACTTGTATGCCCAGATGCATGCTTCCTATGCAATATCGCAGTCCTACGACACGAGGTCAGAAAATTTATTCTGGATGCGCGGAAGCAGTTTACTAACTTCTGAATAAAACCAAAGTTTCAATTAGTAATGATTTTCGAAAAATTGAAACGATTAAAAGATCCCCGAGGAAGCCTCTCTTAGACTACCAACTCAAAGAAGGTTTTCTCCTGGAGGGAAGTAACCAGATATGTACTCGTAAGGTTGATTGGAATGAATGTTGTGTCGCTAATAGCCCTCCCCTTCTCCAAGTTTCTAACAATCACACGATGTTTGGATTTCAGCGGAGATGGATGTTGTTTTGGTTCATTGTTTTCAATAATGAAGTCTTGGAACTGACCGAGAAAAGAAATTTTTACTCCCCCTCAAAATTTATTGGTTTTTCGTTTCGAGGTAGGTACGTAGAATCCGTCGCACTTTACCGTGGACCGATTTTGATGAAATTTCTTATATGGGCTCCATTTAGGGTCACGTTGTACCTCGAAGCTCTTGGTTGATATCAATAAGGGCTGAAATATTCAAAACGCCCTAGCTCAAAAACTTTTGATGTAAAGTTATTGTTTCTTGTTCAACTTAAAAAAGTATTGCATTTTTATAATCAAATGAGACAACCCAGAGTTCGGTAGGACCAACCGTTCGCTCCCTATGAAAACTTAAGGGTTGTACTTACGATAAATCCGAAACACGAGTGAGAATCTCAAAAGAGGCCTAATCTCCATTGAAATTGCAGCTAACCCAAATTCGATCGCTTGTCGTTCCTTCGACTTTTCTTTAGTTTTGCGTCCTTAGCAACCGGTATTCAAATTTCCACAACGACGGATCCTCAACACCCTATTTCTGCGAATTTTGTGAGAAGCGTTTATTTCTTCAAATGTGGGCTTGGTTGTGAACTGAAAATGAGCAGTTTCCTTTCAAACGGGCTTACATGTACTTGGGATTTTACGTGGAAAATTGAGAAAAATAATTTCATGGCGAAGGAGGGTTTTCAAATTTTCCAAATAGTTTGTTCATGGAACTTTTGATTGTAAGACCAAATTTCGAAATTTTGGCATGCGTTATGAGGGAGACACGGCATTTCTTATTTGGATTTCTCTTTTGATGAAAAACTATGGATATTGGCCACATTGAAAGAAAAAAACGAGTTAGGATACTTTTGTGAAAAAATTGTAGAGTTAAGTATTAATTATTGTGGATTTCTGAATTCGGAATAGACTTTGAAACTTTAAAATACTACCTACTTACCTTAGCCAATTGTGATAACCCCACCTCCCCCTTCAAGTTACGTAAAAATTCGAAAATATCCAAAATACCAACAAAATTAAAGTTTGACCCTCTGATGGAAAATTGTTATTCATCATGCTAAGACTTTAGAAAAACGAAAAATTTCAATGAAACTTTATAGTAAGAACAAGGTTTTTGGTAGAAACCTTGATCATGAAACTTTCATGTTAGTTTTCTTCGAAATTTGTACTTCCAAATAGTGGTTTCTTTCATAGTTTGTGCACAAATTCCTGTAGGAATAGTCTGCCAATTTTTGAAAAATTGCGGTATTCCGAATGTAATTAAAAACGTATCAAAGTTTGTTTTACCCAAAATCTAGCACGAATAGTAACTTGTCGCTCTAAAAAACGAAATTCATTAATTTTCTTCGAATGTGATTCATTTTAAAGCTATCCGGAACCGTTCTACGTTCCTCCCTACACGTGTGAGCTCTAAAACCGCTGGCAAGTTTTTATTATTCCAGTCCCTCAGAATAAAACCATGTTGGTCTAAGAGACCTGTAGTTCAAGGTGGACGATGACCCATAAAATAGCTGAAACAAAAATCGCGTTATGAGACCTCACAGAGTGGAATGAAATATATTATCTACCTATAAAAAACCAAAGTAATCGAATATAATAAAATTATTATGCGAATAATTTCAATAAAACTCTCAACAAATCGAAACCATATTAGGTTCTGCATGGGATTTCTACGTCTCATAACTCTCACCTTACCAACTCACAATAAGAACAGCTATTACAGTTCTAACTCAGGTAGTGAATTTTCCATTTAAACTAAGTTCCTCGTTGAGTAGTAGTCTTGAACGTTCTCATTTGCATTGCCCATCTCTCCGTGATGAATCAATGGTTGGTCTAGACCGCCTCTCGAACCGGTTGAATTTTACAGTCTCAATCGGCGTCGACCTTCCATTGCACTTGTTGCACAAGCGTGAAGCCGCGCGATGAAATGTTTTCCCACGTCTTCGACCGAACGATAAATATTAGAAGAAAAAAAATACGAGCCGTGAATCCGCCCCATTAAAATGTGTTTGCGGCAGTAAAACGGGTCGTCGAGAGAATATTCGTCTTGTAATGGGAGTTTTAATCAGGATCTCGACAAACTAGATCTTATCTGTGAGGAGATGGCAAGTCATTGGTCACAACATAGACTCTGAATGGTGCAGATCGTAGGATGGTTACTGAGCTCATCTGAACGAGTAGAATAAATTAACAGCTCTTGTTGTATAATAGATACTCCGGGTTGAAGAGATCGATTACTGTCTTGGATCATGTAAATGATTGCATGCGAAGAACATTTATAACTCAGTGCTATGATTTTGTGGAAATCGTGAATACTATTTCGATGAAACTTTTAGGGTGGTCCCAAGAAGATTCATTCGATTTCAGTTTCAAAGAATCAATAGTCAATGCTAGGAAAAACGATTTCTTCGTTTTTTTCCGAAAAATTTTCCCATTTCCCAATTTTCCCAATCCCATACGATTTATTATAGTCAAAATTAGAAGAAGTAGGGGATCGTCACAGTACCATACGTTGGAGAAACTGTTTTCGTGAAAAATTGAAAAATCTTCAAAGTAAGGTCCTAGTATGATATGACAAACTTAACCCCTCCTTGATGGTGAATAAATTTTTAGGATTGACTAAAAGATTCGATTAACAGATAAAGATTCGATAAACCAAAGTTGATTGTGTATTAGGGTTTTGTAGGTACTATAATAAATTAACAGTGACTAGCTAATGTCATATGGCTTGAGAAAAGTAAATAATAATAACATAAGTAAGTTTTACCCAGTTTAATAATACTAATTATGTAACTTATATCGACACCTTAAAGCACAACGGCGCTAGGTCCATCCACCTTCCACATTTTTTTTTTTTTTTTTTTTTTTTTTTTCAGAAAAACTCAAAATCAACAAAACTATTATTGAGTTTTCTTGACGATAATAGCTTGAAAATTTATTGAGAAAATTGAAGAGTTTAGTGTAATAAGCCATTATTTTAGGAATTGTGCATTAGTGATAATTTCTTTTGCGTTTTTCTCAAAACTCCATTTTTGGACATAGCATCCTTGTGCTTTAAGGTATCGATGTAATATATATGATATATTATATTATAGTATGATCATAGATGAATAGCCCAAGTGTGATGCGTACCTGAGTGTGGCCACTAAGCTGATATGACGAAACTCTAGGTACCTACACTAACTCCAAAGTTCTAATGTTGGTAGTAGAAGGCCCAAATCTAGGTGAGTAAAGCAGGTCCAGCCAGAATAGGTCATAATCGCAGGTAGATCACGCAATTATGCCATAGGTTCAGGATGGTAACCCTCACCACAGTATTCCTTCTTTTCTGAGCTGGAGAGAGACAGCGTGCAGGTGGTAACAGGTAGTTAGAATATGAGACCTCACCAATTACTGAATAAATATGTTGTATCCGTCCCTTGTGGAGCTTTATTCCACAAAAATGATCTCAATTTTGGATGCTTGGATTTGATTCTGAGCGAAAACATGACTGGTAACTGTTTAGATGAGCAATGTCGAAAGGACTCCAGTGTTTTTTGGTAGAACAGGTGGTGATTGGCCCTTTTCACAAAATTACCCTCAACACTGTTTAAATTTGGTGAATAAAGTACATAAATTATATTTCGATGTTGAATTATTTTCAATATCTAATATTGGACAAGATTTTCTATAAGTTTAATATTGAAATATACTTACAACAATAAAAATGTTTTTAATGCATCCCATTGTTATAAAGTTGAAGGCTTGTATTTAATATTGTACGATATTTTCTATAAGTTTAGTATTAAATTATACTTACAATAATAAAAATGCATTGATAGATCCTATAGCAAGACGTTGTACTTTATAGAATGCATTGATAGGAAGCGAACGAATCGTTCTACAGAGCTCTGAGTGGTTTCATTCGATTCAAAAACTTAATTTCTATTTTTATGAGTGAATACTGAGAAATACCATTATATCAAGAGTTTCACAGCCAGGGCTTATTGAGAACGTAAAGCCCTATCTTCCTACCATTAGAAGGGACTGACAGTAACCAAATGCTTTGCGGCACTACTAGACTCCAAAAGGAGCCCATGTACTAGGGATGGGTATCGATACTCGATATTTCAAAATATCGATGCTCTCGTACTGATACTCGATATTTTAGTATCGATACTGCACTATCCGATATTTTTGGATATCGATACTTTGGATCCGATATTTCTAAATATCGAATATCGATACTGTTCTCGCGGAAAATTCAACATAATGGCTAAAAAATGAAGAAGATAGGGAGGCTTTTAGGTCATTACTCTTTGGTTGCACAAATAACGTTTATATCAAGGAAAAAATCACTCTGCTTGGACTCTTAATAGTGAAACATGAATAAAAATTGTTGAAAAAATTATTTTTCATGAGAAAATTAGATGATATTGATAGTTTGTGACACTAAAGTATCGATACTCGATATTTTAAAATATCGATACTCATGCTCAACGATACTTGAGATATCGATACTCGGATACAATACAGTATCGATACAAAATATCGATACTTTTATAACGATACCCATCCCTACCATGTACTAAATTTCATCAAAATCGGTTCATGGTGGATGAGGATAGTGCCGCATACGGAGGACAGCGTACGGCGGACGGACAAAAAAATTGTATCAGATTTTTGATTTTATGTGCCTCGAAACGTAAACCATCAAATTTCTGGCTTTTGGTCGATTCCAAAAGTTCATAAATGAAAATAATAAACCAAAACGAGATAGTTGCCGCAAACCGCACTAAATCATCAATAAATAGTTGAGACTGATGTAAAAACGAGATCAATTACTTGTGTTGAGAATTAATGTTCCTGTAAGGTTATAGGAACCGTTCTTAAGCGTGATATGATGGGATTGAAATTAGACTTCCTCCTAATTCTGAATCACATTTAGGTGGCTTTAAAACGTTATATCGTCGATGTTCTTCCTCCACATAATGTAACAACAGTCAACATCCATTAGCCTCCTTTCCTTCCGTACTTTGTGCAGAAAATGAAAACAAATGAAATGAGAAGAGCAAAGAGTTCAGGTAATTGAGATATTTCTGCGGTGAAGGCCGAAGTGAAAAATCAAGAAACACCAAAATGAATCCGATACATAATGGCAACTTCACCGGCTTGGAGAATAACGAAAGGAACAAGTTTATAAATTCTAGTAACAGAACGAGATAGCAAGAAGAGAGCATAGTAAATCACCTAATGGAGAAGAAATAGAGGCGTCCTCTCCCGGCGAGGCACCTCAAGATATATTGGCCTCCCTAAATAAAGACACACTTTTCTTGTACTTATAAATCGGAAATTCGGTAAACTTGGACGTTAAAACGAGACCGCGTTCCTTCTTTGGAGTTACGTGGTTGTCGACAGAGGTGTGCAGAGGTTATAAATGGTCGTCCAGGGTGGTAAGCGCTTCGTTATAGTCGAAGCTGGTGCATTTTGAATTCGGACTTCGGAACTCCCAATGCCATCGTACAAGGGTTGTTCCAAAATTAATTTCAGCTATGAAAAATTGGAAAAAAAAGTTACAAGAAATATAAGTATATTGGTATTCAGCAACATCTAAACTGTTTTTGTACATAATCGCCCATTTTTTCTAGGGATTTGCAATATCGGTATTCCAATTTTGGTTTATTATTTTCAATAATGAACCTTTGGAATCGACCAAGAAAAAAAAAATTTCAACACCCCCTCAAAATTTGATGGTTTACGTTTCAAGGTACGTAGAATCCAAAAATCGAATAACAATTTGGCCGTCCGTCCGCCGTACGCGGCACTTTTGCCACTTAGCATTGACCGATTTTGATGAAATTTGGTATGTAGGCTCCATTTGGGGTCTAGTTGTGCCCCGAAGCTTTTGGTTGATGTAGGTCAGTTCTAAGGGTTCCAGAATCAATTTTGAAATTTTGAAAACGCCCTAACTCAAAACATTTTGATATAAAGGTATTGTTTTTCCTTCAATTTAAGATTCTATAGAATTTTTAGAATTTTTTGAGACCACGCGGAGCTCTGTAGGACAAACCGTTCGCTCCCTACGAAAATTTAAGGGTTTGTATTGAAATATACAGGGTGTCTACACTTTCGATGGGCATAACTTCAGGGTTCGATTCTACAAGGTATTTCCAACAAAAAATGCCTCTTAGCAATTTTCTTTTAACCCACTCAAAATTCCTTTTTTTTCACATTAAAGTTTGTCTTCGCGTTTTCGACCTTACGGCACTGATATGGTCATAACTCCCTTATTTCTCCTTGAAAATTCAAATCTGACTACACCGTTAGAAAGAGCGTTAAATTCCTAAGCTACCTAGTGCAAAATCAAAATATTTCAGCAATAAAATAGTTTCAAACAATCAAGTCAAAAAGCCAACTTTAAATTTTTTTTGAAACTTGACTTTTTTCGACCAAAGTTTTCACTCTAAATCCCTACCCATTTCGATGGGCGCTCTTCGGAGAAAACATGCTCAAATTGTCAGCTTTTCAACAGTCTATCAATTTTTCTTTTTAACATTCAAATTGGAAGAGTAAAAGAGGTTTGAATGTCAAAAAACGTGTGTTCTACATGCAAATCCAGTGTTTCAAGCGGTTTATGGTTCCCCTCGATCTCAAGACGGCTTGGCGAGTTTGGTATCATTTTCTATGTAATTTTTTACGCTGAATCCAATAGTGATACTTCAGAATGATTCCGACTGCTAGAAAGTGAATTTTTCGAAGAAAACCTTCATTTTTCGTACATAAAATACGCATTATTCGTAAATAAGGCAGTGAGCATAAAGTAACACCTTTCTATTCAACGAAAACTTCAATCAGCTAGAAATTCGGTGTTTTTATTGAGTAGAAAGTGTTACTTTATGCTCACTACCATATCTACGAATAATGCGTATTTTATGTACGAAAACCGAAGGTTTTCTTCGAAAAATCCACTTTCTAGCAGTCGGAATCATTCGGAAGTATCACTATTGGATTCAGCGTAAATAATTACATAGATAATGATACCAAAATCGTCAAGCCATTTTGAGATCGAGGGGGACCATAAACCGGCTTGAAACACTGGATTTTCATGTCAAACACACGTTTTTTGACATTCAAACTTCATTTACTCTTTCTTTTTGAATGTTGAACAGAAAAATTGATAGACCGTTGAAAAGCTGACAATTTGAGCATGTTTTCTCCGAAGAGCGCCCATCGAAATGGGCAGGGATTTAGAGTGAAAATTTTGGTCGAAGAAAGTCAAGTTTCGAAAATGTTTTAAAGTTGGCTTTTTGACTTGATTGTTTGAAACAATTTTATTGCTAAAACATTTTGATTTTGCACTAGGTAGCTTAAGAATTTAACGCTCTTTCTAACGATGTAGTCAGATTTGAATTTTCAGATGAAATAAGGGAGTTATGACCATATCAGTGCCGTAAGGTCGAAAACGCGAAGAAAAACTTTAAAGTGAAAAAAAAGGAATTTTGAGTGGGTTAAAAGAAAATTGCTAATAGACATTTTTTGTCGGAAATACCTTGTAGAATCGAACCCTGAAGTTATGCCCATCGAAAGTGTAGACACCCTGTACATATATATATAAATCCAAACACGAGTGTGAATCGCAAAAGAGGCATAATCTCCGTTCAAATTAGAGCTGACCAAAATGCCATCAATGGTTGGTGATTTTGATTTTTTTTTGATTTTTTTTGATTTTTTTTTATTTTTTCTCTTCATATTGGATGGTTGGTGATTTTGTAGACGAGTGATCAATATGAAAATAATAAACCGTTGTGTAATAATTTGCAGCGTTTTTTTCAGTCCGATGGTGTACTAATTTTCATCCAAATTGCGTAGCCAGTTGTGAACCTCATCCTTAACTTTTCCATCCGTCCGCAGGATTTTCTTGCTTTTCCTCGCTTCTTGTTTTGTATTGCCTTCCTCAAGTCTTTGAGGACGCTGCAATACCTCTCTGCATTTATGGTGGTGCCCCTGTCGAGGTAATCAACCAGCCGAACACCCTCACAGTCCCAAACATTGTATCCATCACTTTCCCAGGGGATTGCTCGACCTTGGCTTTCTTGGGAGCACTCAATAAATTTGATTAGGATGTTTTTCTCACACCCTCCCTATTCCCCAGTACCAAGCAATTCCCATCTATTCCCGGCTCTTAAAACCAACCTGGGAGGAATTAAATTCAGGACGGATGGATAACTTAAGGATGCGGTTCACAGCTGGCTACTCAATTTGGATGGAAATTGGTACACCTTCGGACTGAGAAAACTAGAATACTGTTATCGTAAATGCTTGGAAACAATGGGCGATTATGTGAAACAATAGTTGATGAATGTTGCTGAATACAACTACATATATTTTGGTAACTTTTCTTTTTCTTTCAAATTTCCCTAGCTTGTCGGAACTTAATTTTGGAGCAACCCTCGTAACAACTTGAATACCTAGACGTTTTTGATTTTGAAATTTCTTATTTTGTGATATCCGATTGAACAATAAAACAACAAAGTTTTACCTTGATATCAATTTTATATCAAATTTTGCGATATCATTTGGAAAATTATAATTAGGTTATTTGACATTAGCGTATCAATGGAGTAGTTTACACTTCTGGAAGAAGAGCATCAATGGAAAAATCTTCATTTTGATCATTAAACCATATTCTAGATGAATCGGGGAGGTTTCTGATAATTTATTATTCAACACTTAATTGATGGACCTCCTCAAACTATACCTGTTCAATTATTCAAAACCTTTATGTACGGCGGGGAAGATCATTCCGCTGGGAGTGAACGATAAGATTTGGTGACCTACTATCTTTGAAACTCTCCTAGAAACAAAAGGACTCGACGGTGGAAGCCGAGTGATAGACTGGGCCTTCCTGCACCTGCTTAGCTCTCTAAGCCTCCCCATTGTTGTCCCTTTGGTGTCTGTTAATTAAGGAAGGCTTTGTGCCAAGCTAACTGTCCCATCAATCAAACGTGAACTCTCCTTTCGTGATTAGAGACATCAGAGAAAGTAGATTGGTCGATCAGGGTGCTTCACCCGTCCTTCACTTCTTTGTTCACGGGCTTTTTCCACGTACAGAGTCAGTTACGTAAGTACAACCGTTCATATTATGTTCACAAAGTTTGCTTATTTTTCATCTCCAACAATAGTTGCAACTAAACTTTCTCCTTCACAGTTAATCAACCGCTGACAATGTTAATATACGAAGTTATGATAAGTCCACACTTCGTACTGTCTATTGAGCACAATGTAAATCCGTGTATTTCGGCCATCGATGAATTATACTTTCCCTTATATTTGTATTTATGTGTGTTAAAGATATATTTCATAATATTGATGTGTTTCATTGAGATATATTTCTTAATACTGAACTGGAACAGTAGATGCTATAAATAGATAGGTATTCATTGGTCCTGTCATGATTAGAGTATAAATTGGTCTAGGGACATTGGATAAGAAATAGTTTTGGGTATTCGGATTGATCTTGTTTCCTCACAGTCACAAGAAAAGTGATTAAATTAATGTTTGGTTTATTATTAACCATTTTGGTTTATTATTGTCAATAATGAACCTTTGGAATCGACCAAAAAAAAAAAAAAAAATTTAACACCCCCTCAAAATTTGATGGTTTACGTTTCAAGGTACGTAGAATCCAAAAATCGAATAAAAATTTGGCCGTCCGTCCGCCGTCCGCCGTACGCCGTACGCGGCACTTCTGCCTCTTAGCTTTGCCCGATTTTGATGAAATTTGGTATGTAGGCTCCATTTGGGGTCTAGTTGTGCCCCGAAGCTTTTGGTTGATGTAAGTCACTTCTAAGGGTTCCAAAATCAATTTTGAAATTTTGAAAACGCCCTAACTCAAAACATTTTGATATATAGGTATTGTTTTTCCTTCAATTTAAGATTCTATAGAATTTTTAAAAATTTTGGAGACCACGCGGAGCTCTGTAGGACTAACCGTTCGCTCCCTACGAAAATTTAACTGTTTATATTGAAATATATATATATTGTTAAGCGGTAACTTCATTAGATTTGAGAACCAACCATGTGCTGGTATCCAGCGAGATGAGAACACGAATGTGAGAGAAACTTCGTCCGAAAAACTGGTTTTAATGCTGTATTCAATTTTTACGATTAATAAATCGTTTCGTCCAAATCCAGTGTTGTGACAGCATTACAAGTGGTGTCAGAAGTACTGTTTGAAGCAACCTGTGCCTGTTCAGATGCAACGTCGACAAGTCGGCCTTTCTAGACAGGATGGGGAAAGTGATGATGATAACAGTTTTTTTGAGATTGTCCAGCCCAATGTGCAAGATCCGGTAAATATGATGTCAAATGAGCAACCACAATTCGAAATTCTGATACGGCAATTTGCAGAGATGGCCAGGGAGTTTCGATTGTTGCGGGAGAGGGAGCTTCCAGACCCCATTGGAGGAGAAAAAGTTAACGTCATCTGTCCTCCCAGTTACGATGGCTCCACTCCTTGGGACGAATATTGGGCCCAATTTCGGGCCATAAAGGATGCAAATTGCTGGGGTACAAGAACGGCAACTTTTCGTTTAACGACAGCATATGGACCATCCCAAGGGCACTGAAGTTTTGGACTACGCCCTTTCAGTCGTCTTGGATTGTGTAACCACACTTTGTCACCTTCTTTGAACTGAGGTGCCATGGTCTTGGAGTCATAACGTTGCTTCATGTCTTCTGCCTTCACACGTAGCCTCTCCCTCGCTGCCTCATGAGTCGCGTTCAAGCGTTCTCTCAGACCAGCCGCATATTCGTGGTGTCAGAAGTGGGATGCTCGGGAGGCAGTGGCGGTTGAACAATTTTTGAATGGGCTGAGAGACCAACGCGTAAGAGAACTAGTGATAAGTGGTGACCCACCAACACTGAGGGATGCAGTGACACGGGCTCTTACTCTTGAAGCTGGATTATCTCTCAGATACGTGCAGCCTATTCGATCGGTAGCCACTGATAATAAAGTGTTCATTACACATCCAGCAAAGGAGCAAATAAAACAACATATCACTCCGGATGCAGGGGATTGCGAAGAAATGTTGTCTCAATTGGTGCGGGATGAGATTCAAAAGAAAAGAGCTAGTTTCAAGTGCTTCTTATGTTGCAAGCTTGGCCATTTCCAGTGGGAATGTAAGCAAGAAGAACTCAAGCCAAATAATGAATCCATCACGCCAAAAGAGAGTAAAGAAGTGGAACCTTGTTATCCACTATACCAGCTGAACCAAGCCTCAATTGTACTTGAGGGTGCAGTTGCAGGAAAGCCTTGTCAAATGATAGTGGATACGGGGGCTACAGTAACTATAGTGAACCCAACAATGTGTGACATCAGGGATGTAGAATCAGCACCATCTGCTGGTCGTCTCAGAATGTTATCGGGTTCCACAATTCCTGTCCAAGGAAAAGCACGAGTCAACCTGAAACTGGGAGGGAACCAGATCAGATTGCATGATTGTTTGGTTGCAGACATTGGAGAACCCTGCATCATAGGAATGGATTTTATGGAAGCCCATGGCTGTATAATTGATATTGGCCAAGGCATCATACAATTTGGGACTGAGAGTATTCAATACGGTCGACGTTCAGCCCAAAAAGTTGGAAGAACAATAGCTTTTGTGGAGGAAGTAACTAAGGAACTACAGCTACCTGAGAATCTGGAAGCAAAATGTGAAGGATTAGTTACTCAGCTCTCTTCTTCAGAGCTGAAGCAGTTCAGGATGTTCCTAAAAAATAATGAAGATATTTTTGCGGAAGGATCACTGAAATTGGGGAAATGTAATATTGGTGAGCACAGAATCGATGTTGGCAACCACCCTCCAATCAAGCAACATCCTAGACGAGCCACTCCCGCGCAGCAACAAACCATAAATGACATGGTAAATGACATGTTGAGATCTGGAGTCATTGAGGAGTCCTCCAGCCCCTGGGCAAGCCCTGTAGTCATGGTGAAGAAGAAAACTGGAGACTGGAGGTTCTGCATTGACTATAGGAAGCTCAATGATATCACCATCAAAGATTCCCACCCATTACCTCGCATAGATGAGACTCTCCAAAGACTGGACGGAGGTCACTGGTTCACCACTCTGGACCTCCAGAGCGGTTATTGGCAAATACCTCTCCATCCAGGTTCTCGCTCGAAGACTGCTTTTTGCACAAGTCGTGGTTTGTGGCAATTCACAGTAATGCCCTTTGGCTTAACTAATGCTCCGGCCACATTTCAGAGAATCATGCGGATATTGCTGAAGCCATTGATGGATAAAGGAGTGGTGGAGGTGTATCTGGATGACATCCTTTTGCACACCAAGACATTTCAAGAACATGTGAGAAACTTGGGGGAGTTATTTTCCTTGTTAAGGAAAGCAGGACTAAAACTGAATGTCAAAAAGTGTGAGTTCCTGAGGGAAGCGGCGATGTATCTCGGGCATTTGGTGACAAGGGAAGGCATTGTGACTGATCCCAAGAAGGTTGAGGCGGTGCAGAAGTGGCCTACTCCACAGACATCCAAAGAGGTCAGGGGATTCACAGGGTTCTGTTCTTATTACAGATCCTTCATACCGCACTTTGCTGAGGTGATGAAACCCCTGTACCAGCTACAAAATCAAACGGGAGACTTCGTATGGGACGAAAATTGCAAACATGCATTTGAAGAAGCAAAGACCAGAATGCAGATGGCGCCTGTTTTGGCATACGCTCGCCCTGAACTTCCCTTTATTGTAGACGCTGATGCCAGTAATATTGCTCTTGGTGCAGTACTATCCCAAGTACAAGAGGGAAAAGAGCGAGTTGTTGCCTATTTTAGCCGATGTCTGTCTCGTGCTGAGCGGAATTACTGTGTGACCCGCAAGGAGTTGCTTGGAGTGGTTGAGGCAGTGCGCTCATTTCACCATTATGGGCTTGATAATGATCACCCACTGGTCATAAGGACAGACCACTCATCCCTTCGCTGGTTGATGAACTTCAAGATGGTGGATGGCCAACTAGCTCGATGGTTGGAGAAATTATCCCCTTATAAGCTGGATATTCAGTACAGAAGAGGTGCAGCTCACGGAAATGCAGACGGACTTTCAAGGAGACCCTGTGCTCCGAATGGGTGTAAATACTGTGACAGAAGGGAAGAGTTGGCAAGGGTGGCTTTGGTAAACCAACAGGAATATTCACCAATCCAGGCAACTTGCAAGGCAATTTCTGTACAACAGCTGCCAATTCAAGAGCTACAACGTGCTGACAGTCACCTCCGCCCTGTGATCCAATGGATTGAAGAAGGCAAGAGACCACCATGGAACACACAGGCAGGAATGAGCGCAACCACTAGGGCGTACTGGGCCATGTACGATTCCTTATTTCTCCAAAATGGAGTCCTTCACCGTCGCTGGGAGAGTCCAGATGGGAGAAAAGTGTGCCCTCAGTTGGTTGTACCTCACTCGATGCAAAAGGATGTCTTCTCTGGAGCACATGAGCCAGCCCATTTAGGTGAAAAACGAACTCTCTCCATCCTTCGCAACCAATTCTATTGGGTTGGAATGCACCAGGATGCCTGTAACTGGTGTCGGGCATGTGAACAGTGTGGGCGTCGTCGAGGTGGACAAAAGACTGGCAAGGCTCCCTTGCAACCTTCAGCTATTGGATATCCATTTCAAAGAATTGCAGTAGACGTTTTTGGTCCCCTTCCAGTCACAGATCGTGGAAACAGATATGTGATGACAATGGTGGACTTTTTCACAAAATGGCCTGAAGCAATACCCTTGGCCAACCAGCAAGCAGAGACTGTCAGTCAAGCTTTAGTCGATCACATCATCTCTAGGTTTGGTGTTCCCGAGGAACTTCACACCGATCAAGGGAGAAATTTCGAATCAGCCATTTTTCAAGACGTACTGAAACAGCTTGGAATAAATAAAACACGCACTACACCACTGCATCCACAAAGTGACGGGATGGTGGAACGTCTCCATCGCACCCTCTATGGTTGGCTGGCCAAGATGGTCCAAGATCATCAGCGTGATTGGGATGTGCAGCTGCCAGTAGCACTCCTCGCTTATAGGGCGTCAGAACACTCTTCAACAGGCTACACACCTTCCTATCTTATGTTTGGACGCGAGCTGGTACTGCCCTTGAATCTTTTATTCGGGCGTCATCCCAATGAAGAAGAGATACACGAATATGCGGCTGGTCTGAGAGAACGCTTGAACGCGACTCATGAGGCAGCGAGGGAGAGGCTACGTGTGAAGGCAGAAGACATGAAGCAACGTTATGACTCCAAGACCATGGCACCTCAGTTCAAAGAAGGTGACAAAGTATGGTTACACAATCCAAGACGACTGAAAGGGCGTAGTCCAAAACTTCAGTGCCCTTGGGATGGTCCATATGCTGTCGTTAAACGAATTAATGATGTAGTGTATAGAATACGGAGCTCCCGAGGTGCTCTGAGGGTGGTGCATGCCGATAGGCTTACACCCTACTGTGGTCAGGAGCCAAAAGGAGAGGAAGGGAGAAGTGTTAAGCGGTAACTTCATTAGATTTGAGAACCAACCATGTGCTGGTATCCAGCGAGATGAGAACACGAATGTGAGAGAAACTTCGTCCGAAAAACTGGTTTTAATGCTGTATTCAATTTTTACGATTAATAAATCGTTTCGTCCAAATCCAGTGTTGTGACAGCATTACAATATATATATACATATATAAATCAAAACACGAGTGTGAATCGCAAAAGAGGCCTAATCTCCGTTCAAATAAGAGCTGACCAAAATGCGATCGATGCTTGGTGATTTTGATTTGTTTTTTGTTTTTTTTTTCTTCTCTTCATATTGGATGGTTGGTGATTTTGTAGACGAGTGATCTATATAGAAAAATAATAAACCATTGTGTAATAATTTGCAGCGTTTTCCTACTCATCCCGTCAGTTACTTGAGAAACTGAGAAAACTGATCCAAGAATAGAAGCTAATTCGAAGCGGCTAAGGAAAAACTGGCCCAAAGTAATGTTATACGTGTACATAAAGGTATTAAACCATTTACCTTACTAGATCTTCTGGCTAGTTTTCACCTTAGCGTTGAAAGGGTCCAATACGGGTTTCCACCTCTCGTATTATCAGCTCAATGTCCATCTCCTCAAAAAATATATCAAATTTTCCTAAAGAACTTCACAATAATTAGTATAAATTATTGTGTGCTCCAAATAAGCATTAGCAGGTTCATAAACATCATAAAAAAATGAATGATGCAAATCACGGCCAAAAAAAGAAGAAAAACGAGGGCGTCCTGAGCTTTCAAGTTGCTCCCAATTCCTTTTTCCATTTAACAGCAATATTTTCCATATCAAATGCACAGTATTGTTGCCATTGGTAGACATGTCCGATGACAGAAACACACTAGTATGTCTTCAATGGTTCATTCAAAGAAGGCGACAATCTGCTTGATCAAATCCGACATCGTTAGGTTTGTTGGTCAGATTTTTCATTCCCTACATTTCCAATATGAACACACATCCACACTATTCACAGTTTCATCCCAAATTCACTTCTGGGAGCTGTTTTGAGATTTTTTTGATTTCAGATAAAAGATACTGGGATGACCCATATAACCTATGACGCCGCTTTATCATCAGCAGCCTTGTGACAGAATTCTGCTGGGAGGGATGTGCATTAATAGATTGTTTGAGATTACTTCTTTATCACATTTAATTCTAACATTTTTCACAAAATATTGATTTATTAGTGGTAGAATCACTGCAAACGTGAACTAAGAGCACCCCTGACTTTACAAATGGACGATCGTCAGAGCGCGGATCCGCGGTCAGTTAAATTTGGCTCTCCTCTACTTACCTTGGTTTATACCACAACTATCACTATGATGGCGAAACATTTTTTAAAATAAATAATATGTTTATTATTACTACTGTATACAATACATCTAGTGATTTCTCTGTAGTATGTACTAAACGCAGTCCTGTGGTTCATAGATCACTACCTACTTCCACATCACACTACACTCTGCTCTTCTAGTGGTTGGTGACAAGGTCCAAGTGCTTGGCCTCCTTCAATCGTGTTACGTCCCTGCAGTTGTCCAGCAGATTCAATACTTCGACGTTTGGATGTCTGTGGAGCCGAGTTTCGTGGTCCACAACTCTTCTTTTTATGACCTCATTTTCCATATAAAATTTGAGGTCACGGTGAATGTCATTACCAGGCTCCTGAGTATTTTGTTCTGCACTGTTTGCTTGATTTTCATGTTGCTGTTTTTGGCGCATCCCCAGATGGGACAGCAGTAAACCCATACTTGCTCGTAGAGTAGCACTCACTGTGCACAGGGAGTTGAGAGTTCCTCTCAACAGCCAGTACATTTTTCTAAACTTCGGATCGATTTCTTCTTTCTTCTTCTTCACATGTTCTTTCCATCTCAGTTGGGTATCCAAGGTCATACCTTGGATACCAGCTAAGTACTTAGCTGTAATTGCATATGGTATAGCATGAGAGTTAATTTCAACAGGAATAGGGTTTTTTCCGATATGAGTTGAATTTGTTTTATTTATTTTAATTCTCCACAGTTTGGTCCATTTAAGGATACAGTTCCTCAATTGTGTTTCATATTGCTAGGATAGCTGTGTCGTCTGCAAATGTTGATGTGACTGCTTCAGTACGAAAGGTACAAAACCGGTCCAAGCACACTGCCCTGGGGTAGTCAAGCTGTTAAATAGTAAGAGATCAGTGACGTATTCGATCGCAAATTTCGTGAAAACTCCCGAGCAGAGTGGAACAACGCTTGGGCCGATGTAATCTACGCCAGCCGGCGGAAGTAAAACATTAATACAATAATTGCAAATTTCAAACTAATTAATCATGCTGGCTTCACTCAGCCAACCGGATACTAGCAATTATTATTGGAACTGGGCAATAATTTCGGCTCATGTACAATCACTTCCTCTGAGTTGGTGGATTCACTAAAAATCAACCATACAGGATGATGTATGCGTATAAACGCTCAAACACATTGCCCCTGAACAGTTGAAAATGGTATGTTGGTGCGACAGCAGTGGATTTGCTCAAGAACACACGAAAGTGACTTCTCCAGAGGAGATGGATAATAAGATAATATCATCAAGAAGAACCTTCAGTGGGTTGAAACTCCTCCAACAAAAGTGGCATGCCCAAAACCAGGTTCACAGCGCCTCTCCGGCTAATTGCGGTCAAAAGCACTTATCAATGATTATAATGACCTCTTCATTGTTCCCACCCCTACACTTTCTTTGGTCAATCAAACGCTGATAGTTGATGAGAACGGCCGCGAGGCCCATTGTCCGCCGATCCGTTACCCACCTACACACCCTCACAACCTGAAGGCCCTTAAACCTCCCCTGTGCCACAATAGGGACCCCACACTCGCGCTCCTTTTTAACTTTGAGGGCCCACAGTCGATAAAGTTAATTTATGCTTTCTCTGACCATTGTATAGCTCCGCCGGCCTACTTACCGAGAACGTTCAATTTATTCAAATTCTTCGGGTTTTTTTTCTCGTTTTTCTCCGTCGCATTGTTGCCGTATCGTATTCATCATCGAGAAGGGAACCTGACATCGATTCGGTAGTGGATCGATTCATTGTTTTCTAATTTCTTAACAGGCGATGTTTTTTTACTGAAATCCTCCAAAAGGGGTTTCAATCCGTGGCTACCTCTTCTTTTTTTGCCTTCTCTCTTTGGTTTGTGAATACCAGCCCTGACAGGAGGAATTATCCGCTGCACATGTAGGACCCATACTACTCCTCGATGAGATACGAGAACTACATTATTTTTACTGTCTTCCTACCGAAAGTAAGAAATCTTTGTAACAAACAATAAGACGCTGCAAATTATTTTTCTGTATAGATCACTCGTCTGCAAAGCCTACAGCTTTGCCATTGTCAATTTTGGTTTATTATATTCAATAATGAACCTTTGGAATCGACCGAGAAAAACATTTTTTTAATCCCCCCTCAAAATTTGTTGGTTTACGTTTCAAGGTTCGCAGAATCCAAAAGTCCCGGAGATTTCGGTTGATGTAGGTCACTTCTAAGGGTTGAAAAATAAGGGTTGCAATTTTGAAAACGCCCTAACTTAGAAAATTTTTATATAAACGTTTTGTTTTTCCATCAATTCAAGATAGTATAGAATTGTTTGAGACCACGTGGAAATACGAAACACGAGTGTGCATCGCAAAACAAGCCAAAATCTCCGTTCAAATTTTAGCTGACCGAAATGCGATCGATGTTTTTCTTCAAGTTCGTTGGTGGTAACAATGGCAAAGCCGTGTTCTTTGTAGACAAGTGATCTATATAGAAAAATTATAAACCTTTGTGTAGTAATTTGCAGCGTTTTTTCTACCAACCATGGGAACTACCTACACGCTACATACCTACTTCACAATCAAGTATATTTGACAGAAATGAACGATTCAAACTTAGTTCGAAGAAATAGGAAGTTCCGGGTGCCTTCATTAGGAAATTTCAATAATGGTTGCTGAGGGCGCGAAACTGAGTACAACTCAAGAAACGATAAACGATCGCATTTCAGTCTCATAATATTTGAAAGGACATTTTGCAATTCACACTCGTGTTTCTGATTTATCGTAAGTCCAACCCTCAAGTTCTCATATGGACCGAATGGTTGGTCCTACAGAATTCCGGGTGGTCTCATTCGATTCTAAAAATGCACCTTACTATTTTAAGTTGAAGAAAAGCAATGGCTTTATATCGAAATTTTTGGAGGTAGGGCGTTTTGAAAATGTCAACCTCATATGTTTCAACCCTTAGAAGTAACTTACATCAAACAAAAGCTTCGGTGTACACTTATACTCCAAATGGAGGCCATATACCAAATTTCATCAAAATCGGTCCATGGGAACTAAGGAAATTGCCGTGTACAAAAAAAAAAAAAAAAAAACATTGAAAACGTAAACGCAAACCAACAATATTGAAACGCGCATTTGAAACGTAAACCAACAATATTGATGTTGGTGGGGGGGGGGGTAATTTTTTCTTGGTTGAGGTTCATTATTGAAAATAATAATTGTGCCTGTTTAATAATTGTGGTTCGGTTTTTGTTTGCATGCCCGAAGTAAAACCCATTTTTGACCGACTTCAACGCGCCGAAGGCGCGCGAAAGAGGAGGTACTCAATTCGGGTTGTCGTGGGACGACGATTTTTTTTTTTTTTTTTGTATGTCTGAACACCTTGCATTTCTTTATTCTGGTACCAATCTGTCTGGTTCTTTTTGAAATTTGTTCTACCAGTATCCGTGGTGGTCCCATTTCAAACAGATTCCATTTCGCTTTGTTAGAAGTATCGAAAATTTGTGAAAGAAGTTGAAAAACGTGGTTCCCGTGTTCGGGAATATCGGTCCGCATTCACTCTTCTTCCCCTGTGACTTCCGACTGTGCCGATGACGGACTATTTGTGTATAGTCAAACTAAAGGTCTGATTGTAAGCTTCAAAATGGTATGCTATATGAGGGGGGTTCCGATAACTAAAAGGTGCTGCGGGGGATGAGAAAGGGGGAAATTATAGTGGGCTATTCGCTCAGAACCTGCATGAGCCGTATCAAACGTGTTTATCAATGCTCGAATACGTGAGTTTTCCTACCATATACGTATGAGGGATAATTATAGTACTGTTAGTTAGGTATTCTACCAAGTGGGTGTAGCACATAGCTTTCTCGTCTTCCATAATACAGTTGGGTAGGTAATGTTATAGGAGATTGTCGGAACTGAATAGTGCTGTACCAAATATGAGGGATTTTAGGACTACTAGGTGATGAGAGGTATTCTATCAAGTGGGTGTGGCACATAGCTTCCTCGTCATCAATAATATAGTTGGGTAGGTAATGTTATAGGAGATTGTCGGAACTGAATAGTGCTGTACCAAATATGAGGGATTTTAGGACAACTAGGTGATGAGAGGGTATTCTACCAAGTGGGTGTAGCACATAGCTTCCTCGTCATCCATAATACAGTTGGGTAGGTAATGTTATAGGAGATTGTCGGAACTGAATAGTGCTGTACCAAATATGAGGGATTATAGGACAACTAGTTGATGAGAGGGTATTCTACCAAGTGGGTGTAGCACATAGCTTTCTCGTCTTCCATAAAACAGTTGGGTAGGTAATGGTATAGGAGATTGTCGGAACTGAATAGTGCTGTACCAAATATGAGGGATTATAGGACAACTAGTTGATGAGAGGGTATTCTACCAAGTGGGTGTAGCACATAGCTTTCTCGTCTTCCATAAAACAGTTGGGTAGGTAATGGTATAGGAGATTGTCGGAACTGAATAGTGCTGTACCAAATATGAGGGATTTTAGGACAACTAGGTGATGAGAGGGTATTCTACCAAGTGGGTGTAGCACATAGCTTCCTCGTCATCCATAATATAGTTGGGTAGGTAATGTTATAGGAGATTGTCGGAACTGAATAGTGCTGTACCAAATATGAGGGATTATAGGACAACTAGTTGATGAGAGGGTATTCTACCAAGTGGGTGTAGCACATAGCTTTCTCGTCTTCCATAAAACAGTTGGGTAGGTAATGGTATAGGAGATTGTCGGAATTGAATAGTGCCCTACCAAATATGAGGGATTATAGGACAACTAGGTGATGAGAGGGTATTCTACCAAGTGGGTGTAGCACATAGCTTCCTCGTCATTCATAAATAGTAGGGTAGGTAATGGTACAGGTGATCGTCAGAACTGAATTGTGCCGTACCAAATATGAAGTAGATAGTACAGTTAGGTGATAAGTCCCCGTCAATCATGTCATGGTTGAGTTGTTGAATTGTGTTGTCAGAACTACCAAGTACCTATCAAATATGAGGGACGTCGAACAGTTAGGGGATATGAGAGTAGATTGCTAAGTAGCAAAGTGAACCAAATACCTCCTGAAACTGATCCAAAAACGGAAAGTCATCTATACATATGGAAACTGATCCGGATTACAGAATGTGATCCACCCTACGGCGTCTGGTTCACCTTACTGAAATGATTCACAGTATGGAAACAGATCCACATTAACATATCGATAAACTGCGGGTAAATTAATTTCAGATTTAAATTGAAGACCACTAAAAAGTGAAAAATAAAAAATAATATAAAATGGAAAAATAATAAAATAAAAACCTTTTTAACAAAAAAATGGACCGACCTCAAAAATTATGTCCGTAAACACCAAAAAGGGAAAAATAAAAATCTCAGTGAAAACGTACTCGATGTAGTAGGTTGTTGGACATAAATATCTAGTCAACAGATGGTATGTTGGAATAGATACTCATCTGTAGATTCTATCATCTAGATGCTATCTAGATAGATAGGTAGGTAGGTACGCATTGAAGTCGCCGCCGTGCCCATCTGTAGACACAAACGTCTTCAAAATCTTCTACTCACTAACATGTTTTTCTTTTTCGCAAATATACATACCTCCCATACTACAAACATGCTTCCACACCGAGTATGAACGTAAATATTTGTAAAATTGTGGGAGGTGTTAAATGTTAATTAGGTAACAACGCTTCCGACGGTACGTAGCTACATTAAAATATGTCCACCAATATAATAAACTGTCTCCTATAATAATAAAGTCTCAAATACTCTTCACAACCATTCCTAGGGAGTTTCACACTTACTATCATACTTACATAGCAGCAGAGACGTACTAGAACCTGATAGTTTGGGGAGCACATTGTAACTCAATGGTATTCACACTTGTAATGGTAACCAGATCATCGAGTAAGGAAGGTGGTTAGTTTGTGTCTGCAGATGGGCACGGCGGCGACTTCAATGCGTACCTACCTACCTATCTATCTAGATAGCATCTAGATGATAGAATCTACAGATGAGTATCTATTCCAACATACCATCTGTTGACTAGATATTTATGTCCAACAACCTACTACATCGAGTACGTTTTCACTGAGATTTTTATTTTTCCCTTTTTGGTGTTTACGGACATAATTTTTGAGGTCGGTCCATTTTTTTGTTCCCAAACCTTTACAAAACCGTGGTGCGACATTGGTGAAATTTTCGGGTTCAGTAAACGTTAGCCCTAATACAGTCTTTTTTTTTGTGAATTGAGTTACTTTCAGACTAATAGAATGTACGAGCATGTCCCAAGGTTATTGTACCAAGAGTTGTTTGTCTCTTGTAGGCCAAAGTAGCCTTTGGTAGATGTTCAAGTTAAGGCTTTGAATCGAGCGCTCTTGAATTGCATCACAAATATATATATATAGCCAATTCGATTTGGGGAAGCCCGAGAACGCCCAATTTTTCATCTCAGGAGAGAATATTGTGTCGGGATGAATGGAATCTTCAGTGCACTGTTTGGTTTTGAGTAAATGTCACCTTCTTATCACTGTTTTAGTTTTTCCTAAAACATTGACTTCTCATGATCGAACGATCTCATGATCTCAAGGTAATAAAGACTGGAAATTG
This sequence comes from Apolygus lucorum, assembly GCA_009739505.2. Lineage (NCBI taxonomy): Eukaryota > Metazoa > Arthropoda > Insecta > Hemiptera > Miridae > Apolygus > Apolygus lucorum. The sequence continues at coordinate 79,679,015 of CM019176.2, read as the reverse complement.
AATCAAAAGTGACTGTCTTCGAATTTTAAAAAGATAGTTGAATGAATCCGGAAACTTGCTCCAAAACAACGGAAAACATGATTGAGAATGCATTATTAATTTTATTGGTGTATTTAACCTGAAAATTTCCCCCTTACTTCATGCCTTCTCGTGGTTACTCCGGCACTCAGCTAACTATTCCTGGATAAGGAAGACTTCTGAAATTTAAATGGTTTGAGTGAGGAAGGTGGAAGAAGTAGGCATCCTGAGGCAGCCAAGCTCTTCCCCTCACTAAACTCCAATCCCACCATCCTCTAAAAATAGCTTTTATATTGATTTTATTTTTGGAAACTGTTCACTTATTCACCAGAAAACTCTTGAAAATGACATGCTACCTATGGCTTTAACAGCTGGAGGATATTAAGTGGAGAAGTCTTAATGCAGTATCGTTTTTGCTCTCAGTAAAACTTCCATTTTTCATGCCCTTTTTTCTTGTGTTATAATCGTTTAAAATTGAGTTGCTCCAGCTCATCAACTATCCTTCCATCACTAAGCAGAAACTACATTCTTTCGCCCCTCATTTAACCGTCAGGTCATTTACATACTGGCCTCTCCGAATTTGTATAGGAGTAAATTTCACGCCACTTCCAAGGAATGTGCGATAAAAGCGCGCTTGTTAGTCAAGAGATGAGCGTATAACCCCAAGTTAGGAGGAAGAGGTCATTTCCCCCAAATAGGATTAGGGGATCAAGGAGAAGAAGCTCAAACCGGACACAATGGCCATAAGGTTCGCGTAAGGAGACAAAACGACGTTCAGTAGCCGATTTCCTCTTTGGTCCGCCCCATGCGAGAGTAAGTTATGTTACCTGAACAGCCAGCTAATGTCCCTGACCGGGCTCGTATAATACAAACAATGTCCCAGCTTTTTGCGGTTTTCCGTTCTCTCCTCGAGATTAATGAACCGCTGAGGAGGATCAAGCGGGACCGAACTGATGGTTGAGAATAATAAATTGACCGGACACGGTACTCACTATGGAACATTTGAAAAAAAAAAACAAAAAAAAAACTGGTTACTGTTTGGTATACACTCGTATTCATTTTAAATACTTTAGTTTGGTCACTTTAAATCGATAGCAATTCAGTTTTTTTAGCAACGTATAATGTCAACCATCCAGTAAATTTTTGTTAGCAAAGTTGACAGGCACCCATTTATAATTCTAATATATCTCCCTTGTCTACCACAAGAATGGTGTAGCCCCTGCCTACCCATCTATCTAGAGACTTAAACGTATATTTGGCAAAGAAGATTGGATGTCATTGAATCAGTGCAAATATTTTCTTACTATGCTGAATGCTCTTAGAATGATGGGAAACATAACTTTAAAAAATCATTAGGGTCTTTGTCATTATTTGTGGTAATTTTTATGGATGAGCCCAAAAAGCCACATTACCGAGTTACCCGCCAATCTATGATGAGTCTCGAAAGGCTCAATGCCGAGTTACGAGTGGATGACTTATCATCTCCATAATAAACAGGAATTCAAGAAAATCATCCATAAATCTTGTATCCATAAAATGATTGTACAGACAATCCGATTCGTAGTAGATGATGCTAAACTTCAATCTCCTCCTCCAGATTTGATGGTAACGTAACAGTGACAATTAGGAAGGACTATCATCTAGAGTTTCAACCACAAAACTCCTGAAAATTCAATCGAAATCGAAAGGAAATAATAGAAGTTAGGTATATCAACCATTTCACGTTGACGCATGCGCAAATCACCTTACCGCTGATCTGATCACGATGAAATTGATAAAATACCGTCTATATGTACAAAACCACAATCCCTGAAATTTCCATGTCACCCAATTTGGGTAGAAAGTGTGAAATCGTCGTATCGCGACACCCCGAAAAGAGAGACCTCCTCCGTCGGGTGCCTTCGGCGCTGTTGAAGCCGGTCAACAAGTTAGTTAGTTAAGTGTATAATTTACTAGAATTCAACGCGTAACTAGACTAAAATCAATCCGGGAGGGATGATTTTCATAAGAGAGCATCCTAACTTGAACAATCTCTGAAAATTTCATTGAAATTGGACGGAAAATATAGAAGCTAAGGCTGATAAGGGTTTGACGTTTGCGCACGCGCAGTGGCTACAATTGATTCGGGGGCGATGGTTTTCATACATAATGACCGACTCACAGTCAGACAGACATGAATCCAAAATTGTTAAGGAGGTTCTTGAACGAATCGAACTTTTGATTTTGGAGGACATTTTGTTAAATCCTTATAAAGTAAAAGTATTGCTTCCACTACCTTGGTCGACTCGGGAGCCAAAAGTTGGGATAAGTTTCTGTACACGCATTTTCCAAATTTTTTATAAGGTGAAACCACGATCATTGATGATAAACATCCAAAATGCTTCCAACATCGAAACATGTTTCCAGATCGATAGCGAACTCGTCAATGAGCCTACATAAGACTAAAACAGCGTTTCTTATCTCCCTCACTAGGCTTTATCTCCCTCACCCTCCAATTTTACAAAATTTGGATTTTTCACTGAAATGCGCTAAACAATGAAGCTATAATTAGAACGGGTATCATTATGCGACCTCCAAAGTAAGCAAAAATCCAAAAGTATAGTTCGAATGAAGGTGGTAGTGGCCTTTCAAAATTACTTACTTTGTTACTCCTCAACCCTTAATTTCCCAATTGTTTAAAAAAATGTTTTATTTCGGAGTTTTGAATCAAAATTTACAGAGTATTTGAGCAGAAGGTACCTCAAAGGCCCTATACAATCTGTCACCTCAGGAATGATCTTTCCAAGGGCCACTCTTGCGCTATCTATGCCTGCAAAATCTGACCATAAACCTAATGGAAGAAGAATAAACCGATGGAGTAAAAGAAGGAAACTTGGATAAATTCTTGGTGGGATGTTAGGATCTGCTATTTCCCATAAAGTATGTACAGAACTAAAGAATAAGGTGGAGAATATTCACTTCATAGAGGAATCTGTGCTGCCTTTTCTGAGGAAACCCAACTAATAGCCTACAACGTGAGAAATGAGGGTAGAGGGTACCTAAAAGGCCACATTACAGTTTGTAAACTCTTTTAATTATTTTGTTATTATTATTACTTTTTTTACACAAATTTTCTTACTCCATAGTAATCCTACGTAATTCAATGGGTATCAGTTTTGGCTTGAAAATGGATAAACTGTTGTAGGTAAAAATCGGACTTCCAGAAAGATACACCAGGATATTAAGGCCTTTCAAGGCACCGAGTTAGAAAAAATGACAAAATTTTATCATCCCACCACGAATTTATGGTAGGAAAGGTATTTGAACTTGTGCGGTTTTAGGTTATTATTGAATGTTTTCAAAAAAGCCTTTGAGTTACCTCCAGAATTAGAAAACCTGTCGCTGAGTAGAAGTATGAACTTGTTATTCCTACTCATTTGATAATTATATGAAGTCAGTATGTTTTTACAGTTGAGATCTTGTTCACGTGTCCTACAACCATGATAAGTTCGAGGAATTGTTACCCAGCATTGGAAATTCTCTCGCAGGTGAAAGCACTCAATTCTAATAGTTGGTGGGCTCGAGTTTCCCCGCCACGCCATTCACGTTTCCCTTGAAGGGGTTGATACCGTCCTCACGACCTTCTCTGGTGATACCCGCGGCTTGTGAACCACCATTTGCATGTTTACCTAGTCAATGGCAGCTCTCAAAGTGAAATGTCTCCCGTGTGAAGCTGGGAGGTTTTGTCACGATACCCCGCGTTTTATCTTTCGCTGAGGATGGAGCGGTCTGGTGGAATCCCTCTAGTTTTTTCATTCCGTATTTTCCTTTTTTTCTGTTGGAAAGAAGAACATAACGTCGTGACCGAGAGAGGACGAAGGGGAGGAGGGTATCCGGGTTCATCCAATGGTGGAATGGAAAAGGCAATCGATTTACCTACTCCGATTTGCGGCACGAGAATCGGATGAGTTTTGAGTGCCTACCTGCACGGAAATTACACCGAGTGTCATTCCAAAACAGAAAAACTCCTCTCGTGATTTCTTCTGAATCAAAAGTATGTAAAGTTGGATGGAAAGTTCGCTACCAACAATGTGAAGCTCATAATTCGCACCTCAAGTACTTATAATAATACTTATGACTATTTCAGAAATCAGTTTTGTGAGTTTTTATTTATATAGGCGGACGAGATTTTATATTCTTGACGAGCTGCACAAGAATATTATCATCTCTACAGCGTTAGAATCAATAACTAAGACTTGAGGGAGGTATTTAAAGAGGTAGTCAATGAGAGGAGGAACTAACCGAAGCAGCGTGACTTTACAACGCTCCAAAGCACTGTTTCAGTGGATTCAACCCCCTTTGTGTATACAACCATTTCTGTGGTTTGTGAGTATACAGTGTCAGTCAGACACCGACCTACGAAGTAACCACTTTGTGACGCAATTCAGCGATTCAACGGTTAATAATGAAATAAATGGATGTGTCGGAACATTTTCCTCAAAGAAAAATTATTTAAAATAACTGACGATTCACAACTCAAAACTTATAGATGCTTTGAATGACTTAGGATTGATAAGTTAGGTGAGAGTCCATTCTTTGCTCAATAAAGAAAGTTAGTAAGCTAAGGTAAATACAAATGTTGATACCTGATTCGGACTACGAACCGAACTTAGTGAAGAAGGGAAAATTTAAATACGCAATACAAATTTACTTCAAGTAAGATTATAATATGTTCCATGGGAATACATAAAGGATGATGATTATCGAAAGGAAAAACAGTCAGTTTTGAACAGATTCGATGATCAAAGAACAAAATACGGTCTCGCGGATGAGGATTTGAAGTATCTCTTGCGTCAAGGAGACGAATTTGAAGGAAACGGTGAAGTCTATTGAATTTGGGAACCAATCAATACCTAACAGTTAATTAATGAAATCATCAGGTCCTCTCGACAATAAACATTTTGAAAATGGTAGACGTAAACAAAAATTGTGAAAACTAGGTTAGACAATTATTCAGTGTGGGGATGAATATTTTAATCCAAAGTTAGACCATATCTCGCGGAGAAAAGGAATACATCCATGGCACAAGTGACATTGGAATCGATGGATCAGGTGCACCTCATATACGTATATAGGGTCAGGTTGGACGTCTGGTGATTCTTCTTCAGAAAGCAGTTATTAATTGATGAACCGACTGACCGAAATTCTTGTCACTAGAGAGAATAGCATCTTAATAAAGTATATCAATATAAATAGGCCTAACAATCATTAGTGGGAAGGAAAAAAACGTCACTTACTATGGTCTTTGGTTTTACCGGGTCAAGGACTTACCCAATGTTTCCTTGGGATAGCCTATACAGTGCCTGTGGAACACTTTTCGAAAATGAGGAAGCAACAATCACCTGAACAGTTTGGTACACAACTGAAGGTTGCTGCCTACTCACGAGGATTGAAAGGAGAGGTAATTAAATTGTACTAAAGAAGTACTAAAGAATAGTACTTAAAGCGACAACTTTTTTTTTAATCATGCCAAAAAATTACTCAGGGTTTTGTTTGGTTGAATGAATGGCCAATAACCTTAAACATGAATGGACGCTGAGCTTGAAAGGAAGTAGATTTCATGAGTAATTTTCGAAATTCAAACTTCAAATACGTTTTCGTGAAAGTTGAAATTTACGACTTGTTACAGTCTTTGCACAGGAAAAATATCGCAGGACTGATAAATCCAGATAAATTTGACTTATTTCGACCAAATTTGAAGGTACATAATAATCTCAATTATTCACTGAATATGTGCTAATCTCAAGAACTATCAACCAACCAACAGTTCTCTCAGCTTGCAAATTCCACTGAATAAATGTCAGGTGTGATTGCCTAAATAAAATCCCTCATCGACATAATAACGATGTTGTTCCTGCACGTATTCAGATCACGCTGAGCACCTGCCAGCTTTGAGAAAAATCACGGCGGAGAACCTCTAAACGCGTGACCCGGTGAGTCAAGAATATGCGCATATAAAGTGCCCAGAAGTTAACACGGCGTTGGAGGGCGTTAGATAAATTTGAATGCAAATTGCGAGTTTGTTTGGGTGGTTAGTGGAGCTGTGATGGATTCCGAGCTGAAATGGGAGCAGCGATGCACAGGGCTGCGCAGTACGCACACCCTCGCGACCTATCACCCTTTGACTGTCGCAACAGAACCAGTTGTGTATGTAGAGAACCTATAACTGGAGAGGCCCATATTACGACACCTTTCGGAGAACCAGGTTGAACAAAAAATGTTATAACTTTGGGAAAGATTTCATTAGGAGATAAGAGCAAGTATTCGACCATTAATCGACCAAGTTTCTTACAGATAAATTAATTCAAATAAATTGAATACTAAGAGAGTTTACTATTGCTTCCGAGTCTACCAAGGTAGCGGAAGCTTTGTTTTCACTTTGCAAGGACGAAAAAAAAAAGTTCTCCAAAATCAAAATTTTCACTCGCGTTTTGCGTTTTAGAAATTTCTGAACAATTTTGGTTCCGTGTCTGTCTGTCTGTGTGTCTGTCTGTCTGTGTGTCTGTCTGTCACGAATTCCTTGTAACGCGCATAACTATACGAAGTTATTGTCCGATTTCTATGAAATTTTCAGGGATTGTGCGGGTTGGTGCGTAGACGGTCCCCTATGAAAATCATCATCCCCGGACTGATAGAAGCGACTGCGCATGCGCAAACGTGAATTCCTTGTAACGGCCATAACTTCTACATTTTCCATCCGATTTCAATGAAATTTTCAGGGGTGTTACAGATTAGTATTTAGATGGTCCCCTATGAAGATAATCACCCCCGGACTGATAGTAGCTGCTGTGCATGCGCAAACGTGAATTCCTTGTAACGGCCATAACTTCCACATTTTCTACCCGATGTCAATGAAATTTTCAGGGATTATGCGGATTATATTGTAGATGGTCCCCAATGAAAATCACCACCTTTCAACTGATAGTAGCCACTGCGCATGCGCGAACGTGAATTTCCTTGTAAGGGCCATAACTTCTACATTTTCTATCCGATTTCAATGAAATTTGCAAGGATGTTACAGATAATCTTGTTTTGATGTTCTGATGTTTTGGGATTAACTACTATGCATCGGGTCATCTATACAATCGGGTTTTCTGGTTTGGACTTATCTGGTGTGCTTCATCTTGCCATTTTAGACAAGTTTAGACAACAAAAGCGTCAAAGACATTTTCTCATAAAAACTATTTGGCGCTAAAGAAGAGAGCGAAAGACCTTACTCATTGCACCTCTCTGTGGGTATCTCATTGAGAACTTTCGAATTGAAAAACAACGGATATATTGCGAAGGCCTTTTCTCGGGAGTGGGGGCAATCAGCCTCTGTACTATTCTTACTATTTCCAATAAAAAAAATGCTAGAAATCATTCAGATGAAAATTAGTCTTTCAACAGAAATGAAACTACTGAATAACTTTCGCTGGCTGTTTTTCCTACTTATTTATTACTGAAGTGCCTAACAATGCCTTTTACAGATAAATAACTCGGTATTCATATTTCAAATTCTAAAAATTTTGATTGGTGGCCCACTTACGTTGATGGAGTCCACACAGGTTGTGAACTCCGAAATGTTGAAAATGCACGTATGATTTGTTAGGTAGTACTTCCTTCTCCAGGGGTAGAGAGATGACAGCACCCAACTTTGACACAATGATGATACGAGAAGCAAGCACAACTTTTCAATTTTGCTAATTATGACTTATAATATGAGGTGATGCGTGACCGTGGACGTATAATAATAGCATCCAGCACTCAACTAATTCTCGTGTTGGGAGTATGCGAGGAGCGTCGTTCTGGCCTCCCCTCTACATTCATCATGTAGTCCGCATGATTACAGAATTCCACAATATACATATTCCTAAAATTGAACACACCAGTTTATTGATTGATTGCCTTTTTTCTACTATTTATTAATTTTCCGGTGTAACTGCTTATTCCTTGATTGTAACTGGGAAAGAAGAACCGCCAAAAAGGACGTAACTAGTGCAGTTTTAATCAGTGCCTGCCAGATTACACCTTACGGGTTATATTATTTTAGAGGTTACATTCGTAGCTTCGTCGTGAATAGTCTTCTCTTTTGTATAGTGCCTCAACAAATTTGTATTTTGCTTCCGGGTACCCAATGTACTTGGAGCATTGTTTTCGATTTTCGAATGAAAAAAATTGTTTTCCAAAATCAAAATTTCCTCTCGCGTTTGACGTTCAAAATTGCCCTGAACAAGTTTGGTTTCGTGACTGTTAGTCTTTTCGTATGTCATGAAGTTCCTTATAGCTGGCAATATTATTCGAAGTTATTGTTCGAATTCCCGTCAATTTTCAGGGAATTGCATGTGTTGGCATGCGTATGGTCCGCTATGAGAGAAGTTCAATGTACTTATAAATTGTTGTCCTGAGAGTAGGGACTATGCATCATCTAATGTAATCTGTACAAGTGGGTTATTGTAAGCTATGGGCCACGTCTATTTCCAGACGTTTGATGAGAAGTTATTCAACGAAATTTCTCAGGATTGTTCAGATTAGCGTGTAGATGGTCCCCTATGAGGGTAGTGGGAGGTACTTAGAGATTGATGTTTTGAGATTAACTATTATGCATCGGATTATATATACAATCGGGTTATGAATACTAGGAATCTATGTGTCACACCCACTTGGCAGACGTTTTGAATTTAATTTTGAGTTATTTATTTATTGTTGAGTTATTGTTTGAATGCATGCGTATGGTCCGCCATGATAAAAGTGCAAGGTATTTATAGGTTGTTATTCTGAGATAAGGAACTATGAATCGGATCATCTGTAAATTGGGTTATGGTAAGCTATGTGCCTCGTCCGTTTCCAGACTTTTTTTCGTATGCATCGGAACCACGCTTGGGATAAAGGAACAAAGCAGCCACATACCTAGCTACAAAGTAGGAATCATTTAGTTGACTGATTTGTGCGCTACAAGCTCAAAATCCAGGTAGACTTGCTGAAGCTAAAGGCCTCCTTTACTACAGTGTTGTCTGGTAGTAAACGTATTCCAACTGAGCAACAATATCTCATGAATCCGATAGCCTTTCTTGCTCGAAGTTGGAGATCAGTTTAGGACTTCCCCTAATATAAATGAGTATTGATTCCTTCATGATCCCAACATGTGGAACGTCATCAATTTCAAATGTTGTCATTTCTATTCAATATATCTTCAGAAGACCAAGAATCCACAGCACTATTGATCATCATAACTCTAGTGACTCTCTCTTCTTCAACTAGTCTCGTTCCTGGGTTGTTACGGAATCAATTTTTCGCAAACCAAATTAGTTTATTTTCTCAACAGGTGGCATTCCTTTCTGGTTCCAGCCAGTACGAAGCGATCGAATGCCCGAGTGTGGATCCTCAAACCACAAGTGTCCTTCCCGCAGCCAAAATCAACGTATGACATCGTCTCAGACGAACCTGTTGATGACCCCTTCTCGACAGTTTGTAATATTTTGTTACAAGGAAGAAGAAATCAACACCGACAATTATACCATGCGGTTTGGGGTTTGGTTTGGAGTTTCGTCGGTTTTCAACAGGTTTGAACGTTCAAATCGGAATCGAAGTCGACAAAGCCTACGTTTCCGTTTTGGAACGATTTGAACGGTTCGTATCCAGAGACTTTGAGTATTATTGAATTCTATCAATCCACTGCTCCATCAATTTAACTACTGAACCTACTGAAATACCTAACGATATACCTACTATTTTGTTGGTTGCAGTGGAGAACTTGTCCCTAGGTAGGTTAGTCCCACTTTTTTGACGTGGGATCTTGCAATATGAACATGGAAATAGAAATGATTCAAGAATAGTCTACCTTGGTAGACTCGGAAGCTATACGGACAGTAGACCTACGGTTCTGCATTTTAGTAATAATTAATTTCACGCTATTTTTTCCACAAATACATTTTTTTCATGTTTATTTCGCAAAAAATTCTCACATGATAGCAAAGGTGCGATAACAATCAATAATCATTAAGATTATTAAATTGATGATAATAATTTGCTACGTTTTCCTATCTGAGAGTTTAGTGCATCGGCCCGTATTATTGGTGGGAAACCGTCGGAGTAAAATGGGAGTATCTGTGAGTTTTCAATACGTATAGTTAAATAAAAATATGGTCAACACTCTAATCCAACGGTGTCACAATGATACTTATTTCAATGTCCTGGTAATTAATGTCGTTTTTAAGACTGTGATTTTGATTGATAAAAGGATTTTGACAGAAACTTCTTTTCGACTTTTGTACGATGTATTTTAATTAGTATTAATATTATTCATAAATTGATAGAAGATGATCTTATTGGAAACAGCTATATTGATTCAACATAGGGAGGCGGGCCGATAAGCAACTGTACTCGTATGTTTTTATCACCCACTGGAATCTATTCTCTCCAAAAAAAAAAAAAAAAAAGACTACTCTTACATACTCTCTCTGAGGAGTTATGGTTATTTATGCTATTGAGCGTTATCAAAAGAATAAATAATTGTCTCCGAGTGTTGGAGGCCTTATTCATTAGCACCCCCAGGGGTCCGAAATCTAGGACGTATGCCGCGTTTCTCATGTCACACAATTTCAATTACAACGGACCTGAGAACTGACGAATAAATAAAAGAAACGACTCAAAGGGTCTTCGAGATGGGCCGTTAACCTCCTAAAGTATTTACCTCCGAACGGACAATGAGGTATAAATAATAAAAGAGGACGATGGGGCTGCAATGGTGCATTCTAACGGGGCCTAATTGAATGTGGGTGACCGAAAGGGCGTTTAGAGGTGAGTGAAAGATGGTACCTGTTGAGATGCTGACTGGCGATTGTTCCTGCCACGCTGGGCTTCGTGAGAGTTATCCGAACATTAATCATTGAATGGAAGTTTAACTGAGGAATGTAAAAGTAATATACTTCAGGTTAATAATAATAGTTTCAATGAGTCCCAAACTATTTTTGTTTACAGAAATACATTTCAAGTACGTCAGCATAGACTAATGAAATAACGTAAATTTGTAAATATTGATTAGGTTTTTCAACCTAGAGGATTGGTGAATTCTGCAGGGGCTCACTAGCCAATGCCACAGTTTGAGAGGACTTTGCTTGATGCCTACTGACCTCTGTCTGACACAGGTGTGCGTACGAGCCTCTCTAGAGCACAGGCAAGCCATGGCTAGACTTAAGTATTTTCCTTAATGTATATCGTCTCTTCCGAAGCTCCCTTATCCTGAGGCATCTAAGTTTTCCCAACTTTATTTATTATCAAGGAGGGAGAGATGGTTTTTTAGTGACCCCAATGTGATGTCTAGAGCTTTCAGATTCTTTTAAGGCCACACAGGACCTCTCAACGCCCCTAGCAACAATCAAGATCTGAGGGGACAACAGTTGTGGCCAGCTGACACTCTCAGCAAGCCAAGGATGTGCAAAGAAGAGTTTCTGGAGCACTCACAAGCTAGAACACAAACGAGTCAAAATTGACTTGTGCACCTTTCTCTAGATTAACAAGTTGAGTGCCATGTGCACCGTGAGATACACACCATTAACTGTCCGAGCTTGCCAGGTGTATCTGGGTGATACACAATCCTGGTCCGCTTCAAATGCTCGTGTATCTCTTAGGTACACACTTAAGGTGTTTCTTTCTCTCTTCTTCTTTGACCTTGAGAGAACCTTTGGAAAGGTGGAACAGTGTTGGCCACAAAATATTGGCCTAGACACATACGGTAGAGTTAGTTTCATCACTTGCAAGTCCCAAATCGTCGCTCACAGGCCACGTGTATCATAAGTGTATACGCGGGTTTTCCAATTAAAACAGGTGAAATACCACCCAATAACTCTTTTACCATCAAAAGCAAGGTCTTCTGGAGCGGAAAAAATAAAGAAGCAGGCTTGGCATCTGAAGACAGTTTTTTTAGTTGAGAGCGGACAGCTGTGGCACTCAACTAGTTAAAGGCTACGGCTACGGCTTGTTAAAGGCTACCAGGTTAAGGCTGTCTTAACTTCCATAGCGCTTTACTATGTGAAGCTCTTTCTTAGAGCCAACGTTTTTTTTTCAACTTCTCTAACTGCCAAAAAGGTGGAGATCGATCATCAGTAGCCTCCGTGTGGTTTGCTGGAGCTTGCAATGGTACTCTAATGCAGGCTGAAGTGTGATTGCCTTCTATGATACAAACAGGTGATGTAACCTGTTTGAACGTCTCACTAGCTATCGTCAAGGACTGTCATCGGCTATTATCTGCTTACACGTAATGGATAGACTCGTTAACCACCCTCAATGTTGATAACTTTGCTTGCCAAAGCAACTTCATTCCCCGAAGACGTGTATCATCAACTTTCTTCTGTAGCAGGTGCGACTCCAGAATGTTTGACTAGAGCTGGCTTGTATTCTACTTTCGGCTGATGCAGGCTGAAGTGGCAGTGCTCGCTACTAGGCTCTCTGCTCAGGTAACCTCTCGACGGCTCACTAGCTATTATTATCGCCTAACATTGATACTCTCATCGACACGAGAGTGTGCGAATTAGTTTCCCTGGTGTAGGTACTCACAATTTACAGCGATCTTTCAAGCTTTCTTCTCCACTCCTGAATTAGGGTCGAAAAATAGGAACCTGTGGCATTCTTCCCAGTTCCATAGATTCGAAGCCACACAGACAGGCTAGTCAAAACAAAACCAAAACTATAAAGAGGTATTTTTCAACCAGAAAACGGAAAAATTTTCAAACTCTTCTACTTACTTCGATATCTTTGAAGTAAAAAGCAAATCTTGCGATAGTATAATGGACATTGACAAGAAATTACGGCTGTTTTAATGACGAATTCTCTGAAATTATTGAACCAAGGAACATGAATAAACATGTAAGAACCAACCATTTATTTATAAAACTTCCATGTACATCATGACAACATCACCTATTACTTTGTTAAGAGGTCTATCTATTATTTTGTTTGGTTGAAAATTCCTCCCTCATGAAGGTAGGTGTTTATGGATTCCACAATCAAAATAATACCCGTAAGTCACGTGCTCTTGGAATACCTCCCGACCCCAGCTCTGAGCTCTTGAGCAAAAAAGATAAGGTTGAAGCGGAACGATCCTCTCCCTCCGTACTTTCAAGAACGGCAAATGGAATGCAAATAAATTCAGGGACCGACGCATGCTAGGCCAATTGTTATCTTCTTCGTTAACATTTTCTCTCTACTGGCCACAATATCATGACTGAGAGCCCCTGTTAACAACCCATATTTGGCTCTAAGTGACAGAACACATGCTACCCTTCTGCATTAACTTGATTTACCCGAACGATTTATTCAATCACGCCTTTACCTATAACATGTCCAAGGACATTTAACGAGAATGGCTAGGTTTAAGTTTTTCCTTGAAAGCCGGATCGCATGTGAGCTCGTTATTAATTATACCTATCACCTTCTTATCGCGGTTCAAGACCACCAACTCTATGTCAATTCACTATTGGAAATTTTTAATGGACATTTAAAACTGACAAGGATTTCGGAGAAATATAAAAGCATGACAAAATATCTACGGTTCTAAGAATAATTCGATATTGAGATGGTAGTTTTTCCTGTTCCGCCTTATTTTGCAGAACAAAACTTATACAGCTGAGTTTTCTTTCATAGAATAACGGAACGAAATGAGTCTTTGCTCTAAAGAAGAGATGACCATGCTTTATTCGTAGACTGTGTAAACGTGCATGTGTATTCATTATTGGATTTTGCATTCGGTTGATTGAATGACTAATTTTACCATTAGGCCCTCTCTACCAGTCCTAACGGCTCCAAAAACATAATAAATTACCTCTATAAAACATACATTATATTATACACCACTTATATACTTATTACTTAAACCACTAGTGGATGCTATGGGGTATTCCGTACCGCACATTTCAAAAGTCAGAAGCAGGGCGGTAAATCCTGGTTTGATGTCGGTGACTTCCAATGTTAGTCCTAGAGCAGACCCCCGACACAAATGATGAGAGTCTAGCCTCCAACAATCCTTGTCGGGTTTCAGCGCTACCTCCCGCCACTTCAACGAACTAACATTCCTGATTACCATAACTACCATTCTAGAGATTGTTGTCTCATAATCGTTTTCGTTTCTCTTGTTGTTTTCTATCTGAACAGTTCTGGACGTAAAAATGATGCCAAGTGTCGTTTTATGTTGCGAAACGTGCCCAGAGTCATTCGATTTCAAAGCTGGTCTCCAAAATCGACACCGGTTGAAGATATAAAAATGTGAGAAACGAAAACGATTACGAGACAACAATCTTTAGAATGGTAGTTATGGTAATCAGGGATGGTAGTTCGCTGAAGTGGGGAGAGGAAGCGCTGAAGCCCGACAAGGATTGTTGAGGGCTAGACTCTCATACACAAATGGCATGCGCCACTAGGTAGTTAGACCTAACTACCTAGTGGCGCATGCCATTTGTACCTGTACTCATCAGTTTTAAGGTGTGAAAAGTCGCATTTACGGTCCGCAGTCCCACTAGCGTCCTAAAACATTTCAGAAGACCAGTAGCAAGCTTGGTTCTAAATTATCTACATACGTGTTACAATGTCAGTGATTGTGCATTTATTTAATGCATCTACTTTTGTCTATTTTGAGCCACTCTCTAATCACTTTCTGGTAATTTTTTTGTGAGATCTGCTGCTTTTACCCGTCCATTAGCGACTTCCTGAATAATTTTGGTTCCTGGTCTACCTGTCCGTCTTGAAATTCTTGTCACACCCTCAACATTTACATTTCTCATTTGAGTTCGAAATTTCTGAATCATGCGAGCTGGCGTGTAGATGGACCCCTATAAAAATAATGGCCTCCAAACATATTTTGTACAGCCATAACTTCTAAATTTTCCATCCAATTTTTGAAGGAATTTTCAGGGGTTTTACGGATTGGATAGTAAATTGGATGGTTTCCAATGAAAATCATTAATCAAATCAATCAAAATCAAAGACAGCGAGCATACAGAAATGTGAATTCCTAATCACATTTTTGGTGTGACTAACAAATTCGAATTTTGGTTTATTATTTTCAATAATTAACCTTTGGAATCGACCAAGAAAATTTTTTTTTCTCCCCGTCAAAATTTATTGGATTTTAAGGTAAGTAGAATCCAAAAATCGAATACAAATTTTGGCCGTCCGTTCGCCGTCCGCCGTACGCGACACTTTCCGCACTTTCTCTGCTTCCCCCCCCCCCCCCTCCCAAAAAAATTAATACTAAATAAAAGGTATCTAGTTTAGTTGTTTCCATGCACTGAAGTTAGGATTCGATAGAAAATTTGAATAGTCTTGAAGAAGATGAATCGTTACCGCAAGAATTTCCAAATAGGTAAATAGAATGCAACGAGGTACCGATGGCAGACTGTGTTACAAAGTTTCTACTTACGTGACAGTACCACATGCCAAAATTGCAACTTTCCCAAAATACATAAATTTTAACCCTCAAATTTGAATTTTTTTCAATTTTAGTCTCCCTTATATAAGCAATGTGTTATTGAAGGCAGACCACGCTGCTTGAGTTTCAATAAAGTAGTACCGTATTGAGCAAGAATTTGGGGTATCCCAAAATCAACAAATTTTCATCAATGAATTGACAATTTTTGAATTTGATTCTGCCACTAGAAGACAGCGGGCTATCCAAGGCTGTCCATGCTCTATTGTTTGAATTTTTAATCAAATTTGGCAATTTTTCAGTTTAACTCTGCCATTACTTTACAGCTGCTTAGGATTGGCAGACAAGACTTGTCTCAAACCCGTGAGTAGACTTTTAAAATTCAGCTGTAAAATTTGGGACGTCCCAAACATTGTGCATTTTTGCACAAAAAGTGTACAATTTTTAAAATTGAGTCTGCCGAGGGTTAGCAGCCGTTGAAGAGTGGCAGACTGATGAAAACATCCATGATTGGACCTAATCTATCATTCACGGAGTTTTCATCCATCCCGGAGATATGATGATTTTTCGCGATTTTTGAACATTTCACATGGTCGCCATTTTTGAAAGCAACCGTTTTGGAATGGCAGACTTGAATGTTCTCTTTTAGAATGAATAAGATTTTCATAATTTGTCGTCAAATCGTATCCCTAAATGAAGTGCGATTTTCGGCCTCGGTTATAAGTACCTATTACGTAAATTTTGAAGTGACTCCTTATTGCATGAACTTTCGAAACATCAATTCATGGAACCATACCGCCCTTATTATGCTTCTACTGTCGGTGAATGTCGTTACAATGGACAAAACAGGAAACTACATAACAGCCTCCTATCGAACATTTCCATAGCTTCCGCGTTCCTTTGTGATTCCAAACACTTGACTGAGGACCCCCACCGCGTCTCCTACTTAAATCGTTTTACGATACGACCCCAGAAACTTTTCACTTGGCTTCGAATCCTCGGTTGCCCTTTTCAGTAATTGCTATCAGGTTCCCCACCTCGTCGTCTCCTTTTGGGGGTCTCTATTGTCCAGCCTCAGACAAAGACTACTTACGGAGGTAAGGTGTGTACTTGCTTGGCAAGTCAAGTTCATAAAGTTGTGGGGTTCCGTTAAGACATACCCCCTACGGTGACTTTTGTGTGATCCACTAAAGACCGGATGATCGAATTTTTTAACGTGAGATTTTGTATTAGTAAGAGGTGAGCAGCTGTCATTTCCGTCCCACGTGAAATTGCTCGAACACTCATTGAAATAAGAACCGTACAAACACTAAATAGGTTGCCTCAATTGTGATAAGCTCCTGCTATGATGTTTTTATAATCACGATAGTAATTATTATTGATGATGACTACAAAACCAAGATGAAATCAGTTCATACATTTGTCTAAAAAAATACTTTAAATTAATAAAAGTTACAAATTAAATAGTAATAATAAAAAATGCTGCAAATTATTACACAATGGTTTATTACTTTTCTATATTGATCACTTGTCTGCAAAGAACACGGCTTTGCTTGTCACCACCAACCAGTCGTAGAAACTACCTACCTACCAAGTACCTACCTACAGCGATCGCATTTTGGTCAGATAGATTTGAACGGAGATTAGATATCTCCATAGCTTCCTTTGAGTTTTGATGTATAAGAACTGCGCATGAATATAATGGAACCTTAGGTAGTAATGAGCACTATAATGGAACCTTAGGTAGTAATGAACACTATAATGGAACCTTAGGTAGTAATGAACACTATAATGGAACCTTAGGTAGTAATGAACACTATAATGGAACCTTAGGTAGTAATGAACACTATAATGGAGCCTTAGGTAGTAATGAACACTTTAAAATCGTAAGAATTGATTTTTTGTGGTACTTAAAACTTTTACAAATTTTAAATTGATCAGTTAATGGCACACAATATGATGACATTCCGAATTATTTTTAGGTTTGATATACTTATTAGCAGTCCTCTTCATGGGAGAAGAGGGAGGTGGGAGGTGTTAACTAATTGTATTTAAAAAAGAGGGCGTCGGTGGTCTAGTGGGCAGTGTACCCAACTGCGGTGATAGGATAAGAACCATCTTGCGGGGACGCGCGTTCGAGTCTGGTCGCCAGCAGAAAGTTTTCTGTCTATTAGACGATCGGCAATCTCTCGTTCCAACCCAGGGCGGTGATGTTTGGGAAGCCATGAGCGAAATCATCAGAACAAATTCTGATCTCCCCTTAGGGAGACAGCTGATGACGTCCGCGACGCCAAGAATGGCAGTCGGACGAAAATTCAACCTGAAATGGTTGCTTACCTTACTTTACTTCACTTTTTGTATTCAAAAATATTTAAAAAGTACACACATATCCACTCAAAAGGAGGAGCTGGAAATTTATGACGGATTTTCGCGTTTAATCTCCATTTATCGTTTTATTATCATTTTATCGCATTTAGTTCGCCAGTTCTTAAATGCTTTGAGGAAAGACTGAAGTAGAGAAGGAACTTCCCCAAAACTCGTTGAGACTTATCTGCTGATCATCGCGGGGGAGGATCGGAGGTGTAAACAGGGTCATAGGTTGGCAGACAATGGGCATTCCACTTTGTGTAGGTACTGTTACTCCAATCTTGTCTCCAGTCTCGACCTCACACCCTCGCTTCTTTATTCCAATTTATGATATCCAGGACTTTCTTACTCCTCCATTGTTCTTTCCAATTAACGCAGCGCGGCGTAGGTGAGGACTATTGGGTACCTTCTATGAGGGTCCTTCTAGGAGCTGCAACAGGTTGCGCAAAGTCTTGGTCACGCGTTTTTTCTCCTTTGTTTTCCCGAGCTTGCTCGAAAGAGGCACGACTAAGGATTTTATAGCCTATTCGTAAGAGATTGGGTGCATTTCTCGAACAAACCCTTAGCAGTTCTAACATGACATCGAAACTAATATCAGGATATTGATTAGCAGCAAGCCGCGCCTGGGTTGACGGAGACCAAGGGCTACTGGCGGCAACTTGTATAACAAAATTCAATTCCCTTCAAAAATCAGAATTTTCAATAATTTTCACTTTTTACAATTTCGCGCGTGTTTTGGTTTAATATTTTCAATAGTAAACCTTTGGAATCGACCAAGTATTTTCTTTTTTAAACACCTCTCAAAATTTGTAGATTTACGTTTCAAGGTACGTAGAATCCAAAAATCGAATACACATTTGGCAGTCCGTCCGCCGTTCACTATATTTCAATAAAACTTTTTTGGAGTGCAGAAAGGACTGAGGATACTACTGGAACTCCTACCGTTACCCGTTACCTTCTCCAACACCCTGAGATGTTTTGATTTATTAGTGTAGCAATTATATTCTTAAAGGTAAATGAGGCGAAAATAAGGTAAATAAGGCGCTCATCCAGTGCTAGAATCTCGAAGTTTGATTTCGCGTTTCCACTGAAGAAATTTTTCGTTTTTCGTTTTTCTGAATTGAAGGGTCGTTTGAGAAATTGAAACATTGTAGACGAGCTCATAATGTTAATATTGTTCTATACAACTCAATACTAGAGTAACTCAATACAGAACTGACCTACATTTGAAAATCTCGATTTGTTCCACCGCATTAGATTTTCGGTACACCCTCCTATAATGATCGGTTGAATGGTGGAGTAATGAGATTTATACCGATAAAACGACTTGGGAAGTCCGAGAGTTCGTTTTGTTGGGGTACTAGCGGTAACGCTCGGAGCGGAGAAGGGAGGAGCAATTTATAAAACATCAGATGTCCCTGTGTGGGAGACAGAGAAAGCACTATTAAAGACGTTTAAATGAATGCACAGGACTGGAATTATGATAATCTTCACGGCACACATAACTCACGGAGGGCCCTTGGATGTAGAGATAGAGGTCGGTCTAGTATGTCCCGGTTCCAGCATGAATCACAAGGGATATTTTCATTGTACTTAAATGGGTCAATGTGTTTCAAATTCCTCCTGGCTCAAAAGGTAGGTTCAGTGTAACATTACCGGTCAGATAAGACGGAAAAATTGAGAAGGCTACCAAATAAAACTACTTACTATCTTCCAAGTACAACCGTTTTTGAAATCGTTGAGTTTATATTATCTCGTCCTTACCATTTTTCATTTCAATTTTTCACTCCAAAGCTAGAAAGTGAATTAAGTTTGTACTGCTAATAACTTAAGTACGACCCTATATCCATAGCTTCTTTTATATTGCTCATAAGAGGGCAATCCTTGATAACAAGCATTTTTGTTTCATTTTGTTTTCTTGTTAATCGTTTTTATAGGCTCCAAATAAGCGGAATATACCTCTCCAATAATTTATTTGGTAGTTTTATAGTTTTTATGGATTGGTAAACTTAAGTTCCCTTTGCCCTAGATGGCATAAGGATTACTGAGGACATTTTCAAAGGTAAAAAAGGTTTGGTATTCAGTTCAATGCCCTCAAAAACAATTATTTTTAGTTAAAACATTTCTGGAGATTGGTGAAGGGCAGCTAACTATCACTCAATGGTTTACTGTTGTACTGTACAGATCACCCATCTGCATAGAACTATGCATATCCACTAATACTACCTAAACACTAACTATATACCTGTGGGTGCCTTCATTACGAAATTCATCTCTTGATTGATAAGGAATGAGTTATTTGAAACGCAAATGAAATAAACAAACCTAACTGGATCTTCATTCAAAGAATTTGACTAGCTAAAATTTGAACTTGAACGAATTTGAGACTATTTTTGTCAGTGAACAATATTTTGATTCCAACGGTGCTCTTAGTGACCTCATTCGATTCTGAATATTCAATATTTTAAACTGGTGGAAAAACAATTTATATTGGGAATTTTTGATCTGGAGCGTTTTGAAAATGTTAAACACTATTATTCACCCCTTAGAAGTGACTGACGGCAACCAAAAACTTGCGGCACAATTATTAAATCTAAAATTCGGTCTATGAAGTAAATTTCATCAAAAGTATTCCATAGTATGCTGTACGGCGGATGGAGGGGAACATTTTCATTCGATTTTGGTTTTTACATATACGTACCTTAAAACGTGTTCAAATTTTGATGGGGGCTAATTCTCTCGCCTTCCTCGATTCCAAAGGTTTATTACCTATAACAAATAATACACTACAAATTGAGTTGATTTGAAATAAGTATTGAAGAACGTAGGTCATTCTTCTAACCAACAGAGAAAAGTGACAAAATTCAACACAGTGTGTTTATCTATGTGGGAGGGAGATAACTTGTGTAATGCTGCATAATTTGCTGTCATATTCGCCATGATCTAATCGGAAAGCTATTATTAGGAGAAGAGACTGATTGAAAAACGTTGGTATTCATATTCCTTAAACATCCTCCTAAAACAGGTTGTTTTTCACCGTTCAACGATCACGTAGCTATTTTTCCTCAATCTACTGCAATGTATCAAGAGTATGAGTTTGATGGACCAGTCCTTCTGAGATATATAATAAATCTCTGGTATAAATATTTTCATGGTATATGAAGTACTTAGTGATTATTTGGTACGAAAAACACCTGACTTAGCTTGTCTCAGCGAAGCTCACTGGTTGCTGTTTTCAATTTCTTATTCATCCACGGCACTTCAATCTTCATGCTCTCGAGATAGATCTGGTCATGTTTTTCTGTTTTCAATTATTCTAACAGTATAGCATAAATAAACAGTTTAAATGAAAGCCTAATTTATTGAATGAAAAAAAAATACAGTTCTAGGACAAATTTGATTGATACACAAACAAGGAACTGGTTACTCTGTATCTGAGTCTATCATTGGTATGAATGATGGCGATGTTTTCAAAATCTCAGCGTCAGCCATTCTTGAGGCAAATATTTGTCAAAAACAGAGAGTTCTTTCAGCATGCATAGTGGCAAAAACGAAAATTCGATACAAAAAGTCGTCCACGAGGCACAAGTCGGGCTGAGGCGTCGCAGATATAAGTTACTAATATGGATGTGATCGATCAATAAGGAATGTCGTCCGCTCATAAGCCCCACGAGCCCGCGGACCTAAGACCTAATGGCCGAGCTTGAGGGACCACACGCAGATGATGCACGAGGCGGTGCGTTCAAATGACAGCAATGAGACAGGAGGTACAAGACACTTTGAGCAATCCCCAGCAAGATCGTAAGGCAAAAGGGCGGTCTTGCACAACTGGACTCCGGTGGGGCCTTTGATATGATCGCGACTGGGATAGTCAGGAGGCTTCCTTGTAGTACTACGAGCCGAAGAATTTTTTTTCGATTCGGGCGGGTACAGGAACAACCTTTAGCGAGGAAGGGCGTGAGGTCGAACTCTGCTTTACACGAGGTCGGCTTTGAAGAATCAGTCCGCATTTGTCGGTTCTTTGGCATTTGAAACCAGAACTTCACAAATTTATTGATGCCGATCGGAACCGAACATAAGAGACAAGATCCTACAAATTGTTAACTAATTATGTAAGAAAAGCTATCAATAACATTGCGTTTTCGACTTCTCGTGTTACTGACATGATGAGGCCAAGGTTGCGGAACCGGGGAATTTACCGGGAGTATTTAGGGCGCCTCTCAGAAAGATTTGGGCTTCCTCTAAGGTGGAGGAGGACTACACTCAATGGAGGGAAAAGACATATGCCAAATGGGTGAGGCACATAGCTTCCTCGTATCCATAACCCGATTGTATAGATGATCCGATGCATTGTAACTAATATACAAATATCAATCTCTAGTTACTCTGACTTCCCAAATAAGGAACCATCTACAAGTCAACCCGCACAATCTCAGAAAATTCAATCTAATTCGGAAGATAATGTAGAAGTTATCGCTCTTAGAAGGATTTTACGTTTGCGCATGTGCAGAGACAGTAGCCGGAGAGGTAATTTTCAGGGGGGACTATCTACACCCCATTTCGAACAGTCCCTGACAATTTCATCAAAATCAAAAACAAAGATATCAGAGAGCACAATAACTATATATATTGCAGTATGAACTATGCCAATAACTATATAAAATAAAATGAAAATATATACATCAACCTCGTATAGTTTTGCTTGTTACAAGGATTTTATGACATACGGATACACAGGCAGACCCGGAACAAAAATTGTCCAGGAAGGCCGAAAACGTAATACGCGAGTGGAAGTTTTGATTTCAGAAAACTTTTATCTCCAACCTTGAAAACTGAGAACAGTGTTTCTGCTTCCTTGGCTGTCTCGGTAGCAATAACCGCATACAAATCCGTTTCAGACTAATCTGAATCCAAATCAGTGAAGAAAACCAGTCGTATAGTAAAATGATCATAGTCATAGACCATCATAATCATTATTAAAAATATGATAATTTATGAAATTTCCGTTTTCAGCACAAAACTTCTGATGTTAGTACGATTTGAGAAAATAAAAATTGTTAATATAAAACAATTCATATAAATAAAGAAAACCTGCGTATATTTGTTGCACTCAAAAGGAAATGGGTTAGCTTTTAATCCTAGTCCAAAATGCATCAAAATCTCTTGCACTAATATCTCTTAAAACTATCCACTTCGTTGCTTGATGTTCATCAGTTATCACCACACTAAACTCCTTATCATCTCCTAGATGAGCTTTGCCACAATCCTGATTTGGGGCAGATAGTGGATCAATGTTATATCCAGTTAAAAGGTAAATGCCATAGAGTAAAATCCACCCCAGAGAGAACATCTTCTGAACTCATTTTAGTCTCTCACTGTATGTAAATAAAAATGTTAAATTTATTTCTGAACAAAAGGAACAGATTTATTTCATCACAGGTTCAAAGTTTATCTCTTGTTTTGGTTCAAAAAGCATAAATAATTTATCACGTCCTTTGGACTTGTTCGTCAAAAGTGATTAACCCGTCGGGTACCGAGTGGGGTGACTCAATCACGCCAGGGGTCCAAATTTTCCGAGTTTTATGTCAATGCAGGCCAGTATGGGCATGAGGTTTTTTGTATTTGCTCATTAACACTCTACTTGATAAAAAAATTCATCTGCAGTGCAGAAAACTCACTTCGAGGCCATTAAAACACGAAGTTGTACCCGTGCCACTCGGTATTGGGTGTACCAAGAAAAAGTACCTCTTTGACATGTTCGCGCAGCTTTTAGTTGTTTACGAATATGTGCAAAGTTAATTTCATTTCTCTTCATCCTTATAGTTGCTTAGTAACATTTGCCAATAGGTCCTTACTAACAGTCTAAAGTTAATTTCATTGGTGAGCTGAATTTCATTCGTTCATTGGTCTTGAGTTTGAAAAAAAAGTGATATTGATATGTTGAATTTGTAAACTTTTCTGTGTTAATGAATTAAAAAAAAAATCTGTTGTATTAAATACAATAGAAAACATTTTTATTTTTATTTGTTTAAAAAATTTTTTTAAATAATTTTTTATATGTTCAATTGAAAATTAAAAGTAATTTATTTTGTATAATTAAAAGTTTATACATTTGTATTTTATTATCATCTAACAAGCGTAATCATTGAAATACTACTAGGTAAAAGGCGGGGTAGCACTTGGTAGCAGGCGTTGCCCAAGGGGAGTTGGTAGCGGATGGGTAGCTCCAAATTAGAAAAAAACCGATTAGGAGTGCATTTTTGATTTGGTTCTGCAAAGTAAACTGGCTTTTATTTAGAACACACAGTTGATAAGTGGTGGTTATTTTGCATAACTTTTAATCTTCCGTTTCCTTTCACGGTTCTTGAAATCTGGTTTCTATATTTCCTTCTCTCGTCTTAACAAAAAAGATGGGTTTATGGTGAGATACATCATACTCATAACATCTATACTGCAAACCACGTAGGTTTTATCTCACGAATTACCTATTATGTTTCATTCAATAGGCAGATTATTCAAACCTACAAATTAATCGTAAGTGATGATTTTACAATATCAGTATAAATAAAAATAATTTAATTTTCATTGTGGATTCATTAAAAGATTTATTTCATTCTGAATAAACCTTTACTGTTTACCTAAGTGCGAAAATGGTTGTAATTCTGAGGAATGTACTTGCATCTCCACCATTATAGAGAAACATTGATGCCTGATTTGATGATCCCATCTCTCTAACCATGACACTTCAAACGGAAGAAGAAAGAAGTTGGCGTTTTCCTAGTCACGAATATATCAATCCGAACTCTCCCTTTTCGTGAAAAAAATTTCTCTTCTCCTTCGTGTAGACCCCATTAACATTTCACGTCAAAATATTAATGGTCGATGACGCAAAAACGACGGTGGCTCCACTTGACCATAGGGGCCCGGAGTATTCAAATGACTCCGTGGCGGATTTATGGTCCTTAATAATCAAGTGGAGTCGTGTCGAGGCGACGAAGGGCGAATCACAATAATAATACGAGTGGAGATGAAGACGGTTCGAGGGACCCACATCGGGTGATTTTTATCTGGTCGATCGAACGGAACTGCTTCTCATGAGGTCTTTTTTCGAATTGAGGCACCCGATAACCTAATAACTTCTGTTGCTGATGGCTGTTCCACGGATACCTGCGATAAGAACATTTCTAACAACCACCTAAATCCAATCAAAAAGGAAATGAAAAAAAACCGTGAAATTCTTCTAGGTAGACCATCAAATTAATAAATTTTGTATCGCCCAAAAATATGGAACAATATTAATAATTTCTCTAAATTATTGAACAATATTACGTTATAACCCAATTCAGTAAATTAGTAGTATAAGTTTATAGGTCGAAAAGACCAACCGTTATAACTTCTGACCAGGAGGATGACGCTTTGTGACCGGAAAATGATTCACGGACCATCATGAAATCAGCATTTTAATATTCACAAATTTGGCATCCTAAAAAGTTAGCTGGAAGGTAACATTATTGCTAAAATAACACCAATCTCGCAGTGTTTGGCTCAGATATTCATGAGCAACACAAATTTTGAGACGGAGTTTCGTGACATAAAGTCGAAAAATATAATGACTGCTACAAATAAATCAAATAACAATAATAATAGAAATGAAATGAAGTAAATTAAAATTTTGTGTGGACAAATTTGATTTACGATGGAAAACTTGACACAGAATTTTAGTTTTTGAAACTATTTGTGAGAATAATAGGAATGCATTGTATCTAGTTGTGTTTATGCCGTTCAATTCCTTGGTCTTACTTATCTACCCTGTCAATCTAGTAGGAACAGCGAAAGGCACGGAATGAGCGCATAGCCATGAACTTAAACCAATCAAAGATTGTCATTCCTGTTCACGTTACCTGTTTTCTTCCCGACGTTGTTGAGTTATATAAAATATATGACTAAATTTCATGATAGAAGGACTATTGCACAGTGTGTAGGAAGGGTCATCTCTCACCCGGATTCCCCAACGGTGGGCGTTTAGATAGTCGTGATTGGCAATCGATCAGACTGATGCAACTGACTGACTTGAGCAGCCCTGGCAAAATGACACGATAGTCGACTTCATTAGGTATCAGATAGGAATCTCTGCAGGAGTACTTCGTGGGGTCACCACTAGCGACTTGCTCTTCTTTTACATGAATGTTGGTCGTCTTTCCACTAATGTTCTGTTTTAGTCTATTTAGTTTTCTTTCTAAGATGCCCTCTCCGCCGCCAATAGGTACTAAGGGGATATTTTTTGTTCAATCGACTTCATTAGGTATCTGTTAGGAATCTCTGCAGGAGTACTTCGTGGGGTCACCACCAGCGACTTGCTCTTCTTTTACATAAATGTTGGTCGTCTTTCCACTAATGTTCTGTTTTAGTCCATTTAGTTTTCTTTCTAAGATGCCCTCTCCGCCGCCAATAGGTACTGAGGGGATATTTTTTGTTCAATCGACTTCATTAGGTATCAGATAGGAATCTCTGCAGGAATACTTCGTGGGGTCACCACTAGCGACTTGCTCTTCTTTTACATAAATGTTGGTCATCTTCCCACTAATGTTCTGTTTTAGTCTATTTAGTTTTCTTTCTAAGATGCCCTCTCCGCCGCCAATAGGTACTAAGGGGATATTTTTTGTTCAATCGACTTCATTAGGTATCTGTTAGGAATCTCTGCAGGAGTACTTCGTGGGGTCACCACCAGCGACTTGCTCTTCTTTTACATAAATGTTGGTCGTCTTTCCACTAATGTTCTGTTTTAGTCTATTCAGTTTTCTTTCTAAGATGCCCTCTCCGCCGCCAATAGGTACTGAGGGGATATTTTTTGTTCAATCGACTTCATTAGGTATCTGTTAGGAATCTCTGCAGGAGTACTTCGTGGGGTCACCACCAGCGACTTGCTCTTCTTTTACATAAATATTGGTCGTCTTTCCACTAATGTTCTGTTTTAGTTTATTTTGTTTTCTTTCTAAGATGCCCTCTCCGCCTTCAATAGGCACTAAGAGGATATTTTTTGTTTGATCGGCATTATGTGAAACTAGACATAATCTAGACACATACAGATTCAGACATACACATATTGTTCAGTACCTACTCCGAACACCTAGAATCCTTTATTATCTGTTTTATAATTCAGCGCCATTCTATTTGGCCTATTACTTTTATCGATTTCTTGAATCGCGAGTGACTGGTGCGATTGTTAATCGTGGTGATGTGAAGTCATGCGAACACGTCGCTGCGCAGTCGTTGCGATCCATCAGTCTCTATTGTCTCTTTCTATGAACAAGCTCCATGAATTGAAGGTCTTCAGAATCCTGAAATTCACTTGTTTATTGGATCGCCAGCCTTCCGAAACACCGCTTTCCAGATTCTATGGTCAGCTTATATCACCTACACATCAGCATTACAACGGATCCTGTGAGTATCCCGTATATTTCGCCATCCAAGTCCAACTTTCTAGTCCAACAAGGCCTATAATGGAACCACGTTTTCTTTGTTTTCCTGTTTGCAGTTGTGCCGAAATATACGAGGAAGGAAATCAATTCCACATCCATATTCAGATTCGCATCCAAAAGACGCCAACAGTTCTGCACTTTCAATTTCCTGTATGGAACATTCCGAGTGTTCTGTGTCTACGTGGGTTCCTGGAAACAGTTGAATTTACTCGAATTTCGGAGGCTTCCCTTGATTTCGACGCTATTGATCCGATTAAGAGTCAATCGCCTAGTTGTCATTTCTGCAGGACTCTGAAACGACTCGCCTCTTCGGTGGCTCAACAGCAAGGACTGAGAACGGAGACCCGATCATCCGGAGTTCGATTCCCGGTCAGAACTATCCGATTTTATAATTTTAAACCTATTTTTTTCTATTTTTTACATCCATTTACTCTCATTAGAAAGGAGCTCCTTCTAGGAATTTATTTTGTTTCTTGCATTTAATTTCAATCTACTCGCAAATTTATTAAACTTACTCGAAGTTTGGGATAAGAGCTTTTTATTAAACCCTTACTCCAACATACACTTATTTCCACCAATCATTATAATTCCGCTTGAATCTATATTTATGTGGGATCATTAAGTCTCCCTGGATTATGTGTGGAATAATTCGAGTACGAGTACCAGTGTAAGTGTCCTTCTTTATTGTTATTTATCCATAACTATCAGCTGATATTGCAGTCTTTCTGCCTTTTAAACTCCCACGACTACCAGGTGACGTCTCCATGGACGTCTTCAGGTCTTTTCAGAAATCAACATCTCTCCGGTTCCCACATCGCACTGAGGTTTTTAAAAACCCTTTCACTGGTCGGTGGGACACTCGCACAGGTTGCTCTGAGCTTTGGTTGCTTCGTTTCCACCTGCCGTCCACGACGAATCCTTAGCAGTTCCCACGACACCACCTGCTCCGCCAAATAACCAGCTTCTCCCTTCGTCGCCGGAAGCCCGTGGGTTCATGACCCAATATCCGTCCCGATCTAGATTCTGTGACACTTCGTCGCTCTCGATAAAAAAAACTTGGAGCTCCACCTGTGTCTAATCGACCGCAATAGTTACGAATCATGGGATTTTGATGACTTTTGGTGATAATTGTCCTTTCCACGGTCATTCCTAACGTTTCATTGGTGTGCATTATCCGCTGAAAAAAAGTCTGCCAAGTGGGTGTGGCACATAGCTTTCTTGTATCCATAACCCGATTATATAGATGATCCGATGCATAGTAGTTAATCTCAAAACACCAATCTCTAAGTACTTTTCACAACCCTCATAGGGGACCATCTACACGCTAATCTGGACAATCCTAGAAAATTTCATCAAATTCGGATGAAAGATGTAAATTTTATGGCTGTTACAAGAATTTTTACGTTTGCGCATGCGCAGAGGCTTCTGTAGATTTTAAGGCCTTGATTTTCATAGGGGACCGTTTACACACCAACCCGCACAATCCCTGAAAATTTCATATAAATCGGACAATAACTTCGTATAGTTATACGCGTTACAAGTAATTCATGACAGACACACAGAGACAGACAGACACACAGACACGGAACCAAAATTGTTCAGAAAGGTCTAAAACGCAAAACGCGAGTGAAAACTTTGATTTTGGAGAATTTTTTTCCTTCGTCCTTGAAAAGTGAAAACAAAGCTTCCGCTACCTTGGTAGACTCGGAAGCAAAAAAATATCGTTGGCTTTCATCCTTTCCAGCTCACAGATCTGGTAACTTACAACAATTCACGTGAGGAACAGTTTGGTCGTTTAGCTTCTGTGTCAATCCAAGGAAGCTGAAGTGTTGTACTCATTTTCGGAAGGTGAGGACGTACAAATTGGTGGAAGAAATATTATGCCCACCCCCCCCCCCCGCCCATCACGAAAACGTTTCCAAGTTAGATGGGTAGTATATCGCCTCCATATAGAATAATGGACAAATATAACGGTTGACTGTAAACATGATTAAATAATACATAGAGCAGAGCCATTTATCACGATATGGAACTGGCTGTCAGTAGGTGATAAGGTTCTAATTTCCGTTCTTACACGATTTACCTTTTTTTTAAATCTTGTTTTTATACCAGTTTGTTAGTTTGTCACCAAACTCCTGCAGTAACCAAAATTATTATACAGAAATTAACTTATTACCTAATAACGATTACATCCACAGGAATTTCCACTTGACGGTTTCATAATTCGGGAGATTTGAAATTGCATTCAATACAAGTTTAGGAGCGATTTTCGGTTTATTTTTCAAATTATGTACCTTTGAAATTAACCGAGGAAAAAAAATAAGCCCTCCCTCAAAATTCGTTGGCTCAAGGTACGTAGAATCCAGAAATCTCGTCCCTAGGGCCGGCGTCGGGTGAATCGTGGGCGTCCTCCACACCTATTTGATTTGTATATTTTTTATTATTATTTTTTTTTATGGTGTGTCCCCTCCGTCACTTGAAGACTATTTGTCCCAAAAAAGGGACAATGGCAAAGGTGTGTTTTTTGCAGGAGAATGATCATTACAGAAAATAATAAACCTTTGTGTCATAATTTGCAGTGTTTTTTGATTTCGAAATGGTTTTCAACACCGGACACATTATAAGAATTTTTGTTTTTATTTTTGGGTACATGTTTCGGCGAAACATCGTCTTCTTCATAGGCCTAAAACTGGTCTGGGGATCATACCATGTTTGGAGGTTTTTGCATTTATTTTATTGATTAAACAAAAACAAGGTCGGTATTCAAATTTTGAACACCGATCTTGTTTTTGTTTTCTGTATCCATTCAATGTTCTCCTTCTCTTTTCATTTTATTACAAGCCAGGTAAATTGCATTGATCTGGAGGTGATACCTGTTGGTGAGTTCTAAAATTGTAATTTTTTTTTTTTTTTTCAAGGAGAAAAGTGATTTTTTTGGAATATGCGAATCACTGTGGAAAATCAAATGTTTTATGACACCTAAATTGAATCATTCTAATCGGAATTATCTTATTTATTAGATTCATCAAATGGTGTGCTCCATTACTGGTACTTATAAATTAAATAATGCAACAACCCATGGTATGATTCCCAGACCAGTTTTTAAAGGCTGATGAAGGCAACGAAAAAATTGTGGAAAACGGAAAATTGTGGTACTACTTATCCCCGGCAATCTCAACTGTATTCTCCTCCAGGCCATTTGGAAGGACCAATGATTCTAGGCGTTCTAGGGATGTAGTCTACGAGTAAGACGTGGGCTTTTCCCCGACTATTGGCATCTCCTAGGTACAATCAAGAATAGGTCGTCATCTCCTAGGTTTCATGAAATTCGGAAAAAATCGTACCCACAATTGAAAGTTCAAATTCAACAATATGGTCACTCCATTCACCCATCAACAAATTATGATTTAACCCTAGAATGGATACGCCTTTCCGTACCCCCACTGTTGGAAACGCTCCGAGTCAGAATGACTCCACTCAACTAATGGTGTTCTTAGTTCGTGTTGACCCGATTGTTTAAGCAAATGAATAGTAGAGAGAATATGGACTGGAGATATTTATTGATCAATGAAAAATTCCAAGAAAAATTCATAAAATTAGGAAAGAAAAGAATTGTCATCATATAGGTATTGTACAAAAAATGTCTAAGTTAAAAGGGCTCAAATTTCCGAAACGCCCTATCTCAAAAACTTTTGAATTAAAGGTTTTTTTTGTCGATTTAAAATAGTATTGAATTTTCAGAATCGAATGAGACCACCCAGAGCTTGGTACGACAAACCGTTCGCTTCCTATGAGAACTTAAGGATAGAACTTACGATAAATCAGAAACACGAGTGTGAATCGCAAGAGAAAACTCATCTCCTTTCGAATTTTAGTGCCAAAATGCTATCGTTGTTCGTTTCTTGAGTTACCAGTAATCAAATTTCCTAATGAAGGCTGCCACAACTCCTCATTTCTTCGAATTATGCATCGAACATGTATTATGATTTAACGATGTGGGAGAGTATTAGTGAATAAAGGTTGGTTTCACTCATAAGGCTGTCAGTAGGATTGAGAATGATGCACGGAGAAAGCTGGTGAAAAATGATTGTTGGATTCCAATAATGGAAATCCGTGGTGGATTGTTGATATAGGTACCTTCACCTCCGGATGTAATCGCACAATTTACAAATCTACGCCACCACACGCGAACTCTAACGAGTATGAATTCCCCAAGAGACAGGTTCGTAACGTAAGAGGCTCCCAGCCCCAAGAGGCATATGGCTCTCCTAATCTCCGGATCGGATCAAATGCTCGGCGGGTGAAGTATTATCAGCAATAAACCTATCAGCGGAAGGCTCAGGGGTAGGAGATATGGTCTTATAGACTGAGAGAAAGAAAATGTTTGAAAGGAGCACCGAGTTATGCTTCGGTCTCCTCTTACAAGCCCTGCATGTACGCCAGGCGCTAAGTGGAGTGCATAAAGCTCTAACCCCGCGGTCGGCCTGGGGAAGGCTCCCGTTAGGATCGTGTCCGCACAATAAAACAATACAAATCAGAATACAAGCCGAGATAAGAGTAGGTATAACTAAGCCTTAAGATATGTCGCCCGGGCCCCTTGTCCCGAGGCAGATAGAGTTGTAACTGGCCCGAGTTGCCATCTCATATCTCCTCGACGCTTGATATATCACTATATTTATAAACCTCTTTTAGGTTGTGCCTAAAGGTCACCGTGGTGGGGGCGATCTCGCACTTATTGCTTCAAAAAGAACCAAACTCATTTTGCATAAGCGCTTGAAGCGAACACTGCCCGGCGCTAATTAACATGGCGGTTAGCTGGCCATAAAACAAGAGCAGGCCACAATATCTTTATTCAAACATGATCATTCCCTCCTGTCGAACGCAACAAATTCGACCTGCTTAATAGGCATTATCCCTTTCACACCTTGTTTAAAATGTGCATCATACCTCGAGGGCAAGAATGTAGAACAAGGAACCGTTCTAAGTGAAGCACCAACAACGGCTTCAGGCTCTACGTAGATCACGTCTCAGTTAATAAGGATCCATACTTTATTTTATGTCCTGATCGGGTACGTTATATTAAACTGAGAATGGAATTCTATTAACGTATTTTCAAACACAAACCTACACAAAAATTCCCATCCCATGATGATTGTATTCGATTCCTCTTATTGGTTGCAGATGATTTCAAGAGGAGGTGTGAAATCTCAAGAAGAGCGTTCTGATGAAGACTCATAAACTATTGATTGACTGCATCACATCAATTGAGGATGAACGACTCCATTTTTTGTTACTTCCTTACAGAGGTTTGAAGTTTTGCGTTCTTACAAAAAAAAAAAAAAAAAAAAAAAAATGGAAATTATTACACAAAGGTTTATTATTTTTCTGTAGAGATCACTCTCTCTGCTTTGCCATTGTCACATTTTTCTAAAACCAACCAACCGTAGGTAAGTACCACTTACCTATCTACTGTACACTTTTAACCTTCAAAATCAAGTTTATTTGGAAGAGATAAACGCTTCACACTCGATTCGAAAAATAGCAAGTAGTGGTTTCTTCATTTATGGAAATTTGGTCACTGATTGCTAAGGAAGAAAAACTGAATACAACTCGAAAAAACGAACAACGATCCCATTTCGGTCTGCTAAAATTTAACGGAGATGATTAGAACTCTTAGGTGATTCACATTCGCGATTCTTATTAACATGTTTAATGTTTTAGGGCTGGTTTATCATAATTTCGCCCCTTAAGTACTCGTTGGGAGCGAACGGTTTGTCCTACAGAGCTCCAGGTGGTCACTCACATTTTTAAAAAAGCTACAAATTATTACACGATGGTTAATTATTTTTCTATATTGATCACTCGTCTGCAAAGCCACCAACCATCCAACATGAAGAAAAACATCGATCGCATTTCGGTCAGCTTTAATTTGAGCGGAGATTAGGTCTCTTTTGCGATTCACACTCGTGTTTCTGATGTATCGTACGTAAAACCCTTAAATTCTCGTAGGGAAAGAACGGTTTGTCCTACAGAGCTCCGCGTGGTCTCAAAAAATTCTATAGAATCTTAAATTGATGGAAAAACAATACCTTTCATAAAATTTTTTTGAGTTAGGGCGTTTTCAAAATACATTGTTCGACCCTTAGAAGTGACCTGCATCAACCAAAATCTTCGGGGCACAACTAGAGTCCAAATAGAGCCTACATACCAACTTTCATCAAAATCGGTCGATGCTAAATGGGCAAAGTGCCGCGTACAGCGGACGGCGGACGGACGGCCAAATTTTTATTTGATTTTTGGATTATACGTACCTCGAAACGTAAACCAACCAATTTTGAGGGGGGTGTTAAAAATGTTTTTCTTTTTTGGTCGATTCCAAAGGTTTATTATTGAAAATAATAAACCAAAATTCGATACTATTTCAAATTAGTGAAAAAAAACCCTTTATTTCGAGAGTTAAATTTTTTTTCGCTCGATTCCAATGGTTCATTATTGAAAATAATAAACCAAAACAGACCGACCTCAAAAGTAATGGTAATTGATCGGTAATCCTCCAAAAACGGGGGAAAAACAGTCATATTGTATTCAGATATATTGGTACGCATTGAAGTCGCTGCCCTGCCTATCTTTAGACACATAGGTACTCTGTATCTTCTACTTACGTATCCTTTCATTCGCAAATGTACATATTCATACTACATACATGCTTCCACACCGTGTATGAGTATATTGCTATTCGTTTCAAATTTTGGGTGGGTGTGGGAGGGTTTGAACGTTAATTTGGAAAATAACGTTTCCGAAGGTTCCGACGTATTTTGATGTCCACCGATTGAATAAACAATCATAACACACAGTAATTCCCCTGTAACGTTGAGTTACCTTACAGGTTTTGAATCAGTTTCCTTTTCCTAACTGAACTAAATCCCTCATACTTGGTGGGGAAACTTTCCTCCTTCAACATCCATGAACTCTGAACTGGGCCCAAAATGCGATCTTTTTGTTTCGATGGATATAATTTCAGGTCACTCAGTTATGCTAACAGCTAAAATACAAATTTGGTAATGTAGGTGCCAACAATTTTGGAAATAAAAGGTTAAAGTTGCTGGTAGTTACTGTCTATCAAATGGTACCTACTAGTAAAGGCAAAATCGAGCAGAAAAATGAAAATAATACGCCCGTTAATTTTCCGTTTTGTAATGATTTGCAGCATTTTCACGTAACATTATGGAGGACTCCGGAGAGGAGCGACGTAGGAAATCGGTCGAGGGAAGATACGGTCAGCCAATTAATCAGTCTGAAACCGAGTTGCCAGGTTGGTAGTTAAGGTGCCCTCGAAGCGAGACAGAACCTCATAGCCTGAGAGCTTGAGATGTTCCACTGCCTCACGATCCGCCGACTCCTAAGCCACACTCCCCCACAGAGCTGATTGAGACGTTATGAAATTAAGTCATGATTCACACGACCTCCCTTAATAAACACCTGTTTCCCTGCTAGCATTGACAAGGGCACTCACGGTCCAACCATTAGATCAAACTGCAGGGCCCTCGCGGAAGATTATTCCCGAAAGATTTATGTTTTTTACCCTCAAACTCGGGAAGGGGTTTATCGTGAGAAATAAGGCTATTTTCACGAACACGATCTCTCCTCCAGTATCTTATGAGATTATACCTACTGTCCGTTTCCCTAAATTATTGACTGTTACGCAGGGTTCAAGAGTGAAACCCCTTAAATTCTAAGACGAGGAGCTCAAATCATTATGTCTACGCTCCTCCTGAGCCTGTTGGTGCTCCCTGACGCAAGTTAGCAAATAGCATAAACTATGGAATCCAACGAGAGAATCGCGATTTCCAGGATTCAAATTACTACGTTGGTTCTCATAAACCATTTTCAAGTCTTTACTCATCTTACGATTTGGTGGTAAAGAGAAATCCCATGGGAACCTTACATGTAGAGCAACACATATTAGTCTGGCTTATCAACTTATATTAGTATCTGAAGAACTTTACACTTGAGGTGACTCTAACAGCGAAACTTTTCCTAACAAAAACCCTTATTCTGATAATATCAGATCTTCATATTATGAAGCATTCCTTCTTCTAGAACGTTGATGTCCTTTGAGAACTTCACCCATTGAAGAAAGATGACTTGTAATGAACTGAATATTGTTTTGCTACAGAATTGTTATGTTTACCTTGTCACCATGGTAACTGAGACAAACCGATTATCAAATAATGGACAAAGAGATCATTCTGTCTGTGTTCTTAATCGATGAAGTTGTTATTCCTATTTCTATATTTTCCATGATTGATTGTGAAAGTGTCAGGAAATAATCTACTGCGCCAAAATGTAGATTATTTCCTAACACTTTCATAATCAATCATGGAAAATACAGAAATAGGAATAAAAACTTCATTGACTAAGAACACAGAATGATGTCTTTATTCATTATTTGATAGTCAGTTTGTCTCAGTTACCATGGTGACAAGGTAAACATAACAATACTGTAGTAGAACAACATTCAGTTCGTTACAAGACATACACTCATTCCGAAGTCATAAGCCAACAAAATGTTTCACATAACGCATTTCTTGATTTTTTTTTCTTTTTCACATTTTCAACATATTATATTTTGATAACAAAGAACAACAACATGGAAAAAAGCCGCCATTCCAAAAGCGAGCTTGCTGCGAGGTGGCAACCAGCAACAACACGAAAAATGCATACAACTCGATCTTGAAGCCACTTAGGTGAAGCCGACCATCGAGCTCTTCTCCCCCAGATTATGTTACCAGAGCAGATGGTGGCGTAGTCATATTTATTTCCAATTTCATTTATCAAGTTTGGGAGTTACAGCTATTACCAACCAACCTAACATTCAGTTAATAGCATTAATACATTTTCAGCATCCATTGAGTGGAAATGACGAGTAACACGTTCAGCACCTCCACTGATTTGTCAGCCTCTAACTCTGAAAGTTCTAGTTCCACTGCTCGACGCTAGGACGAAGCAGAAGACTGAGGAACATCATCTTGTTCCATTCACACCATAATATTGGGCTAAGAGTACTGGGCGATTCACTCTCGTACTGCTGGATACTCATCGTCTATACGATCACAAAACGATCGAAAAAATTGAATCACTTAGTAAATGGATTATTATTTTTCTGATTACATCACCTGCCACAAGTAACACAGTTTTTTCCATTATTAGAATCTACCATACTATCATGCAAGGTTCCATATCAACTTAATTTTGATAGAAATAACCCATCTAACAACAAAATTCTAGGTTGCTAAGGAAACACAACTTATTTATATGAAACTAACCGAAGCAAGAACACTGACCTGAAAAGAACACGGCTTTTCTTTTATCAGTACCAACCTACCATATTTGTGCTCAAGGCTCACTATCAAGTTCATTTTGACAGAAAGTACCTACCTGCGGTATATTCTCATCATTTGCGATTCACACCCGTGTTTCTACTTTTTCGCTCCTCCTAACTTCAAAACCTCTTGGGAAACTAACGGTTAGTCCTGCAGAACTCTGTATGGTCTCATTCAATTCTAAAACTGCAATACCATTTTAAATTGACGAAAAAACAATAGGTGGTACCTACTTTCTATCAGACATTTTCGAGCTAGGGCGTTTTTAAAACATCAACATACCAAATTTAATAAAAGTCGGTTCATGTAGGGAAAGATGGCGGACAGACGGAAAAATGCTTATTCGATTTTTGGATAGTGCTACGTACCTTGATTTGTAAACCATAAAATTCTGAGTGGGAGTGGGTTATATAAAAAGTTTCCTCGTTCGATTCCAAAGGTTCTATATTGAAAATAATAAACCAAAAATTAAAAGGTGAAAAACAAAGCCGAGTGTGGCCCGTTTTTGGTTTATTATTTTAAATAATAAACATTTGGAATCGAGCAAAAAAAATGTATCCCGTGGATTATGTAGCACGATTATTATTTTACCCATTAAGGTAGATATAATAAATTATATGAAGCTATACTTCAAATGATCGTAAGAAGATGTAAGCAAGAATATTGTTAGAACTCCCCCGCCGTTACACGAACGGTGATTTCAAATCTACCGCCTCAACCCCCTAGACCCAGTTCTGAAGCGCCCTGATAGAGGTCATCGCTACTGCCGGTTCTCACCCTGATTAAAAGCCATTTCCCGATTATCCGTAAACCGGATTATAAGAACCAGTGCGAGTAAATTTCAGTACAATAGACGAACATTAAATTATACCGATTAAGTTTACTCCCCCGAAAGTACTGAATTCAGAGCGACATCGTTGCGCACCCAGTTCTACCCCACTCCGCCATCTCTCCTTAGTCCAGGCTGAACTGTCGTATCATTTCAGTGCTGCTTACATCCCGTTTTGTACCGCTGTTTTATCCGTATATTATCCCAGTCTTATAACGATAATTGCTGTACTTATTCCAGCGCATCCAGTGGTGAATAAACATATGAAACAACAAAATTTGAGATAAATATTTAGTACCTATTTGGTTTAAATAAATCTGTTGTTGTTTATTTTCTTTCTATCGTGTGAAGTAAACCTCTTTGTCATCTTCGATCAATCCGGATGGCTCGAGGTGTGATTCTGATGCGGTCTGATCTTAGTATTTGTACCAAAACCCGTCGAAGGAACATCACTCATTTAGCTGGGTAGAAATCTATAAATCGTACCTACAACAAGCATTACAATATCTTGAAAAAAGCAAAACATTTGAGATAATAATAATAATAGTTTCATTCACTGAATCATTCAACGTGTTCTCAGCAACGTAAAGGAGATGGTAGAGGAAATTTACAGCATCTCATTTGCCTCTCTGAAATTCCGAGTTTACCGCTGTGTAGTTCTTGAATCTATAGATTTCTTGTGATAAATACGAATTTCTA
Organism: Apolygus lucorum; assembly: GCA_009739505.2. Lineage (NCBI taxonomy): Eukaryota > Metazoa > Arthropoda > Insecta > Hemiptera > Miridae > Apolygus > Apolygus lucorum. The sequence goes on along the minus strand of CM019176.2, from coordinate 79,640,804 downwards.
TCTATTCCAACATAATTAATGATTTTTTTTTCCAGTCAGATTCGGTTGGAACACTTGTTTGGTCGGAAACCTGCCATATCACATGACCACTATATAACACGCCGATCCATAAATTCACATTAACCGTGTATCCCGGCCCACTCCTACGCCGTTTATGATAATTCTAATCTCGGTTATATGTCCCAAACTAGAGTGGTGGCTCCAATAGGATTTACTTATTCAAATCTAATTCACGTTGGTGGTCCCGTAACCGTCGACCTTGGGATTATATCTACTGGTCAGTCTTCCTCTCCAACACGTTCAATTCTGGTTATCAAAGTTGAATTCCATTACGAAATGTGTCAGTTCGCTCTATAACACTCGTTTTATGATCAAACTACGCCAGTTGCGAATAACTAACCAATAATTTTGTCCGTAGGATCTTAAATTAATACAGTGTTATCTAACCTACGATAAAGTATGCCCATGGGTCTCCATAAATTATTGTAACCTGTACAAGTTATGATCAACTTGCAGATTGGTTTGAATGAATGAAAAAAAACGCTTGCATACGAGTCTGCAACACATTGAAACCTTTTCATGCCCCCCCCCCCCTCCCTCCATGACCCCTCCGACACATGAACTACATACCTCCCATAAACTACTAATTCAACTCAGCTGATCTGGTAATATCAAACTGTAAAGTACCTAGCTAACTGTAAAGTACCTACCTGTAAAGTACCTAACAACTTCACTTCTGATGGTCATAATCATCATTGTGGGGACAATTTTCGTTAGCAAATTTCGTTAGCAATTAATTTCGTGATGATTTATTTTTATGTGCCATATGAAAGACATGAAAATGTCAAAACGTCGATCGTATTTCGGTCAGCTATAATTTGGATATACATGGATACGGTGTTGCTACCTACAGGTAGGTAGGTAGGAATCAATGGCCGGTCTCCTTTAGTTATTACGAGGCAGGAACCATCACCGTTGTTGCTAAGGCGAGCGTTTTGTATTGCAAAAATGTGTGAATTTCACTTTGAGAATTTCCCATTGTGAATATCAAGAAATAATGTCATCCACCGGAAGGTTAAAACGTCAGCGTCAGTCCCAAGGTCAGGCAAAGGAACAAGAACAATTAATAGAGTTGAACACGCCGTTCTCATCTACTTCAAAAGAGGAAATACTGGCCGATCCATCGCCACTGACAGCCATGCAGCAGTTTGGGTCAGAAGGAGATGCCTACTTCATCGATGCCTTAGACCAATCCACCTGGGCCAATAAGAAAGTGAGTAATGACCATTGAATGAAGTGATTGTCGACAACCACTTGATAGGTGTAAGAACTGGGAATACAGTACGTTCTGTACCTTCTTCGTACTAAACAATAACTTCTGCTCCACAGCTCGTCAATACTTTTTTGTTAGTGAACCTGAGGGATAACCTGCAGAAACAGCGTGTAGAAGCGGAGCGTGCTGTGAGGTGGCGAGACCAGCGTATTGCCTCTTTGTGCGCCTCCCTCTCCAAAGAAAAGGAATTAAGGGCTCAGAGCCTGAGGGTGCAGCGCTCAGCGGAGACTTTATTAAATTCATTGAAGTAGCATTTACCTTAATAATTTTATGTTTCATTTTTCAATAAAACAACAAATTTCGTGACGATTTTTTTTTTTTTGTATGTGCCATATGAAAGACATGAAAATGTCAATAAACCGTCGTTTTTCTATTGATTTGCGCACGTTTGTATTGTCACATACAAGAATGCGGATTATCGTGGTGAATCGTGCATTGATTCCATATTCGCCCGCCGTATCAATAACATCGTTAGTGTACGTTACTTAAACGCTAATACACGTTTGATAATCACCGTTGAACGTTCAGCAGTTCAGCGTCCAATCGAGGCTAAAGCGTATTCTACGTTTCTATACTCGTAGCAGCAGGCTCTAAATAAAAACATTCATCTGTCGCGGTAACACTGAGTAATGGGCGGTGATGAGAAAAGTATGAAAGCTGGGAGCTCGATTTTCGCCTCAGCTGATCTGGGAGCTCGATTTTCGCCTCAGCTGATCTGGGAGCTCGATTTTCGACTCAGCTGATCTGGGAGCTCGATTTTCGCCTCAGCTGATCTGGGAGCTCGATTTTCGACTCAGCTGATCTGGGAGCTCGATTTTCGACTCAGCTGATCTGGGAGCTCGATTTTCGACTCAGCTGATCTGGGAGCTCGATTTTCGACTCAGCTGATCTGGGAGATCGATTTTCGACTCAGCTGATCTGGGAGCTCGATTTTCGACTCAGCTGATCTGGGAGCTCGATTTTCGACTCAGCTGATCTGGGAGCTCGATTTTCGACTCAGCTGATCAGGGAGCTCAATTTTCGACTCAGCTGATCTGGTAATATCAAACTGTAAAGTACTTACCTAACTGTAAAGTACCTACCTGTAAAGTACCTAACAACTTCACTTCTGATGGTCATAATCATCATTGTGGCGACTTGGGACAATTTTAGTCGCAACAAATTTCGTGACGATTTTTGGTTTATTATTTTCAATAATAAGCCTTTGGAATCGAGCAAGAAAAAAAAAATTTTAACCCCCCCTCAAAATTTGATGTTTTACGTTTCAAGGTACGTAGAATACGAAAATCGAATAAAAAAATTTCCGTCCGTCCGCCGTACGCCGTACGCCGTACGCCGTACGCGGCACTTTTCTTAGTTACCATGGACCGATTTCGATGAAATTTGGTATATGGGCTCCATTTGGGGTCTAGTTGTGCCGCGAAGCTTTTGGTTGATGTAGGTCACTTCTAAGGGGTGGAAATTAAGGGTTGAAATTTTCAAGAGTGCCCTAGCTCGAAAACTCTCGAAATTTCACTAATTTTAAATAGTACTGAATTTTTAAAAATTTTTGAGACCACCCGGAGCTTTGTAGGGCAAACCGTTCGGTCCCTACGAGTACTTGAAGGTTTTCCTTCGATAAAACAGAATCATGAGTGTGAATCGCAAAAGAGGTCTAATCTCCGTTGAAATTTTTTCTGACTAAAATGCGATTGCTGTTCATTTCTTCGATTTGTATAGTTTTGCCTTCTGCGTAACCAGTAATCAAATTTCCATAATCAAAAGTCAATGGAGAATACTGAAGGCGCCTGAGTGGTCACTGATCAGCTGAGTGAGCTCCAAGGCCATTTCCTCTCCTGTTGAACGCAGGAACCTGAAATTTGAGAGGGCTGGTCAATTGAGAATGCTGAAGGCGCCTGAATGGTCACTGATCAGCTGAGTGAGCTCCAAGGTCATTTCCTCTCCTGTTGAACGCAGGAACCTGAAATTTGAGAGGGCGGGTCAAAGGAGAATGCTGAAGGCGCCTGAGTGGTCACTGATCAGCTGAGTGAGCTCCAAGGCCATTTTCTCTCCTGTTGAACGCAGGAACCTGAAATTTGAGAGGGCGGGTCAATAGAGAATGCTGAAGGCGCCTGAGTGGTCACTGATCAGCTGAGTGAGCTCCAAGGCCATTTCCTCTCCTGTTGAACGCAGGAACCTGAAATTTGAGAGGGAAGGTCAAGGGAGAATGCTGAAGGCGCCTGAGTGGTCACTGATCAGCTGAGTGAGCTCCTAGGCCATTTCCTCTCCTGTTGAACGCAGAAACCTGAAATTTGAGAGGCAGGGTCAAAGGAGAATGCTGAAGGCGCCTGAGTGGTCACTGATCAGCTGAGTGAGCTCCAAGGCCATTTCCTCTCCTGTTGAACGCAGGAACCTGAAATTTGAGAGGGCGGGTCAATGGAGAATGCTGAAGGCGCATGAGTGGTCACTGATCAGCTGAGTGAGCTCCAAGGCCATTTTCTCTCCTGTTGAACGCAGGAAGCTGAAATTTTAGAGGGAAGGTCAAGGGAGAAGGTGGTGGTAGGTGCTATTGATGGAGAACCAGTGATCTATACAGAAGGGTGATCTGTACAGAAAATAATAAACCTTTGAGCAATGATTTGCAGCGTTTTTTAACACAGAATGTGTTTTTGCGATGACCTACCGAAAAAAAATCGTCACGAAAAAGCGACAGAAAAAACCGTTACGCGCCTTTTATAATGATTTTCACGTGCAACCAAGCCGTTGGTAAGGAAATAGAACTCCCGCAGTGTTCATTGCACAGAAATTGTTGACCATTCGTTGGAAAGCTCTCAATTTATATAGTATTTTTCTTGTAGTTACATATTCATTTTTATAACATTTATAGGGTTTTAGACCAAATTAAATGTCTAACAACTATTTATTTTATTATTGCCAAAGACTCCACATTTATTATTGTTGTTTTTTATTTAACAAATGACTAGCATCGCAAAAACACATTCTGTGTTCCTATGATTTCATACAGAGTATGGAAAAAGAAATGAACCGGGGGGTGCAGGGGGGCGGAGCCCCCCGCCGAGGCGCAAGGCGCCGAGTTTTTTTTTTGCTTCCTCACTACCGAAGGTAGGGAAGCTTTGTATTCGTTAAAGAAGTGAAAAAAAAAGTCCTCCAAAATCAAAATTTCCACTTGCTTTTTGCGTTTTAGAGCTTCCCGAACAATTTTGGTTCCGTGTCTGTCTGTCTGTCGGTCTGTCTTTGGTCAATCCTTGTCCCGGGCAAAACTATAGGTGGTCCGATTTTGATGAAATTTTCAGGGATTGTGCGGGTTAGGTACTAGACGGTCCCCTATCAATTTCAGCACCTTCGGACCAATAGGAGGGAGTGCGCTTGCGCAAACGTGAATTTCCTGGAACCTCGGTTTCTAATGATCCGATTTTGCTCAAATTTGGAGGTTAGTTAGGGACTAACTTCTAAGAGACACCCTATAAGTTTCAATCAAATTGGTCAAGCAATAGCCGCTGCGCATGCGCGAACTTTAAATTTATTGTTACAACCAAAACTTCGCAACTATTCAACCAATTTCGATGAAATTTTCAGGGATTGTGTGGTTTAGGCCCTAGACGGTGGACCGCTAAATAAAATTCTACGTTGAAAATACAAAATATTATAAACTATAATACCTTATAAAAATTATAAAAATATTATAAACATTAATACCTGCAACCCTATCCCGCATATTATCGCCAATATTTTGGTATTCAATAACTCTTTGAATCATAATTTTTTCGCCAACTGATTCTATACGTCCATGTTACAATGAGTGAGGAAGCTATACTGCCCACCCAACTTTGCAGAAGTTTTTAAACTGTAAAGTACCTACCTAACTGTAAAGTACCTACCTGTAAAGTACCTAACAACTTCACTTCTGATGGTCATAATTATCATTGTGGCGACTTGGGAAAAATTTCGTTAGCAAATTTCGTCGCAACAAATTTCGTCGCAACAAATTTCGTGACGATTTTTTCTGTGCCATATGAAAGACATGAAAATGTCAAAAAGTCATACGAGTGTGGCACATAGCTTTCTCATATAACAAGTAACCATAAAATTTGTATATGGACGATCCGATGCATGGTGAATAATGTAAACTTCAAACTCTAAGTGTCCTCCAAACTTGACAACCATAAATTTATGTAAATACTTAGGTACGCGGAAAACTATTTAAAACTGTTCAAAATTTAAAAAAAATAATTTGTTTCTTACAAATTTGTAAATATGTATTTACAGCGAAATGTGTGAAAATATGCAAAATGAAAGTAGGCTTGATCGTTTCAAAAGTTGCTCATTTTAACACCTTTTCTTCAGTATTGTCAATATATTTTCTAGAAAAGAATATGTAAAAACATTTAATTGAAGGTTACATCTATCGAAACATCTTTGTTAGCATAGGATCCTGAGCATGATGCTTTGCAGCGGCAGTTGGATGATAATATCATCTCATAATATCATATCATGATATTATCATCTCCAGGGATATAAGCGAACTCAAGGGCATGAGGCTTATAGAGCGTGTGGATAAGCTTGAATTTGATATTGCAGCCATTAAAAATAGCACTCCATGTTCTGGTACTCTATCTCCCAATGGTTTCCAGCTTGAGACAATTATGTCTGAGATGAAGGAGCGGCAGAAACTTGCTAATAACCTCATCTTCCATGATGTCCCTGAGTCGACTGCTGAATCTATGGCTGCTAGAGTTAACGATAAAATTGCCTACCTCAATAATGCCGTGGCTTAGTTAAATGTTGATTTTTGAAACATGGTTGTAAAAAACCTCAAGAATAGGTAATCCTGATCCACAAGAGGTTCGACCTCTTGTGATTGCTTTGAGGAACTCATCGGCCGTCTCAAGGGTTCTGTCTTCTAATCGTGCTGCAAATCCGCGAGTGCTCTCGGTAACTTCTGATAATACGCCTGTCCAACGGAATACGCTTGACACTCAAAGAAAGGCAGGGCAGGGGCGAAACCGATATCACGATCAAGTAAGTATCAGGGGTGCCTATAATTGTTTCTAGGGTCACACATCCTTCTACCTCTGGGGGTCCAAAAAACTTGAATCAGGGCCTCGGTCAGTCTTGAGTGGATTCTACCAGAACGTCCGAGGTCTAAATACGAAATTATTCACACTACACCACCAGGCAGCCTTTCTAACCTATCATTTCAACTAAATTTTCTTCTGTATATATAATTGCTGTATATGTGTGTAATTTATTACTGCGAATTTCGCTTATTTTGGATTATTTATTATTGCTAATTGCCTAATTTTCTATTGTCGTGTTGCTACATATTGCCTATTTCTCTATTGTCATCTTCTTTTGTATTTATCCTGTATCGGGGACAACTTCCTGTTCTATTCAAAATAAAAAAATAGAATATAAATAAATAAGAATCCGATCTCTAATCATAACATACTTATTCAAAAATTCAATAAAGTTCTGTTTACGTGAGGTGAGGTGTTGAGAAAAAAGTGTGTTGTAGGAACAATTCCACGTCAAATGACTGAAATTGCGATTTATTCAGGGGCAATTCAAATACTAGGTAATGAGAAATTTTGTTCTTATCGTGACCGATTCAGATCGCCATGAATAAACAACTACCTACCAGTAACGTTCGCGGTTCGACAGCGGAAACTCCGTGAAGTCGCGGCTAACATTTCCTTGGAAGGCGAGAATGAGAATTAATATTCAATCGGTGGAGGTTCAAAAGAAAAAGGCGAGCGCGGGACGAGAAGCCGCGCTGAGAGTTCAAAAGGAAAAAGCCAACCGACAGATTAACCGCTTCAGAAACGGTTAATTCCTAATAGGAATAGTTTTCTATTTAAGCGCTCTGCCGTTGAATGCGGGGGTATGAGGATATTGTGCGCCGAGCACGACTATGGACCTCTAAAGCAGCACCTGACTATATGGAAGTATAGATCCGCCCCACTAATGGTCACTACTAACTCAATGGTGGGGTATTATCATTGAAAACGCGTCCGGACTCTCGTGGAATTTCTTTTCCTGATATTCCTTTCTATTGGAACTGCGAAGAAAAATGTGTCCGGCGATCGCGGGGGTCTCGCCTTGTTTGTGACGGCGGATTTCTATGGGAAATTTAAGAGTGTAGGCGTTATAGGGCGTAACCACTTCATAGACCCGCGGTTATTTTATTATTGACATGACCGGACGACCTGCTTCAGAATATTATAAGGAAAAATCACCGTCGGGTTCATAATTCTGTTCGATTTATACTAGCGTATTATACGAGGCTCTTACCCAAAGTTTACATCTCTCGACGGAAATGTTGCATAGGAATATTACCATTAGTTGAAGGTTCTCAGTCGTTCGTTATAGCATTATTGATTTCACTGGTGGAGTCCCGTTTGGGACGCTAGAGCCCTGGTTCAACAGTCTTCGACTTTCTGATGGTGAAAAGCCATAATTTCACCTCATGCATAAAGTTTTGTGTTGATACAGGTAGATTTTGCGCATTCATTTTGGGTTCCATTTCACAAATCAGGAAATCAAAAGCCACACTGCAAAACCCTGTGAGTTAGAATTGTCGGAAACGTGAAGTCTTGAGTCATGATAAAACAAGGCACAGTTAAGGATTGACGAAATATCGATGAAGTACAACTTCCATAATATCGTCGCCTTAGAAGCAGCATGACACAACTAATTTAACCTCAGTTTCCAGGACGCACGAAAAACTGTTTATTCTTCTTCTTTTTATACTTACATGATTTTTGGCGTGAGTTAGTTACCCTAAATTCACCTTTTCTTCGTATGGATCGTCTAAAATTGCTGAAAAATGGATTGCCGGCAAAAAGCATGAGTTGTGTCATGCTGCCCTGATATTCAGCTGAGATGTGTCAAGCTGCAATGGATGGGGGAACACAAATACGTTCTTCATTGAGCATGCGTTTATTATTTTTTATTAATTTTGTATGTTACCATATCACATTATTTTATCACATTGAAAATTACATAGGTACTTAATTTTTCATACACTCAACTTTTTAATGACCAGAACAATATAAAAACCATTATCAATATTAAAATAACGCCAAAGCAATAGTTGTGTAGGTTTTCATTACTTTAAAAATAATAATGCAAAACGCTCGAAAATGACGCTCGAAAAATCCCAGATAATATTTTTTGTGGTAACAATATTACATTGTATGCTATCACAGACTGGAAACTATAGGTACTAAGATCAGCCGGAAACTTTTTAATGACCAGAATGATATTGAAAAATCACAAACAATATTAAACAAACGCATAAACTAACTAATAATTGTAATAATAATTACATTTCATGCTATCACAGAATCAAAAGTAGGTACTAAGATCAGTCTGAAACTTAATAAACTAATCGAAAATACATAGTTGAATTCCTTCACTGAGTCACATTGAACTGAATCCTTCAAAAAAATCTTAAAAGATCAGCCTACAGTTTAAATGACTCTTTAGCCTACCATAGTTACAGCCATGATAGAACGTATCGAAAATTAAAATTAAAACAGCTCAAATGTTTGGTTTTCAGTAAAGAATAAGCTAAATCCTCCTATTTTCAGTCTTTCCTTTGGGGTTTTTGACATTTTATGTCTTTACTATGGCACATAAATGAAAAATCGTCACGCGGGGAGCGTTATGAGGGGATCGTTACGAGGGGAGCGTTACGCGGAAATTTCTGATGATTTTCACGTACAACCAATCGTTCCTAGGGAAAACTAACTTCCTCATTTTCCACCCCACAAAAATCGTTCACCACTCATTGGAAAGCTCTCAATTTATTAAACATAAGACATAAAATGTCTCTCGTGGTTGCGTACTTGTACGAAAGCTGTATCCACCGTTTCAAGTGGAACCTTCAAGTGCACTTACTAAACAATATGTTTTCAAATTACAGATTCGGATTATACGTCAAATTTTGCTCTCTCTTTTGGCTTTGCGGATGCTTTCACTTTGATGGGGTAGGTTGTCGTGAAAGTTCCAAGATTCTTTTGGCAGACAAGAGATTGGAGATCATCCCATTTGTCTTTGGGGATGGCAAGAGGACCATTATGGAGTTGTGGGTAAGCGTCAACTTGGCTGGCTCGTGGTCTGCGTGGTAGATCCTGGAAACCGTCGTCAAATTTGAGTTTGTACCTGATTATTCCTGCAGGATCATACTGCAGCCATCTGATGTCAGTTACGACTGGGTCGTGTGGCTTGTTTCCAGGTCGTATGGACGTATATCTCAAATTACCTGAGTAATCCACAAAATCGTCGTGGTACATGAGTTTTGATCTGTAGGGACTAGCTTTTTTTGCTTCCTTTGTCAAAGACACTAATTCATGGGGAAGAAAGATCTCCTTCTTCTTCATGGCAGACTCCAGAACACTATGTACGCTATCCTCCTCCATTTGTGTATGGCCCTTTTCCAAAATTTTTTGGTTGATTACTACCTGCCTTTTGACAGAAAGTGCAAGGAGGGCGTTGGACAAAACACAATTCCGGTTTTGGTAATTTGCTCCGTCTGAATAAATGACAACTTCTTTTTTTTCTGTGTCAAGGGCGCTCTATCTCTTCGATCAGGCAGGAGGCGAAAACTGAAGACTGAAGGTTTGTCTCAGACTCTGTGAACCAAAAACACATAACGTTATTATTACACAATTAGATCAAGGATATTAGATCAAGGAAAACAACGTGGTGTTATCGTTTTCCATTAGGGAACCTACTGTGCAGCTTGGCACAACTAATATTGAAACTGAGAGCAGCATAGCACAACTCAAGAAAGAAACCCACGCTATTTTCAATGGATCATTACTGATCTCTCCCACTTTATTCACCTAAACTATTATGTTTATTGCAAACAGAGGTATTGCTATTTTAGTTGGAGCATGAGTAAAAGAAGAAAACAAAATTAAAACAATGAGAAACTTACCTTTTTTTCGTCTTCGCTTGACAGGTTATCACTTTGTAACGAGAAATTCTGAGTTGTGTCATGCTGCTTGATGAATTCAGATGTGCTGTGCTGACTAAATCGGCGATAGTGGCGGTTCCGAGTGTTCAATCGCTAAAACTAACCCCACCAGTCGATTTGGCGCGTTTTTTTACATTTAAAACGGTTAAAACCTCAAAATCGCCAAAAATGAGATGTGTCATGCTGCTTCTAAGGCGACGATATGGAAGTTGTACGTCAAGTTGCTAAAACTTATATTCAAGAAGGATATTATCCTTCTTGAATATAAGTTTTAGCAACTTGTTACCCGGGAACCTGTATGTTGCCTACCGTGACTCCATAGAGCTTGGTTCCAACTATAAAGTGGACCAATATGTGGAGAATAAAGTTGAATGAATCAAAATCAGTTCACATCAACTTTACTAACCGAAAAATTCCTGTCATGGATGTTGAGATCAATTCAAATAAAATACCCCATACCGATGCAGTTAAATATTTGGGTATGACTCTCGACTCCAAATTAAACTGGAAAAAACATATAGAAAAGAAAAAAGAGGAAATTAATATCAAATTCAGAAAGATGTATTGGTTGATGGGAAGGAATTCTCGTCTCTCTCTCCACAATAAACTGCTTATTTATAAGCAGATCCTTCGCCCTATCTGGACCTATGGAATTCAGTTATGGGGCTGTGCCAAAAAATCAAACATTAACAAAATTCAAACCTCCCAAAATAAAATACTGAGAAGTATAGTGCGTGCACCTTGGTACATGAGGAACGATGATATTCATCGAGACTTGGGGATGGAAACAGTCCACGAAATTATCGCAAGGTACTCAAGGAGGCACGAACAACGCCTCCACAATCATGAGAACCTGGAAATGCTCTACGTTTTGGACAACGAAGATGAACTCCGGCGACTCAAGCGAAAAAAACCAATGGACTTAGTTAGTGCTGTTAAAGTGCAGTTATAGCTCAGTGTTGAAGATTCTGTTATGAGAAGGGACTGCGTTTTACTGTAAACGGGCTCTCAAGGAGTGTAATAATGATATGTAATATTGCTAGATGGATTGTATTTAATATTCAGTTGCAATAATAAATCACGTTGAAATAAAAAAAAAAGTTGCTAAAACTTATATTCAAGAAGGATATTATCCTTCTTGAATATAAGTTTTAGCAACTTGTTACCCGAGAAGGATTGACGAAATATCGATGAAGTACAACTTCCATAATATGGAAGTTGTACTTCAAGTTGCTAAAACTTATATTCAAGAAGGATATTATCCTTCTTGAATATAAGTTTTAGCAACTTGTTACCCGGGAACCTGTATGTTGCCTACCGTGACTCCATAGAGCTTGGTTCCAACTATAAAGTTTTGCATTGTGTTCGTCGCCAGGCGTAGAGCCAAAACATCAAAATCGAGTATTTGGGACTATTGTGATGATAAAAAAAATATCAATTGGAGCTAGATTGGTTCATTTATAATTGGTCCTTCAAGAAATATTTAGTATCCAAAGATGCTTCTCAAGTCAGGTGTATGCAATACTTATTCTTCATTGTCTTCTCGTGATTCCATTTTGGAAAATAAGGATTCTACTATAGTAGATTAAATTCGAAATTTATTCGATCGAAACTTTATCCAATGTAGCAGCTCTTTGACGAAACGCTGCAAACTATTACACAAAGGTTTATTATTTTCCTCTATAGATCACTCATTCGCAAAGAACTCAGCTTTGCCATTGTTACCAACCATAGATACTACCTACCTACCATGTACCTTGAACGGAGATTAGGCCACTTTTGCGATTCACGCTCGTGTTTCAGATTTATCGTAAATCCAGCCCTTAAGTTCTCGTAGGGAGTGAACGGTTTGTCCTACAGAGCTTCGAGTGATCTCTAAAAATTCTAAAAATGCAATACTATCTTAAATAGATGGAAAGACAATACCATTATATCGAAATTTTTTGAGCTGGGGCTTTTCCAAAATTTTAACCTTTATTTTTCAACCCTTAGAAGTGACTGACACTAACCGAAGCTTCAGGGCATAACTAGACCCCAATTGGAGCCCATATACCAAATTTCATTTAAAAAAAGTCCATGGGAACTAAGTGCCGCGTATAGTGGTCTGACGGCCAAATTTTTATTGGATTTTTGGATTCTACGTACTACCTAGCAACGTAAACCAACAATTTTTTTGGGTGGGGGGGGGGCGGTTAAACATTTCAAAGGTTCATTATTGAAAATAATAAACCACAATTGTTTATTTTAGAAGGCTATGTATTAGGTACCTAAGTTATACGGGTAGGTACATGAGTATCTAATACAAAGGAGCCCATTCATTCCTCGCTTGTTCTTCCACGGCTTTTTGAACTGGTGCGAAATTCCAATTTCGGTTGTCATTAAATGAAATGATAAGCTCCAGTGGATGATGGAGGGGAACGTATCACGTTATCCACGCTTTAGCACGCACGGCGAGCAGTGAAGAGGCCTCAGTAGCTGGCAGCCAGACAAATCACTCCCTCGAACGCCCGTGAAGTTTCCCACTAGAATGACAAATACCTTCGGACCATCCAACATCATCCTCGGTTAGGGCAGGTTCACGATAATCACTCCAAGCACTCAACTTAGTTCTTCCACCTAATCTGGCCCACCTCATGGCATCATATATTAGGTACATTTTTAGAACTCATGACTAACTGATCCTTTTGAGAAGAACTCTGAAGACCACTAATACATAAACTAACTAAAAAACATTTTCGTATTTTTTTAAAATGATTTTATGTTAAACTACTTAACATTAGGAACATACTGTAAAATCGTTAGAATCTTTCGATTACTGTACTGACTTAGAGACCACCAAAGTTAGTAACGACAAACATGCGAATGAAGATTTTGATAAAACTAACAGCTGATAGCTGTTGTTCTTAATGGTGAACTGAACATTTTTGTAAGTCCTAGATAACCATGATGGACAAAAACAAATAGAACATGGGTAATATGGATAATATATAAACTAAATAGACTCTATGAAACGAGCGCAGATGAGATTAGGTTGTCAAAAACTCGCTCTGCTGTAAAATTGTGTTTTTTTTTGCACACTAAGGTATACGTATCTCCTGAACCATTTGGAGGATTTTGATAATTATTCTTAAATGTTCGTATCGAGAAGCTCTACAAATCTGCTGAAACGCTTATATTAAATGGTGTTCGACAACGCAAGTATTCATGCGGATTTGGAAAAAATGTTGACAAAATTTTGTTACTGAACCCAACAACCAGGTTCACAAAATTTCAAATATCCAATTCCGCACGTTTTTGTAGGTTAGCAAGACAGATACGTAAAAAAAATAAATAAATAAAAATAAGCCATCATCTCTTACAGTGACTGAGGAAAATGGACCTAAGTGTGAAAAGTTGATATCTACAAACATCACCATTATTGATATTTTGCATGTCCCCTATTATACTTTTTTCGTTTCCGTCCTGGTTTTGAGTAACATACCTTTGATTGAATAAAAATATCTAGATAAAAATTTCTAGATCTTGGATTGAATAGGAACGGATATAATGTAGATTAAAGCGCGAGGTCGCGTTAGGCGCTGCCGGGGTGGGCTGGTCCCCCGAAGGGACAAATGTCCTATCAATGCCCGTTATATGGAGTTCTATAATCGGTTTTTCCTATTTTTATCACAGTAAAACGGAACGATATTGAAACGAGACCATTTCGAGTGATAAATGTAAACCCCAGAGGAACACAAAATGAAAGAATCACTTCGATCAATCGTGAAATTATCGATTACATCCTCGACCATGGTGGAAAACATCAAAAGTTGAAATAAACCATTCCAGACCATGTGAATCGTAAATGGCCATCGTCTTTTGTAGTTCGATCGGAAAACATTCGAATTAGTTCTATTTTATCATTCAATTATAGGCAATCTAACTAGAATAACAAGGGCTAACAATTTATTATTTGCACTCATTGTTCAAAAAGGGTTGATGCTGATTAATGCTCACATGAATGCTATAAAAACTGTATGATCACTATTTTCAAATATTATTTATTTTATTTCCCAAAAAAAATTAAAATAAGAAGAATAGAATAGGGTATAGCCACTGAGGCCTGAGAGGCTCTTTGACCCTCCTCGTAGTAGCCTGCGATGGAACTCTCCTCCAAGAATATGACAAATTTCTGAAGAGGCTCGCAGATGTAATGTCCGAGAAGTGGTCCAAGCAACTCTCTCAAGTGACCTGCTGCTGAACACAAATGGCTGTGATCCGAGCAGTGTCGAAGAGACTTTGCTGATGCAGAAGGAGAGTGGATGCCTGGGATAAGAGAACGGTGCCCTGATGCTCAAATTAACTTCAACAGTTTAGATTTCATATAAGTAAATTCAAAATTCAACTGTCGTCCACTGCCATATTATGACAGTGAACTCACCCACTTGTTTTGGTTATGTTGTTACTGTTCTTGCTATGGTTGATGAGTTTGTACGTAAATAAGTATACGCAAGTATTATCTATGAGCATCTAGGGGAAGAAAGTGGTCGAACGGCGTGAGCGCTGCCTAGCGAAGATAAGATGAACCTTCCGGAGCTAAAAAACATAGGTTATCTCTCTAATCAGTTGGCTTATGTGATGTAGGTATCGTGTGTTGTGTTTATAGTACTTTCGTAAATAATAGAATGCTTTAAAAATTAATGTTGTATACCTACGATTACATAGATTGTAATAAAATAAATAAATAATAAAATAATAAATTTCAGACTGAATGCCTTTCTTATTGTTGCCTCAAACATATTTGATTGCATTTTTCATTGAGGGGAAATTTTTGGTTTCCTGTAGATAAAGCAGCGATCTACAAACATTACCCCCAGTCGATAACGGATGTGCTTCCATCTTGCCAAAAAAGGAGAGAAGGTTCATCTAATCGTCGCTAGATAGCGTTCGGGCCGTTCCACCACTTTCTTTCCCTCGATCCTCCTGTATTATATAATATTATAGTATAATATAGTATAGTATATATAGTATAGTGTATAGTATAGTATAATGGTATAACCATTATCGTGAAATTAAAATGGAAATGAAAAAACAAATTGAATTAATAGAACACAGTAAATGTAAGTATTCTGAATATCTGCGAATGAATATTAAATATTCGGAATACTTACATAAATTTTATCGTATTCTAAAATAAGCTAGGCTATGTTAAGTGGAATTTGTCTTAGTGATGACTGTTGAGAAGCGAAGGAGAAGTTGATAGAAACGATTTGCTGCCAGCTTATCTGGTTGTATGTCTTGAGCATCGTAGTAAATTATTATTGGGAAAGAAGTGTGCAGCGGCATCATGCAGATATGAAGCAATTTCAAAATTCGAAGTCGTACTTATACTCAGAAAGGTATTTTTGAGGCATACAATGGTCATAGATATGACCTACTGACAATTTTTATCGTATTCAAACATTAATTTTTGTTATTTCTTTTTCCATGAATGTCTTGCCTGTCTTCCGTAAGAACTAATTCGTGATGAATAACAGGAACATCGTCAAAATATTCTGTAAAACTAGAAAATTCTCTACAACTTGGTTTCATACATTTTAGCTCCAATTATGGTTCGAAAAAACGAGAGAAAATGGTTAAACTTGAATGTAAATATACACAGGGTTACTCTTTACGAGGACAACCGTATCTCAAAATACCTAGTTGAAGAAACGAGAAAAACCGCAGCAGCGGTAACGCTAATAGAAAAAGAAATTCACTCAAGAATTATTTTTTATTCATTCTATTAGGTTTACCATCAATATCACGTGAGCTTAAACATATTGTTCCGTTCTGTCGGGCCTTTGACTGAAGAACGCTTTTTATGTCCCGAGTGGCGAGGAAATTATTTGAAAGTGGAATTCCAGGCTTTGGAGACAATTTGTGGTTGAAGGTGTGGTTTACGGCTAAACTATCTATCAATGCAACCGTTAGGTACGCATTGAAGGATTACTCCGGTAAAATCTACTATTAGTTGCGATGTTATGAATATAGAATTGAGTTCCAGAATTTCTTAAAATGCGTTCTAAAAAACTTGTGACATTTTGACATCATTACGAAAGATAAGTAGCTAGAGTGGGACACCTAGATTACTAGGATCCTTGATGAAATGTTGTAGTCATATTTTGTACCTACCTATGATATTCTTTGTGAGCGACACTTCAGGAACCGTTCCAGAATGTTTTTTTTCTTTAAATTATTGATACTCATTATGGAACTTCGAATATATTATGGAAATTCGAATATACTTCCAGAGAATTTTAGAGCTATAGGCAAAACTCCGTTGTATTAGAATAATCATCAAAAATAATTTTAACAAATACATTAAACTTGTTGATGAGATGCGCAGAAGCTGCACGCAATACCATCGGACGGTCGACAATAATCTTCATGGGAGATCATCTTCCAAGCCCTGACACGAAATATTTCGTTTTGCTGGGAATCAGGCATCAATACCCGTGGGTACTGCTGATCCGGATGTGATAAAGGAATTTGTCTATAATCTTCCACGCTAACGCCCTTAGTATTTTAACAGTTATTGAAGCTATGCTAAGCAAATGGATAACTGTGAATTTATAAAATTCAAGTTTTCACTTGTGCACACACCACCATTAGGCTGCAGTACTGAGACTATAGGAGACTGTACAGCGGCTATTCTTGAAAATTCCCTATAAATGGGATTATTACAGCCGTGTAGTCCAAATGGTCCCATAGTTTCAAAGAAGAATGTTTACCGGACACAAAAACATTTCTTCGATAGATTTGTCTGTATGTTGGTCAGTTCTACACCCTTGCATTGAGCATTGTGTCTTGTTAGGAACTCGTTATGCCCCGCTGAAGAAGCAAAATGTGTTGAGGCTGTATATCTTCGAAAATGTCAATTCAGGATCACAATCTGTCAACTTATGTTATATTGACTAGCATGAAATAATAACTAGATGTTTCTAGAAAGAATGAAATATCTGTATTCAGAATTATACATTAGAACTCTAGTTGAATAATATCAAGATTTTGGAAAATTGAATGTCTGGATCCAGATGGACATATGAGACGAGCTATGGCGGCTGGAGTGGAGTGTAGGTATCGCAACTGAAGATGCAGTACCTAACTCGTGTCATCTCCCTTTTTCTTCTTGATGAGTATCTTCAATTGTGGAACCAGTTCGGTGGGTTGACTATTCTTGAGGATCTTCGTAGTTCTGGTGGGCCACTCATAGTGTCAGGAGCCGACTGCGTTGGCTCTCCAGTTGTTTTCCTCAAGAACCAAGAATTCCTCCTGTACTGCCTCCCGTTTTGTCCCTCGATTATGAATGACCTAGGTTGAGGGCCTTTTCTAATAATCTTAGCAGGATGCCAATTTCGAGGTTCCACTCTATACAGGACCTCATCTCCTTCTTCATAATCCACTGATGCTTTTTTTCGTCGATCGGCGTACCGCTTGTTCTTCATCTTGATTGATTGGAGTGCGTTTGTTACGTTTTCCTGTACAAATGGTTGGAGTAGTGAAGCTGTTGTAGGAAGAAGAGTGCGAGTTCGACGGCTCATTAGGCGCTGCACAGGTGACCCCAATGTTCCTCGAGGTACATTTCGCTGATGCAGGATGGCTAGATATGGATCAGACTTCTCTTCAATACATTTTTTCAGGAGGAGCTTCGCTTCTTGAACATATCTCTCCGCGAGACCATTAGAACGTGAGAAAAGAGGGCTGGATATCCTTTGATTAAATTGCCATTCTTTTTCAAACTGTTTAAACTCAAATGAGTTGTATTGAGTCCCTCCATCTGAAAGTAGAATGTCAGGAATACCATGAACAGAGAACCATTTTTTTAGTTCTTCTATGACGCAGGAGGAGGTGGAACTTCTCAACTTCACGAAGTCATAGAAGCCAGAATAGGAGTCTGCTATCACA
This sequence comes from Apolygus lucorum, assembly GCA_009739505.2. Lineage (NCBI taxonomy): Eukaryota > Metazoa > Arthropoda > Insecta > Hemiptera > Miridae > Apolygus > Apolygus lucorum. The sequence continues at coordinate 79,622,562 of CM019176.2, read as the reverse complement.
AGATAATCGTTTCCAGACAAATGGTAGAGGTCCGATCCAACTTCCATCCATGGTCTTGTCGGTGCGGGTTGTGGTAGTAATTGTTCTTCTTGATTGGCTCTCTGAAATTTGTTGCAAATTGAACATTTCTTCACAAAATCGGTTATTTCTTGTGATAAATTTGGCCAGAACACGTGCTCTCTTCCTACTTGTAGGGAAGCCTGGATTCCACGGTGGCCTAAATGGATGTGCTCTAATATCAAGGGGCGAAGCGGTTTGGGAATGAACAATCTGTTCCCTTTAAAAACCAAATTTTCATGAACTGCCAATTCATCCCTATACGCCCAATGTTTTTGTACAATTGAGGGTAGTGTCGTCTTCTCAGTTGGCCATCCGTTTTGGATAGTATCACGTAGATGAACAAGTTCCTGGTCTTGATTTGTCAGAAGTTGGGCTTCTTCAACCCGAGCTTTTGACATGGCCACTATTAGATCAACGCTAAAAGGGAGGGGCTCATCATCGTTTGCTTCCTTGTTCAGGCAATCGCGACTAAGGGCATCAGCTATGTGCAGTTCTTTTCCTCGCTTGTACTCAATTTTAGGTAAGTAAGGTATAATTTCCATAATGATCCTCTTGAGCCGAGGAGGAGCGTCGTGGAGAGGCTTTTTAAAAATGGATTCTAGAGGTTTATGATCAGTCTCTATAGTTAGATTTTGTGACCCCCAAATATATTCATGGAATTTTTTGCATGCAATAGATATCGCCAGTGCTTCCTTTTCTAGCTGACTATATCCTTGCTGTGTTTTAGTCAGTGATTTAGAAGAATAAGCTACGGGTTGGGACTCTTGAATCAGCACAGCTCCTACTGCAAACGAACTTGCATCCACTGACAGTCTGATAGGTAGATTAGGATCGTAAAAGCGTAGTAGAGGTGGACTTGCCAGAATATTTTTCAGAAGTTCAAAAGCTACATCTTGTTCTGTGTCCCACACCCAGGCGTTTTCTTTGGACAGTAGTTTACGTAATGGGGCAGATAGGTCCAAAAAACGTTTGATAAATTTTCCAAGGTAAGTAACCATTCCTAAAAATCTTTGTAATTCAGTCACGTTTGTTGGTCTCTTGAGTTGGGTTATTGCTTCAATTTTTGAGGGATCAGGTAGGAGTCCTTGACTTGTTAGAATATGGCCTAGAAATTTGATTTCAGGTACGGAAAAAATACATTTATCTTTATTTAATTTCAGCCCAGATTTGTTTATGGCTGTTAGAACTTTTTGGGTACGGGTTTCCAGCGTTTCTTTGTTCGGAGCATGAATCAGAATGTCGTCCATGGAACATTCGACCCCTTCAAGACCTACCAGAACTGTATTGATTGTCTGTTGAAATACCTCCGGAGCTGAACAGACCCCAAATGGGAGTCTCAAGTAAGAGTATCTTCCCCAAGGACTGGAAAAAGTCAAGAATTTTGAACTTCTTTCGGACAATTTTATTTGCCAGAAGCCTTTCTTGCAATCGAGGAGCGTGAAGAACTTGGAGCCACTGATACGCGCAGCAATTTCTTCCAGCGTTTGTAAGGGATGGTGTCTACGTTTAATGCTCTTGTTAAGGTCACTCGGGTCCAAACAAATCCTGACTTTATCGTTTTGGCGGACTACTACCATGGGCGAGACGGCTGGTGTTGGTTCAACGACGGGTTTTATTATACCTAATTCGACCATTGAATCTAGTTCCCGTTTGACTTCATCCCGAATACTATACGGAACTCTTCTAGGTGGGAATATTTTCAAATTAGGATTTTCAACTATATCAAGATCGTATTCGAAATTTTTCAAACACCCTATGCCTTGAAAAATGCTGGCGTCTTCGCTAGTGATTTGAATGTTTTCGATCCTTCTGACGAAACCTAAGTTCTGACATGAGTCCCGTCCTAAGATTGCCGGGAAGTCATTTCCAACTACAATGAATTTCACACAGTGATGTTTGTTATGCTTGGTTATTACATCTGCACTGCATTGCCCGAGAACAGGGAGCTTATCGTTGGTATAGCTTACAATATGGTTTACTGGAGAGCTTGTGACGTAAAGGCGACTCTTATGAGCTATATTCTCGTTGATGACGTTGCACTGAGCCCCTGTGTCCAATTTGAAGATTACTTTGTTATTTCTTGGTAGTACTAGTTGCTCAGTCCAGTCTTGCGATTCAGCCTTACTTTCTACAGAATTTACCAAGTATACCTGATTTTTTGAGAGCTTCAGTGAATCAACCTGCTCGTCAATTTCGGTTTCTTCGAGAGATACGGTCTTCACAGCCTTCCGTTCGGAGTATCTGGAACGACACATCGCTGGAGCATGTCCGAGCCGCCCACAGCTCCCACACTTCTTCTGATATGCTGGGCACGACCTCCGGCCATGTCGAGTTCCACACCGAGAACATAGGAATGTGTCATCTGTAATCGGCTTATAATTAGACAATTGTTGACCTTGAGGTTGTTTGATTGCATTTACTACACGCCCATTTCCTTTCATTTTAGAAATTTGAGAGCGAATTTCTTCCGCGGATCGACACATGCGTATAGTTTTATCCAATGTTAGCTCTTCCGTTTCAAAGAGTTTCTCCCTAATTTCATCGTTGGAAATGCCACAAACTAGCCTATCTCGAACCAAAATGTCTTTTATGTTTCCGTAATCACACTTGTTAGCTTGAATTTGAACGTTTGTCAGGAAATCGTTGAACGTTTCTCCATCCTCCTGAGTTATTTTGTTGAATAAGAAACGTTCGTATATGGTATTTGATTTTTTAATAAAATAGTTGTTGAATTTTTCTTTGATAGTTGCTAGATCGATGGTTTGTTCTTCGTCGATGTCGTCGATGTCAAATGAATCATAGATACTAATGGCGTCTTCACCTATAGTAGCCATAAAGGTCGCAATTTGCTTTTGAGCATTTTTTTTATATATAGATTTGTAGCTATAGCGAACCATTCAAAACGTTTGAGCCATTGCTTCCACCTAATTGTCATATTGCTATCATTATTCACTAATAATGGCGTAGGTGGTTTAAGGCTTACCGCTCCGTCATCGACGATACCAGTTTCCTCCTCACTCATATCTGGAGAGTCCTGCTTCTTTTTCCTTCCTCTAGTCGGTTTTGGCACCATGTCAACTTATGTTATATTAGGGATGTCCGATACTTCAAAAGTATCGATATAATATCGTATCGATACATCTAGAAAGTATCAAAAAGTATCGATACGATACTTTCAAAAAGTATCGATATTTTGAAGTATCGATACTTTTCGATACTTTTACAAAAATGTGTGAAAATGCCTTTTATGTTTCTCTCCATCAGTGTGACATCTCTCCATCGCGAGGATAATAATTAATAGACATACATACGTTATTATAGATTTTTTTTGTTTAGGCACTTGTTTTCGTATTGCACTTGGTTGGGTTAACATTTTGGTGGTCCTTCCAAGATGATGGAGGACAGCAGGTTATCATAATATACGCCTCTCCGAACAAACCCATAGAGAGCTGGAGGTGGTGGTACATCATCTTTGTTTAGTTTGTTGAAGTGGTTGGTCTCCCAACAATCTACGTAGAGAAAGAGGTACCTACTAAAATTCGAGACTTTCATCTAATGTGAGAGATTAAAAAAAAAATAGCATTTTGATCTAATGTGAGAGGTAAAAAAGTATCGCCTCCGATACTGGAAAAAAAGTATCGATACTACGATATATATCAGGAAAAAAAAGTATCGATATGTATCGATACTTTTTTTGAAAAGTATCGATACTTTTAAGTATCGATACTTTTGGGACATCCCTATGTTATATTGACTAGCATGAAATAATAACTAGATGTTTCTAGAAAGAATGAAATATCTGTATTCAGAATTATACATTAGAACTCTAGTTGAATAATATCAAGATTTTGGAAAATTGAATGTCTGGATCCAGATGGACATATGAGACGAGCTATGGCGGCTGGAGTGGAGTGTAGGTATCGCAACTGAAGATGCAGTACCTAACTCGTGTCACAATCTAGTTCAGTATAAGCAGATGTAGAATAACTTTACTAACCATGCGCAAAAAGATGCTTTCTATGACGTTTGCTAAGGATGACAAATCACCTTCAAGAAAGCAGCGCTAAGGAGGTAGCAGAGATTTATATTTTGTTTCTGTGTTTAACGGCTGAATGACGGTAGCCATAGGTCGGAGGGTCTCTGCAGAGACAAATTGCTTAGAGAGCTATTTGGAGATGCCCCCCAACGTTGACAAATGCGTAGGAGCTCTGGGTGCTGTTCCTTCCACCTTTCCAGAGGCGTTTGCTATGTCACACCAGAGGTTATCAGCGTGTCACCATCTCTCACAACAAATCGAGGATCCACCAATGAGTCATGGGACCGTTTGTATGTTTCAGGTTGATATCTAGATAGAAGATCACTCACAAAACTGAAAAATATACTTTGGTGTTGGATTTCAATGAGAAGTTAAATACTAATCCATCCTCTGCATTGAGGATTGCGGAATTAACAAGTCTTAGACTTGAAGTTTTAGAAAAGTTATTTTTATTGTAGGAATACAAAATATTTTCAGGAGCTGAATGGACTTTTATAGAGTTTTCACGATGAAACATCTCAGAATCAAACCCCTCCAAAGCAGAGGGATTGTTCTGCACCTTTGTGAAAGTAGTTGAAAGAAACATAATAAGAGTGAAGAACTACGACATTGACTGGTGGTGTTATGCGAAATGTTTTTCACATTGCGAACGTTGCTGTTATGCGACAAGCTCTCCATTATGTTGGATGGTTAGCTAAAATTTAAATGGAGATTAATAGGGATTAGTTCTTTGGCGATTCACACTCGTGTTTCCGATTTATCGTAGAACCAACCCTTAAGTTCTCACAGGGTGCGAACGGTTGGTCCAACAGAGCTCTGAGTGGTCTCATTCGATTTTAAAAAGGCAATACTATTTTAAATTTATGAAAAATCAATAGGTACCTTAGTTTTTGAAAGTCGTTTTGAAAATTTCAGCCCCTATTTTTCAACTCTTAGTAGTTATTGATACCAACCAAAAGCTTCGGGGTTCAACTAGACATTAAGTAGAGCCCAGTGTTCATAAAAATCGCTCCTTAGTAACTGAGGAAAGTGCGCCTTGTGGAGAACTGCGGACGGACGACGAAATATGTACTCGATTTTCGGATTCAACTTATCTTGAGACTACCGCCAACAAAACCAACAAATTTTTTGGAGGATGAACAATTTTTTTCTTGGTAGCTTTAAAAGGTTCGTATTAATAAAAATAATAAGCAATAGGTACTGTTTACAATAATCAAAATACTAACTTTATCAAATAAACTTGTACCTAATTTTCAAGTTACAAATCTATCAGTTTATGTTATCCGAACGATGTTGAAATAAATACATTTCCTGTCACCATGGTTTCTGCTGCTCTTGCAGTGGAGGTGAGATGTGCCTTGTTGAAGTTGTCTTGCCGTTCCCATTATCTTCGTAGTACACAGTTGTAGGGAAACCGTATGAACCCACTCAGAATTAACCATCAGCCAATAATAATAATAATAATAATAAACATTAATATTAAATTCACATCTCTCCCTCGAATTTTCTGTCATGCTATACATTGTAGTGCTATGAGGTGATACATTACCTGGTAGGAAGTCGTTGAGTTATGATTCTAAAGCAGGATTCCGGATACCGGAGAAATATGTTACCCAAAACTCGTTCAGCTGAAAGGTAAAACCTGCTTTCATTAATAGTAATTGAGCAAAAACTAGTAGGTAATTATCGGGATACGTCGCGGCGGGTGTTTGTCGTGGGGGTTGCAAGGTGTAGCCAAATCAGCCTAGCAGAACGAGCGAAGGGTGCACCTTGTGTTCGGCACGCTCCAGCAGAATTCTAATGGCGAGGAAGTCAAGACATGTGGGTTAAGAACTCGACGCAGGTACCCATTAGCGTCTTTTATAGGTGCTTCCTTGAATCGACACTCTTCCTCCTCGGAATGCCTTGCAGGTCGGCTATTACGGTTATTTGGAACGTTACCCGCAACTATTAGCGCATTTCTGCCAACTTGAGAGAATTTGGTAAAAATAACACTTTTTGGTCTCAAATTATGATCTTAATAATTCATACAGGATCTGATACCTTGAAGAGTGAATAAGCCAAGTTAGTTGGACTAGGAACAAACAGTTACTAGGTCATATGGAAACTGTTGGTCAATAAATTAATGCATTGATTTAGAACACCAACAGGTAGGTACCTTAGCTGTGAAACACCATCATTACTATGAAATAGCTCGTTTATCAAATTTAGAAACCCCAAGTCGATGGGGAATTTTTTCCAATTTATGACAATTTTGGTTTATTATTTTCAAAAACAAATCTGTCGGACCGTTTAAAAAAAGTTCCAAACCCTTTCGAAATTTTCGATTTTATTTTCATGTCTTATTTGTTAAACGTCGTACAACTGAATCTGATGAAATATGATTTATGGGCTCTATTTGGAATCATACAAATTTCACACAATGAGGAAGTTCACCGAATTGTTTTTGCATTTTTCCTGAATAGTTAATTGTGTGGGATATATGAAAATCGGGTTGTTCGGAAAATAAGACTCCCGTTATTTTTGGGAGACATTCAAAATTTATAATTTCAAAGAATAACCGGGAAAACGGACCTCTCTTACGTCAAGCGGAAACGCTCGCTGATTGGCTGTTTGGATCGCCGTCTCGCCGTGTTTCCCGATGGAACGAAGAAATCGTGTTATCTAAGAGGAAAGTTATGAAACAAAAACAGGGGAAACCTCATTTTATCCATCTTGCTTTTTTTATTTTTTTCTTCAGTTCTTAGATTTTGATCTTTACTGGTTTTGTGAAATGTTGCCTCCGAGGACTATACAAAGTGAGATTTCACGATATCAGCGCTTCAAGTGGCCATACATGAACTATTGCTTGTTGACGTCATCCTCCCGGTTTTTTTAAACGTTCATATTTATACACTGTTTTGTTTATTCGTGAATTACAAAGCACGGACTGAAAGTTTGCCATAGGAGGTGCTGAATCAGATTTTGGGGTCAAAAATAGGAAATTCCGACATGATGGAATTCCTCATTATATAACAAGGCCCATGCTATTACAAGTGAAATAAAATAGCAACACTTCAATTTTTTTTTCTCCATGAATTGGTAAATTTCCTGCAGATCCTTTAGAGTCAAAGAACAAGACAAAAACGCTGCATATTCGCTATTCGAAGCGAACGGTTATGTCTGAAGAGCTTTGGGTGGTATCATCCGATTTAAAAATTCAACACTATTTTAAATTAAAAAAAAACACTCCTTTACATAGACATTTTTGTGAACTAGGGCGTTTTGAAAATTGCAGCCCTTATTTTTCAAGCATAGATTTAACTGACATCAACCAAAAGCTTAGGGCGCAACTAGATCCAAAATGGTGCCCAAGTTCCAAATTGTATCAAAATCGGTCCATGCAGCAGATGATGTTCGGCCGGCAAATCTTTATTTGATTTTCGGATTCTAGTTAGGTACATTGAAACGTAAACCAACCAACTTTGAGGTGGGGAGTTGAGTTTTTTCTCTTGGTCCATCCCAAAGGTACATTATTGAAAATAATAAACTAAAATATCGTCGCTGCCACAGCAACACTGGCTGTCTGATTTTTGCCAACTTTTCAGGAGAGCGAAAAAACTGGTTTTAAATAACAGAGGCTAACTACATCAAGAGTGCACAACAACATAAGCTATCTGCACTAAAAACTTTTATCACCTCAAAACCAAATTTTTCAACCGAATTCAATGAAATCAATGCTCAAATATTGATAATCGAACTTCATTCTTCCCGAAATGAGTGAAAAAGTAGAAATTATAACATTTAATCATCATGAAAACCAATGGCGTGGTCACACGAGGTAGGAGATTGTAAGGTAAAAACATGTAGATAGCCACTGTTTCCGAACTAAAATCACTTAGTCAGTGTTGCCTTTTTCGTGATAGCGGGGTCAGTGTTGCCAATAGCAAAAAACCGACTTCACCAATCGATCCAGCACGAAAAATTACTTAAGAAACCGTCAAAACCTGAAAATCGCCAAAATGTCACTTAGCCAGTGTTGCTGTGGCAGCGACGGTATGTGACATGTTGTCGTCAACGAATCTTTGTTCCAAGGTATCCAATAAACAACATAGAGAGAACAGTAAAAACACATTTTGTGTTATATGGTAGGTAGTTCAAAGGAACACGCACACTCTTCAGTTCTTAACCCTAATTTGACTATAGTGTCACTGGTGTCACCTAAAACATCTTAGGAATTCCCAGGTAACCCATGGTGTCACCAGATAATAATATTATCTTTAATCTATTAAATTTTGTTTAAAAGAAAAAAAATTTATCTTTAATCTATTTAAATATTATTTGAATTGCAATTTAAAAATTTTGATTTTTTTTTGTCAATTTCGCTGGACATTTTGACATAGATAACATCCATGTATTTTGGCTGGGGGTCAAGGAATTTTTGGCTACACTTTTTTTTTGCCACAAAAAATTCAACGTGATACCTACCAGTAAACAAAATCATACCAACATATCCGTAGCTATGAAGCAAGGTTCTTTAAAATACTGCGATGAATATTGCGTGCGATCTTTTTCATAACTCTATTTTGAGACTTCCTATAGCCCATAAAAAATCTTCTGAGACAGCTTTGGAGTTCCTGAGATGTTATCGGTGACACTAGTGATGCCATGGTCCAATTAGGGTTAAAGCCAGTCTTGTGACCAACCAGCACGATTCCTGAAATACACCAACAAATTCAGCCGGTGATTTCTAATAATTGTTGCCAATGGTTCAGAGGCGATGCATATTATCGAGAAAAGATCTAGCGGATGATTCCCAATAATGTTTAATTAGCTGAGGAGTAAATCATTTTTGATTAGCAGAGGAGTCTCAAAAATTGTTTTCACCATGAAATTCAGCCAGTACACCAAATTTATTTCACTTGGTAGAGATAAAACATGTTACTTATCTACCATTCAATTCGCACACGATTCCACTGTGGTGACTAGCCCGAGCAAAAACAGGGATTACTGTTTGGTAGTCGTTAGTAAGTAAATAAAAAATACCTACTAGATCAATCCACGCTACCAGGTGCCATTATTGATATGAAATCTTGGTACCAATCATAATTTTATGCTGATTAATGCATTGCTGGGAAGTAATTATCAGGTTTTGTGGTCCAATCCACATAAATTCATTCCGTAATTTTGAAAGTTGGTCGAGCACGGAGACGACATAAGGGCTAAAGACACCGGAGACGGTTGGCAGTACCTACTGTATGTTAATGGACACGTGTGCACCACGCGTCTCGCACCGACGACCGTGACCGCGACGTCAGCTGTGGAGTCGCAAGGTGCAGGATTATCCAGGAGTCCGTGCTTCCTAGACCGGCCGTCCACCAGGAAATGAGAGGATCAACTTCAACTGACTTCGGGCGCTACCGAACCGTGGAGCTGTGGGCACCGCGGGTTGCTAGTGGCAACTGAGCAGCGGCTCAAGTGCATGATGGACATCCACTTGGCTGATGTAAATGGAATAACTACCCTCTGAACAAGGATATTGAGGAACAGGTAGGCTCCCAAATTGCAATCGACCTAATGTTCCAAATGCAAGAAAAACACGAAGACAACCACAAATTGATTTATTTTGAACAATTATGGTAATATAACGTGCACTATATGGAATGTTTCCTATTTAAGATTAATTTTTTACAGTCTCACGTTAACGAATAGCTTTTTAATTGAGTAATTTGGTGTTTCAAAAGTAACAACTAAAATAATAATAATCATAATAATAGGTAGGTAACTACATCATATATTTGCTTTTCAAAGTTTTGAGCCCTCAAGCATTATAGTGAAGGTTTAACCCTCCAGTACTGTGGTCAGGTCATAGTGACCCAAGTAGATGCTCTCCCCTTTGCTATTTGTACCTGAAACGTTGGTTCCCCCTCTCCTCACCCTTTATCCTCAAGCTTGATATCAATGAGATAAGGAATAAATTCAAACAGAAGTAAGATGATAGACTCGAAGATATGGACGATGATGATATTGGAGAATTGATTGGCCTGCTGATCATGTCTGGGATGTACAAGACTGCTCACACAAACACTAAAGATTTATGGGGCATCGAAGGACCTCAAATGTTTATAACTACCATAAGGTGGGAGAGATCCCATCTCCTCCTCCGATGCATCCGTTTTGATGATTTGGGAAGACGTGAAAAAAGGAGGCAAATTGACAAGTTGGCTCCCATAAGAGATTTGCTTACCTTGTTGGGAGATACATTTGACCTCACGAGATTCTTAACACCTTCAGACCGGGGCTCAAAACCCAGATTATGCCCAGGACCTAGGAAAACTTTGGAACTTCACAGCAAAACAGTCGCACTGATGAGAAGCCGGCATTTTTGCGTGATAACATGCACTGATATCCGAAACCAAAAGGTTGGGTCGGTAAGGTGGGTTCATTCCGAAGTGATTGAGACCAAAAAGAGCCCTGTTGGGGGAAAAATGAACTATCCAGAGCGTTTCGAAAAATGTTCATGGATCCACCGAATCATGAGTTCATGGATCCACCGTGGAAGCAGCCGTACCAGGCGAAGGTTTCGCGTGGATCCAGGGTGGAAGCAGCCGGTCTGAACGTGTTAAAATTGATGAGCAGCTTGTTCCAATTGGAGGGCGTTGTTATAAGGAGTTACCAACCTAAAAATATACATCAAACTCATGTGTTACCGAATTGTATTGAGGTTTTACCTAAAATGAAATTCAGGTCTCTGTTAGATTCACCGAAATGAGAGCCTTTTTTCAACATTTGATATCCAGGTTTGTGGACTTTTACTCGCAAACATTATGAATTTCTACGAATTATATTGATTGATGTGATAAAAGTCTTAAATGATTATTTACGCCTTTATTTTAGTAACTTAGAGAACATTTAAAATCTGGGTCATAGTGACCCGACCACAGTGTTCACGTGAAGAAATTCACCACAGTGCTGGAGAGTTAATATGAGTACATCAAAAACCATCTCCCAAGTTGATTATGCTGTATTCCTTCCTCAGAAAAAACTACATGGACATGTTGAAGTCGAACATAATTGAATTCACCAGACGCTGATGAGTAACAAATGTATTCTTAATCAAGCACAAATTCAACAATCGAGTTGGTTATGGTTGTTCTATACAATTTGAAACAATCACCACTGTCTATCTCAATTCGTGTCGATTCTTCAGGGCACTCCTCTGTTTTTCTTTCTTTAAAATTTTCTGATGGATTGAGTTGAAACTATGTATCTTTCAAATCGAAGAAAACTTGAGACTATTTTTCGTTAGTAAACGATTCTCTTGAAAGAACAACCTCCGGATTTTCATGAATTATTCCCTGTACCAACATTTTTTTTTAAGCGTGTATTAATCAATATATCAACTAGTTACAATTGAGGTATTATACATCACGTAACTATCTAGATATTTACTTTACATATATATTACGCGTTTCTCATACAAGTGTTAGTCCAATGACTTTCACTACATTAAAGTTACATTTCAGCATCCAAGGTCCAGTGGCTTGGTCCTTTTTAGACGTCGGATTTCTTGAGTGTTGTCCAGAAGCTGGATGGTTTCTGAGTTTGTGTGTGCGTGAAGCCTCTTTTCGTAGTTTCTCGCGTATCTTTTTGCTACCTCGCTAATAGTCTCAATTTTGAGGTCCTTGTGGAGGTCATCATTACGAATGTACCGCGGAGCATTCACAATACTCCTCAGTATCTTATTTTGGAACGTTTGAATAATTTTCATGTTACTTTCAGCTGTGCATCCCCATAGCTGTATACCATAGGTCCAAATTGGCATAAGTACTGTTTTGTATAACAGCACTTTGTTGTGTAAGCTAAGTTGTGAATGTCGGCCCAGGAGCCAATACAGTTTTCTGAATTTGATTGTTAGCTGTTCCTTTTTCTTTTTGACGTGTTCTTTCCACTTCAGCTTCGTATCTAGTGTCATTCCCAGATACTTAGCTGAGTTGGAATATGGGACTGTGCATTGATTCAATATCAGCGGCATATTTGTAATTTTTTTGTTAGTGAAGTACACATGAGTGGATTTGGTTTCGTTTAATTTGAGGCGCCATTTTCGAGTCCAATCTCCAATAGCATTCGTAGCTTCCTGTAGCTTTACTGTAGAGGTTTCAACTGTGTCTGCAACTGCCAAAACAGCTGTATCGTCTGCGAATGTGGCTATAGTTGTTCCCAATGTGCGAGGAACATCATGTGTATAATATACATGGTATAGTATATTATGGTATAGTATACCAAGTAAAGGAGGGGTCCAAGAACACTTCCCTGCGGGACACCTGCTCTAATTTTGTTGAGATTCGAGTATTCATCTTCGTTTTTAATTCTGAAGTATCTATTGCTGAGGTAAGATTCCAGAATTTGGCAATATTAATTAGGCAACATCCCTGGCAGTTTGTTGTTTAGTCCATCGTGCCACACTTTATCGAAAGCTTGTGACACATCAAGAAATACAGCACTACACACTTGTTTATTTTCCAGTGCATTTTCAATTACATCTGTTATCCTATGGACTTGTTCAATCGTTGAATGTTTTGTTCTAAAACCAAACTGGTGTTGTGGAATTAAATTCCTTTCTTCTATTATGTTTATGAGTCTTTTCTTTAGTAGCTTCTCAAACAGCTTGGAGAGAACTGGAAGCAGTGAAATTGGTCTATAGGACTTGACGTCCGAAGGTTCTTTGCCTGGTTTCGTCTGTACCAACATAGAACTAATAGTGGTGCCACCATGGTTCCAGAGCACCATACTATACCGCTTATTTCGTTTTTTTCTGTGTGTTTCACCTTGAATAGGTATGTGAACTTCGATAGATTGCCTAGCAAAACTAATCGATAAAAGTTTAAGGCTACGACGTATTATCGCTTTGGTGCCAGACTGGCTCCATTTTTTAGGGGGGGGGGTGAGCTCGAACACTTGGATTTTAAAATGCTCTTCAGATTTTCAGATTCGAGGCTCCCATGCCGCTAAAATGTTATGGTGGATGATGGTGAGGGGGGAGGAGGGGATACGACCTGTTTTTGCCTTAGATACTACATAAATTACAGCGAGTGAAACAGTTTTATCACTTTCCAACTGGTTTAAATTGACCAAATGCTTATCCAATGGGACGTCTAAAATACAAGCATTACTTAACAATATGTTTTAAATTACTATGGACCGTTTCTGAAGAAATTTGGTATATAGGCAATAGATTTATGTGGGGTCAAGTGCTCCGAATCTTTGGTTATAATATTATGTATTGTCAGTCTAGGGGATGATGAATGGGGGGATGAAGTTTTCAAAACTTTTTGATATAAAGGTATTGTTCTTTCATCAATTTAAAATACGAGGAATCTCGTAGTATTGAATTTTTGGAATCGATTGAGACCACCCGGACCTCTTAACGACCAACCGTTAGCTCCCTATGAGGTTCCTATGAGAATAAAAAATCATTAATATGAGTGTGAATCGATTTAAAAAAAAATATTTGAGCGCATTTGACAAATCAGGGTCGTGGGCCCTAAACAGAACATAATGAAGTAGGTACCTATGTTTTTCAAATCGAAAAATCCTTCAGATTTGAAGGCGTTGAAGAGGTTATCTAGGGTTCTTGAGTTGCTGTAAAGAAATTCGTTGATGTTTCTTGGAAAGGTCGAGGGAGAGAGGAACTCTGGTCATTTGTCGAGTAGATGGTACACCGTCAATGGGCATCGGCATGGATTGCAAACAGGTGGTGGTGGTGAGATTCCTTGAGGTGCAATAAAAAGTATGATAAAGTTGACAAATAATTGAGTAACAACCTCTTTATCAGGAAGACGGACCTACCTGAAAACTGATGTCGGTAAACCACCCAAAAGGTAAAATTAATAATCAGCGTATTCAGTTAAGAGGTAGGTTACGCATTGGAGAAGCCGCCGCGCCGTGCTAATTTGTATACACAAACGTGCTTCCATATCATTCTTCTACATACATATTCTTTTCTTTGCACAATACATAACCATACTGATTATTACAGTAATGCGGATGATTACTATATAAATTGCTAGTATACATATATGTGTATAAATATAATAATATCATTATAATTGAATCTTACCTTAATATGTAAGTAATGCGGACTAGTGAAAGGGTGATACCTGCAATTTCGGTTGAAAACAATTTGCCGGGTGTTCAGATACGGGTGATACGTTACGCGAATAACTCAAGGAGGAAGTACAAGAAGAAGAAGACCCGAGGCCGATAAAATTCAAGGAAAGAATGGCAGGTACTGAAGCATATCGTAGTAATGGGTGTGACCGACGGACCATAGATGAGGAGGTTACTTAAATAAGAGATAAGAGGGAGTCAGGTGGCACGTGGTAGGCACTGGACCATGGAGGCAGGTGACTTTGAGCGGGAAAAACTTTGCCACATCAACGGAAACCAGAGCAGGCAGGTCAGTGAAATATTTCCTTGGTGGGAGTTGATAAATTTGTATTTTGGAGGGGAATCAAAATTAGGAATTCAATATATCTTATTATAGAATCCGTCATAACTTTGATAAGAGAATGATAACTCTGAATCAAGTACTCGACTTGCTGGTTACGACGGATCCTCCAATAAGGCACATTGGCAGATATTTTATTTATTAATTATTAATTCTTGTAACAAGAGGAACAAACCTCATACATTCTGCACAATAAATTATCAATGTACCTATTAGTACAGTTTACAACAATTAGGTACTGTGAATATTGATGAAACCGCTGATTTAGCGGTCTTTAACAATTCATATTATCCAAAATTCGATCTTTTTTTTTGCGTTGTGCCCCTGCGGCGATAAATTATGCCGATAAAATAGTATGGTTATCAGCGTTGATTGCAGTGTTTAGGTATAATGGTAGTAACTCGACATCACCAGTTAGTTTTGTGGCCATCAGAACCAAGGTCTTTGGTTGCACATTCTCACCACGTTTTCAGCTACCTAAGTGATGACATGACATTGGGGAAAGATCCTACTGATTTTATTTTATTTTATTTTTTCAATAATTTTTATTGCCTTTGAAAAATAGTTCATACAGCCACATGTTCACATTTGATTACAATACTTTTTACATTATTTTAGATTTATGAATAATAATAATATTTGTACACCTATTCGAACTGAAATGCTATTTCAGTTTTTCCTTTTTTTTACAATATCGTATAGCAGCACTTTCTATGAGTCTGATGTTCAGGTTGAAGGGTCGACTTATATTATTATGGATGTTCTGTAGGAATTTTTCTCTGGGACCGCGATGGACTGGGCACTCCAAAATCAGGTGCTTTGCAGTTTCATCTGATCCCAGCTATTCAAATTTTCTGTTTATTATTCAACACAAATAGAAAAAATAATGACTATTAATATACAGAAGGAACTTTTTATTTTATCTAATTTTTTTTTAAAATTAAAATGATTCAATTTTATTGATTTTATAAGTCTCCATGTAACCAATACCTAGATGATTATCGTGCAGGGTGGTTGTTTTGCAGTGTGCTTTTTGATTGTGTTCATAATTCAATCTGTAGTTTTGTACTGGCTGGGTTAACCATGATGAGCCAATTATGCCCTCCGAACTCTTCAGAATAATTATTGAGAATCCACGAATATCGTTGAATCTACAGCAGGGACATACCTACGACGACTGAAGAGGACCAAGCCCTAGGACCTTATTACCAACCATTAAAGAATAATGTGTCGGAACATTCTAAGTTTTCTTCAATGTCCGTCATTTTACCCTGTGACGTCATTCGCATGATGTTTGCAATGCACACGAGTATCCACACACAACAATTATCATTGCATATTCATTAATTCTTGCATTATTAAAATGTGCCTATTTTCTATTTAGAAATTAGTATTGTGATATACCTATTTGGAAAAAATAAATATGATTTTTAGCTTTGAATTATAGAATATTCAATTGAGATTATCCAAACAGAATTGTGATTTATGTGGGTAGTGGTGCCTTATTACCAGAGACCTTCAAAATATGGCATTAATTTTTATAAAATGTGGCACTATAAAATGTGGCAATGTGGCACTTATTGTGGCCGAATGTGGCATTTATTTCAGCTGATGTGGTATTTATTTTTTTCAACTTTCCACCCCCTCCCCACATAGAAGGGATGTTAAACCATTAAATCATGAAACTTGAAAGCATATCAACTACTGTATTATGTATATCAACTATTTACATGTATTTCCAACAAATTTACATGTATTTACAACATGTTAAATTCAATTATAAAACAATTTGCTGTCCCCAGTAATCTACTTCTTATGAAGGGTCACGTTTAAATTAGAATCTCTAGGCATATTGAAAATTCAGGAAAAACGAAAATGAGCGCGATATATACAGTAAGAAACTTCAGCTTGGTATGAAGGACGTGGGGAACGGAAATGACATATAATATATGTCCATTAGGGTCGGGGAGCACCATTCGGTATATTATACCGAATGGTGCTCCCCGACCCTAATGGATGTACCTACTCAGGTACACATGCACTTCCCATTATGATCCTGCATCGGACTTAATCCGCATCCAGGAAAATTATTTTTGAACGGACATGAGACCCTAACAACAGCAGAATACCCACGTTGACCTGTGATGATAAGTTAATCTTATTGGTATTAGCAAACATCCATTCGTCATATTTTTCTCGGCGTTCTCGGGCGTTAGTAAAATAAGAATTAGTAAAATAAGGCGAAATGTGGCACAAAATGTGGCATTTTCAGAGAAATCAACGAAATATGGCATTTTACCGAAAAATGGGCCGAATGTGGCATTTTAGTGTGGCGCCGTGGCAATGTGGCATTTGAAGGTCTCTGCTTATTACTGCGCAGCAAGGTATTCATCTTCCCATTAGGTATATTATCAGCATCCTCTAGATTCCCTTGTTCAAATTAAAACTGCGTTTTACTATCTTTGATCAATTTTATTGAACAAAATCTCGTTATTAGCTCTGAACTCACTGTTTCGTCCAGACTCATTGTTTCGTCGAGACTCATTTAGCATCCCTGAAACTAGAACCTTCGATCACCGGTGATTTCTATCATTTGATTTATGCACGATAAAAAAATATTAGTGTTTAGACTCAAAATTCGGGTGACCTCAAGTGTGAATAAGTTATGCTCGTTGAAGATTTGAACCGATACATCTTCTAGAAGAGAAGTGTGTGAGTTGAATGCGATGTGGAAGCAGGTAGTGATACTCTTAACCACATAACTGCAATTGGTACGATCATGTCATATAGAACTGGAATTACTGGATGTGTTGTATAGGTATATTAGTAATAATAAACACATTATTCAAAAATATACATCGATACCTTAAAGCACAAAGGCGCTATGTCCATCCATCTCCCACATTGTTTTTATTTCAGAAAAACTCAAATTCAACAAAACTATTATTGACCTTTTTGACGATTACAGCTTGAAAATTTCTTGAATAAATCAAATAGTTTAGTTTAACTATTTTAGGAATTGTGCACTGCTGAAAACTTCTTTTACGTTTATCTCAAAACTCAGTTTTTGGACATAGCGTATATAATAATATTATCCTTGTCATCCAAAATAACTCGCAGTTTCGGTCCAAACTGACTTATATTCATGTTTATTGTGCACTGCTGAAAACTTCTTTTACGTTTATCTCAAAACTCAGTTTTTGGACATAGCGTATACAATAATATTATCCTTGTCAACCAAAATAACTCGCAGTTTCGGTCAAAACTAACTAATATTCATGTTTATTTAATCGAAATAGATATGAAAATCAATTGGTTTCATATGACTTCAACCATTTTGGCACCACGAGTTTGTAGAGTTATCTCATACAGTTGGATTGGTCTTCGTGTAAGATACCTACAATCCGGTATTTGGAAGAAAGGTGTTTTTGAAAATTTTCTCAGCTACCGGTAATACGAGCTTTCTGGTTGTAGCCGAAGAAGCACGCCGATCGTAAGTCCTTGATCGCGAGCCAAACTACTCCTGTGGTAGAGCGCTGAACCTCGACAAGCCTTGTTCACCTATTTAACTCGCCAGAGTATCGGGCCGCATCACGAGATCATTGCTGCCTCGCGAACGCACATGAGCGGTCGTTAACTCCCTATTTGTTCATACGAGTTGATCAGACTGATAACGGCTGGATGTACCTTCCATGTACCTGCTCCTGAGCTCAGCAGCCGAGGATGCACGCAAGCCCCGATCTCACGACAACATGCATTAGTGCGCTCTCCGGCCCCCCTTTTATCTGCCATCTAACCGTGTAAAACTAGTTCGCCCAGCCCGAATTATCGATTATCGATTTATTAATGGCAACGCTCATACAATCCAGGTACGTCCTCTCCTAATAGGCTACTGCACCTCTAGTGTGCACCTATATTAATAAATTCAAATATATCTATAAGCGTAGTTTGTTAATTATTTTCATGCTATTAGGAGGCCTTTTGAATGTGAATGTCATTTTAAATGCTACAATTATCAAGAGATGTTCGACTTCTTATCTTAATACTGCAGAGAATTACCTCTACCTTTGCGTTTCCATTTGTAAATTCAATAGGTATATATGAAATATATATGGAATAATGGTGTTGACTTGTTCATACGACATGTTCGTTTCTTGAAAACTAACAAGAAAACATTTACTTACGTTTCATAGTTAACAAATTAAGAAACCAAAAAGCTCTCTGAGAAGACTGTATTTTCAATCCTGATCCTCATGTGAAGTTGAATTTCAGCTGAATAAGCTTTGAGGCTTTTGGCCACTGATTCTTCTAGGGAATCTCCTACCTGGAACGCCAATAAAATATTTTCCAAAATTCCAGCTGATGAGTTAGTACTAACTCTGTATGAATAACATATGACCCTATTTCGCTCAAGAAGTTGACTTTGACAGGAAAGCTTCCTGGGACGACTGAAATCGAATCAGAAGAAAGAGCTAATGAAATATTTATTTCTCTACGATACCTAAAGTCCATCGAAGAGCTTTCCTGAAACGAATTTGGAGATTAGAAGACGGTGTTGAACTCATCATTCCAATAGGCCTTGAGACTTTTGGAAACTGTTTTATTTCGAAACTACGAGTCTTTTCCACCCTAGCACCTGCAGAGTAAGCATTAACTCTGTGTGAATATATTTCTATTCCTCTCTGGAAATTGACATCGAAAGGGAAGCTTCCTAGGACGATTGAAATCGAATGGGACTCATAAGCAAGGGCCCTAATGCAATATTTCTTTCTGAACCATCTCAAAATTCGAAATTTAACATAGGGCCTTTCTGCAACGACTCTGTGGGATTTAAAAACGCAGTCCAGCACATCCCATCTGAACAGGCCTTGAGGCTTTTGGACACTGACTCACCTTGATACTACGAGTTTTTGCATCCCTGCACCTGCAGATTGAATTCCAACTGTATGAATATATAGTCCTATTTCTCTCAGGAAGTTTACTTCGACAGGAAACTTCCTAGGACGATTGAATCGAATCGGACCCACGATCAGATGAATGGTTCCAATGCAATATATCGTTCTGTACCATCTCAAAAAACTCGAAACTCATCAATAGACCTTTCTCCAACGACTCTGAAGGATTGGAATACGATGCCGAGCTCATCTTAACTGAACAAGTTTCAAGGCTTTTGGACTCTGATTCTCATAGAATGACCTGGCGCACTAACTCTGAATCAATATGTTTTTCGTCCGTTGCAATCGTCTTTGAGAGTTGCCTTCAAAAGGAAGGAAAGGTTCTTGGAACTACCGAAATATAATCAAACCCACGATCAGAAAAGAGATTTGCTGCAATATTTCTTTCTGGGCCTTCCCAAGAAGTCAAAATTTGATAAGGAGCCTTTTTGGGACGACTCAGATTGAATAGTGGGCTCACGATGAGCAAATTGAGCTCAGCGAAATGCGACTGATTTTGATCGACCAAGCTCCAACTTGCCCACCAGCTGAGTGGGCTCAGATATTATTTCCGCTTCCTGTTATGTCTCTTGAAGTACGAGCTACTTGTTCATTGTTCATACAGAGCTCATTGTATTGCGAATAAAAACGGCATTGTTTTTTTTTTTTTTTTTTGAAAATTGACGTTCTTACTGCTCTTATATTTTGCGTAAAGTTGAAGACGATGCATCGTCATTCAGGACGAATTGGGAGCAAGGGCTACTCATTATGGAGATAATTTTAAGCAGTTTTGGTAATCACCCAGCAACAAGAAATGATCATGCGCGAACTCGAGTTCAGAAGTGATATCGGACAGGAGCACTCCCTCTCCACTCGAACCACTTTCGGGATAAGTATGACCAGGGCTGAGCTATCATAAATACTTGCAAAGATTGTTTTCATGTTTCTCCCGGACGGGGGGACCTTGTTTGTTTCAGATAAAGGAAATTGCGACCACACTCCTCTAAGAGCCCGCGTTTCCGACTATCAAAAACCCTCTCGAAGATTAAGGCGCGGTTCTGTGAAACAAAAACGGGCCACCCTAAATTTCGGTTTTTCGAGACCCAGCAAGGAGGAGGCCTTCCCGACTTGTCGTCTTTCTTCCGCAGCAATCTCGAAAAATTTCTCCGAGTTTTTATCGGCACCAACCAAATAAATCCGGACGGGTTGTTCCGCCTTTGCGGGGAGAGCGAAGTAAATTCGTCGGGCCGATAAGACGCCTTCGCGGAATAAAAGACGACGGTTTGCCAGCGGAATGCGCTCTTCCTCGGGGGAAAATTATGTCAAAGACGCGAGATGATAAGACGAGTGCATTCTCAGCGTGCGCCTACAAGTTGACTTTCACGTTCGCCCCGTCCTTTAGTGGGGCAAATTAAAAAAAACAAAAAAACAACCGAATTGTTTTGATAGGTAACTACTTCAACTTCACTCATAATTTGCCGGTTACCCGTAGGTTGCAACGAACCAAGTTTAGGTATGCAGGTAATCCCGTCAACTGCCTCATCTCTTAAACTCTGTTCTTGTCTCGATCATGATGATTGAAGGATCATGATTGATGATGATTGAAGGATCAATCATGATGATTGAAGGTCATCGATGAAAAGACCCCAGAAGTTTACTAGACCGAAATACGGACTTATTGTTTAGAAATGCATAACGGTGGGATGTCCCATTGGATGATAATTAGTTCAACTTCAACTAGTAAGCGATAAAACATACTTTTAGCATGGAACATGCTTGAGCCATCACCTTTATGGGCAAAAACATGACGAAACAGTGGAATGAAAGTAGCGCGGGATTTTGTAATGATTTTCACTATTACAACCGACCCGTTTCTAGGGAAATGTATCCTCATTATATTTCATCCCACGAAAATCGTTCCAATGTTCCATCAAGTATGACCCTCGACTATTATGCCGCCCTCCGTGGTTTCTCCGAGTAGACCATTTCACGAATCAACTCATTTGAACTCCAATATAGCTCTCTAGAGTGAATGTAAATACGTTGAATAAATTGCATTAAAGGCAATGTGTCAATTGATGACTGGTAGGCTCAGTTCAAGGCGGTGTGGGCAGTATAAATTAACACCTTCGCTTATTAACAGTTTTCATAACTCAAGAAAGTTCCCTCCCTCGAATTCCACTCTTGATTTACATACCGGAGAAATCAAAGCCAACTAGTGGAACGATAAATTTCGAGTTTATGAAATGTTGGGTAAAACGACCTCGAAGACGCCTGTGTGCACGAGAACTTCGATAGGCCCTATTTGCATTTAAAGACGTGCTTTTAACGTAGTGGTGAGTAATTGATAAGTTTTACCACCTACGACTCGAATGGGACCTCCTCTACTTGACGTTTCTTAATGCATATCGGCTCTATTTAGCGATTCCGGGGCACTTAAAAAAGAAGTTATTCCGAGAGTGGGAGTAAATTGGAAGGTGAAAAACAAACAAGAGTTGGTATCAAGTGCTCCCAAGGACACGGTTTTGATTTTAACAGCTTTTTTAATCAACTTCTGAGCCTCGTGCGTGGGACGTAATGAATTGAGGGATACTGAAGGTGATACGTCGTATTACAAGTTCGACGCCAATAGGCCAGAAATCACTAGAGTTGGAATAATTGGAGTACAGCGGGAGGGGGAGATCGTCGATACGATCTAAATTAACGCTGTGATGGTTTATTTTTAATAAATAAACTTCCGAGGGAAATCCTTCTGCATTCATGGTAAATGAAGTTTAGAAATTGAATTGAGTAAGGTTCATCGAAAGCGCCGTTTTTCTAATAGTTACGAAGTACAAAAATATTATTTAAATTAAGTAAGGTCTTTATGGATCCCATATGAGGCAATGCTATTTTGGATTATCCTAAGTTCCATTTGGTAGTACACAATGTTATGTAAGATCTTATTTGGTCAATATAATATATTGAACAATATTATTGTTCAAGTTAGAACGTATCAAAAGGCTCCATTGGGTTTCAAAATTAAGTCTTATTTGATATGCTAATTTTCCAGTTGGTGGATATGGTAGCCAAATTAGATCTTATTAGCCTAATAATATCCCAAAACGATCGTCAAAATAGGTTCCATGGGGTACTATGTACGGTCTTACTTTTCCAGATGTATTGTTCTAGTGTCAATGTTCTTGAAGTCTTCATTGAATTCCTCCAGTAGGTCTTATTTAGTCATTTTAATGCCCCAACATATTAGTTCTATTTTGTACCTTCCCAAATAACATCGTATTTGACCTACTAGTATACCAAAAAGATCGTAGAAATAGGTTCCAGGTGGGACTATATACGGTCTTGGCCAATCTATTGTTCCAGTTGGGATATCCCAGAAGGTTCCATTGGATTCCTCTATGAAGTCATTATAATGCCTCTGCAGTTAGGTACCGTTTGGCCTAGTAAAATTTCAAATAGATCCGTCCAGTACAATCGGTACTTACGTAAGGTCTTATTTTTTGACCAATCAAATGTTCAAGTAGGAACGTTCCAAAAGGTCCCGATTTGTTCTCAAGTAAGATTGTATAGTACTTACCTACCTCATGTAAAAGTTGGGATGTTCACTAAGTACTCAGATAATATGCCTGTGCAGTATTTCCATTGCTGTTGTTGAAACGTCGCAGTAGTGGTTAGAAATTGGAGTATGTAAAGTCCAAGAAGAACTTCCTACACGGTGAAATTTGGAATTCATAAAACAATTAGGTACCTTTAAAATTCATAAAACTTCTTATTACTATCAGTCAGCTTCCAGTAGGAGAAGCTTCCCCTATCAGTGTAAGGAGAAGCACCAATGGTGGAACGTTGACCAGAGGGAAGGGTAAAATAAGGTTTTTAACGTCGATTTTGAGGTTCCTCCAGCCTCCGGTATGATCAACAGTTATTACTGGTCATGTGAAAAAAGAAGGAACTATATCTTGCCCAAATGAGCGACAGCCGGACAAGAAAAGTGACAGTCAGTCAGAACGTCGCAGCTGAAGCTCCATTTGTTGGAGAAATTGACAAGGTACGTTCCTCCGAAATTAGTGTTTATTGCTGATTATATTCTTTGTGGTTTTATTTGGTTCCAACATTTTTTATTATGTTAGTTTTGCAGGTTCTCGATTTAGTTTTTTTTTATATAAGTATCAACCATTCCACTATTGGAACTCAACTATTTTCTGTGATTAAAGATTTTCGTTTCTAAGTAAACTTAATTATTATAATAAACGTGAATAGTTCGTGAATAGTTAATTAAATACGTGAATAGTTTTGACATACAAAACTGGTCTTACTTCACTCCAAATCCGTCGAACGTGAGTTCTTTTGGAAGTAAGAAAATATTATTTTAATAGGTGGGAGGATTTGTTCACATACACCCCAAATAACTTGCCAATGTTTATAACTTCCCAAACAACATCTTATTTCAACCTATCGTCAAAATAGGTCTCATATAAGGAGCAGTCAATATAACGTCCACATAAATGTACATATATGAGCTGTAAATGATGACCGCCAGTCATTATGGACATTTTATTATAATGACATTGTCAAACGATGGGTAATCTGAGTCTTGCAAATTGGCGTTCTCCCCAGAAAAATAATAAGCCATGAATATTACGTACTTTTACGTAACTACTTCAACAGTTCCAAAATTTTCAGAACCAAAAATTCCTGAAATTAAGGGTTTCGTTCCTTCATACGAAAACCCTTAGCCCGCCAACAACCTACCTAGCGGCCATTCGTTTGCAGCAAACTCTTTGATATCTCACCCCGGTAATGATCTAAGAAATCAAATCCAGAATAACAATATTGTCCGTGGAAAGATAGTTGGCCGCCATATTGGAACTTCTCATTGGGGTCACATTTCCAAAATTTTGAGTAAAGTTTTTGACGAGTTCAAATTTTTCGTTTCCGACAAAGTCAACAGATGAGGTTCTAATTTTGATGGAACAGGTTTTTTGACAATTTTATGAAAAAATATCTCATCACTTAAAATAATATTGTATCATACCCTTCATCTTCAGACCGAATCAACTTGCCAAAGTTTACTAATATTAAAGACTAAGGTTACGTAATAATGAGCAGAGAGAGGTATCAATCTGACCATCTGCTGGGGACTAAGTTGCCGTCTTGCTTCGGGGAATATGGATTGTATAAAAGTATAGAAGCCATTATGTAAATGTACTCCCATCAAACTTTCCCCACCATTTCAATCGTTATGTGTACTCAAGATACGACGCTGAAAAGGTCATGACCAAAGGAGAGAGACTCTTGGAGTTTAATAACGTAATTATCTGTTTACAATCTGGCAATTATTTTTAGATTGTAAATCCGATCTGCAGGTCCTTTTCGAGAGACGTTCTTCCTCTTAAGGAAGAATCAGGTGGTATTTGCCAATGAGGAGGTCACGTGGGGTGATAAGGGGCTTTGATAAGGGAGAGATAGCGTTGTCTCTCTCCCACGAACTCCTGGCCTGATCGTGACACTAACTTATCCTTCTCCCTGACGCTCTTGTCTTTATTTTAACTCCGAGGATAAAAATTTCCCTTCTCGATTCCGTACTTCCAGAAAAAGCGGCGAACCATATTTTTCATGGAGAGCCTTCTCCGAGGAGATGGTAGATCTCCGCGATCTGTGGGACATGTTCTCGGCACGACATCTCAATCCCATTTTAATTCTTCTGGTACACGAGGATTCTTTTATCTTAAATGTGATCACACCTCATAATACTATACTCAAGGTGTCTTGTGTCAAGAGGTAAGAACCACTCTTCAAATGCTCACTTTATTACTTGAACCTTTTGTTGTTACAACCAGTGTTGTTTGGAGGACATTTACATTCGATTTTCAGAAAACTTTCTGAAATTAAGGGTTGTCTCCGTTTCTGTTTCAAATGAATATTTAACTGGACATTTCACGGTAACATAATCCTCTCATGGAAACAGATGTATAGTGTGTATTTTTCGTGTGCCAAAATTGTTTGATGTCAAGAACATTCTCTGCAATCATAACTCGCTGTTTATTACTGATCATTATGATCACAACACTAATTCATGAATTATCATACCTCACTATAAATTCTTTACGATCCTTGCTACCAAAATCTCAGTAAAAAAGCAAGTATGATGGAAAAACTCGGCGCTCCGTGGACCGCCGGTTACCTCTATTTACATACTTCGGACGAAGTTATTGAAACACAGAATGTGTTTTGGCTCACGCGTTTCACATAATTTCGCTACTTTCCTCCCACTAAATCAGAATCCCCAGGCTACACGATCCTTAGTTCCATATCATCGGTATCCATGTTTACATAATTTCGCTACTTTCCTCCCACTAAATCAGAATCTCAATCAGAAACACCAGGATACACGATCCTTAGTTCCGTATCATCGGTATCCATGTTGTCGTCCCAAATTTCGTTAGCTTTTGCTTCCTCACTACCGAAGGTTGAACTGGTAAAATCACGCGATAACGGAGCTAGCACGGCATGGATCAGGAACCCTTCAGCGAAACTATGGGGATGGAGGTCGTTGGGTATGGTGAAAGTACATTCTGGTTCTCTACCAACAGGAGTGAGGAGGACAAGAGGCAGGCGTACCGGCAGCAGCCATCTATGCCGAATGGGATGTCAAACACCCGAAACAGCCTCGCATGTGCTCCAGATTTGCCCAGCCATGGTGAGACCCAGGTGTGCCCGTCACAATTCTGCCCTGAACCTACTGGAAGCCTACGCTCGCCGTAAAGGATGGCCAGTATGGCTAGAGCCACACTTTAACCTGGAACGGCGAGGTTATCGTCCAGACCTCTTGGTGGTAACACCAAGAGGAGCCTTCATTATTGATGTCTCAGTGGTCTCTGGCTCCGGCCAGAGATCACTCGCAGACATCAATGCTTCCAAAATTCGAAAATATGAAGTTGACGCATTACTAGATGCTGCAGCAGCACTTGCAAACATTCAGCGAAACCAACTAAAGGTGATTGGAGCAACGATCACCTGGAGAGGGATATGGCATGGCAAGTCAGCGAAGGATCTGATTCGGGCTGGTTACCCACTGTTTATCCTGGAGTGGATGACCACCCGAGTCCTAACAGGAGGATCATTCATCTGGTCTAAATTCAGGGCTACGGCCACACGACGGCGTGCCACGGCTCGAGCAAGTGGGCTCCGTGGGACTTGGAGCTGAACTCGAACCCCATTGGGAGGAGAAGTGTCGACCGATGGCATAGCCAGAAGAGGCACAATCCTCCCTCCATCATTTGTGGGATAAGGTGATTCTACCTTGTCCCTCACCCCAATGTCCGAGGTCGGATCTCGGACCCTGATACCAAGCAGCCAGATGGACATGACTGCTGAGTGCTGAAAGTGCTGATACAATACTGTGATGTAAATATTTATGTACAATACCATCAATTGTAGCGGTGAAATATTTTTTCCAAATATAAATTGTTAATGAAAGAAGTGAAAAAAAAAATGTCCTCCAAAATCAAAATTTCCACTTGCTTTTTGCGTTTTAGAGCTTCCCGAACAATTTTGGTTCCGTGTCTGTCTGTCTGTCTGTCTGTCTGTCTGTCGGTCTGTCGGTCTGTCGGTCTGTCTGTCTGTCTGTGGTCAATCCTTGTCCCGGGCAAAACTATACTAACCTGTGGTCCGATTTTGATGAAATTTTCAGGGATTGTGCGGGTTAGGTCCTAGACGGTCCCCTATAAATTTCAGCACCTTCGGATCAGCTGAGTGAGCTCCAAGGCCATTTTCTCTCCTGTTGAACGCAGGAAGCTGAAATTTGAGAGGCAGGGTCAATGGAGAATGCTGAAGGTGCCTGAGTGGTCACTGATCAGCTGAGTGAGCTCCAAGGCCATTTCCTCTCCTGTTTTTCGCCAACTGATTCTATACGTCCATGTTACAATGAGTGAGGAAGCTATACTGCCCACCCAACTTGGATCATCATAAAAAGGTTCCTGAAATTTTTCGAAAGAAACCACTCTCATACAAACATACTTGCATACGAGTCTGCAAGCTCTTGAGACATTTTATGTCTTTACTTAAGACACAAAATCCCAACAAAAAATTATATACAAACTCGAAATTCATTTATTTAAAAAATCTTGATTTTACGGCCTGGAATCGAATCCGGGTTCCCTAGACTAATTATCCTTGCAATATACCATTTATCGAATTTGTTTGTCGGTCCCACGCCAGGCTTTTCGATTCTACGTACCAAAGTAAAGACTAAAATGTCAAAAATACTCAGGGTCAATGGAGAATGCTGAAGGTGCCTGAGTGGTCACTGATCAGCTGAGTGAGCTCCAAGGCCATTTCCTCTCCTGTTTTTCGCCAACTGATTCTATACGTCCATGTTACAATGAGTGAGGAAGCTATACTGCCCACCCAACTTGGCAGACGTGTTTTTCCTAGTTAGTCTATGGCTAAAACACATTCTGTGTTAAAAATGTCATAAAAGAATTCCGGAATATTTTCAAGTTTTAGCTCCCATCATGACAATGTAATGATTAAATTTTCGGTGTGGCTGCAGTCGTTAGGGCGTCGTTGTTTGGCGGTGGACATTGAACCGACATCTGCGGGGATCGTGGGTTCAAAGCTCATCGCCGGCAGAGAGCGTTTTTCGGTGGCCGGGGCTCTCATCGCCCCCCTCGTCGCAACCCAGGGCGGTTAGGCAATGGGAAGCCATGAGCGAAATCATCAGAACAAATTCAGATCTTCCCTTTGGAAGACAGCTGATGACGTCCGCGACGCCAGGAATGGCAGTCGGACGAAAATCCAACTTGAAATGGTTATTTACCTTACTTACTTACTTTACTGATGGTTAAATTTGCACAAATTAGTGCAAATGTTATTCAGTCCAACCTAAAAAGCCTCAGAAGAAGCAGAAAAATTACCAACAAATAATTCAAATTAAAAAAAAAAATGCTTTAAAATCTAAAAAATTAACATTTTTACTGAAATCCATTTTGGATCATCATAAAAAGGTTCCTGAAATTTTTCGAAAGAAACCACTCTCATACAAACATACTTGCATACGAGTCTGCAAGCTCTTGAGACATTTTATGTCTTTACTTAAGACACAAAATCCCAACAAAAAATTATATACAAACTCGAAATTCATTTATTTAAAAAATCTTGATTTTACGGCCTGGAATCGAATCCGGGTTCCCTAGACTAATTATCCTTGCAATATACCATTTATCGAATTTGTTTGTCGGTCCCACGCCAGGCTTTTCGATTCTACGTACCAAAGTAAAGACTAAAATGTCAAAAATACTCATTTAAATCCAAAAAAAAAAAACTATGAATTAAAAAAAAATCTTTGAATCCGTTCAATTTTGGGTGTTTTGTAAATCTTGAACATCATGAGTTCCATGTACCACCTATCACACCAAATTTGTGAAACAAGTTTTTCAATAAACTTCCTTATTGAGGGAAGTATAATTCAAAGTAACTCGAGTTTTATGCAGCGAACGTAGGACAACTCGTGTGGGACTACACAATAAGTTGTAAAGACGTCACGAAAACTCAATGACTTCTTCTACTCTGGTGTGGGTAGGTACGTAGAAAAAGTGTTGAATGATATTTCCTTGAGGAATAAGTCAGGTGTTCGGGATTTATTTCGTCGTTTCACAGGTCGATTGAATTTATTTCTATTTTAACCTCCCTACGTCACGATTTGCATAATTGAATACTAAAAGTATACTTATTTATGTTTTTCCGTATTTTTCTTGTATTTTATTTAAGAGATAATATATTATTTACGCGTTATTTGTTTTTTGAGTATAGTTTGATCCTTGCTTCAATTTTGATTTTTGATTGAGGGAACCAGCCTGAGCTTTCACTATCTGGTTATTACTGGGACAATGTAAAACCACAAGTTCGCGCATATGAAATTTTCCCGAAAATTTTAGTCAATTTTCCATAATTTAACCACAGCGACTAAACAATATTTGAGTAAGTAGATTTGTTTTACCTATACCAACCACCCAGGTTTGTACTGCAAAGAAACTAGGTAGGGCTTCGAGATATGTAGTCGCTTCATTTTCATGTAAAAGAATGATCCTACATGAGATAAGATTAAATCGTTAGGTATTAATAAATTACCTACTTATTGAACAATTTACATGTACCTACATAATCGAGTTATTATTAGTACTTTAACTACTAAAGTAATTATTAGTACTACAAAATACTTCATTTGAAACTTATTGAAAAATCCACAATCAAGTTTTCACTTTTCAAGGTTGAAAAAAAAAGTTCTCTAAAATCAAAATTTCCACCCGCGTTCTACGTTTCAGACCTACCTTAACAATTTTGGTTCCGTGTCTGTCTGTCATAAAATCCTTGCCACAATTATAACTTCTACATTTCTCATCCGATTTAGATTTTTCCAATTTCAGGGATTCTGCAGGTTGGCGTGTAGATGGTCCCCTATGAGGTTGGTGCAAGGTACTTAGAGATTAACTACTATGCATCGGATCATCTATGTAGTAAGGTTAACGTTAACGAGGAAGCTATGTGCCAGACCCTCTTAGCAGACTATAGACAAAGCGGAAGCTTTGTTTTCACTTTTCATAGTTGAAAAAAATTATCTAAAATCAAAATTCCCACTCGCATTTTAATTTTCAGACCTTCCTGATCAATTTTGGTTTCGTGTCTGTCTGTGTGTCTGTCATGAAATCCTTGCCACAGCCAAAACTCCTACAATTCTCATCCGATTTCGATGAAAATTTTGCAGGGATTGTGCGGGTTGGCGTGTAGATGGTCCCCTAAGAAACTCATCGCCCCCGGACTGATAGTAGCCACTGCGCATGCGCAAAAGCATACTTCCCCGTTACAGCCATAACTTCTACATTTTCCAAGAATATTCAGAGATTGTGCCGGTTGACGTTTAGAGTTCCCCCATGAGGGAAGTGCAAGGTATTTAGAGATTGATGTTATGAGATAAACTACAATGTATCGGATCATCTATACTACCGTGTTATGGATACGAGGAAGCTATGTGCCACACCCACTTGGTGGACGTTTTTTCTATCATTCAAACAATTTTTATTATTAACATATTTCAACCGAGAATGTTAACAATATTGTCGCTTCTGGGTCACCTGGATCTGAATGATATTCGGAAGTTTAGGATGCAAACTTCCTTAACCTGGTTTGATCCACGGATGAAAATATTCTTTATAGAATTATTTACAGGGCCGTCTACTTAATATGCTACATAGTACATCATTCTAACAAGAGAACCACCAATTACAAAAGATATAATGAAATAATAATACCTGCCTATAAAGACCTAAAACAACCTAGGTAGAAAGAAAATGGTTATAACCATAAATGGTTGTAAAATGAATTTGAGTTAACTGAATGAGACGAGGAAAGAAGAAATCAGGGATTATTTAATTAGGGGACATAAAATCAATATAATATAATACTTATAAAATATAATAATAAACATCGCGAGCCGTAGATCTAATTCTAATCCTAACTTGAGATGATCCGAGGTTCATCCACGGTGGTGAAACCGGCCCTAAGTGCAGGTAAAGTCCAACACTTTCTGGTTCACTCTTCGGATGATCAGGACGGAGGTTTTTCTCATTAAACTTCATTGCCGGAAAGACGATCTCTTTTCGTGACCTTTGTCCCGCGTTAGCCTCGCATCTCACGTTCATCATACGGCGCGGCCGTCGCGGGTCGTTACGATTCCGGACCGCGAGAGGATGCTTTTCGATGTCAGTCGAAGCAACATCTCTCCGCTCCACCTTCTCTAATGCAGAGCTTCTAACCGCATTCCTATCGAGTTGAGGGGGAGGACAAATAAGATCGGCAACCTGGCGCACACAAAACTGGCTCCGCCTGCCCACGGGCGGGACCTGCCATAAGCTACAGCGATCGACCCGTTCTGCGGATTCGTCACGCCTCGGCTTCTTCTTCTCCCTCGACTTATTCTTCTTCTATCTAGACACAAATTGTTTTAAAATGACGGCGTCCTCGCTCAAGTCTCACTTGATGCCTTTAGACGGCTTTGAAGGTGGAAGAGCACTTTCTCCGGACCTTTGTTGAACAATGGGTTGTTTCTTGTATTTTTTGTGAAGGACGACTTCATCAGTAATACGACTCTCCTTATTCAACCCTTGGGAGATTCCGATCTAATGGTACTTGAGCCCTTTCTCACCGTCATCAGCCTTTCCAACATAAAAGGTTCGTTTTCAAGTGAGCTACGGAACGACTCTGATCTCCGAAGCTGCGCTGATAGTGGCAGCTAGGTAAGTAACTCCAGCCAGAGTAATGCGACATCAATTTCGATCTCGTGGAAAATTTCTGCTGGTTTCTCAATGGAGTAGATTCCCAGAATGATCGTTACTTCTATACAAGTACCTACCGGTAGAACAATTGAGTCACACCTTGTTCAGAGAGGTAGTGAGATACAGAGAGAGGAAGAGAGAGAGAGAGAGAGAGATTGATTGATTGAATCTTTTTATTCATCCACCAGGGAAGGTTAGGGCCATGAGGCCCTCTCTTCCACCTTCCCTGGAAATACTAGTTAACAGCTTGCAATCGCACAAAATAAATGAAATAGTCCTTCTATAATTCACCTTGGAATTAACACAAAAATTATGAAAAGAAGAAACAAAACAAGTATGATGCACCTAATCACACTATCCTTCCGCATAATTGTCTAGTAGAATTTTTTTGAAATTTTCTACTAATTCTTTTTTTTCTAATTTTCTTCTTTTTTTCTATTTTTTTTTTTTTTTTTTTTTTTTTTTGAGAGAGAGAAAGAGAGAAAGGGTTTATCGTGACACAAGCAGGAGTACTAATAAGTATTGTTTTACGATACATATTTTGCTTCCGAGTCAACCATGAAGCATCGTTATAACTTTTCAATGAAAAAAAAAATGTTCTCCAAAATCAAAATTCCATCTTTCTGAACAATTTTGGTTTCGTGTCTGTCAAGAAATCCTCGTGTAGGGAGAAACTATGAGAAGTTATTGCCTGATTTCGATGAAATTTTCAGAGGTTGTGTGAGTTGGCGTGTAGATGGTCCCCTATGAGGGTGGTTCTAGGTGTTTAGAGATTGCTGCTCTGAGATAAGCTTTGCATCGGATAATCTATACGATTGTGCTATGGGTACGAGGAAGCTGTGTGTCACACCCACTTGGCAGACTTTTCGCATTTTATCGTACAGATGATTCCAGGGGTAGATAAGCCGAATAATGGGATGTCGAACACCCGAAACAGCCTCGCATGTGCTCCAGATTTGATCAGCCACGGTAAGTTCCAGGTGGCCCGTCATAATTCTGCCCTGAACCACGTAGGAGGCTATGCTCGTCATAAAGATGGCTAGTATGGCTTGAGCCACACTTCATGGCCTCTTCTTGGTCTCTTGATAGTATCACCAAGAGCATCCTTCATTATTGATATAGATCAATGCTTCCAAACTTCATAAGCATAAAGTTGACGCACTATTAGAGGCTACAGCAGCACCCACCGTCATACATCGAAATCCAATAAATATGATTGAGGCAACTATATATTACCTGACATGGGATATGGTATGGCAAGTCTGCCAAGGATCTGATTCGGGTTGGTTTACCCACTGGTCATCCTTGAGTGGATGACGGGAGAAACGTTTATCTATGACGTGCCACTGCTAGAGCAAGTGGGCCCCGTGGGACTTGGAGCTGAACTCAAGCCCTACGGAGAGAAGAAGCGTCGACTGATGACATAACCAGAAGAGGCACAATCATCCCTCCAACATATGTGGGACAAGTTGATTCAATCTTGTCCATCACCCTGAAACTAGACAGAAAGATGGACATGTCTACTGATTGCTGAAAAAGCTGATACAATAGTGTGATGTCAATATTTATGTGCAATACCATCAATTTTTGTGGAGAACTTCTTTTCAAATACAAATTGTTAATTAAACGAGGAAAATTTTGCTTCCTCACTACCGAAGGTAGGGAAGCTTTGTATTCGTGAAAGAAGTGAAAAAAAAAATGTCCTCCAAAATCAAAATTTCCACTTGCTTTTTGCGTTTTACAGCTTCCCGAACAATTTTGGTTCCGTGTCTGTCTGTCTGTCTGTCTGTCGGTCTGTCGGTCTGTCTGTCTGTCTGTGGTCAATCCTTGTCCCGGGCAAAACTATACTAACCTGTGGTCCGATTTTGATGAAATTTTCAGGGATTGTGCGGGTTAGGTCCTAGACGGTCCCCTATAAATTTCAGCACCTTCGGACCAATAGGAGCGAGTGCGCATGCGCAAACGTGAATTTCCTGGGACCTCGGTTTCTCGGTTTCTAAAGAACCGATTTTGCTCAAATTTGGAGGTTAGTTAGGGACTAACTTTTAAGAGACACCCTATAAGTTTCAATCAAATTGGTCAAGCAATAGCCGCTGCGCATGCGCGAACTTTAAATTTATTGTTACAACCAAAACTCCGCAACTATTCAACCGATTTCGATGAAATTTTGAGGGATTGTGTGGGTTAGGTCCTAGACGGTGGACCGCTAATATTTTGGTATTCAATAACTCTTTGAATCATAATTTTTTCGCCAACTGATTCTATACGTCCATGTTACAATGAGTGAGGAAGCTATACTGCCCACCCAACTTGGCAGACGTTTTTTTATTTACGTTTGTTTACAATGTTTTTCTTCAACCTGTACATTTTACTATAACTTATCAGGCACTATGTAAGCTTCAACAAAATTTTTAGTTTTTCATTAACTATTTTTGCTTCCTCACTACCGAAGGTAGGGAAGCTTTGTATTCGTGAAAGAAGTGAAAAAAAAAATGTCCTCCAAAATCAAAATTTCCACTTGCTTTTTGCGTTTTACAGCTTCCCGAACAATTTTGGTTCCGTGTCTGTCTGTCTGTCTGTCGGTCTGTCTGTCGGTCTGTCTGTCTGTGGTCAATCCTTGTCCCGGGCAAAACTATACTAACCTGTGGTCCGATTTTGATGAAATTTTCAGGGATTGTGCGAGTTAGGTCCTAGACGGTCCCCTATAAATTTCAGCACCTTCGGACCAATAGGAGCGAGTGCGCATGCGCAAACGTGAATTTCCTGGAACCTCGGTTTCTCGGTTTCTAATGAACCGATTTTGCTCAAATTTAGAGGTTAGTTAGGGACTAACTTCTAAGGGACACCCTATAAGTTTCAATCAAATTGGTCAAGCTATAGCCGCTGCGCATGCAATGGAGAATGCTGAAGGCGTCTGAGTGATCACTGATCAGCTGAGTGAGCTCCAAGGCCATTTTCTCTCCTGTTGAACGCAGGAAGCTGAAATTTGAGAGGCAGGGTCAATGGAGAATGCTGAAGGTGCCTGAGTGGTCACTGATCAGCTGAGTGAGCTCCAAGGCCATTTCCTCTCCTGTTGAACGCAGGAACCTGAAATTTGAGAGGGCGGGTCAATGGAGAATGCTGAAGGCGCCTGAGTGATCACTGATCAGCTGAGTGAGCTCCAAGGCCATTTTCTCTCCTGTTGAACGCAGGAAGCTGAAATTTGAGAGGGCGGGTCAATGGAGAATGCTGAAGGTGCCTGAGTGGTCACTGATCAGCTGAGTGAGCTTAAATATTACAGTGGAAGAAAGATAAAGAGGGAGAGGGAGCAAAAACCTTTTCAAGGTAGGTATGTCACATTTCAGCCATCAGGCTCTAAGCGGAAATCATCCGGGGGTGCAGGGGGCGAAGCCCCCGCCGAGGCGCGCAGTGCCGAGTTTTCGCCAACTGATTCTATAAGTCCATGTTACAATGAGTGAGGAAGCTATACTGCCCACCCAACTTGGCAGACGTTTTTTATGAGTTGAAAGAAACTATTCTTTGAGCTCAGTGGGGAGTTTGTTAAAAACCAGATGTACCTCTACATGTATAATATAATATTATCGTTTTAGGCAAGGGTTTAACGGGAATTTAAGGGTTGAAACCTTTTATTGATATCGTCTTTATCCTCATTGTCCTGACTGCCACAAATAGTAGTGAAATCATGAATGACATACAAATTTCAAACAAGTATGTGAAATCAGTTCGTAGCGAATAAGTACTTTCTCGCAGCACATTAGCGACACAATTACCGGTGGTAGGTCGAGTGATCCGCCCGCATACTTCCTCGAACAAACTGCCGAGCCTCTGCAAGTGAATTGAATCGTGGGTTGTGAATTATGGATAGCCGGTCTGGTGTAGGGAAAGTGATTCAAGAAAACGGGGCCTCCTCAGCGCTTCGGCCGGTGAATTTGAGAATCACCTTCTTCTGGCTTTCTTTAAAAATCGCAGACGGAAGAAGCGTTGGGGCGCTGCGCCAAAGGCGAAGTGATGTCGTGCGAACGTGACCTGTGTTTTTCAGTTCACCGGAACAATTGGGACCGGGTTCCTGGCACAGTTATAAAAGAGTTCCTTCGTTGCGATTCGAACGGCGTGCGATCAATAAACAAAACCTCGGCTTGCGTTGAATTCGGTAACACACGACTTGGAGGGCGGTGACGTGTGATGAAATTCTAGACGAGGAACGAGACGGTGTTTGATTGTGATGGAAATATGTAGAATACGGACGAGGCAAAAGACCGTAAAGAAGGTAGGTGCCGACCTGAACCGCCGGGAACTGATACATTTGTTATGAACTTATTACCTACTTTTGATTCAATGTTTGGCTAATAAATTGAGACGCACGATATGTTAAGATTTCCTATTTTGTACTTCAACTTCAGCTCAGGAAGCACGACTAAGTATTTAGGAAGCTAGGAATCCCAAATAAAAGCGCTGCAAATTATTATACAAAGGTTTATTTATTTTTCTGTATATATCACTCGCCTGCCATTGACATTGCCATCCATATTTTCGCTTCACAATCAAATTTATTTCGATTCGTAAAATTCGATGAAGTAAGAGTTGTGGGTGCCTCCATTAAGAAATTTGAATACTGTTTGCTGAGGACGTGAAACATAGTTCTTTTACAAATCGAAGAAACGAACAACGAACGCATTTGTTCAGCTAAAATTTCAACGGAGATTAGGCCTCGTCTGCGATTCACACTCGTGTTTCTGATTTATCGTAAGTCCAACAATTAAGTTCTCATAGAGAGCGAACGGTTGGTCCTACAGAGCCCTGGGTGGTCTCATTCGGTTCTAAGAATTTAATAGTATATTACATTGATTAAAAAAACGCTGCAAATTATTACATAAAGGTTTAATAAAAACGGAGTTGAGTAGAATGTTGTCTATTTCCACGAAAATAATGAGTTACAAGTTAAATCAATTTCGACGGTTAGGTCGTCATCAGTAACAAACAATAACTGTTAGTTACTGTTTATTGTTTATTAATGATGTTTTATTGTTTGTTAATAGTTATTGTTTGTTACTGAAGATGACCTAACCGTCGAAATCGATTTAACTTGTAACTCATTATTTTCGTGGAAATAGACAACATTCTACTCAACTCCGTTTTTATTAAAATGGTTTTCCACAATCTCATCGCGAGTGATTTTATTCGTACATAAAGGTTTATTATTTTTCTATGTAGATCACTCGCCTTGCAAAGAACACGGCTTTGCCATTGTTACCACCAACGAACTTGAAGAAAAACATCGATCTCATTTCGGTCAGCTAACAATTGATCGGAGATTAGGCCTCTTTTGCGATTCACACTCGTGTTTCTGATTTATCGTAAGTCCAACCCCCTAGAGTCTCGTAGGGAACGAACAGTTTGTCCTACAGGGCTCCGCGTGGTCTCAATAAATTCAAAAAATTCTATACAATCTTAAATTGATGGCAAAACAATACCTTTATACCAAAATTTTTTGAGTTAGGGCATTTTCAAAATTTCAAACCTTATTTTTCAACCCTTAGAAGTTACCTATTTCAACCAAAATCTTCGGGGCACAACTAGACCCAAAATGGAGCCTACATAACAAATTTCATCAAAATCGGTCCATGGGAAAGTGACGGCGGACAGACGGCCAAATTTTTATTAGATTTTTGAATTCTACGTACCTTGAAACGTAAACCAACAAATTTGGGGGGGGGGGGGTGTTAAAAATATGTTTTCTTGATCGATTCCTAAGGTTCATTATTGAAATAATGAACCAACATACCTTCATATGAAAAGTTTTTGGGCTAGGTCATTTTGAAATGTTCAGCTCTTTTGTTTCACCCCTTAGAAGTGACTGACATCAACCAAAACTATCGGGGCACAACTAGACCCCAAATTGTTGGTCACACAGCAACACCACGTATCATACATTTTCCAAATTTTACGGGAGAGCAAAAAAACTGTTTTCCGTGCAGAAGGGTTCATGCAGGCAACTCCACTTATCGTTATCGTACAACCTGCAACTCAACATATCAGACTCTTGGAGATGAACCACTTATTTAATCAATATATTTTATGATCTTTTTTCCCGTTTCCGGCTATTAGGTTCACTAATTGATGATGATTATTATAACTGTTATGAGTTTTTGCTCAAATAACTAAAAGTTTCTTGCTAAAGGTTTTTTATGTTACTATTTTATGATTATGCAAATGGCTCGACTGTATTGAATTTTAGTATTAAAGTGACACCACCTTGTCCACCTCTGAAGGAGGTGTCCCTATTGTGAAGGAGCAAGTACCCTCGTATTAAAGAGGAACAGCTTCACTTCTGTGGGAGCAAGTACGTCCCTGAAGGGGACAACAGCTTCACCAGTAGTGGGAGCAAGTACGGATCTTGGAAAGATCCAACAGCTACACCACTATGAATTTAGGAGCAAGTACGATCTCCTGAAGGGAGATCAACAGCTACACTAAATTTTATGGGAGCAAGTACGAGGCTCTGAAGGAGGCTCAACAGCTACACCATAGGTTTTATTGGGAGCAAGTACGGTCCTTGAAGAGGGCCAACAGCTTCACCAATAATTTAGTAGGAGCAAGTGAGATCCCTGAAGGGGACCTACAGCTACACTACTGTATTAATCAGGAGCAAGTACGCCCCCTGAAGGGAGGCAACAGCCCAACTGATCAGATTATTGAGGAGACAAGTACACCTTACCAAGTAAGGTAACAGCTACACTCAATAGGTTTTGGCAAGGAGTTTTTAGGGTTTTGAAAGTAAAAGAGCTTTTTAGATGGAGTGGCCAGACAGAAGGTCAGGAATAGAATGGGTGACTAGAATTGGGCCCGCTCCCTATTTAAGCAGACCTAGGGTTCCCCTTCTCGGTATCCCGGGAATTTCCCGAGGGTCCCAGGGGAATGGCCTAGGCTGTCGGGGAAAACCCAGGTTACTGACCTTCTGTGCTGAATTTTATTCTTATCTGAATATTTATAATTTTACATTTATGATACTTGTTAATTTACATAATGGCTGATCTTATTCACTAATAAACATATTCTTAACTTAGTTGTTATAAAGCTAGTGGGGAAGGTTTATAACAATAACATTAAGTTACATTCTCATCACTGAAGATCAGCAATAGTGTCAGTCATTTTCAATGATAACTAGTGATGATACGTGCTTTTGCCGTTGGATTGCTGACATGTGGTTTAGCTTTTATAGCGATTTCAGCAATCTCATTCTAGAAAATGGTGTAAATGAATCGTTCATCGATTCGTCACGAGTTAGCGCGTCCAAAGATACCAAAAACTCTTTGGAAATGGAGCTTGTATACCAAATTTCATCAAAATCGGTCCATGGTGACTAAGGAAAGTGCCACGGATTCTATATACCCTGAATCGTGAACCAACAATATTTGAAGAAGGGGTTGAAAGAACATTATTTTCCTGGTCAATTCCAAAAGTTTATTATTGCAAATTATAAATCAAAATCAATTTCCCAAGTATTTGGTTCGATGGTTGAAAACTGGGGACAGTTGATAAGCTGAAGTGATGCCTTTTCAACAGTTTTACATGAAATACA
This sequence comes from Apolygus lucorum, assembly GCA_009739505.2. Classification (NCBI taxonomy): domain Eukaryota; kingdom Metazoa; phylum Arthropoda; class Insecta; order Hemiptera; family Miridae; genus Apolygus; species Apolygus lucorum. The sequence goes on along the minus strand of CM019176.2, from coordinate 79,583,135 downwards.
TTTCGGTTTATTATTTTCGATAATGAGACGACTCAGAGCTCTGTAGGACCAACCGTTTGCTCCCTATGAGAACTTAAGTGTTGGACATGCGAGTAATCAATAACACGAGTGTAAATCGCATTAGGGGCCCAATTACAGATTTTAGCTGTTCACTCTGAAGTTCTTCTCAGCGACTTAACCTCTATATTTCAGAGGTATACATTATTAGAGTGGTTGCCATAAGTGAATCGAAAATTTTGAAAGATGCCTCCCAACTATGACACCTTCGGCCTACTAGCAGCTACTCAGCTGCTCAATCTGAAGTCATTGTGATGCACGTTTTGGCTCGTCAGACATCCCAATTACAATACTGTGAATGGAAGAGGAATTTGGTCGTTATGAGTCCGATCTCCTGGAAGTGTGATCATTAGTCAACTCAAAATTGCTCAGAACGCCGCCACTATTGGCAAGGCGAATTCCCTTCTTCGAGACTCATTTTCAGAGTCTCATATTAGGAGTAATAAGACAGCGTGAGGTTTCATAGACTTGCACAATGAAAGCCGATGGAGGAGGTACTTAAAAAATAACAAGCCCCGTATCACGCCCGCTAATAGCTACTCGGTTTTTCGGTTCAGCTGAGGTCTTAAGCCCAAAAGGAGAAATCCTCGGAGTCGAAATGCCCAGCAACAAATAAGAAACATTCGGGTGACCGCCGTAGGGTGCTGGGATGAATGGCCGGGTTCATTATGTCCATATAGGCTCCCGCGGGTCTCGTCTGTAACGTTACATGGAGTAGTAATGGAGGAGGTTACATCGTGCAGTAATGGTTAGCCTTGTAGAGTCTGAGGAGAGCACCTACCTTACGTAAAGCCACCATACCTATCATCTCCCGCTCTGGATAGTGATCTTCGAGTCCACATTAGTTCAGCAGGTTGTTTGAATTGGCTCCGAGTCTTCCCAATAACGAGCTCATGTGTTCGTCTTCATTTCCCCAGTGAAATACGATTGATGCGAAGTTGTGGGGACCTCCAAGAAGCTACGACTTCCTACCTCTAGCTGCTCAGCTGGGATAAGAGCCAATAAGCCATTATAGTCAAAATTGAGATATCCATATTGTTCTTAGCGAATTTTCAAAGAAAATGAAGCTATGCCGATATAATCAAATTGTTTAGCATACACTCTCTTGATTTTTCCTCCCCATGAAATCCGTTTTGGAACAATCTAAAACAATTTGTATAGTTTTCCCAAAAATCGTATGTAAGCATAGCTTTCCCGCGTCGAATTGTAGGTTTTCCGGAACAAAATAAAGGTTTTCCATTTCAAAATAAACATCGTTAACCTTGATTGGACCTGGTGTCACTAGTGTCACCGAAAACATCTCGGGAACTCCTCAGCTGTCCAAGGTGTCACCGGAGTAACCAAAATTAAAATGCAATCTTAAATTTAATGAGTAGCATAATTTTTTGTGTTAAGGGCAGTTTCAAAATAGAGTTAACACTTCGGCCAGGACATGAATGAACGGTTCGGAGGGATGCCTGCCTGTAAGGCATACACTAAACCTACACTCCATGGGACATCTGCCTTTTAGGCATTCCTTCTGTGATTTCGCTACGTACTCTTAGACGGATGTAAGCCTTTCAAGCATGTAAATTCAAAATGAGGAACCCATACCAAAATTCGCGGTAAATTTCTCCGCTTCATGGAAAGACATTGAATCATGGATATGTTTACTGTAAACGTACCCATGTTATTTAGGTATTTATAGTGCCTAACTAACCTACTTATGCCTAACTTCATTAATGATCGCCTTCAGTTTTCATTCAAGTTAATAATAATCTAAAGTGCCGGGTCGTCACAAATTTTGGTGTCATTACGCATATTTTAGAATGACCCCCAGCCCAAAAACATATCCACGTTAAAACGTCACCATAAAACCTGGCTGAGCCATGCTGAGTGATTTTCTAGTTCAGACAATGAGTGATAATATGAAAGGATGATATTGAAAATATTGGAAATTTTCTTCGAAAATTAGCTAATAGAATAATTTTACTTTACGGGACATTTGCTTTTTAGGCATGAAAGATGAGGTCACTCTTAGAGGGACATGTGCCTTTTCAACATTGAACCCCCCTTGAAAGGGATGTATCCCTTGAATCATACGATTCGTACTATACATAGAGGGACACATGCCTAACAAGCGGGAATGCCAGGTACACACAGCGGGATGTATGCCAAAAAGGCAGGGTGTGTTCAGGTAAAATGAAACTTAACGCGGAATGGAGGGACAACGTTGATCCCCGATGTTTCTCCTACACACTGGATAGCCACCTAGGATGTCATCCTAGGAGGAGAGAAGACCCGTTGCAGTAGGACCGCCCCAAGTGACAGAAATGTGAACCAAGCGTGCGTAAAAGGCGTATGTCCCGGCCGAAGAATCATTGAGAAAAATGTACGAAGAAATCGGTGACAAAATTTTCAAATTTTTCATAATACATTTTTTGGTAACTTACAAAAACGCTGCGGATTATTAGCCAATATTATTTATCTATATATATCACTGAAAGAACACGGCTTCTCCATTGTTACCACCAACCAACTTGAAGAAAAACATCGTTCGCATTTCGGTCAGCTCAAATTTGAACTGAGATTAGACCTCTTTTGCGATTGTGACATGGGCCAATTCAACCAGAATGTCGAAGCCTAAGACATCCTCATTCATATTCTCTACAAGAAAACTTCCCTCTGAGCTCAATCTTTTCCTTGAAGGTATTCGAATAATGAGATCTGATACTATAAGATATTTGGGAATAACATTGGAAATTATTCATGAATAGAGTAGGTTGCCGTTTAGATGGTTCCTTATGAGTGTACCGCTTGGTAGATAGAGATTGATGATTTGAGATGAGCTACAGATCATCGGATCATCTATACCACGGATACGAGGAAGCTATGTGCCACACCTACTTGAAAGACGTTTTTCCACTACACAAGACAACTGAGATTGACGTACTTTGACGTATTTGACTACACAAATGTATTCGAAGTATTGACGTATTTGACTACACAAATGCCATGCTGAGGTTGTCGTACTTTCCCAAGCAGTGGAAAAAAGCTAAGATAATAATGCACCATAAGAAGGGCAATAAATTGGATAAAGCCACCAGTTATAGGCCAATTATCCTGTTATCCATATTCCCAACGCTATTACATAAAATCGAACACTTACTTCCTTCTACGCAGTTTGGGTTTCGAAACCTCCACTCTTGCCCCTGGCAACTACTTAGGGTCTTGGATCACATACTCAATTCGTACGAGACAAAAGCTATAGACCTTGGGATGTATCTTGATGCTAAAAAAGCATTTGACAAGGTTTGGCACAGTGGAATATTGGCGAAGATCAAACCATACCTATCAGATACCTATTACCGAATCCTGTACTCATTTCTAGAAGACCGTACATTCAAGGTGAGCGTGAATGGAGCCACGTCGAACAAAGCAACAATCCGCTCAGGAATTCCGCAAGGTAGCGTACTGGGTCCCCTCCTGTACATTTTCTATGCGCACAATCTCCCCGAACTGGACAACACCCTCACAGCTCAATTCGCTGATGACGTGGCAATCTTGGTCAAAATTGAAACAGGAGAAAAGGCCTCGCTCAAACTCCAACAGGCGGCATCGTCGATCTCAGAGTGGGCAAACAAGTGGAGAACCAAAATCAATCCAAGCAAGTCCACCGTAGTACCTTTCACTTATAAGCGAAAGTACGTTATTCCACCAGCCACGATAAATGATTCACCTTTAACCCATTTCTGCCCAGCGTTGCATATATGCAACGCGGAGTAGCTCTTCTTAGGAGGCTGGCCAGGACATGCACAGAAATGAAAAACTTTGTTCAGCATCTGTTTCTCGAAGAGGAGAGCCTATCAATAATTGATAGGCTCTCCTCTTCGAGAAACAGATGCTGAACAAAGTTTTTCATTTCTGTGCTTGTCCTGGCCAGCCTCCTAATCTAATTATTAGATTCCAACTGTCAGAGTGACGTTTTCATTATGTATAATAATTGTATTTACTTATTACAAGTGTTCTCTCTTCTCGATTTCGAGAATTGCTGACCCAATGGACGAAAAATAAGTACTATGTTAAGTACTGTTTTCAAAATGGGATGGATGTGACTCTTTACCACTCTCAGATACCTGCATGGGCTTATGAGTACTATAGTCCAATTTTTTTGTCATTCCTATTGTTCCCAGTGTTGTCTGAAATATTGTGTTGCATATATGCAACGCTGGGCAGTGCCCTGACCCAACTGCTATGACTCGATTTTTCATTTTGTCAGAGCTTTTTCTCAGCTTTTGGGCCCTGGAATTTCAGTTCAAGTTGCTATAATTATTTTATTCGCCGACTAAGATGATATGTATGAGAATTCACTGTACATTACTCCCCCAGTCGAGAACGACATGTCAGATGAGGATTCTGGTGATGAAGATGAAGGAGTAATCCTTGTCAATTTGAACAGAAACCACTTAAGATGAACTGAAACAAACACCTGCTGAAGCTGACATCGTCTTTCGAAATCTGGATGATGTATCTGGATGATGTATATTCTCTACCTCCTTGAATGAGAGAAAGTTTTTGTTATTGCCCTCCAGATTTTTATGCCTCTTGAGCTGAAGACGAGTAGTCGAGGGCATTTCGAATCCGCAATCAATTGAAACTATTGTGCAATTGCTTCCTAATAGAAAGACAATTCTGTGGTTTCTTTCGTCTTGCTTACAGTATTCAGCCAGTTCAAGTGGTAAGATGATATTCTGCACGAGAGAAGAAACCCATTCAAGTTCCTTGACCTTTTATAATTCAAGAATATAAAGCATGGGAGAGTGCGACATCATGAATCAAAAGATCGAAAATCCAACCTGAAATGGTTGTTTACTTTACTTACACATTTATGCCAATTGGAATTCAGAAGAAAAATAACCTCAGGTTACCTGACCAAGTAAAACACTCAGCCAAAAGGTGTAGGAAGAATGTCATCTATCGATCGAACCGATGTTCGGTACGAATGAATTTATTGACCGGAAGAAAATGATTGAATCATTCGATGAATCGAGAAAATACCGGAAGAAAAACAGAGGAGATACACAGAGTAACACTGTACTTCAACCGTGAAAGATCAGTGCAGCAAGTGCAACATGGGACTTTGTGTTGATTCCGTCCTAACCACAATCTTGTATAATCACTGTTTCAACATTATTTTGCCTTATTTGTGAATTTTGAAGCTTAATTGATATTGTATTGATTCCATAAAAATTATTATACAGCTTTTTATTCTTATCCGTGCTGGAAATATGGAAATAAATGAGGTCACTAACAAAAAACATAGTAGCAACTTCAATGGGTAACTGCCCAGCGTTGCATATGTGCAACGGGGGCTCCTGCCCCTCCTATCATGGCGGATGACAAGGTAACCTTATATTTAACATTAGAAGGTATAAAAATGAAGAATTGAAGAAGAATTTCGAAAATTTCCTCAAAAATGGATTTTTGGGCAGTAATGGGTTAAGCCGAAACTCCAAAGTGAAGTACCTGGGCCTAACATTAGACAAGCGCTTAACGTGGAAACACCACATCACTTCCTTAACCACCAAGATCAGGAATCGCATTCGGCAGTTGTCATATCTTCTCAAATGCCAAAAACTGTCCCTGCACCTAAAAATGCTGATTTACCGAGTATTAATCCGCCCCATATGGCTCTATGGGAGCGGCCTATGGTGCTCTGCATCCTCAACTCAAATTATGAGAATACAAGTATTACAAAACAGGATCCTTAGAATGATAACAAACGCCCCGTGGTACGTAAGAAATGAGGAATTGCATAAAGATTTGGAAATCCCCACAGTACATGATTCTCTAGTCGCTGCATACCATGATATGCATAAGAAAGCCCTTAATCACCCAAACCCTCTCATTAATGGAATACCTGAACAACGACGACCAGCAAGACACATGAGACGACTCAAAAGAAGACACCACGCTGTCAGCGTGACGCTGATAACGCCGATGGCTTCAACTGAACTCCGACTTTATTTGTTCATCCTCACAAGCAACTATAATGGCCTACATACAACATTACATACTTTACATACTTACTCTTAGTTTGACCTTTATATCTATTCATTATTAGCTATATTATTTAATGAACCACAATTTGGTTCCCTGTGTAGGCTCCTAGGCCAAGCGAATGCGTTTGAGACTGGTTATTAACCCTTCAGCCGGACCATCTTTTTTTCAACGCTTAACCGGACCATCGGTCTCTCAGACCTCTTTGTGAGCTGCCGCTCAGCAACTCATTGTTTCCCCTGTCAGGCCATAGAGGCCAGTGAGTCCTAAAGGAGGGAGTACCAGTACCACTACCAGGCCGAAGAGGTCGATAAGTCCTGAGGAATGAAAGCAGCAGCCGAGAAGCCCTACAGTCACTATAATGGGCGTGGCCTATTCATGTGCTCTTCCACCACCTTGAGCACTTCCAAAAACAAAGGCCTCATTAATCGCCAAGAGAAGATCTTCCCCCTCCCCGTCAAACAATCATACCACCTCTTCCCATCTTATTTTGTTGGCCTGACTGGAGAGGGAGAATGGAAAGAAAAGCTCTTACACCAACTTGAGCAACTCATTCCCTGATGCGCAGCCTTGCCAGCTAGTCCTGAAACTCTCCCCATTGCCTCTGAAGCTCTCATCCCCGAACTGTATCGCAGCTATATCGATACCCCTCCTGCCTCCCAGTCAAGTATTTGCGTTAGGTTTTACCAAGTGAGTGGTGCCACCAAATTCCTCTGATTACCGTCCTGCCTCCCCTGGAACCGTATCGCCTGTGGATCGCGACGTCTTCCAGTCCTGTACCGGCTCTCCCCTGGATCTTCACTTCGCCTCTCATCGTGTAAGGACTCGCCCCGGTAACCCTTCACGTGAGTGTAACATAGTGGTACTATCTATTTATTGGCCAATAATAGGTAGAGAGTGACCTAGTGAACTCAGTCTAAGAATCTCGGACCTAGAACGATAAGTGTATCGCCCAGGAACATTTGGAACTTTCGTCATTTTAAATTGAAGCGAACTGTATCGCCTAGTCAGTATTTTCGATTCAAACTATACCAAAATTGCCTTTGATCGTATTGCCCTTCAGGCTGTATCGGGTCGTGGACCCATAGAACTGAGTCTTGTTTTAATAAAATTAATCTTTAAGAGTATTTCCATTTTCACTGACTCTACCCTGGTTCTGGTTCTGACTTGTGGTATCGGGTATCGTATTAGGTAAATTCAAATCACTTGCACAACAAATCGTAACTTCATTTATTCTTTATTCAGGAACGATACACCGTGGTAACAAACAAACAGGTAATAGTAACCGATTTAGTAAAAGGTATCTACAAGTGTATCGAGGCCTCATCACCCAAACTGCATCGACCGAGCAACCACCGAAGTACATCAAGCTAAGTATAAATTCTCTTACTAGCCTAAGTGTATCGGTATCGCAGTTAGCACTCTTCAAGTGAACCCGTTACATTTCCCTTTCTTAACAAATTTAGTATCTTCCCCTCCCGATCGGACTGGTATCTCAACCCCAAAGGCTTACATCTTTATGTTACGATATCGTCTTTGCTCCTTTGTTCGCATGTTAGCTTCATTATTCTACGATGTTCTAGCTACCTCTAATTAATATTCAGGCCTAATTAATATTTATGAATGCTGGGTTACGATATTATAACTACATTTTTCATAATTTTGTGTATTTTTATCCGTAAAAAATAGTAGATTATTTTCCTTTTTTGACAACTCAGAATTAGATTTTTATTCAGTCACAATTTACTAAGACTATGTAGTGGTACGTACCACACATCATGAGTGGGTACTCTGTAAAAATAAGAGTGTGTAGGTACTCTTTGAGCAATTCCCAAATCACTGTAAATTTAGAACCATGAAAAACATTTGTAAAAATTACTGGGTAGGTCACTTGATATTCAGTCGACGTTCATGAAATTCTTTACAATGCAGAAATTCTAAATTCTAATAGTCAACAATGCATAAAAAATATTTATGAAAAACATTCGTAAAGTGTGAATTTACTCGAAATGACATAAAACACGTCTGCCAAGTGGGTGTGGCACATAGCTTCCTCGTATCCATAACCCGATTGTATAGATTATCCGATGCATAGTAGTTGATCTGAAAACACCAATCTCTAAGTACCTTTCACTACCCTCATAGGGGACCATCTGCACGCTAATCTGGACAATCCTAGAAAATGTCATCAAATTCGGATGAAAAATTAAGTGAGTAGATGTACTATGTGATTGGATCAAAAAAATTCTTAGCCTCGGCTGGGATTCGAACCCGCGACCCATGGAGCTCGAATCAAGACTCTCTCTTCTGAGCTATTAAACTTGTCATGAATGAGATTTGAGATTCTCACAGGAGACCCGCCCTCTATGAATAAATCCCTCTATGAAAAACAATTCTCTATGATTTTCATAGGGGACCATTTAAATACTAATCTGTAACATCCCTGAAAATTTCATTGAAATCGAATTGAGATTGTGGAAGTTATGGTCGTTACAAGGAATGCACGTTTGCGCATGCGCAGTCGCTTCGGGTGTGGCACATAGCTTCCTCGTATCCATAACCCGATTATATAGATGATCCGATGCATAGTAGTTAATCTCAAAACACCAATCTCTGAGCACCTTTCACTACCCTCATAGGCGACCATCTACACGCTAATCTGGACAATCCTAGAAAATTTCATCAACTTCGGATGAAAAATTGAGTGTTATAGTTGTTAGAAGGATTTTACGTATGCGCATGCGCAGAGGCTACTGTAAATTCTAAGGTCTTTATTTTAATTGGGGACCATCTACAACCTAATCCCTGAAAATTGCTTCGAAATCGGATGGAAAATGTGGAAGTTATGGTCGTTACAAGGAATTCACGTTTGCACATGCGCAGTCGCTTCTATCAGTCCGGAGATGATGATTTTCATAGGAGATCGTCTACACACCAACCCGCACAATCCCTGAAAATTTCATAGAAATCGGACAATAACTTCGTATAGTTATGCGCGTTACAAGGAATTCATGACAGACAGACAGACAGACACGGAACCAAAATTGTTCAGAAAGCTCTGAAACGCAAAACGCGACTGAAAATTTTGATTTTGGAGAAATTTTTTTTTCATCCTTGAAAAGTGAAAAGAAAGCTTCCGCTACCTTGGTAGACTCGGAAGCAAAAACGCTGCAAATTATTACACAATGGTTTATTATTTTTCTGTGGATCACTCGTCTGCAAAGCCACCAACCATCCAACTTGAAGAAAAACATCGATCGTATTTCGGTCAGCTAAAATTTGAACGGAGATTAGGCCTCTATTGCGATTCACACTCGTGTTTCTGATTTATCGTGCGTAAAACACTTAAATTCTCGTAGCGAGTGAACAGTTTTTCCTACAGAACTCCGCTTGGTCTCAAAAAATTCTATAGAATCCTAAATTGAAGGAAAAACAATACCTTTATATCAAAATTTTTTGAGTTAGGGCGTTTTCAAAATTTCAAAATTGATTTTGGAACCCTTAGAAGTGACCTACATCAACCAAAATCTTCGGGGCACAACTAGACCCCAAATGGAGCCTACATACCAAATTTCATCAAAATCGGTCAATGCTAAGTGGCAAAAGTGCCGCGTACGGCGGACGGCGTACGGCGGACGGAAGGCCAAATTTTCATTCTATTTTTGGATTCTACGTACCTTGAAACGTAAACCATCAAATTTTGAGGGGGTGTTAAAATTTTTTTTTTTCTTGGTCGATTCCAAAGGTTCATTATTGAAAATAGTAAACCAAAACAAGACAACTGTTAACCGTCACAGAGCAGTTGCATTGAACTACAACCTCCCCTACCATTGGTAGTGAGGGAGCAAAATGTATTTCCGAAAAGGAATTCTTGAAACATCTTCACCCTTGGCGTTGGGTTTATTACTTGGAATCAACATCAATCGAAATATTGACATGTCGAGAGTTATTTTGCACACAACTTACCGAATTTCTTTGGTTATTAGCGGTATTTTCAATCACTGTCAATTTCACGACTCTATCATTATCAATATGAGTATCATTATCACCTCTGGATCTGTCGGGTGAATTCGCTTTCTCTCGCATTCAGACGCTTCCAATACTGCAAAACACACGTCGACTCACACTCACGATATTGTGATCACAGGCTGGACTATTATCGAGGTTTTTGTGAGGACTTTCCTCAAAGACGTGGGAAAATGTTCACGGTTACGTAAAATCGAAATTCGAGGTGATAAAAGTAGTGGAAGCGGCGGGGAGGAAGGTTTAACCCCCGAAAGCGGCACTCCGGAGTCGGAGCAAATCGGTAATTAGTTTTTAATGGACGTCGGATCGGAGGGGAATAATCTGTGGTAATAGCGTCTGGTGTTGGTGTCTCGTGGTAATAACGCGGGGGTAATAACGTCCCGCGACTCGGTGGGCGGAGGAGGCGTGGGATTCCGTGGATTCCTCGTCTACCTGTTTTTCCGACGTTCTCGGGCGGGGAGGAGGTTATTAGGCGGTGACGCGGGCCGAGCGGCGCAAAGAGCGGGTCAAGAGGCGTCCTGTTGAGACAATCAGGTGTCTTCGGGGGGATCGTTAGTGACTTTGGAGGGGTCTCTTTAGTGACTTTCGACCATCGTGAAGGTGTCCCTACAAGAGCTCCAACTAGGGAGTTCCTCGTAGGTTAGGTTCGGCTTAAGGAGACAGGTGCGAAAAAATCGATCCAAAAATCGATTTTGAGATATTAGTACTTAACCCTGTACTTGGCAAAAGTATCTCCATGGCGATTCTTTCCAATTTTCTCGTCTAAAGTGTACTTTAGGTCCTCCAAAAACATGTAAAATTGAAAAAAAAGTTCAAAAATGTTGAAATTTAAACAAATTTTCAACACTTGTGGTATAGTGAGTACCTATATTATCGTATACTTCCAAGTCACTAAATATAAATGAGAGCTCTTATTAAATAAAATGTATTTCGTTCTATTTCAATAAGAAAAAAATCCATAAAATAAAATGATGATTAGTAGCAAGGTATGATTATTATACCTTCTTACTTGCTGGACGTAGTAATTAGATAAAGTAGTAAACGTGAATGTACTCCAATACAACTTCTACGCAGTCTCAACCAAAGACGTAACGAGTTTATTATCTCAAATTTTGGAAGTTTTCCTGTTGGGATTTGTTTCTATTTTTCCCCCAAAGTGTACACTTGGCCCTCTAAAAACGTGGTAAAACTGAAAAAGCTTCTACATTGTTAGAATTTGTGCAGAAAACACGTATGGTATATTAGACGTTGCGAAGTACAGGGTTAAAAACATGTTGTTTAGTAATGCATGCTTTCCAAGGGACGTTCCATTGGGTCAATTAATACCAGTTGGTAAGCGAAAAAACTGTTCACTCGATGTAATTTATCAAGTATTTTAGGCAAGAGATAGTGGTCTCCCCCCACCCCCTCACCATTATCCACCATAACGTTTCTAGCGGCATGAGAGCCTCGAATTTGAAGAGCATTTTAGAAACCATGATCTACGACACCCAACAGAGATGGGCGAATTCTTATTCATAGGTAAATACGATTACGAATACAAATCATATCTGCAATTTTGTGATTATGAATACGAATACAGGTATGAATATGAATACAATTGTAATCACATTTTGAATAAGATTTTCCCCCGTATTCGTATTTTGAATACAATTTAAGATTTTGGTTTATTATTTTCAATAATAAGCCTTTGGAATCGAGCAAGAAAAAAAAAAATTTTAACCCCCCCTCAAAATTTGACGTTTTACGTTTCAAGGTACGTAGAATAAGAAAATCGAATAAAAAAATTTCCGTCCGTCCGCCGTACGCCGTACGCGGCACTTTTCATAACAACACTGGACCGATTTGGTTCAAATTTGGTATATGGGCTCCATTTGGGGTCTAGTTGTGCCGCGAAGCTTTTGGTTGACGTCAGTCACTTCCAAGGGGTGAAAATTAAGGGTTGAAATTTTCAAGAGTGACCTAGCTCGAAAACTCTCGAAATAAAGGTACCGTTTTTTCACCAATTTTAAATAGTATTGAATTTTTAAAAATTTTTGAGACCACCCGGAGCTCTGTAGGACAAACCGTTCGGTCCCTACGAGTACTTGAAGGTTTTCCTTCGATAAAATAGAATCATGAGTGTGAATCGCAAAAGAGGTCTAATCTCCTTTCAAATTGTATCGGACTAAAATGCGATCGCTGTTCATTTCTTCGATTTGTATACAGTTTTGCCTTCTGCGTAACCAGTAATCAAATTTCAATATGAAGCTTCCTATTTTTCCAATCGAGTGTGAAGCGTTTAGTTCTTCACTAATAAACTTGATTGTGAAGGTGTGAAGCCAGTATGGTGTGGTAGGTAGTACCTAGCTGGTAGGTAAAAAACGCTGCAAATCATTGCTCAAAGGTTTATTATTTTCTGTATAGATCACCCTTCTGTATAGATCACTGGTTCTCCATCAATAGCACCTACCACCAACTGTATTCTCCATTGACCCGCCCTCTCAAATTTCAGCTTCCTGCGTTCAACAGAAGAGAAAATGGCCTTGGAGCTCACTCAGCTGATCAGTGACCACTCATGCGCCTTCAGCATTCTCCATTCACCCGCCCTCTCAAATTTCAGCTTCCTGCGTTCAACAGGAGAGGAAATGGCCTTGGAGCTCACTCAGCTGATCAGTGACCACTCATGCGCCTTCAGCATTCTCCATTGACCCGCCCTCTCAAATTTCAGGTTCCTGCGTTCAACAGGAGAGGAAATGGCCTTGGAGCTCACTCAGCTGATCAGTTACCACTCAGGCGCCTTCGGCATTCTCCTTTGACCCTGCCTCTAAAATTTCAGCTTCCTGCGTTCAACAGGAGAGGAAATGGCCTTGGAGCTCACTCAACTGATCAGTGACCACTCAGGCGCCTTCAGCATTCTCCATTGACCCGCCCTCTCAAATTTCAGGTTCCTGCGTTCAACAGGAGAGGAAATGGCCTTGGAGCTCACTCAGCTGATCAGTGACCACTCAGGCGCCTTCAGCATTCTCCTTTGACCCGCCCTCTCAAATTTCAGGTTCCTGCGTTCAACAGGAGAGGAAATGGCCTTGGAGCTCACTCAGCTGATCAGTGACCACTCAGGCGCCTTCAGTATTCTCCATTGACTTTTGATTATGGAAATTTGATTACTGGTTACGCAGAAGGCAAAACTGTATACAAATCGAAGAAATGAACAGCGATCGCATTTTAGTCAGAAAAAATTTCAACGGAGATTAGACCTCTTTTGCGATTCACACTCATGATTCTGTTTTATCGAAGGAAAACCTTCAAGTACTCGTAGGGACCGAACGGTTTGCCCTACAGAGCTCCGGGTGGTCTCAAAATTTTTTTAAAATTCAGTACTATTTAAAATTAGTGAAAAAACGATACCTTTATTTCGAGAGTTTTCGAGCTAGGGCACTCTTGAAAATTTCAACCCTTAATTTTCACCCCTTAGAAGTGACCTACATTCGCGGCAAAACTAGACTTTGTGACTTACAAAGATTCGCGGCACAACTAGACCCCAAATGGAGCCCATATACCAAATTTCATCGAAATCGGTCCATGGTAACTAAGAAAAGTGCCGCGTACGGCGTACGGCGTACGGCGTACGGCGGACGGACGGAAATTTTTTTATTCGATTTTCGGATTCTACGTACCTTGAAACGTAAAACATCAAATTTTGAGGGGGGGTTAAAATTTTTTTTTTCTTGCTCGATTCCAAAGGCTTATTATTGAAAATAATAAACCAAAAAAGTTGGTAGGTAAAAAAAATGTTGGTGGGTAAAAAACGCTGCAAATCATTGCTCAAAGGCTTCTTCACTCTTCAGATCACTGATCAGCTGAGTGAGCTCCGAAGCCATTTTCAATCCTATTGAATGGAAGTGCTCTTCCAGGCGTCTCCAGCATTCGAGGAGATCTTCTTCATTCTTCAGATTACTGATCAGCTGAGTGAGCTCCAAAGCCATTTTCAATCCTGTTGAATGGAAGTGCTCTTCCAGGCGTCTCCAGCATTCGAGGAGATCTTCTTCACTCCTCAGATCACTGATCAGCTGAGTGAGCTCCGAAGCCATTTTCAATCCTATTGAACGCAGGAAGCTGAAATTTGAGAGGGAAGGTCAAGGGAGAATACAGATGGTAGTAGGTGCTATTGATGGGGAACCAGTGATCAAAACAGAAGGGTGATCTATATAGAAAATAATAAACCTTTGAGCAATGATTTGCAGCGTTTTTTATATGACTTCCCTAAAAATCGATTTTTGTTAACGATTTTCCCTGAAAATCATACTTTGTTTTTGATTTTCTCCCGAACTCCGGACATATTTATGACCTCACATTTGCTAAATAATCAATCAAAATTCGAAATGCTCACAAATTCCTATAGGATTTTCCACGTAGAATCAAATGAGACTAACCCCAGGTCGCTACGACCAACCGTCTTGAAACTACGACGAAAATTCCGCTGAAAATCGTGTTTTTTAAACTATTTGCTCCAAAAATCATCAAACAATTATGATTTCTTGATGATTCATGATTAAGTGTTTGTTTCTGAAATTCATTTTTCCAAATTTTTACAGTTGGTACAGATGTGTAGAATATGTTGTAAAATTTTCAAAACGATAGAAGAGAAACTTCCTGATTCACAATCAATTGAAGAGGAAGGTTGCCAACCGGGCTGATGTTGCAGTAGAACCCCCTTGAAAGAAATTAGTAGCCGCATCGATTTCTGGAGTCAAAATTAAACATTTTTGAGTGTAAATTGTCAAAAAACGATGATACGAGATCACGCTCTCGTAAACCCGAAGTCTCGACTATTCTGTTCATTTTAATTCTTGAAACATTAATTCATTTGACTTAACATTTTAATTCAAGAAACCACATTGATTATTCCCAATGATTATTTTGTCATCCCACTTGGCTCAAAGTCAATCGCATTTTATGGGTCATTTCAAAATTTGGGGTTATTTCTTGTCACGCAGCTTTTGTGACCACTCTATTTGTCTTGGAAATTCAGAATTTTTTCAGGGAGATACAGCAGGTTGGTGTCTACAAAGATCACATAGAATGAATTTCACTAATGAATTAAGTCAGATAATTAAAAATCATTAATGATCCCAATTCTCTCTCCCTACACCTGTCACAAAGGGTAGGTTGGGAACTTCGAAAATTTTTGGAGAACTCTGCATTCATGTTTTAATTTAAATAAAAAATGTTATTGGTCCATAGTACTCTCCTCTTCAGCAATAAATTAGAAACGAACGAACATTCCTTGAATTGGAAGCGTTTTTGCTATGTTTTGATGCTGCCACAAGGTTTTATTCTCTCTTCCTACAATTTTTTTGAAATGCCCGCCCACTCCTGGAAAACGATTATTTTGTGTCATGAAAAATAAAAGTGAACACTGCTGCAAGATGGCTTCCGAAGCTACTGAAGTTTGTTGAATTTCCAAGCTCCCAGTTGTGTGGGTTATGTTGTGAAGTGTTGAAGCTTTGAGAGTAGGTAAATACTTTCTCCATCCCTACAACCACCTCAGTCATCAGGGTAAGCGTTCAACTACGTATAATTAAACTCAAATTAAAATTATGAATGCCATAGTGTTATTTATTTTTTCTAACGTTCAGAATCAATAATGGTGTGGCCAGTAGAGAGTGATAACCTCACAAATCTCTCTCCCTGCAACCTCTCTACCTACAACTTCTGGGAACAGGCTGGTTTGTAGGAAGAGAGATGGGATTGCAGGTAGAGAAGTTTTGCTCATGGTTCACCAAGATAATGGTTTAAATTTTAGCTCTTGGTGTATATTCTTGGTATTAGTAGTTATCCATGGATTACATCAGTAATTATAACAACATTTTATGTGCAGAAGTTCTAGTCAACCTTGGATGAACCGTCTACGTGTGCTGTTCCTTCTACCTCTACTGGACTTCCAGCTTCAGCTAAACCGTCTTTGCCCGAAACACTCCCTCCGGGAGTGTGTTGCTGGCCATTTTGGCCAGCTTGAAGAGCGAGTCCAAAAAAAAAAAAAAAAGAATTCTATTGATAACTGTTAATCAATCCGGGGGTGATGATTTTCATAGTGGACCTACAAAAACCCGTACAAACCCAGAATAACCCAGAATAACCCGTACAATTCCTGAAAATTTCATCAAAATCGGATGAGAAATGTAGAAGTTATGGCTGTGGCAAGGATTTCATGACAGACAGACAGACAGACACGGAAACAAAATTGTTCAGGAAGGTCTGAAACGTAAAACGCTAGTAGGAATTTTGATTTTGGAGAACATTTTTTTTCTACCTAGAAAAGTGAAAACAAAGCTTCCGCTACCTTGGTAGACTTGGAAGGAAAACATTACGCCTTATCACTATGTTTACAGCAACGATACTATTAACCCAGTAGTGGGCAACGTACCATATATGGTACAGTAAGAAGGGCGAGTTTGAGGGTTGACAGAATGTACACCCAAGTGAATTTTAGACTCCCGAAGGTTCTAACATCATGTTCAGCTTTTGTACTACCAGTTCTGTGAGTTCATTCGCCTCGATCGGTCCCCTATTCATTCTCAGTGAATTTATCCTGTTTCATGTTCGAGAATTTCGCCTAGTTATCATCATGTTCGACGAAGAGTAAGTATTATCATTCCAATTTCGTTCCCAATTGTATTCCTTCGATATATTGTTTTAGAGTATATGTTTAGTGATACAACTAAAGCGGTTTGGGACCTGTTCGTACTCATCACACGAATACACTACGTAATACAATCGAGCGTACCATTTATGGTACGTTGCGCACTCCGCACGTGATCTACAAAGTTGCTTTGTTTTTTACTTTTCAGAGAACTAGCGTAAATAATTCAACCCGCATTGACGGTGCAAGAAGCAATTGGTTTAATTTTAGCTGACGATGACGAGTTACTCGAAAGAGATATCCACATTGCACCTCCTGAGCCCAAATATCTGACTGATGAGGAGTCTGGGGACGAAAACTCTGGGGTCATGAATATTGATAACCTCAGCAAACGACAGCTGCTTGCAGAGGCTGAAGTAATGCTTCTTCACGAACCTTCTCAGTCGGGTGAACCACGCAATTTTCCACGTGTAGACGTAGATGTGAACATTGGATCAACCCCTTCTGATACATCACTTGCTACTAGTCCAACTCCTGAACCAAGCTCCGCAATTTCCGAGAGGCTTCAAAAAAAGGCAGATTCAAAGAAGAGGAAATCTTTGCCCGTAAAAGCTGGTCGCGTACCAGGCGCAAGAAAATTCCAAGACTGCTCCTAAAAATGTTGTTGAATGGATCAAAGGAGATTTTCAAGATTTGTCAAGAAATTTTCCTAATCCCGACTACACATCTTACGAGGGTTTATCTCCACTTGAAACATTCGAGTATTTCATCGATGATGAAGTAATAAACCTCATAATGACCGTATCAAACCGCTATGCCATTCAGAAAGGTATAATTTGCGACCCTTTCACCTCTGACGAGGTACGATGTTTTCTGGGAATTCTTTTCTTCTCGAGCTACCACTCCTTGCCCTCCAAGAGGCTGTATTGGGATAAATCTGCTGATACCTATGTGCCTCTCGTTGCAGACGCTGAGGCTGAAGAGGTTTGAACTAATTCTCAGATGCTTTCATGTCATGACAATGAGCCTTTCGATCCAAATTCTTCCGACAAATTGTGAAAAATAAGGCCCCTAATTGATTTATTGAAAAAAACCTTTTGCCAACACTTCATTCCTGACAAAAAAACTTGTCATACAACGAGAGTATGGTAAGGTATTTCGGTAAATTACTGTTTCAAAACTTATCACAATTTATAAAACTAAAAAAGAAAAATGCGTTTACACAGATCGATGTAGTTAGAAATTGAAACAGCGCATGTCAACGTAAGAACAAATATGTTTTGGGATATTTTCTCTTTCAATATATATCTACTGATACTAGTAGTAGAATTATATTTACCCATATTTGAATAAACCACTTTGTTCCAATTTTCAGTCTATGATTCGTCAAAATTGCCTCTTCTAGTCGTTCTGGGAACAACGGTTCATGCTGCCTTGAGAGTGGGCAACGTACCATAAATGGTACACCTGAATTTACCTCAATTAAATTGTATTAAAATATAAGTAATACCAGTTTCTTCATTAGGAAGATTCTTCTAGATGGAATCCATTAGAAAATTCGACTAAAATGATCGGAATTGAATTAAGGCCACTACTGGGTTAATGACGATGGTACTATTGTAGTAAAAAATGGATTACGGCGTTTCCGGGGATCCATGCACAGTTTGAGGTCAATGACAATGATAATATCATAATAATACTAAATCTCCTGTATTTATGGCTCGAATATTATTCGAGCCATAAATACAGGAGATTTAGTTCAGGTTTCCAGTTCCCATTAGTTTGATATTTTTGGATTTTTGATCCTTACCTCATTTTATTTTAGTTAGGCTCTGATTCCCAAATGTTGGACACTATTGGTTTATTATTTTCAATAATGAACCTTTGGAATCGAGCGTTTTTGTAAGAATTTTATTATTAAGAAACTGAGTTTCCTAAGTATCATCAAGAAATCGAGTTACCTATGTATTACGTAGAAACTGTGTTACCTATGTATTATTAAGAAAATGAGTTACCTATGTACTATTGAGAAACTGAATAAACTATGGGTTCTCAAAAGTTTTTGACATTTTCATGTCTTTCATATGGCACATAAAAAAAAAAAAATCGTCACGAAATTTGTTGCGACGAAATTTGCTAACGAAATTTGTCCCAAGTCGCCACAATGATGATTATGACCATCAGAAGTGAAGTTGTTAGGTACTTTACAGGTAGGTACTTTACAGTTAGGTAGGTACTTCACAGTTTGATATTACCAGATCAGTTGAGTCGAAAATTGAGCTCCCAGATCAGCTGAGTCGAAAATTGAGCTCCCAGATCAGCTGAGTCGAAAATCGAGCTCCCAGATCAGCTGAGTCGAAAATCGAGCTCCCAGATCAGCTGAGTCGAAAATCGAGCTCCCAGATCAGCTGAGTCGAAAATCGAGCTCCCAGATCAGCTGAGTCGAGAATCGAGCTCCCAGATCAGCTGAGGCGAAACTCGAGCTCCCAGATCAGCTGTGGTGAAAATCGAGCTCCCAGATCAGCTGAGGCGAAAATCGAGCTCCCAGCTTTCATACTTAATTAATTAATTAATTAATTAATTGCTAACGAAATTTGCTAACGAAAATTGTCCCAAGTCGCCACAATGATGATTATGACCATCAGAAGTGAAGTTGTTAGGTACTTTACAGGTAGGTACTTTACAGTTAGGTAGGTAGGTACTTTACAGTTTGATATTACCAGATCAGCTGAGTCGAATTAGTAGTTTATGTAGTTTATGGGAGGTATGTAGTTCATGTGTCGGGAGGGGAGGGGGGGCCATGAAAATGTTTCAATGTGTTGCAGAATGAGATGTGATGCAAGCGTTTTCTGATGCTTTTTCAAAGCCGTTTATATTTTTAGGAGTTACCTGAACTATTTACACAGCTGGGTCATTTAATTCCGACTTTTCCTTAACCCACATTTTACGAACGATTAGACTGATTGAAAGACTTGAAGAATCTGATAATTCTGATGTACCTAGATTATAGCTTCGGACTGTGATTGCGATAAATAAAAGAGACTCTCCTAAACTAAGATTCTCGTATTTTGAAGGAATAAAAAGGTTTCATGAGTTCAACTCACCCTTGGTTTTCTCTCTCCCTACAAAGTCGAAATTATGGAAAAAATTCAAAATTCTATAAATTTGAAACTACTTGATAAAGTGTGCGCCCACTTCAGGATCTGCCTCAGTGGTCAAAACAAAGGACGTTTACGGGAGAAAAAACATAAAAACTTCAACAAAAATTCATGGAAAAGTTAGAGGGCAAAATAACCCCAAATTTTGAAATGACCCTTATATCTTTGTTCAGAGTGTAGGAAAAAATTGCTGGATCAATAAAAATAAACGTTTATTCACTTAAAGTATAAACGTAAAGTACCACTAAATTTTGAGTTTTCAGAGGCAAAAAGTCGTTTCATGCCGATTTAATGCAAGAAGTCGTATCATCGAAATAGGCAGATTCCCGTATCAGTGTCAAAAAACGAGTTTCCTTCTTCTGAATCGCTCTGATACGACTAGTTTCTTAGCAAAATCAAGTTAACACGCCTTAACGCGAAAGTCGGAAGGCTTGTTTGAGGCATTTATGATAGACATACGACTCTAAAACTCCGAAAATCGATAGAAATCGACCCCCAAAACCCCCGAGTACCAATAACTCAATTTGGTCAAATTTTCACGTTTCACATTTTCCATCCGATTTCGATGAGATTTTCAGGGACCATGCGTATAAGGGTGACGATGTTTCCCTATGAAAATTATCGCATCCAGACTGATAGTAGCCACTGCGCATGCGCGAACGTGTATTTCCTGATAACATCGATAACTTCTACATTTTCAATCAGATTCCTGAGAAATGTTCATAGATGGCCCGGGTTGACGTGTATGCAGTCCGCTAACACGATAGTGCAATATTGATGTTTTGAAATTAACTACTGGCTTTCACTATAAACCTCATATTAACCTCACTCTTCCGAACATTTAGCTTCTGCTTATTGTTTGCGAATGTTGGCTGACAAATCCAATATTTTGTAAGTTGATTTTTTTTTTATCCAAATTTTTTTTAGATTCAGATTTGGGAACAAACGTTATGTAGTCTTATTAAAACTCGATTTTCCATTAAAAGTACGATGAACGCAATACACTTTGAATTTCGAATCCCAATATCCCTGCTTCTTTTGTGATGGAATATACCTTGAGCGAACAATAGGTTAAGAGTACATGAGTTGTTGGTATGTTTCAGTTATAATAATTTCCAGGATAATGACAATTGAACCTGAGAGAAAAATCATGTGACCTTCTCGACGATTTAAGATCTTCTCGAATGTATTCTAACTAGAAATATGAGTGTTAATGTCGTGTAAACCCTTCATGGCAATTTTTCCTTATCTTAAACCAAGGTAATTTATTTGTTGAGTAGTCGTCCTGTCACCAAATCGAAATAGGAAAGGATTCGGGTCTCACTTCAAGATCTCGTTTCATCCCAACGCCTACAGTCCGCCGTCCCCACTCGACGTCCTCGCCAATTATTAATGGCGGTCTTCGGACGTTCTCTATGATTTTTCCCTCGAATAAAGAAAGAGACAATGGAACTGTATCAACAATTGTGACAGGTTGTTAGTCATATCGGAGAACTTTGGCGACGTGTCTTTTTTTCCACAAATGTATTCAAGTTCACTCGGCGAAAATGTCGAGGTTTGAGGATTAAGTCTGTTGGGAAGGGCATCAAGCCATCTGGCTAAGAATTTTCGGATCAAATTGAATTGATAATAAATTTATTCACAAGTAATGTTTTTATGAGCTACATTGTTGGGAGATCCGTTGACATAAATAAATACATAACTTCGTGACTTGGAAGTACAGGTTGAGTCAAAAAGAATACCTCAACTTTGAAAATTCATTTCGCGGTAACTGCAAATTGTAAAGCGCAACTTTTTTGCTTCCGAGTCTACCAAAGTAGCGGAAGCTTTGTTTTCACTTTTCAAGGACGAAAAAAAAAGTTCTCCAAAATAAAAATTTTTACTTGCGTTTTGCGTTTTAGACCTTTCTGAACATTTTTGGTTCCGTGTCTGTCTGTCTGTGTGTCTGTCATGAATTCCTTGTAACGCGCATAACTATACGAAGTTATTGTCCGATTTCTATGAAATTTTCAGGGATTTTGCGGGTTGGTCCCCTATGAAAATCATCATCTTCGGACTTATAGAAGCGACTGCGCATGCGCAAACGTGAATTCCTTGTAACAGCCATAACTTCCACATTTTCCATCCGATTTCATGAGATTTTCAGGGATGTTACAGATTAGTATTTAGATGGTCCCCTATGAAAATCATCACCCCCGGACTGATAGTAGCCACTGCGCATGCGCAAACGTGAATTCCTTGTAACAGCCATAACATTTACATTTTTCATACGAATTTGATGAAACTTTCTAGGATTGGTCCCCTATGAGGGTAGTGAAAGGTACTTAGAGATTGGTGTTTTGAGATTAACTACTATGCATCAGATCATCTATATAATCGGGTTATGGATACGAGGAAGCTATGTGCCACACCCACTTGTTTTTTATTGTGTTCGAGAAGTTTTGAAGTTTCGTTCAGCTGCCGGTGGATCGCAATGGGGTAGCCCGTCGCCACGTAACGGCGATGTTTTAGTTGTGTCAAGATGGCAACCGCTCAACAGAAAGCTGACCTTCACGCTCCTGGAAGCCCTCATCTTACCCCGTAGGATTGTTTCTTATGGGGGCATGTTAACTCTCACGTAGACACATCTTTTCTTTGTTTGGATCAAGACAAATCGGTATGAGATACCGCTACTTTGGGGAAAATTGTCTTTTTTCACCTAGTTTTCATTTATTTGCCGTTTTTAAGAAGATTTTCACTTTTAATTATTTAAAAGGGTGCACGAGGAATACAAATTAGCAGTTTCCAAGAAATTTATATATATTTTTTAAAAACTTTAGATGGCAACAGCCTACATACCTAATCAAAGAATCAAAAAAACGCTGCAAATTATTACATAATGGTTTATTATTTTTCTATATAAATCACTTGTCTACAAAATCACCAACCATCCAATATGAAATGTTCTTGTGGGCTTGAGTATTGTGGTCAAAAAGGTAGGAAATTTAGGGAAAGAATAAAAGAGCATGAGAAGGATTTCAGGGATAGCAAAGGTGATTCTGCTTTTGCGAATCACCTGAGAGAATCCAATCATAACTTTCGTTTTGATCTAACAAGCGGACAGTACATAGAATTTCCTAATTTTTGCCCGAAGGGAGGTACGTTGGATGTGCTTGGAAAGTTCGAGATTCTTAAGAGTGATAGGTCTGGTATGAGGTGGAGTAAACATGAATGAGGTGGTCCCTCAACATGTTTCACCATTGATAGGTTCCTTCTTGCAATACCTTGGTCTTCCCTTCACAATGTAACCCTCACCAATGTTTGAGCTCCCTTTCACTTTGTCTGCCTTGATTGGCATTTGATGATCCTCCCAGGTCCCTTCACTTCTCTGAGCCAATAGGATTCTCCTTTCACTTATCTGATTGGGTATGACTTTCACTTTCTCGACCAATGGGATTCAAGCTCCCTTTCACTTGTGCCTATATAAGCTACGAGTATGCTCTTTGTGATGTACCTTCAGTTATTGTTTGTTACTGATGATGACCTAACCGTCGAAATCGATTTAACTTGTAACTCATTATTTTCGTGGAAATAGACAACATTCTACTCAACTCCGTTTTTATTAAAATGGTTTTCCACAATCTCATCGCGAGTGATTTTATTCGTGACTGAAACCAGCTCCACCAGCCGCCACAAGTTCTTGTGAACTTATTTGGTTGGTGGACTGAGAGAAATTGTTTATTTACTCTCTGTTCTATATGCCATTTTATATTGTATTTTCTTTCTGTTAATAAACTATTATTCTATTCTATTCTATTTCTTTCTCACCAAGATCGAAAGAAGTCGTTGTACTTCCCGAACATCACTTGCATCTACGAGATTGTTTTTTTTTTCGTGAATTAGCAATTTTCTGAAACAAAAACATGGACAGTAGAGCCATGAGATTATTACGATACCTTTATTCCTCAAAATTCTTTGTAGTAAACAGTGATAGGTTTTTAAGAAAAAAAACGAATCGTGGAAACCTGTTTCCTGTACAAACTGCTTCATTATAATCTTCAGCGTGTTCCATAAAAATCCAAACGTATTGCTCGAGAACCTCCGAAATAATCTCGATTTCCATGATGGAAATTTCATGACAAAAATATTATTATATCCGTCTAAATAGTTTATTGGTAGCCTTATTATCGCTCTATTCACGATAGAATCGCATCGCGAAAATCACCCGAGAGGTACGAAAACTTAGGTGCTCATATTTCCGTCTGTATCAAACGAGCATAAAAATCTACCAAAAATATCTAAAATATAAACATCCGGGAATCTGACGCATCACCTTTTATTTCAAAGGAGCGAGTTTTTTTCTCATAAGTCTCGCAAGATTTCCTCGACTCGTGCTCTCGCCCTAACAAGATTTCGGAAAGTTGACATCAACCTGTCTTATGGTAATGTCAGAGCGGACTTGTGTGTCCCGGGAAAACTGGTTCCGACGATGAGAGACGGTAACAAAGGAGTCGAAGGCGAGAAGAACCACCGGACCGCCCTCCAAGTTTCACGGAATAAAAATGTATAAAAAGCCGTTTTTGAAGCCCGAAAGCCGAGCTTGAGGCTCAATAAATATGTTTATTAACCATCACAACTGTCTCTCTAACTAGAGTTTAAAAGTTGGGGGTCGACCAACCGCCAAGCTGCGACTTCAAAAGGGGCTAATTTAATGAGTCTTTAGAACTCCCCTGAAAAGGCCGAGATGTGAGAAAAACGAAAAAATGAAACGTTCGAAATGGACGTCCCGCATCCATTCGGCTTGTAATCTTACCAGTTTTTTAAGTTCATTGCTGTAATAATGGACAGGTAGCAACAACTGCCTCATCTGTTAGAGATTCTTTCAGTCAAATAAATTCGGTCTTCCAAGAGTAAACAGTGTTCTTGAGACAGGTGATAATCTTGTAATATTTCATGGTTGGTTCGGTTCATCGTAGGTTGAGGAATTCAGTGATCTCTCGTGGAATAAAACAAAACTTAATGGCGAAGTAACGCAGATTTGTAGATAGATGTAGATAAAATATATAATATAATTAAAAACGTTTATATTTTCTCAGTTTTCTTGAGGGTTATCAAAATCAAACATTGTTTAGTAATGCATGCATTCCAGGGGACATTCTATTCGATAAGCTTTAGATCAGTTTAACCAGTTGGTAAGCCATAAAACTGTTTTACTCGATGTAATTTACTTATTACTTTAGGCAAGAAATAGTGACCCCCCCCCATCACCATTATCTACCATAACTTTTCAAGCGGCGTGGGTTTCCTCGAGTCTGAAGAGAATTTAAGAGTTCAATCCGAGTCCCCCCCCCCCCCATCCTCATGACCACCAATGGTGCCAGTCTGGCCCCAAAGCGGAAATACGTCGTAACATTGAACTATCATGTATTAGTTTTAGTAGGCAATCCGTCGAGGTTCACATCCGTATTCGAGGTGAAGCAAAAAAAGTCTGCCAAGTGGGTGTGGCACATAGCTTCCTCGTATCCATAACCCGATTATATAGATGATCTGATGCATAGTAGTTAATCTCAAGAACCAATCTCTGAGACAATCCTAGAAATCTTCATCGAATGAGGAATTTCACCATGTCGGAATTTCCTACTTTTGACCCCAAAATCGGATTCAGCACCTCTAAAAACCCCCTAAGGCAAACTTTCAGCCCGAACTTCCTAATTTACGAATAAACAAAACAGTGTAGAAAATACGAATGTTTGAAAAAACCGGGAAAATGACGTCATCCCGGAATAGTTCATTTATGGCCGCTTGAAGCGCTGAGATCGAGAAATCTATTGTCCCTAGATGCAAAATTTCATGAAACAGTAAAGTTCGAAATCGAAAAACTGAAGAAAAATATAGAAAAAGCGAGATGGGGAAAATTAGGTTTCCTCCGTTTTTGTTTGATAACTTTTCTCTTAGAAAACACGATTTCGTCGTCCCAATGGGCAACACTGGGAGGAGACGGCGATCCGAACAGCCCAATCAGCGAGCGTTCCCGCTGCACGTCTGTTTTCCCGGTTGGTTTTGAAATTAAAAATTTTGATTGTCTCCCAAAAATAACAGGAGACTTATTTTCCGAAATCAGCCCGATTTCCATCTATCCCACACCATTAACTATTCAGGAAAAATGCAAACAGAAATCAGCGAAATTCCTCATTCGGATGAAAAATGTCAGTGAATAGAATCTACTCATACATCTGATGTATGTGATTGGATCAAAAATGTGCTTAGCCTCGGCTGGGATTCGAACCCGGGACCCCTGGGAGATAATTCTATGTGCTACCTCTGAGCTTTTGAGGCCTATTGATGCAATGAATAGGATTTGAGATTCTTACAGGGGACCATCCCTCAATGAATGAATCCCTCTATGAAAAACCATTCTCTATGATTTTCATAGGGGACCATCTAAACACTGCTCAGTAACATCCCTAGACATTTCATTGAAAACGGATGGAAAATGTAGAAGTTATGGCTGTTACAAGGAATTCACGTTTGCGCATGCGCAGCGACTACTATCAGTCTGGGAGCGATGATCTTCATTGGGGAACATTTACAACCTGATCCGCATAACCCCTGGAAATTTCATCGAAATCGGATGGAAAATGTAGAAGTTATGGCCGTTACAAGGAATTCACGTTTGCGCATGCGCAGTCGCTTTTATCAGTCCGGGGATGATGATTTTCATAGGGGATTGTCTACACACCAAGCCGCACAATCCCTGAAAATTTCATATAAATCGGACAATAACTTCGTATAGTTATGCGCGTTACAAGGAATTCATGACAGACAGACAGGCGGACAGACACACAGACACGGAACCAAAATTGTTCAGAAAGGTCTAAAACGCAAAACGCGATTGAACATTTTGATTTTGGAGAACTTTTTCTTTTCGTCCTTGAAAAGTGGAAACAAAGCTTCCGCTACCTTGGTAGACTCGGAAGCAAAAACACGAAATATGCGGTTTATGGTGTCCTGGCAGTATTACTATAATGTCCACTAATAGTTACATAATACAGAGAATAATTCATGAAAATCCAAAGGTATAATGAAAATTTTTCCTCAATTTCATAGCATGGGTACAATAAATAAGCAGTAGGAATGTTTTGAATGCATATATTTATGTGCTGTTCTTGATTCATCTTAAATTACTCATCTGTTAGAAGTTACACAAAATCCTTTGAATTTTAAATTAAATCACAAAAACTTCAATTTCAGCTGTGTTCATGTATTGACCCCGAACACGTTGGCGTTCTCATATTGGAAAAAGGTCACTACATTCGAAAGAATTGAAAATTTTCCATCCAAATCTTCTACAAATGCCATCTATTATTTTTTTAAGCACACTGGAAAGCCACTCCACTTTGGTCCCAACTTTGTTATGTTCACATTCCTAATCGTCTTTTACAGGCTCATAAACTTCAACCTATGTTTGCATAACCGAAAAACATCCAGAGTGGTAAATGAACCTCTCAACATACGCACAAACTGTTGTATAACACAGGTCCTTTGAAAGCAACGTGAGATTCTCGGATGGCGCCTTCTCCAATCATCATGTAAATCAGCCGCGGCGGAACTATTCTCGTTCTCAAACCTCCCGGGTCGCAGCGCTCCCCTCGCGTTCTCCTCTTTACCTCTTTATAAAAGCACATGGTGGCCATCGTCTTTGTTTAAACTAATAAATGGTTCCTGTCCACTCAGTTTTCCTTCTCAATGGATGAATGAGACCGTAATAGATCTCGGCTCTGGCTCCACTTGTCAAGCCGTATATCTCCAGGAGGATTTATGCCGGCTTTTTTTCCGGTGATAGGTATAGAGTAAAGAACGAAACAAATTACTTCAGCCTGTGACGCTCCAGTAAAGTTTGTCCGTCAGTAGCAAGACGTCCTGAAGTTTCGGATCTAGTTCGGAGAAAAACTACGCAAATAGATACCTGAAAGATCCTGTTTCAAACAATCCAGTGTGAAATGTCAAGCCCTCAATTTTTCAATGATTTTCCCCTTCACCACACTAGTGGGAAGTTATTTTGAATTTCGCGCTGTTTTGTACTTCAGAACTAGATGCAACACCTTCGAAACTCTATTATCTCAATTTTCAGGTCTGAAAAGCAAATCGTTCAGCAGAAACGAGCGGAAGTAGATGAGTGCAGCTGTGGTCGAACAAGTCATGCGGGATGCAGCCGACGGGCACGGAGAATTGATGGATCATAAATACCAGAGATAGAAGTCAGGGAAAGTGGGGGGCCAGCGTTTTCCGGAAATTACATTATAAATGATGACACAGCCTCCAATCTCTCTCAACAATGTCAAAAAAATCATAAGCAGCACTCAATAAACTGCTTCGAATGAAACCTAATCTGTGACCGGGGTGCAGAGGACCATCGAAAGTCAGTTCAAGTCTAACGGGGAAGGAAATTTGGTTATTCCTGAAGCGAGCAGATTCGCCATCACTCGGGAGGTGCTTCGGCTAAAATTCGCTTACCAGAACCAGAGGATGCGGCTCCCTTAACTTCCATCATTATTGACCTCTGAAAACAGGTCGATTTTGCACATCTCACTCCCATATTCTCATGGCCTTATCAACCCGACGTTACAATATTGTTAAAATCTCAGTTACAGACTTGTAACTTGACTATTAACCCTTATGGGCACACTTACACTCTTATACTCATTGCATTGCTTAGAGATAAGATAATTGATATGGTTCTCGGTAGGTAAGACTTGGAATATAAGAGTCAAAATAGCTTCACATTTAGTATAGTATTGAAAAATAAGATTTTGCTGTGAAGCTAACAATTTTGAGTCCATTGGAATGAATAATTTTTTTAAAAGATTTGCTAAGGGTTAAGGAAGCGTTGTTCTTGAAGGTGAATGACCTGATTGATGGTAGTAAAAACAACAAGTAGTACCTATCATACAAAATTCGAGGAAAATCAGAATATTAGCTGTTTATGAGAGTGTTGTCAGTCATGTGAGTGTTGGACATGCACAAATTGTTAAAATATAGAATCAACCCCTAGAATCAAAATGTTTAAAAACTATACAAAAACATCCACAAATTATTTAAATTCATGTTCTACTAGTCTATTCGAATGTGATAGAACAGAAAGACAATTGAGTTGGCATCTCAGTAGGTATACTCCGTGGTGTCTCCAGACGCGTACTGCTTGGCTCACGTTTGAACTGGTGGTATTTTTATAGAAGCACTCCTCTTCATCCTCCTCCTTCATCTTACCTCATTCCTAAGGCCGGCGTTGGGTGAGTCCTGGGCGCCCTCCGTATTTGAGGGGTGTTTGAAGAAGAAAAAAAGGAACTTACCACAGTAATATAAGTGAAAGGCAGCCCTAAAATGTGGTGGAATGAACGCAAATGCTACTATTCGTTTGTAGCAGAAACGCCACCCGCCAATCACAAACCAGCTCTGCTCGTGTACAAAGATAAATTATCAACTCTTCACCTCAAGTTGAGCACTGCTACAATGCGAGCATAACTTCAATTGTATTTTTGGCTGTCTTTTTGGATTTACATAGACGGTTTTAGAGAATGTGAAGTCCAGCAAAGAATGCCGAATCCTCGGTTCAAGATTCAAACACCAAAAAACATCGAAAAAACGTAAATTCCAAAAACCGTTAATATCTTTGATCTTTGTTGAGGTATCCCACTATGGAATCATCATACATCCTGGACTTTCTTATTATTTGATATGAAAGTGGTTTTGCTGGTCTCTGCATTCTCAATCGTCCATGATGGATCAAAAAAGACAGCGAGAAGGATAATGGGAATGACAGGCAATGTCGATGAAGGCTTCAAGAAGAAACAGCACTGAAGAGTACTAGTTGACCATAATAACACCGGTAGTCTCCGATTTTCATCAACGTGATTATTTGAGAGAAAGTGCTCACAACTTGGCTCAACATTTTTGCCTTTGCTCTTTTTTTTATAAAACTGAAATGAAGTGATACTGAACATTGAAAATGTCCACGTGTATCACATATTTCACATTAGGTGGTGGACATGAAGCAAGCTCTGAGAAATTATCAATTATGGAACATTTTCTTATTGTTATTAATCAGACAGGTAGTAATACTCATAGATCGGAAATCCTGTACCTTACAACTATATGCTGTAAAATTTTATCATAAGTATTTTTAAAATTTAAAATTCCTATTTCTAGAACTTTAGAAACGATTCAAGAAGTGCAAATCTTGAACTAGAGCATACATTCGATGATATCCGGTTAGACATTTTACCAACTCTTCAAAGTTTTCGTTCAGGCGAAAATTCCTTCTTCGGTCGTTGGTATCTTCGTTCGCGGATCGCCACTAAAAATTTTAAGGATCACACAGGTGGTCCCACACGATCCTCGTTCGGGGTCAAGACGGTCACCGTGCGTCAAATTCCTCTCAAGCGCTCTTTTCCTTCAGTCGTAAAAGATGGAAAGGAAGGAGAAGAGAAAAAAAAGCGTAGAAACGCGAGCATTGACCTCATCGACTCGATTTTGCAGAGCTGTAAAAAAAATACTTGAACCGAAGTCGGTCGGTTAAGGAGGGAAAACTCGTTGAACCCGAGATAGCTCTGTTTGGTAAATATCGAGCGGGTCTTTCGTGATTTGAAGAGATTTTTCTGAAACACGGATAAATTGGTTGTTAACCGTCGAGGTTGTTGATACTAGGGACCTAAATGTTACGACGTGAGAGAGGTAAAAGTAGGTACTGAAAGAGAGATCCGCAGAATAAATATAAACGCCAAATGACGTCGTATGGATCTTGGAGGTTTCGATTCTTTGCGCAGTTTTCTATTCTAGCTGTCCGACCGGCAAAGCATTGTTGTCCCAAAGTTGTGAGTTCCTTCTGTACGAAAATTGATTCTAGGTTGTTAGGGAAGTATACTTTTTACGTGGAATTCTAATTGAAAAACTACAAAAGATATAATTGATCGGCTGAAATGAGGCTCACTTTCGACAGCCAACTTCTTTTGAGAATCTAGCCCCCAACAATCCTTGTCGGGTTTCAGCGCTACCTCCTGCCACTTCAAT
Source organism: Apolygus lucorum (assembly GCA_009739505.2). Classification (NCBI taxonomy): domain Eukaryota; kingdom Metazoa; phylum Arthropoda; class Insecta; order Hemiptera; family Miridae; genus Apolygus; species Apolygus lucorum. The sequence continues at coordinate 79,552,187 of CM019176.2, read as the reverse complement.
GAACTAACATTCTTGATTACCATAGCTACCATTCTAAAGATTGTTGTCTCGTAATCGTTTTCGTTCTCTTATTTTTTTCTCTCTGAACAGTTATGGACGTGAAAATGATGCCAAATGTCGTTTGCGAAACGTGCCCAAAATCATCCAATTTCAAAGCGATCTCCAAGATCGTCACTGTTTGATGTTATAGAAATATGAGAAACGAAAACGATTATGAGACAACAATCTTTAGAGTGGTAGTTATGGAAATCAGTAATGATAGTCCGTTGGAGTGGCGGGAGATAGCGCTGAAACCCGACAAGGATTGTTGGGGGCTGGAATCTCATCAACTTCTTGTGTGATTCACACTCGTGTTTCTGACTCACTTAGCCCACCCCTCAGGGCTGAGTTCACTGAGCCCACGTGTCTCGAATAATGTCACACTATACACGTATTTAAGGATTATTAATCGCCTTGTTGGTTTCATTCGGGATTAAAAACTAAATACGATCTTAAATTGACGAATGAACGTCATGGAAAATGTATTAGTTTGGTAGGTATTTAGTTATCCTAATTAGCAAACGGTTGGTCTCCCAGAGCTCCAGGTGATGTTGAAATATCCTTTAAAATCGTAGCTACTTCAAATTAATGAAAAAACAATACCTAGATGCCTGAATATCAACCGTTTTCGAGCTAGGGCATGTCGAAAATGTTTTAACCACTTTTTACCCCTTACATGTGACTGATTATATTATCAGATTCGGAGAACAACTAGACCCCAAATGGAGGCGGTATCCAAAATTCCATCAAAATTAGTTCTCGGGAACTGGGCTACGGCAGACTGCGGAGGGACTGAAAACTTATTATTCGATTTTTTGATCATACATACCTTGAAACGTAAATCAATACTTTGTGGAGAGGAGGGGGGTTATACTTTATATTTTTTCTTGCTAGATTGTAAGGGTTCATTATTAAAACGAGGACTCTTTTTTTTAACACAGAATGTGTTTTTGCGATGACCTACCGAAAAAACGCTTGCATACGAGTCTGCAACACATTGAAACATTTTCATGCCCCCCTGGTAATATCAAACTGTAAAGTACCTACCTACCTAACAACTTCACTTCTGATGGTCATAATCATCATTGTGGCGACTTGGGACAAATATCGTTGCAACAAATATCGTTGCAACAAATATCGTTGCAACAAATATCGTTGCATCAAATTTCGTGACGATTTTTTTTTTATGTGCCATATGAAAGACATGAAAATGTCAAAATAATAAACCAAAGAGGCAATCCGATTTCAGTATTGTCGATGTACTATTTCTAGAAATGAATCGTTTGTGTTAATAAAAGGAACGACGAAATATCTTCTTCAGATATCATTTCATCTCGTGTTTGGCCTTGGGCAATCAAGCAGTGCGTAAATAAATTGAGATGCCCGATAAGGAAGGACGGCCGAGACCTTCCGAACGGTCACTAAAAAAATCAACAGGTGGATAATGTATTCAAGGCGGTTTAGGAGGAAAAAAAACCACCTGTCTCGAAGATGGGGATCGAAAAAGTTGGTGGTTATAAATACGCGGGTTCTCCTGGAAGACACTGCCCTCGAAACGTGCACCTGGTTTCTTATGACTGGGTGTAATCAGACTCAAGACCCCGGATGTAGGATTGACCATTGAATAATGTAGTGGAAAGCTTTATAAAGATCTTGGTCCAGTAAAACATTACTTTGGTGCGATTACTGAATTGCAGCATGTCTAGTTGCTACTTTTATTAGGACCCACTTACTATATTCAGCTGTCAACTGTGTATAGAGGTAATTTCTGTCCCGAGTTCATTGAACAGATCTCTGATTCTCGTTTTCTTCATACAATTTTAGACTGATATTTCCAACTACACTCACCATATTTGAGTGTTGAAGCTCAATTAAAAAAAAATTGCAAATGAAATTTGTTGGGAATTATCAAGCGTCTAAATAGAGATGCTAAAAACCAAAATATTATTTCTCAAAATTATGAATTTTCAATATAATTCAACGTTTGTCGATCTAAAGTGGCTTTGGACTATACCTACATAACAGAGCAGCTTTAACCCACCATTTTCTGGATATTTTCTCAAGTTTGTAACATAATTTTCCTGAGTGCTGTCCAAGATTTGTTTTCTATCTTGTATTTGCAGACATTGACCTACAGTTTCGGAACATAAAATGTACAGCGAAAAATGCTGGAAGACATCTTGGCTATCGATAAACCAAACTTTCTTCACCTGCAGCGTTAAATACACAACTGCTTTTCTGGTTTTCACGCCTTTTTATTTTTTTAAATTTAAATACTTGTTTAAAATCTATGGGTACTTACTTTTTATTTGGGAATCACCAAATTGTATACGGTTGGGAGGGCGTTGACATTCTCAGTTGGTTTACGACTATTACGTTGAAGCCGTCGTTGATCTGCTGTTTCTAATCGTTAATATTCTTTTCTGAACTTATTACCTGTTTCACGAGTCGTAGCGATAGCTACTTTTTCAAAGAGAACATTCAGGGTTTGATTTAAATGTCACCAGTACTATAATTCTAACCTGAATTTATGCTCTGACTGACACTCCAACTCTCAGAGGCTTGTTTGCAGAATAGACTGATGGAGTTTCAATGTTCTTTTGAAGGTATAACAAAGAAGAAGTGGAGTTTCAATGTTATTTTGTTTGGTATTGGAATGTAAATTAGTGAATTAACAATGTATTTTCATGTATTTTTATATTAGTGGAAATTATAAGGGTAGAATTTCGTTGTTCAGCTCCAGATAATGTAAATCAAATTGACGGAGTAGTGATAGATTTCGGTGAAGTTGCAAATAATCCTCATAGTTCGATTGTTTTGTGGAAAGATGCCACGTGATATGATTCTCATCAGGTGTGAGCACATTTGTACGTTCTCTGAACTTTGATCGGATCACATACGAGTGGTGTCTTACACCTAATTATAGGGCCAGGTTGGAATATTCGGCGTGATTCAATAACCCAGCATGTTGCCTGACCAACTTCCACCGAAAAAAGTCTGCGAGCTTCGTTGCGGTGGTACCGCAGTTTTACACGTCGTAAATTAAAAAACCGGGAGGATGGGATTAATAAAAAAAAAGAAGAATCCCCGTCAAATTAAGCTTGTTGATGACCCACGCTTCATATTTAACCTCCCAAATCACCCTGAGGAAACTGACCCCGAGGGGAAATGAGGTATTCGAAAACAACCGCGGAGGTAGCGAACGATTGGAATTACCACCTGTATTACAAGGAGAAGCTACGTGATACGGACTCACAACATCTCCGACGCCGCCGCTATAAGGTAAGATATCTTCGAGGTAGTTAATTTAAAGGGGGAAAAAATCGGTATGGATAGGGGCTTGACCCTGCACGTATCTCTTGCCTTCCGAGCACAGTCTGTTCTGCGCTACGTGCTACTAGAAATTGATACTGGGCAACAAGTGCCTCTTCCGTTGAACCGTCCACACCCATGAATTCTCCCTAGTGCGAGTATAGGTACGTACAGTCTTCTGATAATTCGAACACATCCCTCAGTCTTCCCACAGGATCTTGTTAGGAAGAAAATCCAACTCACATATAGGTACCTCATGTTTTAATAATAGTACATATAGGTAGAACCTTTTCTGAACTGGTAACCAACTGAATGTACCTCACCAATAATTACAATTACAAGACCCAAACCAACTAGTAGTATTCAAATGTGGTTCCAAGGTGGTGGCCTTATGAACGCATAGCAGGTTTTTTTCTCATACCACAGGTACCTTTATTGGACTGAACTCAGTCTTCAACTGTTAGCATGCTTTTCTCAGTAGTGTAGACATAATGCTCGTTTGAATTCCAATTTTTTTTCAACACAATAACGATTGAATGGAGGAGTTACCCATCAATTCGTGTCAGCTTGTCCACTACCAAACGTAAGAGGGGATATCAAGTCGTTCCCATACTCTATAAGATTCATAGAGATTTGAAGCTGAGGAACGATTCAACAACAACCTGCACGACTAGTTGAATCGAGGAGAAGAACCCGCACACCATTGACAGCAAGGGCTCACATCATCAAATTCCAGGCTGGCCTGGAGCTTTGGCATGCACTGATGTGGACAACGTGCATCTGTGGGTCCAAAAGTATCAGAAGTACACCATCTTAGGATCTCCAATTGGCGTTTTTGCGATAGCTGGTGGCGTTATTGTTGAGATATTTTCTTGGATACAAGTTATTGCTCTACTCACATACCTAATATATATATATATTTTTTTGTTGGAAGTTAGGTGGAATAGACATTCAATTGATTAAATGTATGTATGTTTTTTTGTATGTATGTAACCTTTAGTAATCCTATAACAGCTCATCAACCATAAAAATGTTTTTGACAACAAAAACAGTTTCAGCTGAAATTAAAAACTTCAAAAAACTATCAACTAATTTATGTAATACTTATGTAATTTCAGTCACTTATCTGTAAATAAATTTACCTGATATGAGTAGTGGTAATTAAGTTCTAGTCATAGTTGCACATTGGCTTTTAGAGCTGATGAAATCAGCTGAGTCACCAAAATAAAACTCATCAAGACTCCACTAATTTAATTTCCCGAAAAGATGGTTGCTGGTGCTGCCAGTAAATTTGAGATCCATTGTTGGCAACCGTAGTCAGGCATAAAGAAGTGTTAGATTTTCCTATGCTTGATGTCGTGCGATGGGATATCCTTATCAATTGCTCTGATACAGCAAGTTGTGATCGGGGACTATCCTCTTCTTTTAGGATCTCTAAAGCCTGACCCGAAACCACAGAGCTCAATGAAGCAGCTTTCGAGAAGTTGTTAATGGTAAATACCCCACTCCGTGCCCTCATTGTAGCGTCCTGGTTTTAGCTTGCCAGATTGATCAAATTTTCTGTTGGCAAGCGTTGTAGATTTATGGTGAAGGTCAATCTTGTCATCACACTTGGTATATCCGATTCGCTCGGGCTCGCAAGAGATCTTGCATTTTCTCTAGAACCCTTTCTACAATGGACAACCATTGTAAAGTTGGGCAAAAACACAAAAAAATGCGCTTATAATCAAAAATAAACTGTCTAAATCGATATGCGAAACAAAATTGTTGGGTAGTGATAAGTATTTTCCAATGCAGAATTCAACGGAACCATTTGTGGATCGGTTCTTTGGGTTGAAAATTCAAAAACCAGGGCAATATCGTGAAATATTTGCAAAGGAAATGATTTGTTGGTTAGCTATGTTGCCAGAAATCGTAAGTTTGTTCTTTTACAAGTCATTGCATTTCGAAAAATTGTTTACGAATTATTAAACAATGAAAATAAAGTAAACAAAAAAATAAATGAATTCTTTAATTAATATTCATGTAACTTGCTCCCACTTCACCATCATCATCACTCGAAGTTTTCATCGCCTTCCTCAATGTATGGTTGAATTTTATCCGTTTGGGGGTTTTCAAAGTTTTGTTCGCATTACATATGGCTTGAAGAACCTTCAGTACCATTCATTCACTCCAAAATCAAATTATTGTGTTGTTGGAACATCGGCAGTTTGTGAATGCCAAGTGATTTCAGCAATCATGTTGCATTCATGTCAAGCAAACTTTGGAGAAGTATACTCACTTTTTCAACAAGAATACGTCTCTGGAGGCCAAGAATACAAGTGAATGCAGCAAACTAATGTTGGAGGTGTTTCTAGATAGGAAGGAGCTTCTGTAAATGGCGGAAATTCAGGTGCGCAAACATGCGCGAAATCTGTACAGTGAAATGAAACCACTACTAATATTATATCGCAGAAATATCTAATTCTGGTACCGAAAACTGATTATTTGTACTTGTTTTGTAGTATCCAAGCTAAAAAAAATATATTTGAACCATCTTAAAGAAAAAAACATGTTAATTTATGTTAAAAATGAATTGATAATCATTTCACATTTTATCAAAATTTTTACAACTTTTCACATGTTTTTTCTGATTAAACGAAAATCTTTACGGTCTACTCATCAACTTATCTGTTTGGCACTGGCTTTAACGGCAAACGAACCATTTTCTGTCATCACTTGAACGAAATCTCGACTTTTAAAAATTCTGCTTATCATCAGTTTTCTCTGCGTTTTTGCCCCACTGTGCATTGATGAGGTTGATGCATCTGGGAGTGAAATTATATCTGCCCTGTTCTCTTCTTCCTCCACAACTTCTTACAGCTGTACACGATCCAAAAGATCATTCTAGTCCTCTAAAACCACAGCCCCATTATCGTGGTATACGAAAACGAATTGTAGGCATTGGAAAGAAAAGCTGACACCAATAATATGATAATAGCCTTGAAAATGATAAGACGATGGGAATGGTATAAAATATTATCAGATCAGGCATATAAATATACCTAAATAATACCAGGTCGAATTACACGCAACATTAATCAATACGTGATGTGACCAATCGTGAGTTAGATACTTCTCAACAGTATTCACATCCTCAGTAGTGTTTGATGTGGTGGCTTACAATTTCAGGTCAGTATACGAAAGCCAAGATAAAATCTACTTATATTGCAGATACTGATTGCTCCAGCGGTGCCTATCTACAGAAACAAGACGGGTAGAAATGGCCCGAAGGAAGAGCAATATAGACGAGATAGGAGGGAATTTCTCACGATCGCGTATATCGCCCCTCACGCGAACCTGGGCGTGACATCATATTATCACTAACAGATAGCGTTCTTAGGGCAAATGACCATTAGAACGGTGTCCTCCTTCAATCCGCCTGCATGCAGCAAAATACTGAAACGGTTTAGTGGAAAAAACCGTATAAGGTTCGAGTGCATTACCCCGCAGGCCGATTATTTGATACCAGAGCCCGCCTTCACGAGAAATGTTTTATACCTGTTTTGGGAAAGGTCAGCATATGTTGGTAGGGGTGTAAGATGTAAGTGACGTTGTAGAGCTGTTCGATGCACCGCTATCTAAACTAGATGTCGGACTATCTGAAATGAACTTCCACTTCCAAGCTAGCATGAGAGGAGAAACTGGCGACAGCACTCTCTTACGAATCGTAGGAGGTCAGTGAACCCACTTCTATATAAGTTCACGTTTAACAATTTGGAAGTCAACTGCCAGATGAATAGTATTAAATGAATGGGGTTAGTTCCGCTAGTTATAAGAGTACAATTATTGTCTACATGCCGTATTGGAGAATCCGTCGAGTACAGGAGGCGAGCGCTTTCGATGTAAGGACATCGTCTTCAGGCCATGAAGATGATGTCCTCACATCGAAAGCGCTCGCCTCCTGTAACAGCTGAATAGCTCGATGAGAAAATCTCAAACTCTAATTTTGAAAGCTACGATATTTGACGAGTAGGTACATTTAATGAGAGCAGATGATTGAAACGTGTTTTCCGGGCTTGTAAGATGGATGGAGTTTACCTGAGCCATCGAGCATCGATGAGGTGAAGCCCATCGAGCTTTGGAGGTCTGCCTAATCTATTGAGAAACCAGCGTTTCCTGGTCTGCGTATCGCACTTAGCTCCCCCTGGGTTATTCGGGATATATCTCACCAAAAGAATAAGGAGTCTAGCTCACCTCCACTCCCAAACGAATTTTCATTATTTCGTCCATTGAAAACGTTCCTCATTGACCTACATGACGTATCTATGTGATTGGAGACAAAAATATATCAAATATCGAAGCTGACTCCCTCAATAATCATGTAATCTGTCATGTGATTTATTATCATCTTGTTGATAGGGGCTCATATTTCGTGGGTGTCTACTCCAGTACCGAATTTGTTATTCCGATTGCTATATTCTCATATCAATATGTCGAGTTCTTTATTTGTTGTTTTAAGTTTGAGAAGGTTTATTTATTACATAATTTTAAGATTAATAGTGGTATTGATTATTGAAGAATGATATTAATGATAAAATTTAATGAATTCCTGTCACTCAATTTCTTCAGGCAACAGAAGTTACGTGCCGATCATTTTACATCCATCCAAGTACGTTGCTACATATACCTACTTTTGTGATAACCCATGTTATGATTCCACTAGTAGTGCAAAGCACGCAATGGTCCAGAGTTTGGGATAGTCCGTTTCAATCTGAACACCAACTGAGAATATTTTCTGGACGATCCACCCACGAATCTCCGGAAACGTTCGTAGCTGAACAGTTTTATTGTTTCTACTGGAGAGAACAGTGAACCTCGCATACAGAAACCGGTCGTGACGGCGATAGAAGGAGGCTGCGATGTACTTGGACTAATGAGCCTTGTAGATCACTCAGCGGGTTCCGAAGACCGATGCCCCCGCATATGGAACCTGATTATGACGGCCCCTGTCCGCTATGGGTGGCTTCCACCCTTACGCCCACGTTTCCCTGTCAAATTCCGAGTCCGGAAAGAAATGTGACAAATAAGCAAAATAGAGCATGAATCCATCGTTCCCGGATATGGATCTTGAAAGGGAAAATATTGAATGCAACTTTGGTAAAAGTTAAAAGGTAAAAAAGGTAAAAACTTTGGGAAAAGTTCTGCTAAATGTATGAATAATCCAATCAAGATAGGGGAACATTAAAGATTACACAAGCTTTAAAAATTGAAACAGAGTCGGATGAAACCCTTGAATCAAGAATTACCCATACGTTAACGCAAGTGCAATAATTACTCATGATCTGACCACGAAGAACTCTTAAACTAGAGATGATGAAAATTTAACTGCGAACATCATCTTTGTAGTAAGTAACTCAACGCATGTTCGGGGATATAATCGATTTCGAAAAGATGACGTTTTATGAATCTTCCTATGCCACAAAAGCACTTCTCCTGAAAATTTAGTAACTGTGGTTGTCACGGAAATTATACTTTTGAGCATGATGGAATTCATAGTATGATCCATGATGTGATGGTCAAAACTTCAGTCCCAAATTACGAGTACCTACGTTTCTATCACAGAACGTCTTCTGAAGCCTGTCTTTGTATTTGGAGTTCATTAATATTACAACTAGTGTTGGGTTTCGTTTGACTCATGTTTATAATAAATTAGTTGTAGACTAAGCAACTACTCATTCCGAAATTTTTGTGATTAGAGTTTGAATGTTTAGTTCTGTAATATTATTGTATTCAATGGCTGATGTCGTTGAATAGAAGCATTCATCACACCAAGTTCATAGCGTTTGTTTGTAGAAACCCAATTTCCCTAATTCATTCTTTCTTCATGTTTTATGCAGAATAAATTGATTAACTAGAGAAAAAAAGATTACCTGTACAAAGGTTTCATTCTGAATAAAACACGATGAAAGGATGAATCATGGAAATTGAGTTTCTAAAAACAAACGCTGTAAACCTGTTTCCATTCAACGAAACCAGCCATTAAATTGTTGCCACTACTCTTGTAGACTGAAATCATGACTAGGTACGCACTGAATGGCTATTCTGATGGCAGAGAGACCACGGTCTTTAAATGACATCTAGCTCCATCAGTAGAAGGCTCGAGCTCTGTTTAACTGGAGACGACTTCTTGGACAACATAGCCCCCAATACTAATGGTGAGAACAGACAAACTGAATAGCCAACTTCTGTGCCTCAAACTACAGAACCGATAACGGATCCTGAAATAGTTCAGGTAGAGCCTCCAGAAATTTCTGATTCATCACCGCCAGAAAAACTATTCCTGAGTGAATCGCCAAGGGCACGAAAACTCAATCCTACCTCCAGTATTATGTAAAGTTCTGAGAAGAGGCTGAATTTAATTTAATTTAATTTTATTTAATTAATGGTATTCAGTGCCTGGTGTCGTTGAATGGAAACAAGTTCACAGTGTTTGATTGTAGAAACCCAATTTCCCTAATTGTTGCTTGTGTGTTGTGCAGAATGAAACCAAATACATCAGGGTCAATATTAGATATTCATTATTCGAGCTTATCGATGGATCCTAAGCAATTCCATTTGTAGAGTGTAATTGACAAGCTATCACAGGTTTTTTATATTCCACCATGGTGCTTAGTAGTGATGCTGGGAGATAGGAACTGCCTCCCCAAGTCGGCGGTTTGTTTTTGGATCCTTCACTAATGAAGATACCTCAACAGTACTGCCGTGTGAAGGAAGAACGACTCAACTCAAAATTTTCGAAATCCCAGAAATCAGCTTCGAAGTTTTTCTGGAAAACTCGCCATAAATTCACTCCAGATCACTCCCGTGACCCCATTTTTTGTTGAGTCTTTTTTTTTTTTTTTTTTTTTTTTTTTTGAGTCAAATATCGACAACCATACGAGACGCCTCAACCCGATCTTGAAGCCAACAATGTGGAGGAAAAACAACTCAACGGCGTTTTCAGCGAGTTGAGTCTTTTTTCTCCACAAACAAATAGCAAATCTAGCTAGTTAGTGTGTTTTAATCGAGTAGTTGAGACGTTTTAGCTTAAAATTAGGCAATTTTTAAATTACACCCCTAACGATTTCAACCCCTTCAGGGGTGAATTTCGAAATTTTGACTCGTTCATCGGAAAGCTGGGGAGGGGGGGATTAGAGGGGATACGTAAAAACTCCATTTTCGAGTTGAGTCGTTCTTCCTTCACACGGCAGAATACTCATACCAACTAGACGACGCCTTGGCCTGCTGTCGTATTCCAGAATGTCGGATTTTTTTACGGCAATTCATCATGGATTTTGATAAGCTGTTTAGTTTTGGAATTGCCTTGCCACGATTTGTACGCTGTTTTACTTTGGCATAATAACATTGTGTTGAAATAATGTAAGTAAAGGAAGTGAAGTAAGATCCGATCTCTCAACAAAAGGGACGTCAGCTGTTCTCAAAATGAGGCGTTTAGCATCAAACCGGATAACTCCTAAATTTCAAACATTAACTTTTTGGGATTTTTTATAAGGTTGAAGTAGCAACTTGACTCTTAGGTAAACTTGAGCTTCAAAAACTGTCATAAAGCATGAAAATTTAAGTGGCTTGTCAGTTTCAAAAGCGGATTGTTCCAGGTACTTTTTGAGGCCGTCAGGACCACTGCAGTTGCTCTCGAAGGCCATCGAGATTTTAAAAAAAGGTTCTGTACCTCTTCGCCATGTAATTTCCGGTTAATTGATTGAGTTTCTTTTCAGCATCTGACAAAGGGTCTGCTCCATTTCACAGGTTCATTATGATTGGTATAGAGTTTGCGGAAAACCGTGTAGAGGAGAAAAGTGCGATTCCATTCGTGTGTCCTAATATCGCTATTTATCAATCTTTCGTTTGTGTATTACAATATCAAGTTAATCGGTACATTTAGAGTATTATTTTTCAACTCACAATACTACTTACTACTAGTTACTTTCCATTCGTGTGTCCTAATATCGCTATTTATCAATCTTTCGTTTGTGTATTACAATATCAAGTTAATCGGTACATTTAGAGTATTATTTTTCAACTCACAATACTACTTACTACTAGTTACTTTCGTAATTGTACTTTACGGGCGATTTTATAGAATTACACAAAGGCTTCGGCTCTGTAGCCATAATTTAACTCTGTAAATTATTCCACAACGATTTACATAACAGCTCTAATCAATGAGTTATAATCCTAAAATTGTACTACGTACAAGTATATTATCCCAATATCTTGAATTCGGAATGAGCCTGTTTGCCAACCTTCTATTAGTTCTCCCCAAATTCATTAGTCGCTTATATTAAACTGGCTAATATTTCTCATAAAAGGAACGTACGGATGGTCCTAGCAAGCGCCGAATGGTCTCATTCGATTCTAAAGATTGAATACTATTTTGAACTGATGTGCATTTTGTAAATGCTATAATTATATTTTGCATCCATAAAGACTATTTGATAGGGTCCAAAAGTTTCGAGGCACAACCAGACCAAAATTGAAGCTCACGTACTTTTTTTTTTTTCTTTTTTATTTTTTTAATAAAGTCAAATTTTTAGCAATCGTGATTTTTTCTTCTCTTTTCCCCTACTCCATTACTTACTCACCCTACTCACTCTAATTGTAAGTAAGTAAATTGAATACAAAAGCGTTGTCCAAGTTCAACAGTTGAAGAAAGTTGTTAGAACATTTTCTGGATAAGAGTTTATATTTGCAGCAGATTTATTTTCTAAAACAGATGAACGCCATTTCAAATTTCATAACCGGATGGAAAAATCTGTTTTTTGGCCATATCTGGGTGGAAACAAGTTGAAACGGTCCAAAACTTGGGAGATAAAATGGGAGCTCACCTTGTAACAATATGGTATACTCGCAGAAGATCAAAAATTGCCGTATGCAATTTGAACGATCCAAACTTACTATGGCCTGCCCTGCAAAATTTAGTTCCGAGGACTCGCCCGCTTTTGATCCCGAACGTCGAAGATGGTGTCCATCACATCTCATAGCAGAGGGTGAATCAATGGGTGCATAAATATTGTTTTCTATTCTCAGTGGATACTATAATTATTGCAGCAGTAAGATAAATTCATTTTCACTGAAGGAAATAACCTCGACCGTGAAAACAGAATGTTCCTAAGGGGGTGACCGCACCGGAACGCCAGTTTCTTCAAACGAAGACGTGATTAAGCGATCAAACGGATTATCCGATCCGTTCCCTCAAAAAACCCGTTCCACCTGTCCAGTTCCCATGGTAACCGGAGTAGTTTTAATACGGTGAAATTGTCCATCTGAAAAATCAGCGGTTGAATAAAAAAATTATTTTTTCGAAAATAAAAAATCTATATATACTGGTTGGTGTATATAAAAAGAAGAAGCAAAGATTTCTCGGGAGGATGCAAAAAAATATAAAAAATCTGCCACCGCCGTGTAAGTGCCTGCGGTAAGCGGGATTGGATTACAAGATCTTGGACGTGTATTTGCTGCAACGAGGCCCGTCCCTGTTTTATGGGTAATTAGTGCGATTCACCTCACCGGAAGTTTTTGCTGACCCCAAACCATTGAGTTCCCTCGCAGGTACGACGTGAAACGCGATCACTTCCTTAACCAATAAAGCCGCATACCGCTATGAAACTTGTAGGTGCCCTGCGCCCCGATTTGCACTTCGCCCGCTACTTTCCAGTAATCGGAGCGGTTATGTTTCCGTTGCAATGGTCACGTAGTAGGTAGTCAATGCGATTCTAACTTTCGAATTCGAAGAGGATGCTGTTTTCTGCTAGATGAGAACAATTTCATAGGATCCTGTTGTATCAGTGGCTTCACCTATTTAATACCACTGGTCATCATTGACCGACAGTTGGGGTGACCAGGGATGTTTCGTGGAACCTGACGGTGAACGTCGGTTGCTGCGGACGCATCAGCTCACCTTCAATATCGAGATGCCTGGCAGGTTGTCAGGAAAGTACCATCTTACTGAAGATAAGGACGTTTCGGGCGGGCGCACCATCTGAGCTCACACCAGTGGGCGCAGGGGCGGCATTTTGGCCGCCTTCGAATAATATAATATTTTTAGTGCTTAAGTGCAAGTGTACACCATGATCACTGACTTTCACATAAGGGAAACACAAATAAGGTACACAACCATGAATACTAAGTAAAATAAATACATTTTATTGGAGATAATTCCAACTAGGTGGGTGAAATAAAAACGTAGGTGATTTGAAATTATGACCAAATTAGACAAACAAGTAGATCCTCAAACACAGCATAAACTGGTCTCTTTCATCCAGTAAAACGGCACAAACTTTTATAATGCAGCATCACAAATGATATTGATAACACTATAAAGTGAGCTTATAGTGTACTGGAGCACCTACCTACCCATGCACTTTTCACAAAATTCGACTCGTCAACGTTCACACTGATTTACGAGCGCCGTTCGCGAATCTGACGTAGCTTCTGGTGTCTTATGTTGTATTTAGAGAATACCTGGCGTTTCGTTGTGCTCTATATTGGTTTTGTCTATGCAAGATCATTCTTAGTGAGAAGGCGGCTAAATTGCCGCCCTAGCGCCCGCTCGATGGTTAAGTAGTTTCTCACTCGTTCTTGTCACCAAACTCAATGTAAAACTCAGCAGTCAATGGTAGCCACAAAACTATGTTTTCCTACACCATACACTAATCGGGTAATCAGTGATCTATCAATTTGTGGGTTCTCTGTGTTTGCGTAACATATTATGTTCTGCAGGACTAATAGAACGATCCGTTACCCGATTAATACTCCGTTCAACAATGCCACATATACCTGCTCACACTCATAGTCGTGTTCACAAGGGAGCTGTTCAGAGTGTTGTGTCTGCTTATGTTTCTTCTTCCCCCTCAATATCTGATCCTGCTAAATGATAAAGCATCAATGTTTTCTTAACGCACCCTAAAGGGGTAATACCTAGTATGGAGGTTCTTCCTTTATGATCATAAATATACGTGAGCAACGGGTTCAAAACTGATCTCTACTCATATAGAGCTAAAACCCTTGTTAGGTCATCTGAACAAATTGGGAAACGAAATTTCATTTTTACTGTGATGAATATGTCATATTGAGTTGAATCAACTCATTGAGTTGAATGAGAATGGAACTTGGATAATTATTCAACTTATTTCTCAATTTTCTGCTTACATGGTTGGTCAGGGTTGACTTAATCTTCCTTCAAGGGTAAAACTAGTGCGATTTCTTTCTCACAAAGATTACCAGCGTATTTATGGTGAGAAAATACCTCCACAATGGAAACTGGTCAAAAATATGACTTTAGATAACTTTCCGCATAGCCTCTTCGAACTAGTTTTCCCCGATTGTTGAAATTACATGAAAATGTATAAATCTGGAGTTCAGAAAAGTACGGTATCTTCCACTATATCGATGAATTACCCAGTTAAATGTTATCAAACATGTGAGATCAACATAGTATGGTACTGCCGGATGCAGCAATAATAGCCAATTACCGTCTTAACATAGCCAATCCACCTACTTTTGACTCGGTTGAGATTATATTGATTATAACAGTCGGATATCAGATTGGAGTCACTCGCCAACAACCTGACGCTGCAGGTGCCCCTATTAATTGCCTTTTGTTGGACCCACCCAAAACCTAGGCACCTTATTCGTGAATCAACCATCAAACGATTCCAATTTCATGATCAAGATAGAATCTTTGCAGAGAGCTATTGGAAGCAAAGTTAGGGTTTCGTCCGATTTTTTCGTCATGTAGCTTCAAAAGAAAGATGCAGAATTTGTTCCAAAGATATTTTTACTGTTACTTTCCACATTGAATGGTTATCCTACTCAACATGCCATTTCAAGTTCACCCGCTCCCCACCATCCCTCCTGTTGTGGCAGACTGGCACCACAGCGGTAATACCTCGTAACATTGAAGATCCATCCGTTAGTTTTGGACAATATCACTTCCGTAGTAAAAAAGTAAAGTAAGCAACCATTTCAGGTTGAATTTTCGTCCGACTGCCATTCTTGGCGTCGCGGACGTCATCAGCTGTCTCCCTAAGGGGAGATCAGAATTTGTTCTGATGATTTCGCTCATGGCTTCCCAAACATCACCGCCCTGGGTTGGAACGAGAGATTGCCGATCGTCTAATAGACAGAAAACTTTCTGCGACGACCAGACTCGAACGCGCGTCCCTGCTAGACGGTTCTCATCTTATCACCGCAGTCCGGTACACTGTCCACTAGACCACCGACGCCCCCATATCACTTCTGTATTCGAGGTGAAACATTTAGAAACCCACGAAATAGTTCATGAAAATCCAATTTTTAACTCGAAGAAAAAAGAAACACGCAAATCATTTGACAATTGAGGACTAGGAAGCGCACTTACGTCACAATGAGCTCCATTTTCAGTAAATGACTTCCCCTTCCTCCCTAGTAAACACAAATTTTCAAACTCCGCCGACGTAGCGCAAAACTTAAATATAGTTTTTCGAGAACCACAATTCGATGGAAAATTGAGTCCTGGGCGGGTTAGACAAGATTCTGATCAAGAACACTTCTTTACACGAACTTTTCCTAAAAGCTCCCCCCCCCCCTTTTCTTTTGAATGGAAAATTTAGAATTTTGGTCAAGTAAGTAGTAAACAAATAAGTAGATAAGTTTTTATACACCTACTTTTTTCGATCATTTGGATGCAGAATGGCCTAAAACAGGTTTCTATTTTTTTATCTTTGAGCTCTTCACCATGTTAACATTTCTCATTGGCAATATTATGGAAGCACGTTTAAATTGCTTTACACTTTTAGTATTTCCTTCATGGAGGAAAAACTACTTATGGAGAAATACATACAGGGAAGTTGTAAACAAACTAGAAAACTGCAATCACTTCACTGAGTGTCCAAGTTGTGACGCGGTCGTACTAACTGTACCTCCAGTCGTCTAAAGCCCTCAGAGACGAGTGGGTTAGAGTGATCTTGATTTTGTTAGACGAACCTGGTCATATGTAGATTTCTAATTTCTGTTGGTGTATTTTGGCCAAAATTATTGTGAATCGTCTCATTTCTGACAAATTCAGGGGTGCCAACAATGTTTTTTTGGACGATGCCATTTTGTTGTAGCTCCACCCTTCTGAACTGGGAGCGGGAACAAGTACCCCACATGTTTATGGCATATGTCCATAGTGGAACAATCATGGTTTTGTAAATTACAATTTTATTCTGAACTGAAACGTTCCTACTATTCAGCAGTTGTTTCAGACAGGACACTCCACTCTTCACTCTCCCGATCAGTTCCGATAATATTATGTGCACTTCGAGAGTCCGATCAAGGAATATTCCAAGTATTTGTGTCCAGTGGCTTTCGACTCCCCAGCACAAAATTCTGGTGGGCAGGTTTCTATGTGGTTATTTTTGTTTTCGTCCTCCTTCACCCAAGATCAATAGCATAAGGACGCCCAAGTCTTACTTTGGGACCTCCTAAAAAGAAGAGAAAAAAGTTCGTAGCTGAGTCCAAATTTGAAATATTCTTTCTGTTGATTCCTAATTCTTATTCAAAAATCGAAGTCAAAATTTTGATTTTGGAGTAAATAGGTACCAGCTATACTTTTTTCGTTCTGCTGCATGAATTGTGAAGCTTCCCAAACTTCTCCAGTAAAGAAAAAAAGTTGTCTTTTATCTTATAATATCCTGCTTGTTACATGTCATCATGTATTGTTTTTCATAGAATTTTGTGAGATATTTCTTCAATAATAAGTTAGATGAGTTCAAAAGGGCGCTCGACATGAGTTGAACTGTGGGAATGAATCATTATTTTCTTCGATCAGGCATTCATTTAGACGTATCATGATTTATCAGTCTATTTATTTAGATTATTTGTCTCTCTTTAGTTATATCAGTTATATTTAATAATCCATCATCAATCTCGAGGTAGAACGGCTCAAACGGGACTTGCAGGTTTGGAAGCTGCATACCGGTACACATAGAATATTCATGCGCTAGCGCCGATGCGTTAATATGATACATCGGTTTTTCATCAACTGAGAACGTAATGGATAAATCTCTCGACCCCTTTCAATATTATTACAGACTTGTAATTGTGGAGATGTGGGCGGCGATACACATTCGATATGCGGTTGTGTTTTATCTAATGGAACCGTTTTATTTTTTGCAGTAGAGAGCAGATCGGTTTCCGCTCGGTGCGGATGTTTTATAGCAGTGGGTTTGCTGACATTGAAAAGTTGGATTCCATTGTTTTGAAGGCGTGGTGTTTGGAGACTTGATCGTTTGCAATGAAGTGATCAACTATGACCACGACATCTGCAGGCCCGCGTAGGCGTTAAGTACGCGTATCAGGTGAGGAGGTTATTATGTTCCTTCAACAAACTAATTTATTCATCGTCACTACGTTGCTTACTCACCTCGACTGACTCCATACAGGGTTTGGCGGATGGTTGTTTGAATATCCGATTGATGGTCCGTTCCATGTCAATTCCGTATCCAATCGTGACCCTCCATTAAATCTATTATATCCTGTGCTCGTAGAAACGCCAACTTTATAGATGTGATGACATGAAGACGCATGCAAATGGCAGGTTGAATTATTTGAAGAGGCCAATCAAGACTCCCTAGCTCTCACAACGCGTCAACATGAGCCATACATGGTACACCTCACACGTAAGAAGTGTTCATTTCAAAATTGGGTATCAAAGTTTTATTGTTCGGAAATCAAAGATTTAAACAGCGATTTTTACCTAAACTTAGTTGAGGTAAATTTCTAGTAATTTTCTGCAAAACTACTGTTTTGTTCATCAGTTATTCCTAGTCATAGCACGCAATTCAAGCGAAAGAATGTTGTTTTTCTGGAATTAACAAATTAACTGAGAGCCTACTGAGATCCTTCTCGGGTTTCCATCTCTGTACCTAGTTCTTTCGTTGGTCGTAGATATTACGTACTCTTTACTTGTACCTTCAAATCTATTCTACAGGGAGACTGATGATAAAATTCCAGAAAGAGTAATGAGGAGTGTACCTCGAATGCAACAAAAAAGTTCCTCTTGTCCTACAATGTCCAATCTCAAAAGTAAGGGAGAAATTGCGGAATTGGTGTTTTTTTTTTAACAGGGGGAAGAATTTTATTTTTTGCCTAAAACTGAATGTCTCTTCAACTATTGGTTCTACAGAAAATTCAAGAACAATACAATAACAAGCTCATTCTCTCAGATATAATCAACGTGACATGGTATTTTCAAAATGAGCGTCTCCACCAAGTCGACACTGCCAACAATCATCAGCTAACATTTCATGTCAATGAGGAAGCTGTCCGTCTCCTTGACATAAGTAGAATCACCAGGCGACTTGAATGTACAAAACCTCTCGACGTTGTTTGCAAATGAGAAGAAGAAGAAGAGAAATGTCGAAATGAACCAAACTCAGTAGAGTACCTGGTTTTGAAGTACCTTAACGGAGTTTCAAAATGATATTTATGATAGGATATTACCTGGTGTAGTTAAATTTTCAAAACATTTAAATTAAATAAATTTATGAATATTATATCATAATTATAATATAAAATTTATTTATATTTATATATTTTTCCATACTAGATTTTCCAGATATTTTTCCTAGATTCCCATTCAATTTTGTAAACACAAAAACAAATCCAAATTTTGAAAATTCCTAAATTTCATGAAATTTGTCTTGGAGCATACAAAATTGATGTTTTACAGCAATTTTTGCGGTTTTAACAAAACTCAATTTTTTAATAAGTATTTTGACGTTATAACCAAGGGGATTTTTGATCGAACTTAGGGTTGGAATTTGAGTTTGAACACAGAGACACGTGGATTTGTATGAAAACGAAATCAAGTTCTGGGGGGAGGACTTTGGGGTTGGACAAATGCCGGGAGGGTGGCGAAGTCGAATTCGTTTTTCAAAAATCCTCTTTTTCGCGTTTAAACAAAAATTTCTTACATAAATTCGATTGTAGAAAATTTCTCTGAGAAACTTATTAAAACGACGATTTTCAAAGAATCCCAGAACGTTGAATTCGTTTTGAAGAACGCTGCAAATTATTACACAAAGGTTTATTATTTTTCTATACAGATCACTCGTCTGCGAATAAGACGGCTTTGCCATTGTCAACACCAACCAACTTGAGGAAAAACATCAATCGCATGTCGGTCAGCTAAAATTTTAACGGAGATTAGGCCTCTTTCGCGATTCACACTCGTATTTCTGATTGATCGTGCGTCGAACCCTTAAATTATCGTAGGGAGCAAACAGTTTGTTCTACAGGGCTCTGCGTGGTCTCTAAAAATTATAAAAACCCAATACTACCTCAAATTGATGGAAGAACAATACCTCTATATCAAAATGTTTTGAGTTAGGGCGTTTTAAAAATGTTAACTTTTGTCTTTCAACCCTTAGAGCTTACCTACACCAACCAAAAGCTTCGCGGCACAACTAGACCCCCAATGAAACCTACATAACTACCAAATTTCATCAAAATCGGTCAATGCTAAGTGGGAAAAGTGCCAAATTTTTATTCGATTATCGGATTCTACGTACCTTGAAACGTAAACCAAACAATTTTGAGGCTGTTTTAAACAAATTTCTTGGTCGATTCCAAAGGTTCATTATTGAAAATAATAAACCAAAAATTCATCTGAGAACGTAGAATTCGTTTTGAAAAAATTCCATGCCAGAACGTTGAATTCGTTTAGAAAAAAAAATCACTCCAGAACGATGAATTCGTTCAGAAAAAATTAACGTTTTCCCGCGTTTAAACACAAATTTCTTAACTAAATTTTATTGTAAACAATTTCTTCGAAACGCTTATTAAAACTGGGAGTTTTTTGAAGTTTGCAAAGTTTGGCGTGGAAATATAACTTTCTTTGCTCTGGGAAAAATTTTGATAATCCCAAATTTTAGAGTTGCTTCAGTGCTCACAATAATTGCATAGGATTCCTAAAAAACAGATTTAATGAGCTTGTCGATTTTTTGAAATTATTATTTCCAATTTGTTGTAGGACCACTGTTAGAAAATGGTTAGGTGGTTTCAGACGAGAAATATTGGTGAATATTGGAAAAAATCTTGTGGAAGAAATACACATTGGTGGATATTGGAAAATTCTGGTGGGAGAAGAAATGTTGGTGGAAATATTGGAAAATTCTTAAATTTCCCCGCGAATCGGACTGGCGACAAGAGGAACTTTATTGTTGCATTTGTTATTCACAAACACCTCCTAGCGATTTGACTCTTATCACAAGACACTATGATGTGAAGCAATTTAAATTGAGAGAGAGAGAAAAAAAAAACACTTTATTGAACATTGTAGAAGGAAAAAGGTGGACAAAGACGATTTGTCGAAAGTTCAATATGAGAAGTCAAATTATTTCCTAAGAATATGGTAAATCATCTTGATCCATCCTTCATTGTATCACTACTCTTTCAGTAGTTATCAAAAACTGTGAAAATTATTATAACGTTTTCATGAATAATCTACTGAATACACTTAGCATGATTACGAAAGAAAGCATCTAGCTTTTTACAAAACTACTTGGTAACCCATAAGTATTTGCAGTAATTCACCAACAGTCAGAACTACTTCGTCAAGATTGCCCAATCTCCCCTCGGCTATTTTATGAATCCACTTGCTCCTTTCAGGACTACAAGTTCATTGGGTACACAGGTGCGCCATTACAGGAAATAACTGGAAAACGGCACGTGGACCTCTACAGTTCGTAACTCAAAGGAAACCGCAACGATATCGACCAGCACTTGGAAGTGCCTCAACTGCATAAGCGGCTCGTCGAAGTTTGCCCTTATTCCTTGAACTTCAACGTGGAGATCAACGGAAAATTGACGTCAACGCGTAATCGGCTCCGATGGGCTGCCGTTAAATCCGAATCGTCGAGCCTTGGCATTTACACTTTCATTAACATTCTTGTAAAAGAAAACGAGGGAACTCAAAATCGGTGGCGCTGCTGCGGTGAGGGCCGTAAAAAGAAGTACCCGTGTAAATCAACGCCTTTGTAGTTGTGCCCGTACAGTGCTCATTTCATCAGTTTCATCCTCCCCATTGTCTTCTTATTAGAATCTGGAAACCTGCAGTGTTTTATGAGCACTCAAGACTAGAGGGGCTGTTTAGTTAGATTCAATGAGCCACTCAGCATTATTTCTCGACTGCACAACACTGCATCACTTTTCCTAGTAAATGGATGATGAGACAGGTTCTTCGGATCCTCCGTTTCTACAGGCCATTTAATTTAACACAAGCCACTTACTCTTCTATCTATAACTAATTTGAATGTCAGGAACTTGAAGATTTTTATTCTATTGCCAGTCAATAGCAGAATAATTTATATGGACTTCAATCATGTCTCGTACTTTTTTGAGGTGTCACCATGATTATTCGAATTTTGTGCGTTGCAAAACGCCACACAAGAGGTACATAAATCTTAGTTTGTTATTGTTGTTTTATAGTCTTCATTTATAGTTCGTAATGAGAAAGCATGAGCCATTTCACACTCAAGCATACATACTAGGTACTTATGAGTAGGCGCGGGGATGCCTTTTATAATCTTCATTGTTTTAAAGAAGTTCTAAACCCACAAAGTTCACTATTTACTCATAACCTTGAATGACAGCGGGGAGAATTAAGTATGTAATGCAATCGTAAACTGGTAACTACCAGTTTTCTGGTTTTGCTTCCTCGCTGACATCACGTTCTTTGTGAAAAGTGCTTCGAACAGCAGAAACACGTTGGTGAGACGTCAAGGATGCTACAAAAGTCTTCATATTATATGAAGTCTATGACGTCTATAATACACGTCTCAGAGATGCGTTTTGACACATCATTGGAGGTACATCTGGAACTCAATCTGATTAGTCCCCGCAGAGTTTGTTCACTGCACGTCAAACACTAGTTAACCCTTTAGTAGTCGCGACTTTTTTACGGGTAATATTTGTCGCGGCGATCTGACATCAAATTCGTGGAAACCCAAATTTTTGTTCAAATTTGAGTTTTACCGACTAAAATCAAGTGCATACATGATTTTTTAGAGGCAGAAAGTAGCAGAAAACAATCTAGTAAATTAATTTATGACTAATTTCGAGTGCAAAAACCAAGAGGAACCAGGACGTTTCTCTCATCTTGATAGTTTACATTTTTTCCTTAATTAGCATTTTGGTTTATTATTTTCAATAATAAGCCTTTGGAATCGAGCAAGAAAAAAAAATTTAACCCCCCTTCAAAATTTGATGTATTACGTTTCAAGGTACGTAGAATACGAAAATCGAATAAAAAACTTTCCGTCCGTCCGCCGTACGCCGTACGCGGCACTTTTCTTAGCAACACTGGACCGATTTGGTTCAAATTTGGTATATGGGCTCCATTTGGGGTCTAGTTGTGCCGCGAAGCTTTTGGTTGATGTAGGTCACTTCTAAGGGGTGAAAATTAAGGGTTGAAATGTTCAAGAGTGCCCTAGCTCAAAAACTCTCGAAATAAAGGTATCGTTTTTTCACCAATTTTAAATAGTATTGAATTTTTAAAAATTTTTGAGACCACCCGGAGCTCTGTAGGACAAACCGTTCGGTCCCTACGAGTACTTGAAGGTTTTCCTTCGATAAAACAGAATCATGAGTGTGAATCGCAAAAGAGGTCTAATCTCCATTCAAATTTTATCGGACTAAAATGCGATCACTGTTCATTTCTTCGATTTGTATACAGTTTTGCCTTCTGCGTAACCAGTAATCAAATTTCCGTAAGAAGCTTTCTATTTTGGTTTATTAGAAAGCCTTTGGAATCGAGCAAGAAAAAAATTTTTTAACCCCCCCTCAAAATTTGATGTTTTACGTTTCAAGGTACGTAGAATACGAAAATCGAATAAAAAAATTTCCGTCCGTCCGCCGTACGCCGTACGCCGTCCGCCGTACGCCGTCCGCCGTACGCCGTACGCGGCACTTTTCTTAGCAACACTGGACCGATTTGGTTCAAATTTGGTATATGGGCTCCATTTGGGGTCTAGTTGTGCCGCGAAGCTTTTGGTTGATGTAGGTCACTTCTAAGGGGTGAAAATTAAGGGTTGAAATTTTCAAGAGTACCCTAGCTCGAAAACTCTCGAAATAAAGGTATCGTTTTTTCACCAATTTTAGATAGTACAGAATTTTTAAAAAATTTTGAGACCACCCGGAGCTCTGTAGGACAAACCGTTCGGTCCCTACGAGTATTTGAAGGTTTTCCTTCGATAAAACAGAATCATGAGTGTGAATCGCAAAAGAGGTCTAATCTCCATTCAAATTTTATCGGACTAAAATGCGATCGCTGTTCATTTCTTCGATTTGTATACAGTTTTGCCTTCTGCGTAACCAGTAATCAAATTTCCATATCAAGCTTTCTATTTTTCGAATCGAGTGTGAAGCGTTTAGTTCTTTCTAATAAACTTGATTGTGAAGGTGTGAAGCCATTATAGTGTGGTAGGTAGTACCTACCTACCAATAGTTGGTAGGTAAAAAAAAGTTGGTAGGTAAAACAATGTTTGTAGGTAAAAAACGCTGCAAATCATTGCTCACTGATCAGCTGAGTGAGCTCCGAAGCCATTTTCAATCCTATTGAATGGAGGTGCTCTTCCAGGCGTCTCCAGCATTCGAGGATATCTTCTTCACTCCTCACATCACTGATCAGCTGAGTGAGCTCCAAAGCCATTTTCAATCCTATTGAATGGAGGTGCTCTTCCAGGCGTCTCCAGCATTCGAGGAGATCTTCTTCAATCCTCACATCACTGATCAGCTGAGTGAGCTCCAAAGCCATTTTCAATCCTATTGAATGGAAGTGCTCTTCCAGGCGTCTCCAGCATTCGAGGAGATCTTCTTCACTCTTCAGATCACTGATCAGCTGAGTGAGCTCCGAAGCCATTTTCAATCCTATTGAACGCAGGAGCTGAAATTTGAGAGGGAAGGTCAAGGGAGAATACAGATGGTGGTAGGTGCTATTGATGGAGAACCAGTGATCTATACAGAAGGATGATCTATACACAAAATAATAAACCTTTGAGCAATGATTTGCAGCGTTTTCCAATCGAGTGTGAAGCGTTTAGTTCTTTCTAATAAACTTGATTGTGAAGGTGTGAAGCCAGTATGGTGTGGTACCTAGCTGGTAGGTAACAAAAAGTTGGTAGGTAAAAAAAATGTTGGTGGGTAAAAAACGCTGCAAATCATTGGTCCAAAGGCTTCTTCACTCTACAGATCACTGATCAGCTGAGTGAGCTCCTAAGCCATTTTCAATCCTATTGAATGGAAGTGTTCTTCCAGGCGTCTCCAGCATTCGAGGAGATCTTCTTCACTCTTCAGATCACTGATCAGCTGAGTGAGCTCCAGAGCCATTTTCAATCCTATTGAATGGAAGTGCTCTTCCAGGCGTCTCCACCATTCGAGAAGATCTTCTTCACTCTTCAGATCACTGATCAGCTGAGTGAGCTCCAAAACGATTTTTACTCCTATCGAATGGAAGTGCTCTTCCAGGCGTCTCCAGCATTCGAGAAGATCTTCTTCACTCTTCAGATCACTAATCAGCTGAGTGATCTCCTAAACCATTTTTACTCCTACTGAATGGAACTGCTCTTCCAGACGTCTCCAGCATTCGAGGAGATCTTCTTCACTCTTCAGATCACTGATCAGCTGAGAGAGCTCCGAAGCTTTTTTCAATCCTATTGAACGGAGGAAGCTGAAATTTGAGAGGGAAGGTCAAGGGATAATACAGATGGTGGTAGGTGCTGTTGATGGAGAACCTGTGATCTATACAGAAGGGTGATCTATCTACCTTTGAGCAATGATTTGCAGCGTTTTTCTTTTTGGTATTCAACTCCAATAACATAACTAAATATACCCCGATGGTTCCACTATAAAATTAGACTTGGAAAGCAATCACATACTAATTTTGTATGTGCGCCACAGAGCGCAACTGACAAACGTCACCGAGCACGACACAACACTAAACCCTCCCCCTTCGTCCGCCAGTAAGCTACTGAGAAGTACAGCGCAGGGCCGCCAACCTTTTCTGTAGACGAACAGAAAATACCTTTGCGCGATCTGTCAGATCGGCCGTGACTAATGAAGGGTTAACGTAAACTTTGTTAACTAGTTGTAAATCGTAAACTGCTGATCACAACTTCAGGTGCTCCTCCTACCGGCGATGCAGTTGATTCGCTCTCAGTCGAACTTTTCGAATAAAAATGTTTATTTCATCTATTTTCCTCCGCCTCAAACTTATGAGTTTCTAATCTTAGTTTCGCATTGACGTCTTTCTGAGGGAATTCTTAGAATCGCAGTCGAAGCATCATTTTCATCTTCATCAACGGGGGCCGCCGTCCTCCTCCAGTTCACAAGTCGCGGAAGGTCAGTGAGGAATTTAATATTTTTGATAATTTGTTAACGGGTATTGCTTCCGAGTCTACCAAGGTAGCGGAAGGTTTGTTTGCACTTTTAAATGTCGAAAAAAAGTTCTCCAAAATCGACATTTCCACTCGCGTTTTACGTTTTAAACCTTCCTGAAATCCTAGCCACAGCCATAACTTCCACATTTTCTATCCGATTTAGATGAAATTATCAGGAATTATGCGGATTAGGTTGTTGATGGTCTCCTTTGAAAATCAAGGTCTCAACATTGACAGTAGCCTTTGCGGATGCGCAAACGTAAAATCCTTGTAACAGCCATAACACTTACATTTTCCAACCGAATTTGATGAAATTTTCCAGATTGTTCGGATTGGCGTGTAGACAATCCCCTATGAAATCATCACTCCCAGACTAATAGTAGTTGCTGCGCATGCGCAAACGTGAATTCCTTGTAATACCATAACTTCTACATTTTCCATCCGATTTCGACGAAATTCCACAGGATTGTCCAGATTAGCGTGTACATGGTTCCCTATGAGGGTAGTGGAAGGTACTTAGAGATTGGTGTCTTGAGATTAACTTCTATGCATTGGACCATCTATGCAATCGGGTTACGAATACGAGGAAGCTATGTGCCACACCCACTTGGCACAATTTTTACATATTACTGTTCAGATTCTACGGGGTTGGTTTTCTCATAATTTATCCTTCGGGGTATATTCTGAGCAAACCTCTGTTTCACCTCTGTGCCTATCACTTGGGCGGGGTCGTATTGCAGCTCACTTGGCTGAGGCGAATTGTAACCTATCACATTGATTGAACGAACCACCAAAAGTAATTACGGCCCATTTTTTATCGACATATGTGGACACAGATGTTTTAAGTACTTGAATGAGTATATTAAGTGAGTCGTCTCAAGAATCCCAATATCTGAACTTTACATAACAAGGAAACCCTGAATGAGAGTTCTATCGTCACAATGGTACGGGTGTAAAAACTAAGAACACCACTGTTTTGTTTTAAGGTTTCCGTATTTTTCTTCTTGCTGAGAATAAATATCGAAGTGTTAAGAATCTCCCTCACGTTATTGTGAGCACGGAACTAATATTCAAACCAATTAGAGGTCCTTCAAGTAATGAGTCCAACGCTTCAGCCCCGAACAGCTTTAATATTGATACTGAGTTTACAATTATCAACAAGCGAATCACATAATTGCATCGCCTGAAATCCTAAAGATCTCAATTTTTCAGAAAAGCCGGCGCGAATTTGTTATCCGTTTGAACCCTGCTGATGTCATATCGAAGATATTCTGTCTGGTGTATACGTGATGGTCCAATGGTGAAGTCATATAAAAACAATGGGTTTTGGTATCATCGCGCATTCTTCATCAAAATCTATGCAAGTCACGCTATTACAACTAAGTACATCAATAACGGCGTAGTCATGTGCATTTGTGCATCATATAGGAAGAATCCCAAAACTGTAGCACAGAAACCGTGTAGAACATCCGTTGGTGTTTTCAAAAATATTCAATTGGAGCTCTGTTCTCGAGACAAATTTATATGCAGAATATCTGGGTTTCCATACTCGTAAAAATGCCAAGAAGAACACGTTCTCTTCGAGCTCCAAATGTTCGATCCACTTTCAAAGGTCTGCTCCATGTAACCTGTCGACCCTTCCAGTCGAAACATCTCGGACGTAACTCAATAAGGCCCTAATTATACGGAAACGGTCCGATTAGGTGTCATTAATTCTAAACGCTCAAATGCGGTGGGTCCTTAAGTCTCCTGCTATTCGACCCGGTAACTCGACACTTCCACGCTTTGGGGGTTGATGGATCACGACTGCGCCGTTGACCTCTGGAGAGACTCTGATTTCGATTAATTTGCTTGACGGGGAATCGAGACAAACAACTCCGTCCGGCTTCATACGGGTTTGACTTGTGGTTAAACATATGTGTTGAAGGAAATCGAATTCTCGGGTGAAGGTGTAACGTTGATAGAATCACACGAAAATTAAGTGGCATTCTTCATTTTTATTCGAATGTCACAACCTAAAAAGTACCTACGGCTAACTGAACGGCAAAGGTTTTCTAGGCACTGCTCAGCCAGTTTCCTACCAAAGATGCTATATTACCCTATTTCGAGAGATGAATTTTTCGGACAGAAAGGGGTTCCATCTACTCGTGATGAAATTTTCCTCTTATCAAAGCTCATATTTCGTTCGATATGTACGGGGGAATTGGAAACACGAGTAAGAGGGAATGACATACTGAACGAGCTGCTTCCGTAAAACACCGTAATTTTCATTGGCGTTGTGGAGCCTCACAATTGTCTGTTACAAGAGAAGTTGATTATTGGTTTGTTAGGGAGTCTAGGTTGTTCAAGCACATCAGCTCCTTACTCCAACAGAAGATACAGAACAGAACATGCATTACGTATGACTAGAATACAGTATTGAATAGTCTATTTTTGATTTATTATTTTTAATAATGAACTTTTGAAATCTAACTTGGGTAAAAAGTGTTTGAACCCTCTCAAGTTTTGAAAATTTCCGCTCCTTACGCTTTCCCAAAATGAATGAAATTAGGTACAAGATCGAATCTTTTAGACATAACATCTTACCATACCTTTACCATAATGTTCGTTTTAGATATAATTGTATATTTCCTACGTTGATGGGAGTGAAGTAAGTAGAAGTAAAGTAAAGTAAACTACCATTTCAGGTTGGATTTTCGTCCGACTGCCATTCCTGGCGTCGCGAACGTCATCAGCTGTCTTCCTAAGGGAAGATGAGAATTTGTTCTGATGATTTCGCTCATGGCTTCCCATTGGCTTCACTGCCCAGGGTTTTGACGAGGGGAAACTGCGACCAACGCCCAAAAATATGCTCCCGAGGCGAGCCCCGAACTCACGGCCCCCGCAACCGGTCCTAGTCTCGTCTCCAGAGACACATGCCGTAGCTCGCTCGGCCACAGCTGACCCAGAGTTTGTGGGAGTATGGAGAGAGCATACCGTTGAGAAGAGAATTTTAGAGTCTGTTTTTTACGCCTTTATTGGGGTAAATGTCTCGGCATACACCTTCGAGGTCTTCAGCCTAAAATTGTTTGGACATTAAATAAATGAACCATTAAAATCAATCAAAAATAAAAATAATGTTTTTAATTTATTTTTAGACTGCAGGGCAGTTTTGTCTATTGTCTTATTAGTTTTGGAGCACAATTATTATTTATCTCATTAATATGTATAATTTCATAAACTTGGCCTGGGGTTATGGGTTATTTTAACCCATTCATCCATTCACCAACTCTACAAGAATAATTGTATCATTAAATATCTGATAAATAGGCATGTACCTTTATAATAAATTCCTTAATATATTATGGAGTTAAATTTTTGGCTCATGTTAGTGTTTCATACAATTAAAATCCGTTATTCACAAATACACATAATTTTCGTAATTTTTCTGTTTTTAATACACAACTATGAGAGTTTGGAATGCTAAGCACATCTTAATTCCTGAAACTTTATAATTATCTTTAAATCGTAAAACCATTTCAGGTCAGTTGGTTGCTAATGTGTTTATAACATTCAAATCGAGTCGTTCAAACAAGAAAAGTGACGGACATGTTCTACCCAAATTACTAATGATGAGACATTTCTAAATTTGATACATCATCAATCTTCATGTACTCGATTTGTGACGAAATAAGTCGTATTGCTGAAATACAAAGGCCGATTCCTGTATCAATGTGGAGATACAAGTTTTTTTCTTCTCAATCGCTCTGATACGACTAGTTTCTTAGCAAAGTCAAAGTATCTTTCTTAAAGCGAAACTCGGGAGGCTTGTTTGAGGCTTTTCTATTATAAATAAGACTCAGAAACTCCTAAAATCGATAGAAATCGACCCCCGAAGCTTCCGAATAGCAATAACTCCATTTGGAGAAATTTTCACAATGCGATTTTCTGACTTAGCACGGCAGTAGTTATATTGGCAGTGAGGTGGGAGATTATAATCAGGAATCATTTCGTTCTTTAAGTGACCACAAAAAAAGGCTCACCCGGAAGTAATACTGTACAACTGTTGGGGTGAACTTCTCCCTCGCTCTTAATGAGTTTCCCCACTCCCGTAAAAATAAAAAATAAAGTAGACACTCGACTCGGGATACACCGTGATATCCTAGTACCTACTACTATTTATATCATTCTTGGACACCGGAAACGTTGGGACGTCTTTCCCTTTTCCTGAAGTTAGAAATCATCCGAAATCCTTTTGAAACCCCGAAGACTACCGAGCTATATCGGGACACTTCTCCGAGTCGTTCGTCCGTTAAACGGGACACAAAAGGAGACCAATAAATAAATAAAGTGCCACCCTATATACTTCCATCTATTGGCAGGTTCCTTTGGTTTCAAAGAAAAGCTATTTCAGCTCGCCGCACATGGTCCAAGGATAATGATTCAGATAGTGGAGAAGTTTTACTATTTCGTTCCCCAATTCTTGGACGTCAGGGTGAGAGATTAACGTCTCTTACGACACCCCTTTTACTGTCCCAAGAGGAACCTAAATTTGGCCGTGACAACACCGATCAAGATCACAACCGCTGTAAAAGTTGACCTATCCGAGGTTTTCCGCTCAATCATTCCAAACCGAATGAAATATTTTTCAACAACGTCCTCAAAACCCAAGCCTCAGACAACCTTCTACATTTTCTCAACTGTTCTATGTTTTGTGATGCGAGTTGAGAATCGAAAATTGTTCTTTTTTGGTTTATTATTTTCAATAATAATGAACCTTTGGAATCGGCTAAGAAAAAAATGTTTAACCCTCTCCCCTCAAAACTTGTTGATTTACGTTTCAAGATACGTAGAATCCGAAATTCGAATACAAATTTTCCGTTCGTCCGGCGTACGCCGAACGCGGCATTTTTCAGAGCAACCATGAACCGATTTGGTTGACATTTGGTATATTTATGAGCTCCATTTGGGGTCTAGTTGTGCTGCGAAGATTTTGGTGGACGTCCGTCGCTTCTAAGGGGTGAAAATTGAGGGTTGAAATGATCAAAAGCGGCCTAGCTTGAAAACTCTCGAAATAAAGGTATTGTTTTTCCACTAAATCGAAATAGGCAGTATTGAATTTTTACTATTTTTAGATAGCACCTGGAGATCTGCAGGAAAAACTGTTCGCTCCCTACTAGTAGTTAAGGGGAGTTTGCCAGCCAGCCGTCTGGATTTGGCCCTCCTTAGCCTCTCTGCTGTAGAATGTCCCTCCCTCTTGACATCTCGGTTCCAAATTTTTACAACGTTTTTAGAATATACTCAGGATTACTCAATCTTAATATGGTTAAATTTGGGTGATTAAAAGAAACTAAAAATCCTATTCAAATATTTTTTGTTTTGAAAATTCATCGATCTTTTGGTACCTATCTATTGCATGAACTCCATTCAAGTTATCGTTTTCAAGTTTTTACTCGTTGTTCATAACTATCTTATAATTATTCTGTGCCTATGGTTTCAAAAAATGTCGAACCACTTTTCATCGGTCATCCTTGGAAATCGTCCGTTTTTTGAGGACTTATAAAATCATAAAAACCGGCCAAATGAAAGTAAAATTTCACAATTTCATAGGCACAGGCTCTTTCTTACTTATCTGCGAACTCTGTTCAAAACAAAATTTGGTAGTAATCAGACAAACGGAGTGGGAGGTAGTTGTACCGAAGTACCGAGAAATTTAATTTTACAGGAAATCCGTTTTTGTAAAACATTGACCTCCCGTGGTCTCTGGGAGCCCCGCTTGGCTCTCTTTTGGACTGTTATTGTGACTGGGTGACCTAGGAATAATTGAAAAGGCTGCTTGCACGCGATAAATGAATTGAACACTGGTTTATTATAAAGGTAAGTGAGAGGACACATTGGTTGCTGAAGGCAGAGGCTCGAATCATACATGGAGGTAGCATGGAGCAGGTTTAGGTAGGGTAATAGAGGGTGTTTTTATCTCTTCGGAGCCCTTCTTATCCCTACCCAAGTCAAGGTCATGCGTCCCCGTCGCACAACCCGGGCCCCCTGGGATGGACAGAGGTGGTCCCATTAGGTTTCCCTGGTGGACCCCTCTTGAATTTCCAGGGGTGGCTGAATGACCCTCTGGCGTTTAGGGAGGGGACCCCTGTCAACGGGTTCCCTGACCCTTATTCTCTAGCGCTCCCCGTTATGGATACAAATCAGGACCAGCCTCATAACCCCCGCCAGCCCATTGGCTCGCGGGGTATTAGGGGAGGCGCTCAGAGGCGCCCCAGGCAGGGGCGTCGGCCATCCTCCCCCTCTTCCTCTTCCTCATCATCCCTACCCTCGTCCTCATCCACTGCCTCTTTGAACCACCAGTGTGCCCATTGTGAGCGGGCATTCACTACCAGGTCTGGCCTTGGTCTCCACGTCAGACGGAAGCATCCTGTTGCTGCTAATGCTGCTATTGATATTGAACGAATACAGCCCAGGTATGCTTCCGAGGAATTGCGCAGGATGGCGGCAGATGAGGCAGTGGCTGTGCGTAATGGGGTACGTAACATTAATGTTTATCTAAATGAACGTTTTCCCACGCGCACAGTCATTGCAATCAAGAACATCCGCCTGAAGCCCCACTATAAGCAGCTTGTCCAGGAAGCTATCCTGGCAAATAGCAGTGGGGCTTCTCCCGCATCTCCTATTGCTGACGTGGAGCAGCAGCCTGCCATTCAGTATCCCTCCCCCGGGACCTCCGGTCTTCTTGCCGATCTGAAGACCGAAGTCTTGAGGCTCGGGGGGCAGGTAGGTCGTATTGAAGGCTATGAAAGCACCTACCTGCAGGATCTGGTGAGGCGGGCTGATGAAGGGCTGGATAACCTGGAAGACGAGGTTGCAGCCTATTTAGGGAGAATCTTCCCGCGGGTTGGGGATGCGACCGTGACGCGGCACCAGGGGGGACCTCCTCCTAGAATGGTGTTGCGTGGAGGTCGCAGAGCAGCTAAACAAGCAAGACGGCGGGAGTACCACTGGGTTCAGAGTTTGTGGAGGAAGCATCCGGCGCGTGTGGCTGCGGAGGTACTGGAGGAGCCTGGGGAAAATCAAGTTCAGCCCCCTCTCCAGGAGTTTGTGGATTTCTGGGAGCCACTTCTGAGTGCTCCCAGTCACGACCCTGGGGAGTGTGTGGTTCCCCCAGTCTCCACCAGGGATTCCTTGCGCAGCATCATGTGCTCGCCGGTGCTGTCTGACGAGGCACACAAGTGCCGTGTCAGGAACTCCACTTCCGCTGGGCCCGGTGGTGTTTCCGCCCGACGCTGGAATAAAGCACCTAAGACGATTAAGCTGCTCATCCTCAACCTGCTCCTCCTTGCGGGAAGACCCCCGAAAGCGTTAACTCGTACCCGAACCGTGTTTATTCCCAAGAAAGGGGGAAGTGGGCCTGGAGGCTATCGACCGATTTCTGTATCTTGGGTAGTCTTCCGCCACTTCCAAAAAGTACTGGCATCTCGCCTCCAGGTGGCTGGTGTCATTGGTGATGTCCAGAGAGCGTTTCGGCCAGCGGATGGCACAGCGGAGAACCTTACAGTTCTCCAAACTGTCATCTCGCTGGCCCGTATTAAACGCCGGCAACTCCATCTCGCCGCTCTGGACGTCGCTAAGGCCTTTGACACAGTCAGTCACCTTGCCCTGACCGATTGCCTTCGTGGTGTCGGGGCCCCATCTCGGTTAATCGAGTATGTGGCCTGTCTGTACCAGGAAGGCGTGACGGTCCTCAAGGCAGGAGGTGAGGTGTCAGGGGATATACGAATCGGGCGTGGGGTACGCCAGGGGGATCCCCTATCACCACTCCTCTTCAACCTGGTCGTGGATACGGCCTTGGGTAAGCTGCCCACAGAAGTAGGGTTTGATCTCGCCCCTGGGGTGCGAGTAGGAGCATTGGCTTTTGCCGATGATGTTATCCTACTCGCAGGAACCCGTGAGGGCTTGCAGATTGCCCTCAATGCATTTGCTAAGCAGCTAGCTGGGTGTGGACTTGTGGTTAACCCTGATAAGTGTGGGTCGGTCTCCTTGGTCCCGTCGGGTCGCCAACATAAGGTGAAAGTTGTGGATGGGGGTTTTGTCATTGGACAGTCCCCCATCCCATCTCGATCCGTGTTGGAGGTTTGGCGGTACCTCGGAGTCGACTTCATGGGGGTGGCCACTATAACTGCCAGCCGTGTGGACCTTGGTAGAGCGCTAGCTCGCGTTACCAAGGCTCCATTGAAGCCACAGCAGAAGCTGCGCCTCCTTCGCACGTACTTACTGCCAAAGCTAACCTATGGGTTAGTCTTTGGCAGGCTTACGGCGGGGAGGCTGCAAGAATTAGATCGAGAAGTTCGCTCTGCTGTGCGCTCTTGGCTGAAGTTCCCACCTGGTGTCCCAAGTGCCTATGTTCATGCACCGGTCAAATCCAGTGGGCTTGGCATTGTGTCTCTCTCGGCATGTATCCCTTCTCTGCGCCGCCGGCGCCTGCTAGCCCTTCAAGGGTCGAGCTGGGAGGTCGCCCGTGCGGCTGCTGATCTTGATTTTGTCAGGCAGCAGTTAGCATGGTGCGACCGAGCAACACCATCTGCTCCAAAACCCAGTTCGTCTGCTGAGTTCGCTGCTGCGCTGCATGAATCGGTTGATGGTAAAGAACTCCGACAGTGCTCCGAAAGCCTTGTCTCATCCCAATGGGTAGATTGGGCTTCGGAGGGCATTGGGGCCCGCGACTACCGACACTTTCACGCCATCCGCGTGGCATCTTTGCCAACTGCGGTGAGGTGTTCAAGAGGTAGTCGCGGGACAACCCTACCCCTTTGCCGCGCCTGTCGGAGTGGAAATGAACATTTATATCATGTAGTGCAGCAGTGTCCTCGGACTCATGGTGGCCGCATTCTACGTCATGATGCGGTCGCCAAGCAGATAGCAGGTGCATTGTCATCTAGCGGCTGGGATGTTGAGAGAGAGAGATTGTATCACATGCCAAGTGACCAGGGTAAGAAGCCCGACATTGTTGCCGTCAAGCCCGACAGGTCTTGCATTATCCTGGATGTCCAAGTTGTCAATGGCAGCTTGGACATGGAGCAGACTTGGCGGGCCAAGATAAGGAAATATGACACAAATGATTTACGGCAAGCAGTGTCGGAGCTAAAAGGAGTGGCACCCAACAACATCAGGGTGATGGCTGCGACCTTGTCATGGCGCGGTGTGTGGTGCGGGAAAAGTGCCACGGAGTTGCGCGAGTTGGGCATCTCGGTAGGCGTACTCCGTGGTATCACCACCCGTGTCCTGCTCGGCTCATATTTGAACTGGTGGTCGTTTTATAGAGGCACTTCCCTTCATCCTTCTCTCCCACCCCCACCTTCCTCATCTTCCCTTATCCCTAGGGCCGGCGTCGGGTGAGTCCTGGGCGTCCTCCCCATTATTTTTGATTTATTTATTTATTTTTTTAAATTTATGGCGTGCCCCCTCCGTCACCAAAGACATTTTGTCTTGAGGGGAGTTAATTAAAAAAAAAAAAAAAAAAAAAAAAAAAAAAATAGGTAACAGGTTCATAATAACTGTCCTATCTACTTGATGTTTCTTCTCTTCTCTTCTTTTATCTTCTTTTCGTTTCATCTTTGATAATTTACCTTCCATGCTGTTGTTACATCCAAGGAATTAAAGTGTATCAAAATAAAAAGAAGAAGAAGAAGATAAGTATGTATATTGTTCGAACTACTTAAGCAGCACCGCGCTGAGACCCAACTTCAGGGAATTCATTATAATACTTCCAAAAGTCCGATTTTAATAACTTTTTTTCCCCTTAATGACCGTAATATTGAGTAGAACTTAAAAAAAACTAAATCAATATTTTCATTTTTGCAGGCTAACTCCCCTTAAGGGTTGGACTTACGATAGATCAAAATGGCGAGTGTCAAGCACCAAAGAGGTCTAATCTCCGTTGAAAATTTAGCTAACTAAAGTGCGATCGCTATCAGTTCCTTCGAGTTGCATTCAGTAGTGTGTCCTCTACAACCAGTAATCAAATTTCTATATGAAGTAACCCCAAAACCCTATTTTTTCAGATTGAGTGTGTTTGAATTTACGTCTTTCTGGAATATAAATCCGAACATAATTCGTTTTCAAACCCTGACGGCTAACAGGCCAAAGTCTCAGGTGGTCCGATACAACACGCCTTGGTTGTTCAAAGTAGGCACAGGTCGCTTTGAGCAGGTTACTGCGGGTTCCTCATTATTATTTCTAACCTGATTAGGTTCGGACCACACTAAAACCAAATATCCAGTTTGAATCAGCCACCTTCCAGAGAAGACGATCGTTCACTCGCCAGCCCCATTAAAATTCGACCATAATGGTCTACACAACCTGCTTCGGCCTCCACCCACAAAACACCGCACCAACGTCGCCGCGAGTGGAACTGGCATTAAAATCAGAAAGGCCTCGGGTATCGTATTATATTAGTTGTTAAGAGGCATTTAAGAGAGCCCATTTAACGGGTTCGGCTCCAGAAAAGTTTCACAGGTGCAGAGCGGCTACCGGATAACCCTCATTTCGAATTAACGGGGGTTTAGTCCTTCCGTGAGCACCTTGCCACCGCATTTTATACAGTCAAGGATTTGAGAATTACTTTATGCAAAACACCAGTAACAGGTTCCAGAGAGCAGTCAAAACCAAAGGCGTAAAAATAGGACCGTTACTGGTTGAAGATGTTGTGCGAGTTGGGGAAATTGGAGAAATAAGTGGACCAAATTGAAAAATTCTTCTAGTACCTATTAGATTGTACAGTAATAAATCATGAATTAGACAGAACTGTTATACACTATTTTGCTGTATTTGACTCCTATGAGTCTTCATACAAGTGCTGTAGTTGTGCCTTGAGAAGTTCAAATAACTTGAAATGAAAAACAGAATTCTTCGAACAATCAATATTTCCACAAAAAAGATTTGTTACATCATTGTACGTTGGAGTCCTATTCTTCGGACCCCACAACATCAGCTACCTCAATGCTATCTCCTTCAGCATTCTGCCAAAATTCGAAGGACTCTTACGTTGTAGAGACCGGAAACCAGGTACATTCCTTACAAGCATTCCATCACAAAACCGAAGGAACACTCATTTGGTTAATTGGGTGAAACCCGATCAATTATTTGGAGGCTGATCGCAGCGTGGAACACGTCTCTCTTGGAGCTTCATCAGAGAAGTTTGCCCACTTCAGCTCTAAGATTCATTGTAGAACTCTTCATTTGTAGTTCATGTGGAGGAGGAAGCAGAAAGGACGTCGATACTTATAGCATTTCTTTTTATTGTGGCGAGCGCTTTCGGGGCGAGCTATGGCCCCTTTATCAAGCCTATGTTAAAAAATCCACAATCATACCCTCCCAATTTTCCATCCCTCGACAATCATTAATCTTCCATCTCCTTGGATTGTTGAGGGATGGATTATTGGGAAGGTATGATTGTGGATTTTTAAACATAGGCTTGCCCCGAAAGCGCTCGCCACAATAAAACGCTGCGAATTATTACACTATGGTTTATTAATTTTTCTATATAGATCACTCGTCTACAAAACCACCAACCATCCAATATGAAGAAAAAAAAAATCACCAACCATCGATCGCATTTCGGTCAGCTTTAATTTGAACGGAAATTAGGCTCTTTTGCGATTCACACTCGTGTTTTGATTTATATATATGTTTCAATATAAACCCTTAAATTATCGTAGGGAGCGAACGGTTTGTCCTACAGAGCTCCGCGTGGTCTCAAAAAATTCTATAGAATCTTAAATTGAAGGAAAAACAATACCTTTATATCGAAATTTTTTGAGTTAGGGCGTTTTCAAAATTTCAAAATTGATTTTGGAACCCTTAGAAGTGACCTACATCAACCAAAAGCTTCGGGGCACAACTAGACCCGAAATGAAGCCTACATACCAAATTTCATCAAAATCGGTCAATGCTAAGTGGCAAAAGTGCAGCGTACGGCGGACGGACGGCCAAATTTTTATTCGATTTTTGGATTCTACGTACTTTGAAACGTAAACCATCAAATTTTCAGGGGGTGTTAATTTTTTTTTTTTTCTTGGTGGATTCCAAAGGTTTATTATTGAAAATAATAAACCAAAAGGAATGCTATAAGTAACGACGTCCTTTCTGCTTCCTCCTCCACATGAACAACAATATCAATACAGCAGGAGTACAGAACAACTCTTCATTTGTTGAGTTGGGTCAAACTCTTCAATGCAATGTATTTACCCTGTAGTAATAAAATCCAAAATTTAAGCAATTTTTTTTCCTTCGTTATTTTCATTTGCCTCAACTTTGCCCATTAAATCAGCAAATCTCACTTCGAATTGAAAATGTAGAACAGCAGGAATAATTTTCTAAATTCCCTCGACATTAATGGACATTATTAAGTGAACGAATAATTTAATCATAATTTACTAGCTCGGAGAAGTGAAAGGGTTCAGACAAAGCAAGGTGGACTAAGTGAAATGAGGGCTCAAATATTGGTGACGGTGACAATGAGAAAGGGGAAATATAAAGCTATTGGAGGAATGCATTTATTAACGGCGAAGTATGTTGAGAGATTACGTTATAGGACTTTCAAGAACGTCCAACATGCCTCATCATGGTCAAAACTGGAGACATTTTATATACCTTCAGTCTATTAGTCAGACCAAAGTTAAAGTGATTCTAAAGACGGCAGAATACTACTACAGAATACAATACTACACAAGCATCCATCATTATTCCAGATCCCAACCATCTGTTGAATGTTTTGACAATATTATCAAATATTGAGTTATTTAGGACTAAGAAAATCCTATTCACAACAGGGATCCCTGATACTCATGGCTATGGTGGACGGCCACTTAGTGTGATTCTCAAGAAATAGATGGCGTTGGTGGTAGGGTCAAAAGTTTTTAAGGTTTTCCTCCGAGAATTATGAACTTTTTTGTTTAATCGGAAAACGCGAATGGCTCTGAGTTAATAAATGAGATAGCTCTAATTGTAGTTTTCTCATATTCCACTTCAATTTTAATAATATTTTATGTAGTATGATATATTATACAAAAATTGTATAATATTATATTATTATATCATACAATATAACAATTAATTATATATATGATTATTATGTGTTATGAGGTAAATGATGTCCAGCCCATAATTCTATATCATTACCATGAGCATTCAAACCATCTCCAATAGAATCAAACCATTTTTGGCGATGGCTGACGAAATATAAATTATCTTGACTAGGTGAATGGGAAATCAATTTATTGAGGGCATAAGAATGGAGTGGATTCCCTCCTAGAAGGGGGCAGGTACCCTTTAAGCTACCTGTCTGGAAACCTCTTTCATATGGTTTGGTTTACCTGAGACCTTCAAAAATTGTATTCCACAACATGGAGACTTGCTCTTATGTTCTGGGAAAATAAGAAATAGGAATTCACGAAATTATACATGCGCTGAATAATGGGAAGAAACGTACTAGTTATTGACAGTACCTACCTAGTTATTGACAAAAGTTCATCTCAACCAAGCTACCGTAAGTTTCTCAACTAAAACAAACAACATTTTTATTCTTTTTTATTGCTTCCGTGTCTACCAAGTTAGCGGAAGCTTTGTTTTTACTTTTCAAGGTTGTAAAAAAAAGTTCTCCAAAATCAAAATTTCCACACGTTTCAGACCTTTCTGGACGATTTTGGTTCCGTGTCTGTCCGTCTGTCTGTCATGAAATCTTTGCCACAGCCATAACTTCTACGATTCTTACCCGATTTCGATGTAATTATCGAGGATTGTTTAGAGCAGGTATGGGCAACCTTTGACATGTTATGGGCCAAACTTTAGTGTGCAAATACGTTCGCGGGCCGCGTTTAAAAGTAGTGCATTTTAAAGTAGTGTTCATAATTTTTAGCGATAGATATCAGTCAGCCATGAAATAATACGACAATGTTATTACAACACAATTTATTAAAATAACAAAATGAAATGAAAACTCGGCGCTTTGCGCCTCGGCGGGGGGCTCCGCCCCCCTGCACCCCCCGGTTTATTTCTTTTTCCATACTCTGTATGAAATCATAGGAACACAAAATGTGTTTTTGCGATGCTAGTCATCCGTTAAATAAAAAACAACAATAATAAATGTGGAGTCTTTGGCAATAATAAAATAAATAATTGTTAGACATTTAATTTGGTCTAAAACCCTATAAATGTTATATAAATAAATATGTAACTACAAGAAAAATACTATATAAATTGAGAGCTTTCCAACGAATGGTGAACAATTTCTGTGCAATGAACACTGCGGGAGTTCTATTTCCTTACCAACGGCTTGGTTGCACGTGAAAATCATTATAAAAGGCGCGTAACGGTTTTTTCTGTCGCTTTTTCGTGACGATTTTTTTTCGGTAGGTCATCGCAAAAACACATTCTGTGTTAAAATAGGTACCTACAGCATTAAATTAAATCGTTAAATTTAGAATTGTTACAAACTACGAAAGTTAAATAGCGACACCGAAATCAATGAGACACTTGAGCTTGAATTTGGGAAACTAATTCATCGATGTTTGGATTAATTCCACTGGTACAAAGACGTAAAGAATTTTCCAAATTATCGTCAGTCAGCCTTGTACGATGTTTTGATTTATTAACTTTCATCAATGAAAAGAACTGTTCGCATTTATAAGTACTGCCAAACGCACAAATCAATCTTCTTGCAAATTTTCTAAGCTGCGGAAAATGGTCTTCTTCGAGGTATTTTTTGTAGAAATCGCACAACTCCACGTCTTCAAATTTAGATTTTAGGAGTGAGTTTTCTTGAATCTCGATCAACTCCATTTGCAAGTGTATTGGAGCATTTTGTACATTACTTTTTGTTGGAGTAGCAAATAAATTGAAACAGTCTTCCATGTGTTTGAAATCGCTAAATCTGATCGAAAATTGCTCCGACAGTAACTTGAGTTCTTCAGCATATTGAGCGTAAGCAATATTTTCATACGCAGAGAGCGTGGTGAAACGGTAACTGTTACCAGACAGCATATGTGCCTCCCACAAGCGGATTTTGTTCTGAAACGCTTTCAAA
The DNA here is from genome assembly GCA_009739505.2 of Apolygus lucorum. Lineage (NCBI taxonomy): Eukaryota > Metazoa > Arthropoda > Insecta > Hemiptera > Miridae > Apolygus > Apolygus lucorum. The sequence goes on along the minus strand of CM019176.2, from coordinate 79,511,327 downwards.
TGGCTGTACAAATCATTTACTAACTGTCCTTGTTTTTGAAGTTTCAAATTTAAATCATTCAAATGGCCTGTAAGGTCGACAAGAAATGCTAAGTCACATATCCATTTTGCGTCACTCAATTCAGATAGGTAGTTGTTTATCTTTTATTTGCATAAATTCTGCTATCTCATTTCTAAGCTCGTAAAACCGTTTCAGCATTTTCCCTTTGCTTAGCCATCTGACTTCACAATAATATGTTACGTCGTCATACTCGGCTGATATTTCATCCAAAAACGCCTTGAACTGACGATGGTTAAGCCCTCGGGATCGAATAAAATTGATGGTTTTTACTACCACATTCATAACATTCTGGAGTCGAATGGACTTAGAACACAAGTTCTGTTGGTGGATAATGCAATGAAGGACTATCAAATCATCTTTTTGCACATTTAATTCAGTTGCTTTTTCATTCAAAATTCCGATGAAACCTTTACGTAAGCCGACCATAGAAGGTGCACCATCTGTGCATACTCCAACTAATTTCGACCATGGCAAGCCAAAACTTGTGAATACCTTTTGAACTTCATTAAAAATGTCCTCTCCTGTAGTGGTTCCTTTTAGCGGCTGTAAAGCAAGCAATTCCTCAGTAATAGTGAATTCTTTATCAACACCTCGAATAAATATAGCCAGTTGAGCTATGTCAGACAAATCGGTGCTCTCGTCTAATGCTATGGAAAATGATTCAAAACCAGTCATACGGCCAGTCAATGTTGTTTTTATATCATTAGCCATCATTTCTATACGTCGTACAACGGTTCGTCTTGACAAACTAATTTTTTCAAATTCATTTTTCTTTTCAGGACACAAAACACTGCAAACTTCTGACATACACTCCTTGATAAATTCTCCTTCGGCAAATGGTTTCAATGACTTTGCCAATTTTGAACTAACTATAAAACTAGCTTTCACAACATTATCAAGTTGTGTTCTTTGTCTATGAAATATTTGCTGCTGTTTTTCCAAATTTGCGGTAAGTTTCTGGATTTTGTCTTTTCTTATTTGTCCTGTCAGTGAGAGCAGCGTAGGATGCTTAGTTGAGTAATGCCTCTTTATATTGAATTCTTTCATCACTGAAATGGATTCATTACACATCAAACAAATAGTGTATTTTTTTTTTTTAAATTGGGTTTTTCAAAATGTCTCGCGGGCCGGATCAAATCTTACAGCGGGCCGGATCCGGCCCGCGGGCCGGCTGTTGCCCACATATGGTTTAGAGGGTCCCCTACGAAAATCATTACCCCCAGACTGATAGTGGCCAATGCGCATCCGCAAACGTGAAATCCTTGACACAGCCATAACCTCTACAATTCTAATCAAATTTCGATGACATTTTCGGGGATTGTGTGGGTTGGAGTGTAGATGGTCCCTGATGAAAATCATTGCCCCCTGACTGATAGTGGCCAAAGCGCATGCGCAAAAGTATAGTTACAGCCATAACTTCTGCATTTTCCAACAATATTCAGTGCTTTCATTGTGCTGCTGTAACTGATTGTGATTGGTTCCCTATGAGGATTGTGGAAGGTACTTAGAAATTGATGTTTTGAGAATAACTACTGTGGATTGGATCATCTACGTATATAATCGGGTTATGGATACGAGGAAGCTATGTGCCACACCCACTGGCAGACTTAAAAAAAATGGGGTTGAATAGGTAATTTATTGCAGACAACCTTGGAGTTGAGTTTCTCTTTTGGGTCGCATAGTGTTTGAAGATAGTGACCATATCTTGCTTCTAACTCATCTATATTCCGAGATTAATTGTTAATTATTATTGACGGCGACATCTTCATCAATATTGATCTAAAATTCGATCTATATCGATGGTATATTTAGACTCCAGAGTACAAAAGTGAGTGATTGGTGTCGAATGATTGTGTTGTTTTAGGTGTACAAACAATATTCCCAACTCACAAATGTTCAATTGTTTTTGACAATGTTGGTAAAATCAGGGAAACAAAATATTACTCACAACTTAATTGTTCATCAAATTAAAAGCACAATATCTAAGGTGATGTTCATAATAACAATAGCAAATACGCTGATAGTTACAAAAAGCACCTATTGGGATCATAACCGAATCGAAAGAAAAACAGAAGATATCCACTTACCACTCTCCCTGATACATGTTTGAGCGTTTCAAAAACAAAAAACTTTTGATCTACTTTTGGCTCAAGTGAAAAACGACTTCCGCATGAATAAGACCTCCATTTTAATCACAGATTCTACGTGAAATTTCATTTTATAAAATCCTCACTCTATGTAATTTAGTTAGCTTGAGATACTGTTTTAGTACGATTGGGAGAGAATTTTCCCTTTCCCCAGTCCCAATACTCTTAAATCGTGCCTTTCATTCTTACATCGACCAAATCAAATTAGAAAAAAAATTGAAACCACATACGAGTAACGTATTTTAGATACCGTATACTTGTAAAATACGGCAACAACGTGTAAAATACGATTGAGAAGTGATAAAAAAGTCACAATTCCTCTATATTGACATGATTTTCAAGAATTTGTTGACGGTCTTCTGTGTTCATAACAGCAACACAATGGAGTTTACTGAATTTCGGAACAATTATTATTGAGGTTACTGAATTTTACAATTTATGTACTTAATCGTGACATGATCGAAGTGCATTCTTTATGGGTCATCCTTCGTACTACCTTCGAAATTTGAGGAATTGGATTATCAGTTAGAGTAAAGTTCGTGTTCAATTCGATATCTGTTGTGCAATTATATCAAAAACTCTTTGCAAAGTGATCCCTAGTTTTGATGATACACATTTATGGTGGATTCTTGAACTGCAAGAAGTTCTCTTGGATATCGGAATTCGATGGTTTGCGACCACCCAAATCCACACCAGTAAGATTTGTATCCGAGTATTCAGTGTTAATCAAATTCGTCATGATGAGAGAGGGTAACCGGATGCGGAGGTATTTCGTTTTATTACACCCCGCAGGATATCGAAATGATAAGGAAAGGGGGTTCAGGTGTCTCCCGAGTTCCGCAAGATGTTCGGCACGTTTTGTCACGACGAACAGCGTCTCAGACTCCGCGCATCTGTCGAATCGAAAGGAACCTGTCCGAAGGAGTTTTTGGGACCGAAGCAATTTGACTACACCTGCCGGCCAGCAGGTTGTCCAGCGTCTCCAATTAGGAATCAGCACTAAATATAGGAACGTGCCCGCATGCGGGAGGCATGGCAGTTGTATTACAACGTATTTAGCGTTTGAGGCTTTCGAGCAAAAGAGACTTTGGACACGAATCTATATTTCTAAAGGAAGAAGTTCTATTAATCACCTCTTAGAGTACGAAAAATCTCAAAATTTGAGTACAACATTAAAACGTACCGAGTATGTATCTACAACTAAGGTCACAGCTAAACGAAAATGATTCACCTAGTAGTAGGCGATTCTAGCTAGAATAAATATTTTATTAGAATAACGTCTATTTCAGTGACTAATAGTTGGCATCTTACATGTCAATTCGAAAATGCATCTCTGAATTTATCATTAATCAATCATCAAGAAAATTAGAAACGAAATGAGGGATGATTTAATCCATACAAAACGTATAACATTAAAGATACAAAATCACTTCCTGAGTCTGCTTAGTGATTAAAGCTGTAATCTTCCTTCAGCCCACTGAAACCCTGTGACTTTTGTGGACAGCCCACAAAAGATACTGACGTTTGAAACGGCGCCAAGACTGTCAGGTTGCTCATACTTTCTATTTTTGAACCACGAAGTACAAAGTGCCTTCACCCTGGTTACTATGTTGTGCTGAGCTGTAAACAATAATCCACAATAACATTGTGGATAAATTTTATTATGTTATAATATAATTTCTTGTTGTTAAAATTTCGATAACCAGTATAGTTTGTCATAGATTCAATTCGACCTTATGCGTACAAAAAATGATCAAGAATCATGAAAATATAAGGATACTTCACAAAAAGACATACCTTCATACAACTCGATTAAGTAAAGAATGTTGACAAATGGGCTTTTCGTTATAAGATTTGAATTTCTCTTTACCGAGGACAATCTATTGAAAACTGAGACCTCTGGATATTCTAGAGGATTCATCAGAATACTATTCAAGCTATAAGTATCAACTACAATGTCATTTAGTTCTCAGGTACAAAACACTACGTATTCCTTACAGACCCAAACAACCTAAGAGCACGTATATAAATACTTACCAAGGCACATATTTATTTTTCAGAGAAGAAGTCATAAATTTATATATTCCCTATGATCGTCCTAAAAAGAACAAAACCATACTGTTTTGTATTAAAAAACACAACTTTACTATCTCGATTTTTGAGTTCACCTCATTTGGGTTAATTTTATAACCACTGAGTTCACCACTCCATAAGTTCAAGAGAGGTACCGAGACCATGAACTAACTGGTTGAAGTATTATGAAAAAGGTAGAAATGAATATCCAATTATTACTTCTATGAACAAGGGACAAATAAATATGAACTTTTTCGTCTCATACAGAACGTTTGTTAGCGATCAATGCAGTGTTTCCACATCTGCTCGTACGTCATCATCCTGAGGGTTCATCGTGTCTTGAACAGTTAGAGTAAGTAGGAGGGTACACAATATCTGAGACTCATCACCCTTGCCCTCGAGAATATTGTATAATTCAGACGTGACATTACCATTTTGAAAGGCTAGTTTATAATCATTGGTTGCAAATCGACGGACTCCGCAACAGGTCCGGAGACAGACAGTCTGGAAAAGAGCATTCGCCTCAACCACCCGGAGGATTCACCTGGTCAGGTGGGAGTAAACAAATGAGGAAACCTACTTGCTAGTCAGTCCGTCTCATTAGGCCCCACGAATAATAATGAACGATTTCCTATTAGCGAGGGGAAACTGAGCGATGAATCGCCAAGTAAACTGCAAGAAAAAAGACAATGGCTTCGCATGATTTGCTTGAATGAAAGGTCTCAACGGGAGACCGTTACTAATAAATTAAACTTCGTCTTATACCTACAGCTACAGACGTGGTGACAACGTTCTCAAGTGAAAGCAATAACCTTTCTGCTCTGCGTTGGTCTTCGAAAACGAAAGTTGCTGTACGTTTGTTTGAATCAAGTAACCAATCAATATTGTAGATTTATATCCTACAAGTGTCTATTTCATCCGTATATTCAGCACGTTACATGAATACACGTAAATTATGATAATATCATATTATGATGAAAGCATTTTCCAAGGTAACAAAACATCGTAATTTGGTGGGGAGTACAGCTTCCTGTGAAATAATAAAATGGACGAATACAATTTCTGATGGTTACATAGAGACTGATTTGTTCTGTTCCGAGAACTGATATTATTTACCTAAAGGATTTTTTATAAAATGTGAACTTCACTATCAAGTTGCTGATTCTTAAATCAGAAAGAGCAACTTTATTGGGAATTCTATTGGATTTATAACATTTTTCTGGACTATTATTTCGAAATTTTCTCAGAAGTCGATCGTGAAATTTGTCAGCAGTTATTCTGATTGTAATATCAAATTATCTTCAAGTTGGAGTGGAATCGAGATGTTTCATTAGTGAGTGTTGTAGTTTTGGTGCGACGCGGTGAAGTTTGAAATGGAACTGGGGAGGGGGTGACACCTCGAAAGAGATAGAGGTTTTGATATCGCTGTGTCCTGAATTATAAGGTGCAACGATCTAGAGAGACTGATGTATCAGATAGATCTTTGGACAACTAGGAGGTCCCACCAGATCGATGCGCCTCAAAATTCTGGACAAATGGTATCATAACCTCGAAATCGATTTTTCGTCTCCACCTGCATCTAAGAGCTAACCAGACAATGTCACTTGAGCCGAATAAATCGTGTTTAAACAAAGAAATCACATGTTTTAAATTGTGTGAACATTGTGTAATGTTTCACAATATACAAAATTCCCTACACAAATTCCCTGTATGTAATATACGTACCAACTATCAGAAGGGTTCTAGATTCAAAGACACCTTCTTACTCCAATCCTAAGGTGTGGAAGAATGTCGTTTTAAGTTTGTATCTCAACCATGGATTCGACATTTGGATGTAAATTCAAAGTAGAAGAGGACTCGAGGAGGAGGAGGAGCAGTAGAGGAGAAGTTGATACTAGACGTAGTAAATCGAGCATACTATACTGTCTCTGAAGGGGACTGGCTGAATTGATTCCCATCGTAGTCTCCATGATCACGTGGTCAAGCCATGAAAGAAGGTGAACGAGAAGTACGCTGTTGTCTGGGATGTTGCAAATTTTGTTATGATCATAGCTTTTGAAGGCAATCGTTTTCAGGCATTGAAAAGGTATACACTTATGCCATCTCGTAGACCATGCGGCGAACTGGGATGTCCGTCGTTCATACCTCTGACTTCAGTGGTAATTATTTATGGTGGTAATTCCTGAGGTTCACAGTAACAAAACCAATTCTTCCCTCTAAACATAAGCCACTTAACATGTTTTTTTCTCTATCAATCTATGTGTACCTACATATTAGCTGTAGAGGGAAATCCCCTATTTTTGTACCTATTTTTGATTTCTTCAGGTGCGTAAGTAGACCCACTTACCATACTTGCCTACGTACAACTCCCGTTTGCAAACCAACTGGTATAATTAGCCAATAAACAATTGAAGGTAGATATAGCTATTTTTCCTTCCGCACGTCATACTTGTTTATTGGATTACCTCTTTCGGACGTAATCCGAACGATATTTGCAAACCTTTTAATAGATATCTGCCATAATTTTAGAGACCTCAGGGCGTCAAAGGATATTTTTGATTGTCATTTGACGCAATCCAGCTTGTGTGCTCAACCCATTGTTTTTGCTGTGTGGTACCGAGAACACAGGTAATTTACATACCTACACGAGGCCAATTTGGAATAGCTGATTATTTTTCGAGCTATGAATAGACTCGGCAGTTTGCCTTTTGTTGGTTCTGATGTTTTTTTTACTGATATGATGATAAAAGTAATAAGATGATGTTCTCTAGGAAGCATATTGGTTCAAATTCGGCGTGAACAATTGATGAACTTGACTAGAGCGTGTATATTTCATATATTTTACAAAATTTGGTTCTAGTTGGGATTTTAACTAAGAAAAAAACTCCGAAATGAGCGCCTGAAGTTAGCGACTAACGAACACTAAAAAGTTGGGAGACTATTTTTCTCCTTCATGAGACATTATTTATGTTAGGGAGGCTTGATTCGCCCTTTCCTCTTCTAATATATCCATGCCTCGCAAAAAGAACGAGACGAACGAAAGCACTGATGATGTCCTTGTCCGTTAACCCTTTTACGCCCGTAAATATTTTCATGCGAATTTTTTTTTTAAATTCCATTTAATGGTCCCATTTCGGTCTAAAAACACGAGAAAAATGTTTATAAAAATGTCCAACCTTTATTTTGGAAATAGGGTACAAGAAAAGTTGGGTGCCGTATGGCACCGCTGGGCGTCAGGGGGTACTGGGTTTCAAGATAGCTACAATATAGACGACGAACGGTTTTAAAATCTGAAATTTATTTAAGTAACTAAATTACAACAAGAATTACAATTGAAAACATGAATGATATAAAATTAAGAACTGCGTAGGTAGGTACTACAATGAAATACTCGCGTCTAAAAAAGCAAAATTGCTCACTGCCTTATTGGAGAAACGGTCCAAAGTAATCCTAACTTATTCGAACCCGACATTTTGAGCAAATTCCAGTTTGGGAGTCATACATTTCCAGAGCATATTTCCTTCATTTGGCCTCAGGCGTCATTTCTGCTAAAACTGTCGAAACTTGCCTCAGTGGTTACGCGTGTGTGCAGAATTTATCTTCATCGTGGGGCGAGTCAAGGCTTTGCGAATTTTACGAGATATTCACCCACTATCTGTCGAAGGAAAAGCGGATGGAATAAGACTACGAATATTATGGGTGGTTACTTCCGATACAGGGTCCATGCTTTTGGGACACCAGCATCCATAGCCCAAGTACCTAATGATCGGCCACCAGAACGTTTTGGAGAGCCGAGTTTGAAATAACAGATATATCATATATTTCACCATGAATGGTTACTACAGAATGTGATGAGTGATATTGAGATTGGCTGTGGTGCTGAGACAACTCATAACGTACGCAGCAAGTTTGCTTTTATTTTCATCTATACAGTTTTTCCCTCCTTCAAAATTCGACGATTTATCTTTCCTCCGAGGTTCTACTTCGAACTCGAACCCATTAAAATATCGTAGCAGGTACGTTATGAGATCGCCGGATCTCTGAAAACCCACCGAAAGCCCGTTGATTGCTGTCGGCGCCTACGCAAGGCTTCGAATTCCTTTTTTAACTGCCTCAAAAATTACAAAGGTACGAGGCTGAAGGACTCACCCCTCCTCTGAGAGCTCATAACAATAAAGTAAAGCTCGCGTGTTCTGATTCAGTAAAGCGATTAATTTGTTCGAAAAAGAATCTTGTTAACAACTCCTTCCACCCCTTTTCTACCGAGTCGGTGACTGATTTTACGATGCGAATTAAACTGCGCATAATCGTAGCGTATATCTTCCATGAGGTTAGTTGCTCTTGCGGTTCCTTTTTGGTCTTCTTTCGGTCATTTTTCGTCGAGTTCAGGAAATCGAAAGACAGGTTTATCTGTAATACCGCTGTAGGGCCTCGTCATTTCAATGTACGGCAGTTAATTAGACATATCTCACATTTTTCCTCTCTACCTACCAAAGGTGTGAAAACGTTTTTTTGTATTGATGCAGCTGGCAGTGACAAGTTAGGAGCCTCGAAAAGCCAAAATTCGATTCACTTTTTGTTTTTGATATTGTATGAACAGATTTGATTCAATGAAATTCAATACAATAATTTTCATAATACAAAAGCATAGCCTTTGTAACCAGCCACCGACACACAGCCTTCGCCCTCGCCCTACGAAACCCTGGAACACCTGATGGCGCTCGGTTCCCCGGCTTCATATCAAAATATCTACAATTATACATATAGTGCATTTCTTGAGGCTGAGATCATTCTAATTGAATGAATAGAACGATTACAATACTCTATTATAATAATCCATCAAATAAAATCACTCGCGATGAGATTTTGGAAAACCATTTTAATAAAAACGGAGTTGAGAAAAACGTTGCCTGTAACAAACACTGTTACAAACAATAATTCTTATTGTTTGTTACTGAAGACGACCTAACCGTCGAAATTGATTGAACTTGTAACTAATTATTTTCGTGGAAATAGACAACGTTCTTCTCAACTCCATTTTTATTATTACTTCAGCCATTAAGTCAATACTTAATATTTAGTATGACGATGATATATTTTAATGTTTCTCTACTTTCGAAAACTGTATTTTTTCCTATTGTTATGGCAATTTTTCTTTATTACTTCTTCTTCATTTCACTGCCAACTCTACTAATTATTAATGAGGTGCAACTCTTTGCAATATTTTTGTAATGCAAAATTTTGATTCCGTGCCTACTCATTTGACATTCCGTCACATCGCACCAGTTCAGAACTACCAAACTTGTTTGAATTTCGGAAGAAGTGAAAGAAATGCCTCGAGGGCAAGAGACTTGTAATCCAAGTTCACACTATTTCCGCTGGATTGGCAAGCACACGACTCAAAAAACTATTCCCGTCAGTTGTACGAGTAGTGATGGTGAACATCCACGATCCACCGCACTGAGTGAAGCGGGCGCCTTGTCCCGTGACTCCAATAACCACATTTACTTCATGTTAGTTTACTACTTTCAATAATGAACCTTTGGAATCGACTGAGAAAAAAATTGAACCCCCACAAACTTTGTTGATATACGTTTTAAGAAACGTACAATCCGAAAATCGAATACAAATTTTTCCGTCCGTCCCTCGTACGCGGCATTTTCCATAGCTACCATGGACTGATTTGGTTAAAATTTGGTAAATCAAATTTCCATAATCATGCGGGAATCACAACTTCTTCCGTCATTGAATCGAGTGTGTAGAGAGTATTTCCTCAAAATAAACTTGATTGTGAAGGTGTGATGGCAGTATGTGTAGTAAGTAAGTTGCAGGCAGGTAACAATGGTTGGTAGATTAAAAAAAGAAGAAAACGTCTGCCAAGTGGGTGTAGACCATCTGCAACCTAATCCGCGTAATCCCTGAAAATGTCATCGAAATCAGGTAGAAAATGTGGAAGTTATGGCTGTCAGGCTACAAGGAATTCACGTTTGTGCATGCGCAGCGGCTACTATCAGTCCGAAGGTGGTGATTTTCATGGAAGACCATTTAAATACTAATCTGTAACATCCCTGAAAAATTTCATTGAAATCGGATGAAAAATGTAGAAGTTATGGCCGTTACAAGGAAATTCACGTTTGCGCATGCGCAGTCGCTTCTATCAGTCCGGGGATGATGATTTTCATAGGGGACCGTCTGCACAACATCCCGCATCATCCCTGAAAATTTCATATAAATCGGACAATAACTTCTTATAGTTATGCCCGTAACAATGATTTCATGACAGATACACAGACAGACAGACACGGAACCAAAATTGTTCAGAAAGGTCTAAAACGCAAAACTCGAGTGAAAATTTTGATTTTGGAGAACTTTTTTTTATCCTTGAAAAGTGAAAACAAAGCTTCCGCTTCCTTGGTAGACTCGGAAGCAAAGAGAATAAATAAATATTACCCTTGGGTATAATATTGCTTCCGAGTCTACCAAGGTAGCGGAAGCTTTGTTTTCACTTTTCAAGAACGAAAAAAAAAGTTCTCCAAAATCAAAATTTTCACTCGCGTTTTGCGTTTTAGACCTTTCTGAACAATTTTGGTTCCGTGTCTGTGTGTCTGTCTGTCTGTGTGTCTGTCATGAATTCCTTGTAACGCGCATAACTATACGAAGTTATTGTCTGATTTCAATGAAATTTCCAGGGAGTGTGCGGGTTGGTGTGTAGACGCTCCCTTATGAAAATCATCATCCCCGGACTGATAGAAGCGTCTGCTCATACGCAAACGTGAATTCCTTGTAACCGCCATAACTTCTACATTTCCCACCCGATTTCAGTGACATTTTCAGGGATGTTACAAATTAGTATTTGGATGGTTCCCTATGAAAATCATCACTTTCGGACTTATAGTAGCCACTGCGCATGCGTAAACGTGAATTTCCTTGTAACGGCCATAACTTCCATATTTTCCACTCGATTTCGATGAAATTCTCAGGTCTATGTGGATTAGGTTGTAGATGGTCCCAGGCAGGGGCGTCGGCCATCCTCTCCCTCCTCCTCTTCCTCATCATCCCTACCCTCTTCCTCTTCCACAGCCTCTTTAGACCACCAGTGTGCCCATTGTGAGCGGGCATTCACCTCCAGGTCTGGCCTTGGTGTCCACGTCAGACGGAAGCATCCTGTTGCTGCAAATGATGAAATTAATGTTGAACGAGTGCAGCCTAGGTATGCTTCCGAGGATTTGCGTAGGATGGCGGCAGATGAGGTGGTGGCTGTGCGCAATGGGGTACGTAATATAAATGTTTATTTAAGCGAACGTTTTCCCACGCGCACAGTCATTGCCATCAAGAACCTCCGCCTGAAGCCCCACTATAAGCAGCTTGTTCAGGAAGCTATCCTGGCAAATAGCGGTGGGGCTTCTCCCCCATCTCCTATTGCTGACGTGGACCAGCAGTCTGCCATTCAGTATCCCTCCCCCGGGACCTCCGGTCTTCTTGCCGATTTGAAGACCGAAGTCTTGAGGCTCGGGGGGCAGGTAGGTCGTATTGAAGGCTATGAAAGCACCTACCTGCAGGATCTGGCGAGGCGGGCTGCTGAAGGGCTTGACAACCTGGAGGACGAGGTTGCAGCCTATCTAGGGAGAATCTTCCTGCGGGTTGGGGATGCGACCGTGACGCGACACCAGGGGAGACCTCCTCCCAGAGTGGTGTTGCGTGGAGGTCGCAGAGCAGCGAAGCAAGCAAGACGGCGGGAGTACCACTGGGTTCAGAGTTTGTGGAGGAAGCATCCGGCACGTGCAGCTGCGGAGGTACTGGAGGAGCCTGGGGAAGATCAAGTTCAGCCCCCTCTTCAGGAGTTTGTGGATTTCTGGGAGCCACTTTTGAGTGCTCCCAGCCACAACCCTGGGGAGCGAGTGGTTCCCCCAGTCTCCACCAGGGATTCCTTACGCAGCATCTTGTGTTCGCCGGTGCTACTTGACGAGGCACACAAGTGCCGTGTCAAGAACTCCACATCCGCTGGACCGGAAGGTGTTTCTGCCCGTCGCTGGAATAAAGCACCAAAGACGATTAAGCTGCTCATCCTCAACCTGCTCATGCTTGCGGGAAGACCCCCTAAAGCGTTGACCCGTACCCGAACCGTGTTTATCCCCAAGAAAGGGGGAAGTGGGCCTGGAGGCTATCGACCGATCTCAGTGTCCTCGGTAGTCTTCCGCCACTTCCAAAAAGTACTGGCATCTCGCCTCCAGGTGGCTGGTGTCATTGGTGACGTCCAGAGAGCGTTTCGGCCAGCGGATGGCACAGCGGAGAACCTTACAGTTCTCCAAACTGTCATCTCGCTGGCCCGTATTAAACGCCAGCAACTCCATCTCGCCGCTCTGGACGTTGCAAAGGCCTTTGACACAGTCAGTCACCTTGCCCTGACCGATTGCCTTCGTGGTGTCGGGGCCCCATCTCGATTAATTGAGTATGTGGCCTGTCTGTACCATGAAGGCGTGACGGTCCTCGAGGCAGGGGGCGAGGTATCAAGGGATATACGGATCGGGCGTGGGGTACGCTAGGGGGATCCCCTATCGCCACTCCTCTTCAACCTGGTCGTGGATACGGCCTTGGGAAAGCTGCCTACTGAAGTAGGGTTTGATCTCGCCCCTGGGGTGCGAGTAGGAGCATTGGCTTTTGCCGATGATGTTATCCTACTCGCAGAAACCCGTGAGGGCTTGCAGATCGCCCTCAATGCATTTGCTAAGCAGCTAGCCAGGTGTGGACTCGTGGTTAACCCCGATAAGTGTGGGTCGGTCTCCTTGGTCCCGTCGGGTCGCCAGCATAAGGTGAAAGTTGTGGATGGGGGTTTTGTCGTAGGACAATCCCCCATTCCATCTCGATCCGTGCTGGAGGTTTGGCGGTACCTTGGAGTCGACTTCATGGGGGTGGCCACCATTACTACCAGCCGTGTGGACCTTGGTAGAGCGCTAGCTCGAGTTACCAAGGCTCCATTGAAGCCACAGCAGAAGCTGCGCCTCCTTTGCACGTACTTACTGCCAAAGCTGACCTATGGGTTAGTCTTTGGCAGGCTTACGGCGGGGAGGCTGCAAGAACTAGATCGAGAAATCCGCTCTGCTGTGCGCTCTTGGCTGAGGTTCCCACCTGGTGTCCCAAGTGCCTATTTTCACGCACCGGTCAAATCCGGTGGGCTTGGCATTGTGTCTCTCTCGGCATGTATCCCTTCCCTGCGCCGCCAGCGCCTGCTAGCCCTTCAAGGGTCGAGCTGGGAGGTCGCCCGTGCGGCTGCTGATCTTGATTTTGTCAGACAGCAGTTAGCATGGTGCGACCGAGCAACACCATCTGCTCCAAAACCCAGTTCGTCTGCTGAGTTTGCTGCTGCCCTGCATGAGTCAGTAGATGGTAAAGAACTCCGACAGTGCTCCGAAAGCCTTGTCTCATCCCAATGGGTAGATTGGGCTTCGGAGGGCATTGGGGCCCGTGACTACCGACACTTTCACGCCGTCCGCATGGCAACTTTGCCAACTGCGGTACGGTGTTCGAGAGGTAGTCGCGGGACAACCTTACCCCTTTGCCGTGCCTGTCGGAGTGGAATTGAACATCTTTATCATGTAGTGCAGCAGTGTCCACGGACTCATGGGGGCCGCATTCTACGTCATGATGCGGTCGCCAAGCAGATAGCAGGTGCTTTGTCATCTAGCGGCTGGGATGTTGAGAGGGAGAGATTGTATCACATGCCAAGTGACCAGGGTAAGAAGCCCGACATCGTTGCCGTCAAGCCCGACCAGTCTTGCATTATGCTGGATGTCCAAGTTGTCAATGGCAGCTTGGACATGGAGCAGACTTGGCGGGCTAAGATAAGAAAGTATGATAGAGATGATTTACGGCAAGCGGTGTCGGAGCTAAAAGGAGTGGCACCCAACAACATCAGGGTGATGGCTGCAATTTGATGAAATTTTCTAGGATTGTCTAGATTAGCGTGTAGTTGGTCCCCTATGAGGGTAGGGAAAGGTACTTAGAGATTGGTGTTTTGAGATCAACTACTATGCATCGGATCATCTATATAATCGGATTTTGAATACCAGGAAGCTATGCGCCACACCCACTTGTCAGTCGTTTTTTCTTTGTACTGCCGTGCTAAGCCAGAAAGTCGTATCTTGACTTCACCCAACTTTCGGGAGAACGACCTAATAGGTTTCGTGGCAAAATAAATCTTTCACGGGATTATGTTTCCTCCTTTTACCACAAGTAAACGATTTTCTTGAAGGAAATTAGTACTTAGCCGAATCGATTTCTGGAGTCTAAATTAAATATTTTCGTGTGTAAATTGTCAGAAAACGGTAAGTATACAATTTTTCCGTTCCTATCTTACTAACGTTTAAGCCAGATATACTAAGCCTTGAAGTCATATCTCTCTTTCGCTAGCACTAAAAGTCGTATCTATAATTGATACGAGTTTACGCTCTCGTAAACCCGAAGTTACGATTGTTCGGTTGTGAATACGCAACCTCGAGACTTTGGAATGAACACTTTGATTCCTGAAACTTTATAATTATCGTTAAATCAAAAAACAATTTAACCTTGATTATTTTGTCATCCTTCTTGGCTCAAAGTCAATCGTATTTCATACCTGTGTTCAGAGTGTAAAAAAAAAAACAGCTGAATCAATAAATTAACGTTTATTTCAGTAGGTACCTCAATGAATCGTTATACATCATTTTCATTCATCCTTCTCGTAATTAACTGAAACACTGTTTCGAAGTTATTTAAAAACATAAATATCCTTAGGAAAGGTTACTAAAGTCACCACTAATTGCTAAGTTTTTAGAGGCAAAAATGTCGTATCATGCCGATTCAGATTACAAGAAGTCGTATCGTCGAAATACCTACTAAGGCCGATTTCCGTATCAGTGTCAAGATACGCGTTTTCTTCTTCTGATTTGCTCTGTTACGACTAGTTTCTCAGCAGAATCAAGTCAACACGCCTTAACGCGAAAATCGGGAGGCTTGTTTGGGGCATTTCTAGTAGAGATTCGACTCTAAAACTCTGAAAATAGGTCCATAGAAATCGATCCCAGTTCGGTCAAATTTCCACGTTACGACTTTCTGACTTATCACGGCAGTATAGATCACTGCAAAGAACACAGATTTGCCATTGCCAATACTCACCAACCATATCTCTGCTTTTACAATTTTGAACGCCGCACACTCATTCGAAGAAATTTCTTCGAAAGAAGAAATGAAGGAACCCACAACTCTATTTATAGAGTTGTGGGTTCCTTCATTAGGAAATTAGAATAGGTACTGGCAAAACTGAATACAACTCAAAGAAACGAACAATGGTAGCATTTGCGTCAGCTACAATTTGAACAGAGATTAGGCCTCTTTTGCAATTCACAACCCTTAATTTCTCGTGGGGAGCGAACAATTGGTCCTACAGAACTATGGATGGTTTCATTCGATTCTAAAAATTCAATACCATTTCAAATTGATGAAAAACAATACCATTATACGAAACGTTTTTGAGCTAGAGCGTTTTGAAAATTTCGGTTTTGCGTCTTCAAAAACCAGTATTCATATTTCCTCATGGAGGCACCCATAAGCCGTTATTTCTTCTGCGAAAATTTGGTTGATAGTGACAAAGCTTTTTCTTTGTAGGCGGGTAATGTACCTATACCGAAAAATAATAACCTTTGTGTAATAAATTGCAGCGTTCTTGTTGATTTTGGAACTATGCGTGCCTTGAAACGCAAACCAACAATTTTCTAAAAAGTCACTTTTGGTATGAATAAATTTATATTTTTTCTAGCATGGAGTGCTCAAATGTAGATATTAGGTAATTGGACTCCAAGATAGTCGAATGAATTTAATCTCGTTGCCGTGGGAAATGGGAAAAAACATCAATATTATCACGAATAGATTTTCAATCAAGTTGGAGTTCGTGAATTCAGAAATACTTTTAATACTTTTTACGAGTAAGCGATCAACGAGCTTGCGCGAAATGATCAAATCCTATCTACAACCTAACATAAGAAGTCAACCAGCTTGGGAACGTATTGAAGCTTGCTCCCAAGGTCCAACAAGGTCACATTGAATCCATTGGTTACAAATGATTACGTTGATTTGATCACCACTAAGCAGATGAGTACTTACAGTGCTCTGACCAACGCAACAATTTTCCGACCAGCAGATCCTATGCGTTCTAAATAATTTGACATGAAAAATGAATTTCAAGATCGATTTGCTAGATAACAACGACCACATTCAAGATTAATTCCATTTCATGTCGAAATTTCATAATATTATCTTGCAAGAACGTCTACATTTTTTTTTTCTTAACGCCATGGCTTCATCAAAGAGAATTATCTTGGGCTCTAAACCCATAAACCATCCAAATGTGAACAAAGAAACCGTATTTAAAAGGATTTCACGTTTACGCATTAGCTACCTGTCATTTCTACCTATACTTAATTCCATTAAAAATTCACAATTTTCCCGATTTTCCTTTGTAAAATAATCTGGTTTTGCCTCCTGCAGACACACACGGAACCAAAGTGGTAAAAAAAACCTCGCAAAAATTCGGAAAGAAACCGAATTTTGAGGTTTCTTATCTTCAGTAAACAAGCAAAAGAATTAAAAGTGTACATCAAATTGAAATCATGCAAAATCCCTCTCGTGGAATATAAATTTGTTGAATTGGCTCATGAAATGTCAACGTGTACTCTCACCAGACTGCTCTCAGTATGCGAGAAACCACGCACCTGCTAATAGATAACCTCGAACACGTACAGAACTGAGAAGAGTGGACATTCTTCTGCCGCACCTACCGCCTAGCAGGTGTCTTCAGAGAGGTGTTTTCTCTCCTCTTTCCCAGTCATAACTATCTCTACTGAGGATGAGGGGTACCAGTAGTTGTTCTAACGCCTTCGATCTCAGATTTTATTGCCTATAAAATCCTCGCATTCCACACTTTCTCTCGGTATGGATTTGTCGAGCCTTGAGGAAAAACTCCTGGAGTTGTCCCGAAGAAACTACACCTATCGATATTCATCCTCGCGGCCAACTATCGATATAGCTGCAGGCTCTTCAGTTGATCAATTGTACTTTTATTAATACTGTACTCTGCCGAAACATACAGAAATACTGTTCATTTCCAATGGAGCTTTGAAAAATTTATTTGGTTAGTTTCTAGTCAGTCCCCTACAAATTGATCACCTATATTTGAATACAATTGTTGAATTACAGAGTTGTACATTATTGATATAATGATTCTTCACTGAACACATAGTATGACATATGCATGAGAAATAAGGACCGAGAATCGCCATGCAGCTAGTATAGCTCGCCCTAGGAAGATGTCATGCAATAGCATGACATCCTGTTGTCTGGCTGTCTGACAAACGCCTGAAAACGCTCCATACGGCATCTGATACAAACATGGCTCGTTCGGAAATCTATCCCAATAAAAATTGAGGAAATCAAGTGCCATCATAGATGATTTGTACCAAACTTCCTTCCAACTGATCAGAGTAGTAGGCACAATATGTCATTGCTTTTAGACTACCGGTAGCGTGTGCGCATGCGTGACGTGTCCGATTCCACAGCTCTCTTTTTTTTCAGTAGGCAGGGCAGGTGAGAAAATATTCAAAATCCATGGGTGGAGTTGGATCTTCAGGAAATGAGGGATTCAAACCCACTAAAAAAACACCTCCTTTTCTCCTATGTTGGAACTCAGCCCGGAACCATTTAACGCATTACGTCAGGCTGAGTCCAGGGGCTCACAAGGACATCTCCTATTACTAGTAGGTAGTTCACAAGTGCTAAAATTCAGATGGGTTGTAGGTTTTGGCTCCAAGACGATTTCCTTTACGGAAGATACTATCTTCAAGGAATCCTACCTTCAAGGTTAAACAATTCTTAATCAAAAATTGGCGTCGTACCCATTAAAATTGAAAAAAAAAAATTAAAAAAATCAAGAAAATCTCGAAGAATCTCAAAATCTTTGGGATAAATCACACGGGAAAGAATCACAAAATATGTCGTATCCCATAAAATGTATGGAATAGGTCGTGTCTCTCTATATCATTTAATGATACAGAGAGACTCGACCTGTCCCCTTCGAAGCATTGGATGCAACTGATAAAAATATGTTTTGCCTCTAGAAACCACACGAATCTATCAGGGATTTGCTGAACTAGGATTACCTTTAGGCTTCAAGACATTTCTGAGACACCTGCGCACCCGGTGGAGTGTTAAATACGTTCAAATACATTTTTTTAACCCAATTAAATCATTTTTTCGGACCACTAGAATTTGCTGCCTCAACTTATTGCCCTGGGCATCACTACTTATGATTATCATGTGATTTAGATCTCATAAATAGGGAACTCAAATTTCAGAGACCCAGATTGAGTGTGTCAGTCTTTTTTATTCGAGGCGATGTTTGCCGACTGCATCTCGAAGCATAGGTGACCGAACTTAGCCGATCCCCGATGTCGTAACTTCCGCGCACGGCTTTGCAGTTAATTATTCACGCGGTCCGTTGAAATGGCGAGTGGAATCCCCCGTTTTCTGATCCACGCGGCGAAAAGGTCATCTCGCACCTCTCGAGTTGATTTATAAATTTTACTTATTCGCTGGCGAGCTCTTGTCCCCCCGACAAGATGTCAGCCTACTGCACTTAGCCAGTTCGTGAGGATAAACGCCCCGCGACCCGCGTCGCAGAGGTGTGGCATTTCTTCGGCGGATTATCAAGAAAACCAGTCAGAATTCACCGAAAACTTTTTTATTCGAGCTGCAATTAAAACAGGATCAAAATAAACTCAGATCTTCCCTCATGAGGGACTACTTAAGAACAGTCTCGCTGAAGTTCGATCTGGAAGAATTCCAACAACTATCAATTTCTCCCTTTGAGGGAAAACAATAGATCATGGATAAGTTCGTCATATTTACCTACCTATTTACTTTTTCTATGAATAAACAAATTTTTTCTTCTAAAAAAGAAAGACTCTCTGATCGCACGTAATTTATCGCAGTATTCCAGAGAACCTTGCTTCACAGCTACCGATATGTAGCTATCCGTTTACTGGTATCCGTGTTGCATTTTTTCTGCTGGAAAAACGTGGGGTGATAAGTTAATTATCTACTTATATATCAACCCAAAAGTACCTAGTATAAATATAGGCCTTTAAGTACAATTTTGACCCAATACTCTCCGTCTCTTCTCCAAGACTCCTCATGGAGATAAAAGAAGCGTTCTGAGAAAAATGTACTTCCTACTTACTACAAATTGTCATAGAGATAAAACAAAACGTTCTACTCCAAAAATATGCAAACTGGATTTAGCACTGAGGCTGTCGATATTTCGATTTCCCTACTACTTGTGAAAGGGAAATTAGTGCGGGAATCGGCATTTTGGAGGTTATGCGGAGATTTACTCCGATCAGTAGAGGATTACTATGTAAAGACGACACCTATGAGGTTCACTTGGAAGAGAGAGAAATCTTCATCAAAAATCTTAGTTGGAACCACTTTCCGATACTGTTTATACCTATTATGTTTTTCATATCCATAAAACAATTGTAAACTATGCTGTCTTCTGACGTGTACCTATATGAAACTAAGAAACCTTATCCTACTAGTTGTTGGGTGTTTCTAAATCGATCAATATCAGCGAGTTTATCAGAAATAAGTCGATCTAGGTATGAACCACATCCAATTATTTATAGTCTACTTTATATCAGACGTTGCTATAAGTCCATTAATAACATTTCAAGTAAGGAAGTAGTTACCGTCAAAATAACTTGCTCTTCGTTATGTGGTTCCCCCTTCTCGTGGGACACGACACGTAGATTTGGTGGAAATTGTCTGAAGGCCTTCGACCAGGGACGGTTGGAAGTCGGAATTTATCATCAATAATAAATTAATACACTTTTCCGACTGTACAATACGACTTACACACAGATCTGGATTTTGTTTGTGGATATATAATAAATTTTATCGATATTTATGTTATCATGTCGTCGAGAATCAATTTTCACAACTTTTCAGGAAAGAGAAAACCCCGATTTTTCAGTTCATCAATGCCTAATTGACTGATGTTTTCTTCGATTACTATAATGAATGACATTATCTATTTGTTCAATGAAAATTTTTATGTAAAATTTAAATTTATAAAATTTTGCCAAGCAACGCACTGTTGCTTTTATTATTTGTAGAGCTACGCTGAGTTGTTTTCCTCCTCAATATTGGGAGAAGAGATTTTTGTCTTTCCCCCAGTTATTATTTAATTCATTTTTTTTTTTTCATTTCATTTTTTATCATTTATTTATTGTAAACGATAGAACATTTTTCATTCGCATCATCAGTCTGAATTTTCAGGATTTAAGTAAAAACATCACTAGACAAATTTTTTATTGTTCAATAATATCACATTGGCTTGGAATAATAATAATAGTTTGTAATCCGTTTTGTCCCGATGGTAGGTATTTAGGTTCACAGCAAAAATATTAAAAATGACTTGGAGTAAAGTCATCAAATCAGGTTAAAATCCAGATAGGTACATTAATTGGAATCGAAATGATAGTCTGTACTTGCCTCCAATTCAAGAATTACTACTCAATACTTGATAATAATATTCCGCTATATGTTTAGTAAATTATGACCTCTTATGAATATTGAACAAGACCTCTCTAGCCCGTCATTGATATTGGATTGCGTGCTAATCACCGGTTATTTAAATAACTAATTACCATGAATCAATACGACCGACTCCGGGATAACAGGTGGTTACCATCAAAACAGTCCATCAACCTATTGTCAATCCCTATCACTCTCAAATAGCCTGCTGTTTTACGCAAGAGAATAATTATTCTATTTGCGGGAGTCTAATGACGCAGTCGACACCACGAAACATCGTATCAAACGGCCTGTGAACTGAATGTGGAATATTATGGTGACTAATGAGTTTTCAATGATTAGAGCAATGACTTGTGGTTTCGAATTTGTTGAAACGATCGCTACGAATTATAACAGAATGAATAAGACAAAGTCAGTGCACGTTGATTTCACGAATAAAAGAATCAAAAATGTGCCAGCCTTCCTCGATAGCGCTGGATACCAAACTTATGTTAAAGTCTCACGTCAAGAAGAAAAACGCTGAGCTTTTCATTAATTCAGGAAAATGTTCAGGCTGATGGGTCGACGGTCAAAATTGTCAGTCCACAATAAGGTCGTACTGCACAAGCAAGTCGTAAAGCCTGTCTGGACTTACGGTGCTCAACTGTAGGGATGCACGGCCCAGAGCAACCGACACATAATTCAGCGCTCCCGGAATAATGTACTGCGATGCTGCGTTGATGCATACAGATACTTTAGAAATAACAGACTTCACTACGAGCTGCTTATTCACTCTGTCAATGAGGTTATTCAAAGCTAAGCCATCAATCACCTTTTGAGGCTTCTAGATTTAGTAAATAATGAGGATGTCGTCCAGCTTCTGAACACAGCTGATCTGCTTAGAAGACCTGAGAGAACAGAGTAACACGAACTGATTCAGTTAGTGTGAGAATCATGAAGTGCAAATCCCATGAGAATAAGAACTAATGCGTCCTTTTTTCTGTCCAATCATGTATTGTTTAGTAATTTACTTATTACTGTAATGTATAGTAGATATCAATTTATTTGCCGATAAGGAGCGATTTTGCAAAGATCCTACCCTACAACACGGGCCAAGCCTAACGTCGGGTAGGAAATCTGAGCAAATCGCAACCCATCATGAATTTATCATCTTGTGAAAGTGTACAAAATGGCGCCAAATAAACATATATCTGTCTATATATCTATCTATCTAACTAAGTGAATTACCTTATTAGTTTTCTTCACGTACACCTACATGTATAATAAAAATGTTGCTTAAAAGTTGTAACTTGGTGCAATAAAACGAGTAAAAAAGGAAAAGTCTGCCAAGTGGGTGTGGCATATAACTTCTTCGTATCCATAACCCGACGGTATAGATAACCAACCTCTGAAAATTGTCGGAAAATGTAAAAGTTATGGCTGTTACAAGGATTTAACGTTTGCGTATGCGCACAAAATACTTTCAATTCGGGGGGCCATGATTTTCATAAGGGACCATCTCCAATCCAACTCCCATAATGCCTATACATGTCATCGAAATCAGATGGGAAATGTAGAAGTTATGGCTGTAACAAGGTAATAAACGTTTGCGCAAGCGCAGTGGCTACTGTCAGTCTGGGGGCAATAAGCAGGTTTCCAGCTTGTATGTTCATAATTATCCATCAGATCCAGTACCAATGGAATCAAATTATGATTTCAATATCTCTCGATTACTTGGTGATCAAGGGCTGTAAATAATTAAGGTAAATGATCTCCTAGCTGCGTAAGGCCTTCCCGCTCTCGTGTCATATACAACAACTGTCAAGTCAACAAGATAGAACAACTGTTTTAGTCTATGACCTAGTCTACATGTGGTACACACGTTTCAACGTGTACGATCAACCTAAAAAACAATCTATTTGATTACCCTCAAATAATTAGGTATCTAGGTATGTACCTAAGTAATGAACCTTCATCCGGTCGCTTTGTTGTCGCTCTTATTTTTGTAATGTTTCGTTTCATTTGTCACCCTGCATGACAATGTTGTTGATTAGTAAACATGTAGGTGTAGTCCAAAAATATTGTGCAGACATGAAGTCCACGTGTTCAAAAATATTGTGGTTTTCTATCCTAGGAATATTAGTAACATACTGATTATGTACCGGAATAAGATGGCACTTTTTCCCAATTTTGTCCGCGGTCCGTCCAACTCATATATGAACAAAGCAGTTTCTTCTGAAAACTCGAATTATGACCGATTTTTGGAAGTACAGATCATATTGTCCTCAGAACTTCCGCACAGAAGCACAACCACGGCATCGGCGTATAGTTCACTGATTTCCTCTTGTTTAGTATTTTTAGATAGTATTACTAGAGTATTTTTGTACTTGCCGTTTCGTTTCACACGTATCTATTCCCACACGCAAAAAGTTCCTTGACGCCAAAAGCCAATTTTTGGCGCTTGAAAGAATCCGCTGTCTACGCGAGGGTGCGCTACGTGAGGACAACCTCAGAGTAGATGGAGTTGTTTTTCTTCTTCCATACCCAAGGCAGAAAACAGCAAGTTTAAGGTTGAACAGAAAATACTATTTGCTTGTACCTACCACTACCTGTCCACTTCGTCATTAATATTGAAGTTATTTTAATTCAATTCCCATTATTGTTTCATTTACTATGGGTTCCAATTTTTCTCCAATAGGTTTTACTATAATTTGTTAGGTAGGTACTATCATACTCCTTTATTCATTTTACTGGTATCTATATATGTTACAACCGGGTAAAGACAAAATGAACACGACAACTCTTCTCAAATTCGTACAAAATCATATTCCACTTAAACCAAAAATTGAGAGCCAAAAAAATAAAACCGGGAAAGTAACCACAAATCGTCTTTATTCAGGTCTACCAAAACCAGGACTGCAACATGCCCTAAAGTTCCACTTAAACCAAAAATTGAGAGCCAAAAAAATAAAACCGGGAAAGTAACAACAAATCGTCTTTATTCAGGTCTACCAAAACCAGGACTGCAACATGCCCTAAAATCGGTAAATTACCGTCAAAACCCACAAAAACATAATATGTTTTTAATAGTTAGTTATCATAATTAGTTATCAATAATCAACTGCATATATTATATGCAGTTGATTATTGATAACTATTAAATAATATAAATAATAAAAAATAATTAGGTAATAAATTTAAAAACATAAATAATATCTATAACGTAGTGGGGATTTCTTATAATATTTATAATAAATCGAAAAATATAATAATAATAAAATAATAAAACCATAAAAATATTAAAACCATAGAATAATAAAACCTTCGCAAAATTTGGTCTGTAAGGGAGTACTAGATTGTTTAAGTGGTTATGTTGAGTCCTCAAGTCAGATTTGATATATCCTGGGGTTTGACGAGAACTTCCTCTTCTACCATGGAAATTTCTGAAATGGGGTGCTTTTTCACTAGCAGAAACCTTAAATAATCATCGAATACTTGCTCAAGTTCCTTCTCAGTGGAGGAACTCTGCCAGATGGACTCACCTCATGGACTCCATCCATTCTTCCACAACTTTAATCATGATACTATGAACATGAAAAATAAAAAATTAATATCCTATCTGAAAGGGGAACTAAATTTGAAATAGACAAGGAGTAAAAATCCGCCAAAGTAACCTTGCCAACTTAACTTGTAAGCATCACGTTAACTTCACTAAAGGAGTTCACTTTTCAAGATTTCACGGAGGAGATCTGAAAAAAATTACGTGGAAAGTTAGCATCTACGAATGCCCGCGCTAGCTGCTCTTTTTCACGTTTCGCGTTTTGTCAACACGGGAAGTACAAAAATACTCTACTAAGCTCCATAGCTCTTATGGGTTAGGATGGTTTTTTTAGAATGGGTTATTGGTTGAAATAAAATAAGACACGAAATATAGATGAAGGATTCGATAAGTAAATCCTTTGATTTTGTTCTCTAAGTCAACTGACTTATTCCACGGTATTCCACCTTCATCAGAGGGCCCACTCTAATCAGATTACGTGAATTACTGTGGTTTCATTCAGCTAAAGAATAAGTAACTCCTCTAACTTGTTCCTCAAGCTTTCCTGGTTTAACAAAGTACTACATCCAAAGATGAGCGTTGAGCAAACGCTTGGAAATGACATGATGTAATACGGTCTCGTCTTTGAGCAATGATGTCCCAAGATAATTACAGCCCGGGAAAAGAAATGTATGAGAAAAAATAACATTAACGTTAATGCGAATCTCTGCTGTTGTCTCGGCCTTCCCATGAAAATGAGCCTCTTCAAAAGAGATTTGAAAAAATGAAATTTTGGATTCAGTTATTGCAGTGGGCTAAATATTGTGTATAATATACACAATATGATTATTATCCAATATACACGATATTATATATACACAATACACAATATATACACAATATTATAATATACACAATATACACGATATTATCCAGGATAAATATGGGATAGGAATTGCTGTGTATAAGAATGTCTGGTTTCAAGAAAATGCAAAGGAAGACATTTGAACATGCCTTACAATTACTATTATTTAGGTATATTGAACGCTTTACAATAACTTTTAGAAAAATAAGTTGTTTCTGTGATTCTAAGAGCACAAAATGATTTTGAAAATCAAACAATTATTTGAAACAATTGGAGTTTATGATGAACTAATGACATGAGCAATGAATTCAATGAACTATTTCAACCAAAGAAAAATAGAAATTTTTAATGGACTTTTGACAATTCTTTTTCAAACGTAATGCAAAAAGTTAATATTTTTAGTTGAACGGAACAGTGGGTAGAATTATCTAATTTCAAACACCAGCTCCTCCGAGCAGGTTTATTGTATAAAATACAAGATTTCTGAACTTATTTTTTTCTGCTTAAACAAACTTTTAATGTTGTTAGCGTGGAGTCTAATCCAGGAGGTATTCACCAAAATTTGGTATTTTTATAATTTGGTATTTGGTATTCACCAAATTTTGGTGAATACCTCCAGGATTTAGACTCCACGCTAACAACATGAAAAGTATGTTTAAGCAGAAAAAAATAAGTTCAGAAATCCATTAAGTAGGAAATAACCGCCAATTAGAAGAACTTTGAAACAGGTTGGTAGTTTCTAAAAGCGTATCTAAAACACCTCTTTAGTACCACATTGAGTACTCGATTAATTCTCTCCAGTCAACGAGGTCCACCTACTATCCGCCTTGGATGTTGATTTCAGCGGAGGTTGGAGCTCTGCCCGCCTCGCGTTCGCTATTACAAATTAGTCGTTCTCCGTTTTATTAGCGAAAGTGAATTATCGTCGTTTATTCTCGTACTAATGAACCGCTTCTTTAAGATAGTGTGAGCGAATTTAAGATGTTTCTACAATCAGACGAATTCGTCGTATTTAAACGAGTATCTGGTTAGTGAACTGTTTGTCTAGATACTAGAGTATAAGTTTCATCGTGTCATGACGGGACATAATGTAGAGTCCAAATTTTATCGGACCCTACAAGATCATAATGGAAGAGAGGTGGACCCAGGCCGTCCATTTCGACAGTTGGAAGTTTGCTGTTGCTTGTGTGATAGACCGGGAGCCGAGGCCAAAAACGGTGACTTACGAGTTGAAAGCTACAAACCAATTTTTATTAAAATGTCCTCCAAGGTGAGTAAAAAAATGGATTGCTGCCACTCCAAAGCCCCGTCTTTCAAAAATGGCGGCCGTTTGAAATTGTCAAATTTAGGGAAATGATGACTTACGTAGTTGATGGCTGGAAATAAATTCACTTGCAAGAACTAATTATCCAAAGGTGGAAAATACATCTCTGCCACCCTAATTCCCCGCCCCTGTACAGGCAGAGTCGATCAAATTTTGTCAAAATTTTGACCATTTTTTGACTTATTAGTTGACGGCTGAAATTTTTGTAGTAGGTTGGTATCCACGAGAAAGAAACAAAAAACTATCTCTGCCCTCCCCACCCCCCGTCTTCCGCTCAGCAGAATCGATTCAAAATTGTCAAATTTTGACACAAATTTTGACTTGTTAGTTGACGCGTGAATTTTTCTTTACTAGTTCTCTATGGATATCTGGTTAATAAAAACCATCTCTGCCGTTTTGATTCCGCGTCGTTCGTTCAGCAGAGATGGTCCAAAATTTGACAAAATTTGGTCCCAAAATTGAGTTATCGAGTTGATGGCTGAAATTTATTTTGCGAGTAGCTAATTATTAGTTCTTTCGAAATTCCTTACTCTGCCATTCTGATTCCGCGTCGTTTATTCAGCAGAGATGGTCCAAATTGGTCAAATTTTGGTCCAAAAATGGACTTATTAGTTGATGGCTGGAAATTGCATAATTATCTCCTACATGCTACTGTAAGACAATAAAACACACTCTGCCATCTCGGAAACGCGTCGTTTGTGGAGCAGAAGCCAATATGTACAGGAATATGTGTGTAAAAACTGCAGGGTAAAAATCAGCACCGAAAAATTGACTTATGAGTTGATGGCTGAAATTCATTTTGCGAGTAGGTAATTATTAGTTCTTTCGAAATTCCTTACTCTGCCATTCTGATTCCGCGTCGTTCATTCAGCAGAGATGGTCCAAATTGGTAAAATTTGGGTCAGCTAAAATTTGAACGGAGATTAGGCCTCTCTTGCGATTCAC
Organism: Apolygus lucorum; assembly: GCA_009739505.2. NCBI lineage: Eukaryota > Metazoa > Arthropoda > Insecta > Hemiptera > Miridae > Apolygus > Apolygus lucorum. Next base: position 79,483,776 of record CM019176.2, on the reverse strand, counting down.
ACTCGTGTTTCTGATTTATCGTACGTAAAACCCTTAAATTCTCGTAGGGAGCGAACGGTTTGTCCTACAGAGCTCCGCGTGGTCTTAAAAATTTCTAAAAATTCTATAGAATCTTAAATCGAAGGAAAAACAATACCTTTATATCAACATTTTTTGAGTTAGGGCGTTTTCAAAATTTCAAAATTCATTTTGGAACTCTTAGAACTGACCTACATCAACCAAAATCTTCGGGGCACAACTAAACCCCAAATGGAGCCTACATACCAAATTTCATCAAAATCGTTCAATGCTAAGTGGCAAAAGTGCCGCGTACGGCGGACGGACGGCCAAATTTGTATTCGATTTTTGGATTCAATTTGGAAATGAAGTAGAATGTGAATAGTGAAGTTAGCTGCTGTTCCTTCTACAGGCTCTTCTCGCTGCGAGCACATCAACATAATGTTAATGACTGTAGCAGGCGGGTTTACAGGTAGAAACACATAAAGTGAATCTCACCCTTGCGTCATTCGGCCAGCATGCAGCATGCTTTGTTGTAGCTAGTGCCAGGCTATGATTTTGAGTAATTTACTAATTAAAAGTACTCTAAAAGTACTCTTTTATCTACTAGCCTTGAGTTTAGCTAGATTTTACTCGGGAATTACGTGCCATTCAAAACTACACAGATAACCAAACACATAAAATTCAATCATCATCTGCCGGACTAAATATCCTAGGTAGAAACAATTTTGAGGGGGTGTTAGACATTTTTTTTTCTTGGTCGATTCCAAAGGTTCATTATTGAAAATAATAAACCAAAAATCGGCCGTAGTTCACAGGATGGACATTTCGGGAATACCTAGGTACCTTCAGTACCGATGAGTGAGCCTACATCGGTTCAATACCTAAATACTATTACTATTATTTTTTTTCTTTTGATTGTTCAAAATTATCTTGGTACAATAAATTAGACCTTGGTTCCAGTTGTTTTGGTCCAGTTTCTACTCAACTATTTCTTCAACTTATTCTTTAAAAACATTTGATAGCCTCGCATACCTATTCCACTATTTGAGTGTACGCAAATATTTCGAGAGGTATACTTTCTATGGTTGTGGCTCGTTAATTTAATATCTTGCATAATATACATGTTTGGAAATCCTGAGGAATGAGCACACAATACTATTTGACCGAATAGTCAGCATTTAATTTCTAACTCACCTATCTAAACAATAACTTCGTGGATGTGAGAAGAGCATATTTCAATCTATAACTATCACTTATTTAGACCTAAATACCTTTTTTAAATCGATTTTATGGAATTAGTAAGGCAAATTCCTTCGCGCTCATATTATTGACACTCTTCTAAAATACTGGGAAAACCACAGTAGGCCCTCATAAGCAAATTGTACAAGTTCATCATAATTATGAGTACTTATCTATGTAAAACTATTCCTAGTTTAGGTACGAACTAAAACATTTCTAGTTGACGGATTTTTCATGCTTTGCATAAGTAGGAAACCTAGTTGGTAATTTTTACGCAGAGGTTTACCATTTCAAATACGTAATTACAAACGGAACAAATGAATAGGTGAAAACCTACTCAACCACTTTATTCTAGTATACCCTGATTGATCGAATCCAAAACCCCAAGTACGTGGCAGGTCTATGATCAATGGATGATAAGATATTGCTATTGTTATTTCATCAATGAGTCATATCAATGAGTAATTAATAAATATCAATGAGTAATTAATGAGTAATTATCAATGAGTAATCAATATCAGTATCAATATCAGTAATCAACATCAATGAGTATATCAATGAGTAATTCATGAGTAAAAATTACCAACTAGGTTTCCTACTTATGCAAAGCATGAAAAATCCGTCAACTAGAAATGTTTTAGTTCGTACCTAAACTAGGAATAGTTTTACATAGATAAGTACTCATAATTATGATGAACTTGTACAATTTGCTTATGAGGGCCTACTGTGGTTTTCCCAGTATTTTAGAAGAGTGTCAATAATATGAGCGCGAAGGAATTTGCCCTACTAATTCCATAAAATCGATTTAAAAAAGGTATTTAGGTCTAAATAAGTGATAGTTATAGATTGAAATATGCTCTTCTCACATCCACGAAGTTATTGTTTAGATAGGTGAGTTAGAAATTAAATGCTGACTATTCGGTCAAATAGTATTGTGTGCTCATTCCTCAGGATTTCCAAACATGTATATTATGCAAGATATTAAATTAACGAGCCACAACCATAGAAAGTATACCTCTCGAAATATTTGCGTACACTCAAATAGTGGAATAGGTATGCGAGGCTATCAAATGTTTTTAAAGAATAAGTTGTAGAAATAGTTGAGTAGAAACTGGACCAAAACAACTGGAACCAAGGTCTAATTTATTGTACCAAGATAATTTTGAACAATCAAAAGAAAAAAAATAATAGTAATAGTATTTAGGTATTGAACCGATGTAGGCTCACTCATCGGTACTGAAGGTACCTAGGTATTCCCGAAATGTCCATCCTGTGAACTACGGCCGATTTTTGGTTTATTATTTTCAATAATGAACCTTTGGAATCGACCAAGAAAAAAAAATGTCTAACACCCCCTCAAAATTGTTTCTACCTAGGATATTTAGTCCGGCAGATGATGATCGAATTTTATGTGTTTGGTTATCTGTGTAGTTTTGAATGCCACGTAATTCCCGAGTAAAATCTAGCTAAACTCAAGGCTAGTAGATAAAAGAGTACTTTTAGAGTACTTTTAATTAGTAAATTACTCAAAATCATAGCCTGGCACTAGCTACAACAAAGCATGCTGCATGCTGGCCGAATGACGCAAGGGTGAGATTCACTTTATGTGTTTCTACCTGTAAACCCGCCTGCTACAGTCATTAACATTATGTTGATGTGCTCGCAGCGAGAAGAGCCTGTAGAAGGAACAGCAGCTAACTTCACTATTCACATTCTACTTCATTTCCAAATTGAATCCAAAAATCGAATACAAATTTGGCCGTCCGTCCGCCGTACGCGGCACTTTTGCCACTTAGCATTGAACGATTTTGATGAAATTTGGTATGTAGGCTCCATTTGGGGTTTAGTTGTGCCCCGAAGATTTTGGTTGATGTAGGTCAGTTCTAAGAGTTCCAAAATGAATTTTGAAATTTTGAAAACGCCCTAACTCAAAAAATGTTGATATAAAGGTATTGTTTTTCCTTCGATTTAAGATTCTATAGAATTTTTAGAAATTTTTAAGACCACGCGGAGCTCTGTAGGACAAACCGTTCGCTCCCTACGAGAATTTAAGGGTTTTACGTACGATAAATCAGAAACACGAGTGTGAATCGCAAGAGAGGCCTAATCTCCGTTCAAATTTTAGCTGACCCAAATTTTACCAATTTGGACCATCTCTGCTGAATGAACGACGCGGAATCAGAATGGCAGAGTAAGGAATTTCGAAAGAACTAATAATTACCTACTCGCAAAATGAATTTCAGCCATCAACTCATAAGTCAATTTTTCGGTGCTGATTTTTACCCTGCAGTTTTTACACACATATTCCTGTACATATTGGCTTCTGCTCCACAAACGACGCGTTTCCGAGATGGCAGAGTGTGTTTTATTGTCTTACAGTAGCATGTAGGAGATAATTATGCAATTTCCAGCCATCAACTAATAAGTCCATTTTTGGACCAAAATTTGACCAATTTGGACCATCTCTGCTGAATAAACGACGCGGAATCAGAATGGCAGAGTAAGGAATTTCGAAAGAACTAATAATTAGCTACTCGCAAAATAAATTTCAGCCATCAACTCGATAACTCAATTTTGGGACCAAATTTTGTCAAATTTTGGACCATCTCTGCTGAACGAACGACGCGGAATCAAAACGGCAGAGATGGTTTTTATTAACCAGATATCCATAGAGAACTAGTAAAGAAAAATTCACGCGTCAACTAACAAGTCAAAATTTGTGTCAAAATTTGACAATTTTGAATCGATTCTGCTGAGCGGAAGACGGGGGGTGGGGAGGGCAGAGATAGTTTTTTGTTTCTTTCTCGTGGATACCAACCTACTACAAAAATTTCAGCCGTCAACTAATAAGTCAAAAAATGGTCAAAATTTTGACAAAATTTGATCGACTCTGCCTGTACAGGGGCGGGGAATTAGGGTGGCAGAGATGTATTTTCCACCTTTGGATAATTAGTTCTTGCAAGTGAATTTATTTCCAGCCATCAACTACGTAAGTCATCATTTCCCTAAATTTGACAATTTCAAACGGCCGCCATTTTTGAAAGACGGGGCTTTGGAGTGGCAGCAATCCATTTTTTTACTCACCTTGGAGGACATTTTAATAAAAATTGGTTTGTAGCTTTCAACTCGTAAGTCACCGTTTTTGGCCTCGGCTCCCGGTCTATGAGGTGATCTCTGCCACGTCACGCCTCCTCCGCCCGAAATCAATGTAAATAGTCATCCTGTACATACCTACTGCCAGTCTACCTTTTTGTTTCGAGTTTACTACGGTAGCGGAAGCTTTATTTCACTTTTTGAGGTTGAAGAAAAAAAATGTTCCCAAAAATCAAAATTTCCACTACCGTTTTACGTTTCAGACCTTCCCGAGCAATCTTGTGGAGATGTGTGGAGATAGCGTTATCAATCCCCTATCAACTCATGCGATAATTCAGTGTCACTCCTCATCCTCGGGCGTCTGTTCCAAGGTGACACACGTCCATCCAGATCAGGTAGGAGGCAAACGACAGCAACTAGCGGACCAGGTACGTCCGACAGACTGGTACAGTACCGGTACCAGATGGGGGGACCCCGAATAGATACTATCGCGCCTTCTCCAGTGCCAAGGGCGCGAGATCACGGTCAAACCTCCTTCAAGGGCGCATTCCGAATTACGACCCCACCGATGTCTTCCACCTTGTCTTCTCCCTACACTTCCCTCTCTCTCTCCCGCCTTCTCCCACATGCAATCCACTTCTCTCTCTTTCTATCATCGCCACCTTTTTTCGACATTTTGCTCTCCTCTGCGTTCAACTCGGTTGACCTTTTAAACAGCGGCTTGCTCCCATACATCTCGGATTCCATTCAGTGCAGGAGTCGATTGTTTTTAGCGCGAAACCGTTTTCTTCAGCGCCTTTTCCTCACTAACAATCACTTAGGACATGATCGGCGCTGGACTCTCACGATGTGACACACGCCCTACAGCGTGCACTTGGCCTTAATGAGTTTTTTTACATGCTTAAGAAGAACCATAATGTAACATTAGATTGACACTTATTAGCTACCTTCTAGTTCTAACACCATAGTTCTCGCTTGCCCCTGGAGAACAGATCTAGAGCCTAAATCAAGTCATATCGACTCGAATGGACCTTGCTCTCGATTTGAACAATGCCGTAGTTTCTGCAATAGTAAGTGACCAAGTTTTGAGTTTCTACCGCAAGCTAATCGTTATTAGAAAAACTTGTCATGTAGGTTTAAGGCCCACTCCACGTTCTTACAAGAGGGACGAAATAATGCCTACTTTTTAGGACGTCCCTTTAGGACTTGGGCTTTTTTATGTGATCAATCTGGAGCGAAGGAGGACAACCTCATAAAAAACCGTTCTAGACCATTCTGAATCCAATTCCGCGGAAAGGACCATAGGCCTGTGTGTGTATATGAAAAAATCTTGTGTTCTCTGCCCAAGCCTCAATTTTCAACTGATTTATAAGATTATTGTTTTGTTCGACTCTGAAATCTATCTAGCTGTGGACTACGTTGCCAGAATTTCGAAAGTCATTGAAAAGAAGGTGCATTTTGACAATGGCTTGAGTGAGCTGTCTGCTCCTTAGTTTTTTCGTCGATTTGCGTGTTTCTTCTTTGGTTCGACACGGATAATTTCCCAGTTGCACATTAATTATTCAGAGTATCGGAATTAGCATGATGGTGTGGAATAATATTCACTGAATACTTATTAATGATATCCAAGCTTCTATATTCAGGGAACATGATTTATATACCCCTAGGATTCATGAACCTTGTGCCACGTTGAGACGAATCTATGGTGTCACCATGGTGCCAGGACACCAGAAACCGCGTATTGCGTGGGAATTTGGATGTTTCATCTTGAATACAGTATTGTTATCTACGGCCTGCCCACCAAAATCAACAGATAAAGTCCAACATTATGGCGTATTACCAATGTGGCGCCAGGCCCGGTTTTTTCGCTTTTCTTCTGTAACTTACTTTTAATTGAATATTTTAAGTGACCATACTTTGAATTCCTCCTATAAATCACTAGAATTGTTGTTCCAATGCGTAGTTTCTTTTATATATTCTTTTATGTATTCTCTTTTTTATATATTGGAATATTTCAGCTGGACTCAGCATGAGTTTCTTACTCGTATAAGTGCATGTGTGTTTCATTCACATCTATCATCTATGGGGAACGTATCAAGTACAAAATTATGGCACCTTAATGTTAGGTCATTATCCCGTCTCTTCGCTGACCACTATAATATCAAGTTCAAGGTTCTCTTAGATAGTAATTTTATATTCACTTAGATGAAAACAAGTTCTTCCAATATAATGGAGAATATAGCTTGAATTCCTTTCACTCTGGTGTTTGTCACTACATTTCTTATTCACAGCCTTTGGTATGACAGTAGAACCGCTCGAAGCTACTCACCAGCCCCGTTGTAAACCGCTACAATCATTTTGCAGCCGCTCCTCTTCAACAAGACTTTCAGAAAGGTCTTGCTCCTTTGTAAAACACCTTGTGGAAACAGCTTCGATCGCTGCTCCGGTCGTATCGTTATTTTCTGTTACCTCGGATTCATGGGGCCTGCTCCACAAACGATGCACAGGAACAGGCCGAGGACACACGGCGTGACTCTAATAATGTTTCGCTATTATAAGATAAGGCACCCGCCTATAATAGTCAACAGGGAAAGTTCCAGATCTTGCCTGTATATAACTCTCATTGTTCGAGGCTTGAGCTTGGAATATCGTTGCAGGCTGTGCGAACGCAAACTACGCAACTAATAAAATACGTACAATACCTACATAATACTGGAACAAGAACCTTACAACCACCGTGGTAAGTATAGAGGAACCTATTTCGTGGGTAGACTTTCCAATTCACTGTAACGCTATATAAAAGGCCTGCACAGGCCTGCACCACGATGGTACTTATTTTCGACTTTCGAAATCTCCATAGAGCTTCCTCTATGCCAATGTTATTCCCCTCTACAACTCTTCAAATAATATTAAATATATAACTTTCGTATTTTATTATGCTTTGACAAGGTAATGTCATGTCTTATGAAGTAAAAAAGGAAGTAAAAATAAAAGTAAGTAAAGTAAAGTAAACAACCATCACTGAAGATTTCGCTCAAGGCTACTCACAGCCTCACCCGCTTAGGTGGAGCGGGGTTCACCAACCCGAAAATTTATCAAGACCTGCGATACCGCCTTCGAGAGGTTTAAAATCCAGATAATCTCTCGGGACGAGTGGGCTTAACTTCGGCGATCTCACAAATCCGGATCATTACACTAGACAACGGCCGTCGGTATGACTGGGAGTATAAATTCTCATATTCTTAAATGAGACAACATTGTAACGATTTGCCGAGAGATGTTGGAGGAGGGTGGGCAGAGATATAACCATATTATGAGCAGTTTTTCGGGATGAAAATATCTTCTATGAATCAGGCAGGAAGCACTCACCTTTGCAATGAAAACTGAACTCAATGTTTTATTTGCTGAGTGGAAAAGTACTAATGACCCCTGCTCAGAAAATGCTTTTAAGAAATTGAAATCCATCTATAGGGTTAAGCTTAAAAGGGCTAAAGAAATTGACCGAGAGAAGTATATTTTTTCCTCAAAAAATCCTGTTAAAGCCATGTGGGACGAAATTAATAAAAACAGATCAAACGAAAAAGGTTCAAAATCTGCTTCTGACCGTATTTCCGCTGACAAATTTAATTCTTATTTTGTAAATATTGCTGCAGAGATTGTAAATACGCTACCTAACTGTACAGGCAACCCATCAGGTTTTTCTGTGCCCTTTTCATCAGCAGCTCCACCATTCGAATTCTCATACGTTGAACCTGAAATGATTTTAAATATCATTAAAAGTCTCAAAAACTCTAATGGCATTGATATATATGGTATCTCAACCAACATATTGAAAGAGGCTGCACTTGGGCTGGTGTTTCCTCTCACCCACCTCATCAACGAGTCAATTTATAACGGGCACTTTCCTTCGGTACTGAAGGTCTCTGAGGTGATTCCACTCTTCAAAAAAGGTGAACGTGACTTACCGTCGAACCATAGACCTATTTCAAAACTCCCAGCACTGTCAAAAGTATTTGAAAAGTCTCTAAAACTGGAACTTAACAGATATTTTGAAAGGTACGACTTCAAATTCAGTTCAGTTCAGTTCGGTTTTCGAAATGGTCGGTCCACAAATAATGCCATTCTGAAACTAACTGATTTTGTAACGGCCTCGTTTGAATGTGGTGAATTTTCTTCAGCAACTTTTGTTGATGTTGCTAAATGCTTTGATTGCATTTCCCACCCAATTCTTTTAGAAAAACTTTCAAAGTATAATTTTTCTGTCAATGCCATTTCTATGATAGATAGTTATCTTACGGATCGATACCAGGCAGTGCGTCACGCAGGTGAGTTGTCTAATTTCCTCCCTGTCACGTATGGTGTTCCACAAGGATCTGTTTTGGGGCCAATATTATTCCTTATTTTTATAAATGACCTGCCACAAAGCCTCCAAACTCCTCCTATATTGTTCGCAGATGACACTTCTCTGCTGTCAAGGGGCACACAGCTTTCGTCACTGTGTGAAGATGAAAAGGCATCTCTTGATGCAGTTTCTAACTGGTTTTCAGCAAACAGACTCTCGATAAATGAGGACAAAACTTATGTCATGCACTTCGGATTAAGGAATTTGTCCAGTCTACACAAAAACCTAGAGGAAGTGAAGTTTCTTGGTGTAGTTTTTGACCCAAAGCTGAACTGGAAACCCCATTGCGCGCAACTCGAAGCTTGCCTCAACAAGTACATTTTTCTCTTGAGGCGCCTTTCTGAAAGGATCTCAGAATCTGCTGTGCTTGCAGCCTTTCACGCATGTTTCCAGAGTAGGGCGGTTTATGCCATACTGAGTTGGGGCCATTCTGCTTCGTCATCTGCCATCATTGGGTGCCAAAGGAAAGCGGTTAGAGTCGTCGCTAACTTGAATTACCAGGATGACTGTAAGCCAGCTTACAAGCAACTAGGAGTTTTAACAATCCCAGCTGCCTACATTTTAGATAGCCTCTGTTACGTTAGGAATAATGTCAATGACTACCTTATCCCCGCTCATGTTTACCCTACACGGCATAAGCAAGACCTCTGTCTTCCTTTTCATAGAATTAAGACTACATGTAATGGCAACACCTGGTGGGGAATTAAATTTTATAATGCCCTTCCATTAAAATTTCGAAAGACTGCTCTTGGATCATTCAGGTCACAGCTTAAAAAATACTTGATCCAGCTAGCTCCTTATAGTTTTGGTGAGTTTTTGCAGGATGTTGGTAATTTTGAATTTCGCTAGTTCCGCTACTTGTTTTGTTCATTACTTTGTTTGTTGTTCTCTTTTCTATGTTTTTGTTTTCTTCTTTTATTGTATTTAGAATAAGTTACCGACCATTGCTCATACATGTTATGTTTATAGCAAATAAAAAAAATGATGATTGATTGATTGATTGATTGATTGATTTGCATCTAAGTTATGCAGGATGCCTAAAACCAAATGGTCTATATACCTTCCAACTTATCTTAAATGTAAGTAACCACCACCAAACATTTATACAAAAGCTAACTGTACCAACTACCTTACTACAACCTAATCAATAATTACAGGTGTATCTAAAACTATATATAGACGCACAGTAGGAACGATAACAGGCAATTATCCGATGACCCATGAAAACCAGTACCCTAAAGAAGGTAAACAACTTATATCTACCCTAACCAACCCTCTACCGAGTCTACCAATAAGAACTGTCCTGTACTCTGAATTTGCACCCGTTGTCCGACAATGTCCTGACGATGCCAATGGCGAAAGCTAGTTCGACATAATGCATTTTAAGAACACTGAGGATCAGCCGCTCATTCCCTCCCCTCACCATACACTTACCATAACGAAGAAAAGCATCACATGATGAATTCTTATAAATCATGTTCTTAGAAACACTGTGGTTCGGAAAAGCCATATATAATTACCTAAAATGTTTTCCTGAATAAGGGATTGCATTCAGAAAGTTTGACAGTTTACGGTCCCACCAAATAATTTCTACGTCATCACTCAGTCAAGACGTGTGAGAAACTCTGGTAAAACCACCGCTTGGAGGGTTTTTTTGGTGCATTATTTATTATGTTGGTTGCATTGTCAATGTGGTAAGGGAAGCCCTACTTGCAGTTGAAATGGTACCTATACAGTACCTAATGAAGGGAGTTTTACTTAGAAGGATTTTTGCGATGTTTTCAACTGTGCGACTGCCAGCTAATCACATTCTCGAAATGATTTGGCATGCATTGATGGGAATATGAATTGATAATTTTTCTTGTCACCTGTAATTTTTGGGGAACTCTATTTTTGTGTGGGAGCCAAATTTTGTTTCTTCTTGAAGAATTTTCTCTAGGAGAAAACAAACTTGAAAAACCTGCTCTCTCATTATTTGACATGGTGAACACTGCGCAAAATATCCCACTGAAGCTTGTATTATTCTCTCTATACTCATACTCATCGAGATTCGTATATTCAGATCAAGATGTTATGAGGAAATCGGTTCGGACTGGTTGGACTATTTCCCCGAACAACGCTCATGTAATCATAGATTCTGAGTTGTCTCCATCCCTTACGTCTGAAATATGAAAAATCCCCATCAGAATCGGTCTAGCCATTCAGCGTTTTGCACACAATGTTCTACTTAATCAATTCTCTTCCGAGATATGTTGTGTCTACGATGTGAATACTCCACGTTGAGGAGGCCATGCTTTGGGATGTTCACTTTATGGCGCGGTGATCTGTTATTAGTTTGACCCTCCAAAGTTAATAATATCGGATGAACCCTTACTCCTTGATGTATGACCATTACACATAATATTTTCAAAAACATGTAGTAATCTAGCTATAACCATCAAAAACTCATGAAACTATTGTTGAGCTATCCGGGACACGAGAAATTTGAAAAGATATAGCTACGTGGGAATTAATAGCAAACTTCGTCAAAAGCTTATTTCGCAATGTTCATTGAGCAAATCAGCACACCTGATGATCTAGTGCATAAATCGATTATCCATCTCGTATCATTTGGCTATAAATGTCTTTATATACACAGGCGGAGATGAGAATACCGTTCCAACACCGACTGTCGCCGTTTCATTTTCTCCACCTCCTCGAGGCAAAGGGTTAAAATGGCATGAGGTGCGGTATTGGTTCGCTCCGTGAGTCAAGTTTTACTCCGAAGTCATTGTACAAGTGAAAGTCATTTCATCCTCGTTCGTTTTATTAGCTGTTTTTCATTCAACGCATTGACTGTTGGGATCGAATAAAAATCAGATAAAACCTCCCCTGGTCATGATTCATGCAGTGGTAGGGCGCGTCTTTCACAACCCACTGTGAAATGTAAAGCTGTGAGGCGATCCGGAGAGGAACATTGCATCTATAAACCTTGATCACCCGCGATCAAAACTCAAGAAAGCTGGAAGGCACAAAGAAGCCGTAAAAGTATGTGGTTTAAAATTATTCATTAAGGTTCGGGGAATGTTTCGAAGAAGTCCAAGCTATGAATATTTACTGAAATCTGTTCATTGTGAGTGAAGAGTAGCTTCTTTCATTCACAAGACCCGTTTGTTTAATCATGTTCCAGTTTTTGAAGAAAAAAAAAGATACAATTTTCTCATTTTAGTCTGAAGTTACAACATAATTCTTCACTTGTTGAAATTGGAAGAATTTTATTGATTGGTCAAACGTGGAGTATTTTCACTAAAATATGTAAGTTTGAGTGGGAGTTAAAATGAGGCTTGCAGTCGAGCCTGATAGTCGAAACTTGGAATCAAACGCTTGCTAGCCGTCAGGATTCGCTGATGATCTCGTCCTGTACCCATCCAACCAATCTTCTCCAAAATTCTATCATGGATAACAGAATACTCCCACTACAACATTTCTCGCCTCGAGGAATGGAAAATCAAGGTAAATTCATCTTATTCCGGGTATAATATTCCGCAACAGGAGAAACCTCACCCCACCAAGATTCAAATTAATACGCCTTATAAAATAAATCGGCCTCCATATGGGATGAACATGTTAAACGCATCAACCAAACAGCCTGTAGGAAGTTCGGTCGCTATTTCCAACTGATATTAAACATCTCCTCTTCAAAACACTAATCCGAAAAATCTTCAATGACACACGTAACTCCCATTTGGCACACTGCGTCATCAACCTCCTTATCCAAACTACAGATCACTCAAATGTAATACATCCAACTAGAATGCACACCTGCCCCCGTACTAACATAGATTCATTCCATCCGACATACCACGCGGACAAATACAAAACGTTCAAACATGAACTCACAAACAAATGGTCCGGCAAGCTAAAAAATCACCACAACCCACTACTAAGGAAAGTAGCCATACGGGCCCCAAAACGGGTTGGGGTCCTGAAACCTCCTCCCTACTAACCAATGACGGATTTGAGGCCTCTCTCGTGTAAATAAAATAAAATTTTGAAAATGTATTAATATTTATTTAAAACAATATTGTAAATATTGTATATTTACGCAAGCGTAGGTATTGTATACAATACTTCCCTAAGTCACTACCTTATTCATAGAGTTTTTTCACTAATCTTATTTTTTCTTACAACATTACCTCCTAATCAACCTAAATTTTTAGAGAGACTATGAATACTTAACCTCCTGACTATACTAAAGAAAATACCAATAGGCCAGTAGTCTGATGTATATTGTTGAACAAATATTCCTAGTAATAAAATTATTCTTGATTCTTGCTAGTCCTGATGTATCGAAAAGTCTTATCTTAGGAGAGCTGGTTTCGATATATTTTTTTCACCTTGAGAAAAAACTTGAATCTCATGGAATCGACCGTATAGGTCACAGTAGATACGATAATCCGTAGGTACGAATAATTCGTTAATAGTTGTATTTCCAAAATATGTTCATTGAAGCCATACTGCATAGTAAAAACTTGCCTATCGAAAACTTGACTGTATAGTCATTCTGCGCCCAATGTAGTGGTTTCCACTACAAGAAAAGATTGCCGCGTAGTTATTAGGATACATAGTGATGTAATTGTTTACTTTTGTTATAAAATATTCATTCGTCCGTGTGACTCGATTCGAGACTTGTCATTTACTAACAAATTTTGCTTTAGTAAGTACTGAGTTGAGAAGAGGCACGAATCAGCGTCTTTGGGACCATTTTCCAATATCCATTTTTACCCAATCTAAATTACCCCATTTCCCAATCACCTACCCAATCACCTAATTACCCAATTACCCAATCGATATTATAATTTACCCAATCCATTTTTACCCAATTTAGTTTCTATCGTATTGGTATTTGGAAAGGTAATGTTACAGTATCGAGAAAATTCTAAAAACCATCCGGATGACAAATGTGCCTCAACTTCATTTCAGAGATTAGTTAATGGATCGATCTTTTGTCACCTAACACCTAATAAAACGAACGATTCTATTCATCTTGAAGTTTTTTTCTGATAATATTTTTTTGTGTTTATTTAAACGTAGCAATAGTGTTACTTTAAGTGACAGAGGAAAAGGGTTTTTTTTCTCAATTTTCATTGATTTTTGACATTTTCATGTCTTTCATATGGCACATAAAAAAAAAATCGTCACGAAATTTGATGCAACGATATTTGTTGCAACGATATTTGTTGCAACGATATTTGTCCCAAGTCGCCACAATGATGATTATGACCATCAGAAGTGAAGTTGTTAGGTAGGTAGGTACTTAACAGTTTGATATTACCAGGGGGGCATGAAAATGTTTCAATGTGTTGCAGACTCGTATGCAAGCGTTTTTTTTTCTTAGTTACCACGGACCGATTTCTTAGTTACCACGTTATATCGGCTCCATTTGGGGTCTAGTTGTACCAAGATGGTCACTGATCAGCTGAGTGAGCTCCAAGGCCATTTTCTCTCCTGTTGAACGCAGGAAGCTGAAATTTGAGAAGCAGGGTCAATGGAGAATGCTGAAGGCGCCTGAGTGGTCACTGATCAGCTGAGTGATCGGCAATCTAATTTCTCCCTTGCGAGGGAAAAACATTAAACATGATTTAATGTTTTTCCCTCGCAAGGGAGAATTTCGAATCGAGTGTGAAGCGTTTAGTTCTTTCTAATAAACTTGATTGTGAAGGTGTGAAGCCAGTATGGTGTGGTAGGTAGTACCTAGCTGGTAGGTAAAAAAAAGTTGGTAGGTAAAAAAAATGTTGGTGGGTAAAAAACGCTGCAAATCATTGCTCAAAGGCTTCCTCACTCTTCAGATCACTGATCAGCTGAGTGAGCTCCGAAGCCATTTTTTCTGACACTTAAACGGCCGCACCATCCTCCAATTCGTGTGGCCACGCTTCTCTTCGGGCACCCCGTATTCGAAGGGACACTGCTCGAATTATGGCGAGCTGTTTTTATTATTGAGTAATTTTTCAAAAATTTTGTTCCCTCAATATGGACAATATGGGAAGTTAAGAAATCGCAAACTTCTGCTAAGAAGGTAAGAATTTATAATAAGTGAATCCATAGTGTTGTGATACATGAGTTCATACAGCAGTTCATTTACGGTCGTAAAGGTAATATTTACGATGTTTAAGTAGCGATTCATTAAAAATTGAGATGAATCTAAAATAATCGTACAACCTAACATTTCACTTTCGATAACCTAATAAAATGTTGATAGATGCCGAAAGACGCGGAATGTTTCATGAAATACTCGTGCAGTTCATTATTGTTTTCTAATATCCCAGAAAAGAGTGAGCTCAAATCGCTCTTGGGAGTCGTTCTCCGTAGAATTCAATGTGTACTCACTTCGAATCAAAAGAAATAAAATCAATCTAATACCACGATCTCGGGTGTGGTATCTCGCTGTACGGAGGGATTCGATAAAAACGGGGCTTGTAGGGATAACCCTCTGACTGGAACCAGGGTCTAGGGGGCTCACCGATGCGCGAGACGATAATAAACAACAATCAGCGTAGGTCAGCTCTTTATGCGAGTCGAGACTCAGCCTTTACAATGGGTGTTGAGGATGACACCTCCCCTGCCTTCCCAACCACTCAGCTCCCTTAAAAAAAGAACGAATTAAATTATTGGTCTGAGCGATTCCCAACACCTAACGATACTGCGCAGTTCACCTACACGGAAAAGCCATTAAACTTGAGAATTCATCGACTATCCAGTATGAAGAACGCAAGAGAAAAAGCGCAGCAAATCATTATCCAACTGTGAAAAAAGGTGGTCTCTGGCAGTCGACGGGCATTTGGACGATTATGTTGTTAATTTTTCGATTGTCAAACCACGGAACTATCAAGAATCTTCAATCCCACTGGTCGAAAATCATATGAAATCGATAATCATTCAATTTCTAGGGACACGCCTAAATTACAGTCTAAGCTCGAGCAACATTAGTCAGAAAAATGGGTCTGAATAATGAAGCAACGTTCATTCTAAATTAAGTTATGTTCGGAATAATAGTTTCTACGCTCTTCCCCAATTATTAGAATATTAAAATGAACATAATCCCTGAAGCTTTTGAAGTTTACAGAGTGCGGGTTGCGCATAAAAATATACTAAAGATGGAACTGCACATTTTTTTCTTTCTAGTTTTTCGTACATTAGGACTGAAATCTACTAAGGAAAAGTATGATCATAGGTGCAGAAACTGACAAGTGTATTCCTACATTGTACACTGAGGTGTTATTTTGTCTTCAAAATAGCAAAATTTGGTGAATGGATAAATAATTAAGAAAAACTTCGGTCAAGTTGGGGGGGCAGTCAAAAAAAATACTCATAAGAAATTAGTTGCAGCAAGAAAATTATTTTAGTGCTGAGCAGTCATGAAATCCTCCAAGACGAACTAGTACTGGGTACAGTGCAAGTAGCAAATTGTTGACTTGACGGGTTTTCGGATCTTGGGAAAATGGCTAACTGGGTTCTCATTTATCAGTACTCCAAATATTGTTGAATCCTCAGAATTTGTATTCTATTCAGGTGTATTAGGCTCGACTTGCCAAAATTCAAGGATCTATTCTGTATGGTGTTTCCAACAAAACTGTCTTTGCAAATTTATTGTTTAATTCCATTCCAAGGTCATAACTCCTTCAATTTTTAAGAAAATCAAAATTTGACTACGTTTGGAAGAAAGTTAATTTTTGTATCTTTTAATGTGGAACCAACTTTTTCAACTAAGACTCAAGGGTCAACAGTAGGTAACCCTAAACATCGAAATTGATAGAACATTGAAACATTGATGGAACATCGAGTTCTTCGATCCGTTGGGTATTACGATAGCCGCCTTCCATCTTCCTTAAAAACCTTATAGGTAAAGCCTTAAACACTTCCATAGAACGTCTGCTTTCCAATCAACAAATTTTCGATCAAAACATTTTTTATGATCACATTAAAGGGAGAAATTTGTGTGGAACAACGCATTTTTTTAACAAATCTATGGTTCAGATTAAAAATCAGTAAAATATGGGAAACCAGCCGATTTTACTCAAGCTTCGTTAACCTTAAAACTTTTGTTTCGTTGATAATAAGAAATACCTATCAACACTTGGTGTCTTAAAAGTATACACCAATGATCATGGTTATATATCTTATATGGAAAAATACTACTGTCGCTTTTGTTTCATGCAATGTCCGATTCCCATGAATCACAGACTCTTTGCCCCGCTTTCTGAATTAGCCCCACTCGGTCACCTATAACCCAAACTAGCAAACTAGCCCTGCTCTTCACAAATAGCTGTACTGCCGTGAGAAGGAAAAACAGCTTAAATAATAAAATCGCGAAATTGAAAAATTTGGTCAGAAAAGCTCAACTAGAAATTCTGTAGTTTAATGTGGAGGAAAAACAGCCTGCCTTTGATCGTTTGGAGGAAGAAAAGGCTTATCTTTGACGGTTAGCACGCCTTGGCCTGGTCTTTCGTAATTTAATGTGGAGGAAAAACCACTCAACTATACATAAGCTGTTTTTCCTCCAAATCGTTCGACTAGATCTTTCATGCTGAGCCATTTTCCGCTTCAGCCAAGTGGTTTTTCCTCCTAATCCCCTCACTCCATTGGTAACATCAGATGTTTTCCCTGAATTTGAGAAGTTGTTTGAACAGCTGAGCTGGTTTTCCCTAACATTATAAGTGGTATTCTCAAATATAATGTTCGTTTGATTTGTATAAGATGTGGAGGAAAAACAGCTCAAGTGGTTTTTCCTCCAAATCGCTGCCACAGTTTTGGTTATTAACTGGGAGAAAGAGCTTAACTATGAATAATCGAAGTAAAATCGATGTTTCTTGTATTTAATCGATATCAGCACGATCGATAGGATGTAACCTAACAGACGATCGAAAATGTGGACTTATAACTATAAACTGGAGACGAATAATGGAGTGGTAAGCTCAAAATCCTTGAGGCATTTTTCGGGCGCCCAGAATTTCATAGATGAGCTGTTTTTCCTTCTCACGGCAGTGTAGAGATAGGTTGTGAAATGTGGATGAGTTATTGTTCACCCCAATGTGTGGGTAACGTCATGATCGTCCCGGGAAAGATAACTGAATGTCGTAGGTTCTCCAACCTCGAGCACATTCGACACAGCGGGAAAATTAAAATTACTGTAGATGAGAACATCAGCCATACGGAAATTGAAGGAAAGTAGGAAGACGATTCCAATTCCGAAAAAGACGTGAGAAAGATATCCTCATTGAAATTCAGCACTTTTCTGGCACCTCTAGTAATGCATTACTCGAAGTTAAGCGACATGTTGTAGTGATATTAATACGAGTGTTTATGTAAGCCGCCAACATTGTGCCTCAAAATACCATCAATGCGGTCTGCAACTTTAACAAATCAAGAAATTTTCTAACTCCAATTTTTTCCAAGGCTGTTTAATAAATATTGTTTTATGGTTTTAGAGAGAGTTTTATTACATAAAGATTTAGTGTTTTACAGCGGCAAGAATTGCATTATATTTTGTTCAAGTTTAGGGTATTTTTTTTTTTTTTTGTAATTTAACGAGTTTGAATAAAATATTTAAAAATAATTTTATGTGAATTTGATTTTTCATGAAAAACTCTTCAAGTAGTAATTTTGCAAAGAAAAACCGGCAGAAAATGTCGAAATTATTTTACAGCAAGTTACTTGAGTTGTGTTGGCGCGATTAGAGGAGTAATCTAGGGTTAATTATGATGCCGTTGTTAGTGCAGCGGTTAGGATTACTTACCGTTCATAAAGGCTTAGAATATCCATTTTCATATTCACAACGGTCGGTCGGAGAGATGCAGGGGAGATTGCGGTGACCTATTAGCGGTCTTGCGTCGCGCCTTCAGATGCATTATGTTTCCTCTCATCGCCGTCCAGCTACAGAAAAGGGACGCCCGTATCCTGGCGAACGGAAGGAAACTCCTGGCGATCGACGGCTGATCAACAGATCGGGTCGTTAGAGAACGTTGTCCCGCATGTGGAGGCATCGTCCATGCGGGCTGTCACCTGTGCCTTTATTGGGTCAGGAGTGCTGAGGTCAGGAGCATCTCGGTCACGTCTGAAGATGCTTGCGAGACAGTAATTTTCAACAATGTAACACACCTGTAGCTAGTATGAATTCTAACTTAAGACTTAAGAGCCACTCTCAAAATTTGTTGAGGTTAATATATTAATAATAAATACAGTGCAAGAGATTTCTACGAACATTTGTGTAATAAACTATTTTCATTGAACTCAATAATTATGAACTTGTGAGCAATAATAAAAGATTATTAACCTTTTCTGGTAAAAGTTCATGCTCTACAGTACTAAACTATTGGAAATATTCATTAAGAAATTTAGATCGTTCTTTGAACACGCCATGATAATATTAAAAAGAATTGCGAAGGAAAGCGTTCCTGTAATTGAAACCATAAGAATATTATACTATTCACTATCTAAAAAACGCTGCAAATTATTACACAAGGTTTTATTATATTCTGTATAGAGCAATCGCCTGCAAAGAACACAGCATTGCTATTGCCACTACCTACCAACCATATTTTCGCTTCACTATCAAATTTCTTTTGAAGAAATGAACGCTTCTCACTCAATTCGAAATAGTAATGAGCTGTGTGTGCTTTCATTAGGGAATTTGATTACTGGTTGCTGAATACGATAAACTGAGTACAACTCAAACAAACGAACATCGATTTTTAAACGGAGATGAGGCCTCTTTTGCGATTCACAATCGTATTTTTGATTTAGTCCAACCCTCATGCTCTCATACGGAGCGAACAGTTGGTCCTTGAGAGCTCTGGGTGGTCTTATCCAATCTTAAATATTCAAAACTATTTTAAATTGATGAAGTTTTTGAGTTAGGGCGTTTTGGAAGTCTCAGTCCTCATTTTTCAACCCTTAGAAGTGACTAACATCAACTGAAAGCTTCGGAGCACAACGAGATGAATGAAGATCATCAAGATCGGTCCTTGGCAGCTAAGAATTGTTTTTGGAGTCTACGAACCTTGAAACGTAAACCAACAAATTCGTTCTTGGTCGATTATTGAAAATAGTAAACCAAAACTGAGCGGATTCGACGTTATATCTGCAGTAATAACTTCACAAAACCTAGAATGATATATTTGAGCACAAGATGTATCAAGATAAGTTTGCCAGCAAAGATGGATGACCCCTTATTCTAAACAGGAATTAGAACTACCATATTAATAACTAACTAAACCAAGAGTCCTGACAGTGCTGTAGCTTGAATAAAAAGAAAAATACTCGTAGGTACCTATATTCTCTGAACTGAGGAAAATCCTTTTTTTTCCTCCCCCCCCCCCACACAACGAACAACGAAATGCGAGTTGTACTCGGTTTTGTGTCCCTAGCAACCAGTAATCAAAACTCCCAATGAAGGCACCCACAACTCTTCATTTCTTCAAATTAAATTTTATTGTTAAGCAAAAATATGGTTAGTACAGCTTTTTAAAGTGAAATTTACTCATAGTTTTTTCAACCAATTTCATACAATTTATTTAATGAGGTATTGTTCTCAAGAAATCATAGCCGGAAAGGGAAGAAGGAACACACGTTGTGATTTGCAGAGACGTTTTTCTAAAAACTGTCACCGGCGCAGCCTTGTCATTTTAAATCTTACAATTTTACATTTTCAATTTTAATTTAAATTTTATCTTTTGTATTTAATTTTTCCACCTTTTATATAATTCAATTATTACCTTTTATGTGCAATAATAATACAATTCATATTTTTACTTTTTATCATCCTTTCCACCTATGATTACAGTGATACCTCATTACATAAAATGTATGAAATTGGTTGACAAAATAATAGGGTAAAGGCACCAATCATTGGCCACCCCCCAGTCATTGGCCACCTAGTTTTTCAAGTTAGTTTTTTACCACACAATTCTCTCTTGGATCATTTTGAATGTTTTCCTCATTTTAAGTGTCTATTCTAGAAGGCTTTTTGATCTTGAAAGTTACAGTGAAGCCCTATATAAACCGCCCAAACTCATTTTAAGTGGTGAAGGTCCATGAATTATGATCATCACACCTGTTTCTTATGAAAACGATAAGCATCCCCCAACTCATTCTTAAGGGTTTGATGTGGTTATTTTCAAACTTGATGTAGTTTTTCTTGTGTTTGCATGGTCACTAGTAAATTATTAGTTAATTTCTGTCACCAGGACATGGAATTTCAACAAACTATGGAGGCCGGCGAATAACTGGATGATAGCAAGGGTGATTCCTCCAGTTATTGGCCGGGTGGCCAATGACTGAAATGATGCGAATTTTCCCTACCCCAATCATTGGCCAGATGGTTTAAACTACCAAAAATGCTTATATAAATGGTTTTATTTAGAATAAATAAAAATGTTAGTTATACAAGCACTCTTGATTGAACTTTGAATGATTGAAACTTGATTGAATTGACTCTGAATTGAAATGGGATATGCACATTGAATTTCTTGCCAACAAGTTAAAAAAAATTTACATATATATTTTATCGAATACGTCAAGTGTTACCTGTTGATAAATTGAAAGTTGTCTATGACTCTATGTTCTTATCGGTCCTACAATATGGAATACATGTTTGGGGTTCTGCGCTGAACGCATCTATACTCAAACTGATAGTAGTGCAGAAGTCAGTCATAAAAGTGCGTTTCTGTTTGCCCCGTAAATTTCCGTCCAACATCCTATACACTCATACCAAAACTTTTTCTGTAAAGCAATTGTTGTGCAAAAATCTTTTATTGTTTTACCACAAACATCCTCCTATAATTAATTCTGAACAAGGCCATCCTTACCAAACTAGGTATGTAGTTGAAGGGAATGTCATTATTCCTCGACCTAGACTCCAATTAACAACCCGCAGCCCGAACTACGTCATCAGCATCATCCATAGACATTTAGATAAGGAGATGAAAACTCCTGCTGATTTCTCAAGGAACAGTTACAAAAAGAGAATATTTAAGTTTTTGATCGACAATGGACCCCTGCAGATCGAACACTGTATGTCCAGCCAGTATATTTAAAAGGAAAAAATAATAAATAAATAAAATAATAATAATAAATGATTTATAACTAGGTACACCAGAGGAAGTTATCAATCTTCAATTTTAAGGAAGCTCAACAACAACCCCCAGTAGCAACACAGACTTAGTCTAGTGCTACTGGTCATTGACGCCACTTTTTAGAAGTTTATAGTATTATTTTGTCTATGTTATCCCTATGCATTTTGTTCTTATCTTTTTTCCTTTGCTTTTTTTTTATGTCAATAAACCAAATTTTTTCTTCTTCTTCTTCTTCTTCTTCTTATATTATTCTCCAGATCTACTATGTTATATTGGTAGAAAAATTCATGAAATTGGTTAAAAAAATATAAAATTTGTTGAAAAGACTAGGAAAGTGGTTGAAAAAATTATGAAATTGATTAAAATAATTATGAATTTGGTTGAAAAAAATTTCGAATTTCACTGGAAAAACCTATATGTAAACCTGAATATCTGTACATTCATAGAACCTTTAGTAACAATTTTGCAATATAATTTGCAAAGTTTTGCAGTAATAATTTGCAGAGTTTTGCAGTAATAATTTGCGGAGTTTTTTCCGACTGGCTCCATGTTACCTAATTGGTGATGTCAAGACCCAACAAATTACCGTTCTGAACTAAAATCACCTCGTTCCTACTTTTATATGTCCATAAACTTTGCCTACTGGACACCTACTACTAACTTCGCCTCACCTGCCTTAGAAATCCGAAGGAAATTAATACTTTTTTTTTAGTTTTTGACGTGGAAGTTTCGTTTTAGCACGTGAAGTTCTGCTGTTGTGCATTCGGGATGAGAAGAAATAAGTTTAAAAAATGAAGAGCGAGCGCGGCCTCGTGCGGCACGACGCGGCTCTCACTCCCCGTCGAAATGCTTTGTGCGCCGCTCGAAAGGTGACAAAAATATTCAATGCATAAATGATCGGGAAATAGAAAGTGGCGCCAAATTCCGGTGGAGGTGAAAGTTCGCCGAGGTTGACAGACGAGTTGTCGAGAGCGAGGTCGAGGACGTCGGCGGGGGAGGTTCGAGCCGAACAGCAGGTGCTCGACGGCCGGTGATGAGCGAATCAAGTGTGTGAAATTGAAGATTCCGACCGCACGGCGCGGAGGCCGTATGTTCGGCGGGCCACGAGTACTGTTGCCGATCTTTCGTCCTAGGGTGATCGGCCGTATCTCTCCAAAACACCACTTCTGGACATCCTGGCGAATTCAAAAATTAAAAAGTCCATCCATGCAATATGAGTTAATGGGTGGATTTTCAAAGAAATCTCTAAAGCTATGGTTGGGAAAATTGCAATATTACCTGCATAAGAGAGATTTCAGCCTTGAGGGTATGGCACGTAGCGTGAATTTTTGAAGTTATACAATTAACCTCCGAATTAAATATTTTTAGACCTCGGATAATACTCTTTTTGTCACCCCCTACTTATATTATTGTTTTTTATTCGATGTTCTGTATACCATACCAACATACATACACCTATATGTAGAAGACACCAGCAGGTACTACTACTAGGTCATCCCAGTCAGATCTTTATGGGAAGCTCCCTAAGAGAGGGTGAATGGAAGGAGGTAGTAAGAACCCCCCCCTCAATCACCCCTCAACTCGAGTCTTCAGTAGTGTGTCAACATTTTGTTCGCTGATCGGTGAGTTTCATCACCTTCTATCTATCTATTTTTATGAGTTTTACTTACGAGTACCTTTCTATTAATTATTTGAGTGTCAATATATTTCGGTTCATCAGACTTACGGTAAGTTTTTGAGTAACCAAGAACTGGAGGCAGGAGAACTTTCGGAAGGAGAGGAAACTCAGCACGACGAGTTTCCAACTCCTCCCACAACATATATTATAGTTTTGTTTTTCGATTTTACATATCACATTTGATGTACTAAAAAATGCAATAGCCGTGCGGTTATTCTATGAGTTCGTAGACACGAGGAGAACTTCTCGTGGAGGAGGACTCCTAACCTCTTCAAAACATACCCTATTCATACAGTATGCAGATACCATGATACAGTATTTATGAGGTTCTGTGTATAGCTACTGGCATCATCATAATCATAGTGAAATATGGTACATGCGGATTCAGCACATTTCTGAATTACGAGCACTTCAAAAGTTCAAAAGTAACCTGAAATTGTAAATATATATACCTACCTTTATATAAAATTGATTTATATAATGAAAACCCAAACATTCGTTGTATCCAAAAATGCATAGCTGAGTGGGCGCTATTTGAGTTCGTGGAGACGAATAAAATATGAATTTGGGCACCTAAACATCTTTAAAACATACCTTGTGCATACAGTAAGTATGTTGGTGTGGCATACTGAAAATCGGGAAAAAACAATCAACGATCGTTGAACATTATATCGGACGAGTGGGTACGCTAAGTTTGGGATGACCAGAAGAGCAATCTCTCATTTTTTTTTTAATGTATAACATAGATATTGTAAAATCCTAATAATTTGTGCTATATGCCACACACACGAAGCACTAGCACACTCACATATAGTTACTGTTTCGATTTCCAATAATGAATAATGATAAGTGATAAATAATAAATAATCTTCCACAGCTTCTAAGATTCTTTGAAAAATTCGCTCAGTACCTCATGCTGCACAAATTGACTATTTGAATTGATCATTTTGATATTTTCAAAGACCCGGCTAGTGCTAGTGCGATGGCGGAAGTTTCTAACATGAAGTTGGGATTAATTGTATGATAAACTTGAAGCTCATTTCCGAAGTTGTTTTTCCTTTCACACGGCAGTGGATAGTGGATAAAGTAGATGGATGTGTGTGGTAGATAACTCGATTCCAGAATAGACCATATTCAATAAATTAGGAAACATTTTACGTAAATGTAACAGTATGCGGACTATAATTGAACGATGTCCGCTTACAACAGATTGCTCGTGTCATGATGTGCCAGTTTAGTAGTTCACTGCGTTTATCTCAATACCAATACCAGTGATTTCTCGGCACGTTCTCAGTTGAAACCACTGCTGGAAACCCTCTGGATGAAGAGATTGAGGGCTGCGATAACCGACAATAAACAGGCTCAGCCAGAGCAACCGCAAAAGGATAACGCCCTTTAATTTGATCCACAAAGCTGCCTCGATGCTGAGTAAATGACGGTGCAGTGCGGAGAGAAGAGATGTGCGGAGGAAGTGGCCAGGGGGGAGGGGCTGTCGAAGCAAACAACAGGTGCGTCGCTCACCGTTCGACGGTGAGCAGGTGAACTAATCGCGGGCCACAATCAACCTCGAGCTACTTGGCATCTGAGCCTTGCAACTCGCATAGCAGGCAGGAAACCTTCCCAGTTGGCTGTAGGGAATAATTTTATACTTTCGGATGAAGCAGTGTCAAGGATTGGACATTTTTTGAATAATTTACTAGATAATTGATATTTAATTGAAATTTTTATCTGAAGGTCAGGATTATCACGGTTTCACAAAAAGAATTTCCATGGATCAAGTAATAAATAAGGCGGCAGATTCCGATTCGAAGAAAATCCAAGGATCAGAGTTAAACCACTTGGAAGGGTGGTTTAAATTGAGGTGTTAGCTCCACCAACTTCACCAACGCGGATTAACTTGAGTTAGCGACATAGATATAAATCCTTGGTTGAGAGAAAGGACTGTTTCATCAATGCGTTATCACTGATTGATTGGGACGATTTCACACCCTTGGATTCGATACCATCCGTACAGGTTGTATCAAATCTCTGATCTGTGGATTAAGTACGGATCTAAGGCTGTCGACATATTGACAACTCATTAATAATTTCTGATCTACCTTTCTGGTTAATGACTTATTTCAATAAAGAAACTCAAAAATACTAAATTTGACAGATGACACTAACTTTTTTTCAATTCTGATCCGGCAAAAGGGGGTTACCTTCACCAAGCCATCTCAAACACCCCCCCCGGTTCACACCACCTAATCCTACCAACAATCCACACTTAGAGTGACTTCAAAGGAAAATTCTCAGTTGCCAGCATACATATTACTGTTTGAATAACTCATGATGGTGTATTCTTTTTATTTAAGACAATTTTCAGTATTGATTTATCTATACACTTTGAAGGACTCTGTATTCTGTCATAAGAGAATACGAATATGTATGTACCCCGTAGCACACCCCCTAACATACCACACACCCCACCCCCCTGTTCACAGTCCCTAAACCCCAAAACTTAAAACAAGGAGTCAACAAGTCAAAACCAATTCCCCAGGGGTTCTCACTCACTTCGTCCACACTGGTTGCCACCCTGAAAATCAGTAATAAGCGAAAGCACGGCTCCTCCAGGCCAGCCAACTGTCAATCGACAACTGCAGGTGGGCCAGGATGGTTTTCCCAGGGATGCCTCCCAAACTTCATCACCAGTTGAAATTGGGCATCACCAGCCCTTTATATGACCCCAAATTTTCTCACGGGGGGGGGGGGAGAGGCACCGACGGACTAACACAAGCACAGATACGGTTTATTCCTTCAATAAAAGAACTAAGTATCAGCAAGTAGGTATTCAAATATGTGGGTGTTTTCTTGTCAACATATGTCCTTTGTTCTTTCCAATCACTTTTATTTGTATCATCCACATCATTGTCACAAATACAAGTGATTGAAGCAACAAGGGACTTTTATTGTCAAGAAAACACCCACATATTCGACAGATTTATTTCAACAGGTATTTATACTTAATGAGATTCGGAATAACATCAAAATTACCTTTCGTTTTGTAAGTTGGTAAATGTGAAATCACATAAGGACAGAAGGTTCTAGCCTCGGCTCAAGTCAGTGCCATTTAAGAAGGCAAATAAAGAAGACGGCTCGAGAACTCGAATTCTGGGCGCCACACCGATTCCTTCCGGAACTGGTCTCCCCACAGAGAAACTGCTTTTTATGGGCACCTTCCGATTGCTCCGATTGGGAATATTTGTATATCCCGACCAATTTACTTCACTGTTGTTGGATATTTACGCGACTACCTTAATTTCCTTATGCGGGTTTCTCCCAAGAATTGACAGGATATACAACTTACTTCGAGGCATTCCGCCGTTCTTGCGTCATTTCAGCAAGAACTATAAACAATCGACTAGGGAACCAATGTCGTGAGTTTTCAAAAGAAAACAAGCGATTTACCTTCACAAAAAGGCTGGAAATTATTACACAATAAGTTATTATTCCGGTAATAACATAGCTTTCAAGAGTTGTTGGTCCCTTCATAATGAAATGTTATCATTGGTTGCTATGGTTGCACCACTGAGTACAACACGAAACTCCATTCAAAGAACCAAACATTGATTACGTTTTGATCGGCTGGTATTTGAACAGATAAATTAGGCCAATTTTTTCAATGTTTCTGATTTACTTTGAGTCCAACCCTCCAGCTCTTAAAGGGGGCGATTGGTTTGTCCTACAAAACTCTGGGTGGTCTCATTCAATCATAAAAATACAATTCTATTAGAATTCTGTATGCATTGAGTATGTTTTGAATATGATAAGAGTCCATATTCATGATCAAGTCCCTACAAAGTCATGGAGTACCTATTCGCTATTGCATTTTACAACAAATGTACCTTCAGGTTTTCATTATTTCTGTACATTTGTATACACTTACAATTTTTAGACATTTTCAATTTTTGAAATTCAACTTATCTTATAAATTTAGAGATGAATCCAACTATTATACTATGTACTACTATGATGAAGATCGTAATATCCAAAAGCACGTCTTTTAGTAGTTTTTTTAGATGTGAACTCTGTAGGGTTGAACAACATTTTTGGCCAATTACCGTAATAGGGGTAAATTACAATTACCATAATTGGTATACAAAAGTTATTGTCCTGAGTGACATAATTATTATGTCGCTATACTCGGCTGATATTCAGAGGTACATAATATATGATTTTTAGAGAAAATTCAGGAATCATTCTAGAATATTACAATTCATAATATGTATTGAAACTGAAATATTATTTCAGTGAATAAAAAATGTAAAAATTCATTGCTAAACATTTTGAGTCTACTACATTTGCTAATATCCATAGTATTTTCCGCAGAAAAATGTATTTTCTACCAATTGAGATGTGGGGTTTTCATTTCTCAATATTTCTCAACGAAGATTTACCATCATAATATTTGAAGGGAAGTAAACTCGAACTCACCTTATTTGAAGGAATTTGTGATTCATGGACGGACGTATCCATGTCTAGCGATGATTGGCTTTGAGACTGACAATTTTCCAACCGACCTGAAGATTCGGGGAGGACCGGTAGGAAGATAGCGGCTGCTTCAACTTCAACTTCAACCTGGCATTACGTAAATGATTCCGACGGCACAATGGCCCATCGGATTTGGGAGCGGTCTCCCAGCGACAATATTATTCACTGTCAAGCCCCGAGAGGACCTCTGACATATGATATTTATGTCCCATTCTTAAATTATACTTGTATATTGAGGATTCAGTCTCGGAGCGACCTGTGGAGTATTTTTCCCCGAGTAACGTGAACCTCGTAAAAATTTCGACGGTTCCCGCAATCTGCCAAGTTGAATAGGTCCATTTTTGCATCTCGTCCTGAATCCTTAATATCTCCCCGGCTTGGAATGTTGAACGGAGCCCGACCGAGTAACTCTGTCGAATGAACGGAATCCTACATCACATTAAGATTGAACCAACGACAAAAACACCTGCATTGAAGGACCATCGTCAAAATTTAATATGGAGCAAATTTATTTTTTCATTGACCCCAAAATTAATTCATTCAAAAGGAAGTGGAACGTTTTGTTGGAATTTTTCCATTGGAAAAATTTCAACACTTGTGAGACTTGAACCTACTACCTACTGCTTTCTAAACAGGTACTGGGCCCCAGGCACCATCTGTAAGTGATAAGTGTACTCAATGCTCCTTTGAGATGATTACAAATATTACTGATCGTCTAAAAATGTCCGAATAATCTTCGAATTCTTACACTAACTTGATGATGATTCAGTTTTGCATTCAGATTCTGAGAGCTCTGACACCTTTCGCATTACATTGTGGTTGTTTTCAGATTCCGCCCAGGCATAAAGAACATTTATGGCACTAGTTTAACTACTGTGAAAATCTAACCTACTATAAGACGATCAATTGGGTGTAGCACATAGTAGCTTCCTCGTATTTTCAACTCGTTTGTAGATTATCAGATACGTGGAGAATCATCAGAATATTACCAATCGCGAAGCTCTCTCACAATTCGAGTTGAATTGGATTAGTTAAAAGTTATTTTTACGATCGAGAAAGCTATAAGGGCACATGTATTTTATAGAGACAATTTACTCCTCAATCTCTAAAAATTTCGTGCGATTTGAGTGAACGGTTTGGAAGCTAGCTACCTTCAGCAATGGTTTTTGGTTGGGTAGTCAGATCACATTGGAATTCAATATCCACAGTCTCAGTATCCACAGTAGTCAAAACACAATGGAATTCAATATCCACAGTCTCAGTATCCACAGTAGTCAGATCACGATGGAATTCAATATTCTCAGTCTCAGTATCCACAGTAGTCAGATCACAATAGAATTCAATATCCACAGTATCCACAGTAGTCAGATCACAATAGAATTCAATATTCACAGTCTCAGTATTCACAGTAGTCAGATCACAATGGAATTCAATATTCACAGTCTCAGTATCCACAGTAGTCAGATCACAATAGAATTCAATATTCACAGTCTCAGTATCCACAGTATCTACAGTAGTCAGATCACAATGGAATTCAATGTCCACAGTCTCAGTATCCACAGTAGTCAGATCACAAAGAATTCAATATCCACAATCTCAGTATCCACAGTAGTCAGATCACAATAGAATTCAATATCCACAGTAGTCAGATCACAATAGAATTCAATATCCACAGTCCAAGTATCCACAGTAGTCAGATCACAGTAGAATTCAATAATCACAGTCTCAGTATCCACAGTAGTCAGATCACAATAGAATTCGATACTCACAGTCTCAATATCCACAGTAGTCAGATAACAATGGAATTCAATATCCACAGTCTCAGTATCCACAGTAGTCATATCACAATGGAATTCAATATTCACAGTCTCAGTATCCACAGTAGTCAGATCACAATAGAATTCAATATCCACAGTCTCAGTATCCACAGTAGTCAGATCACAATAGAATTCAATATCCACATTCTCAGTATTCACAGTAGTCAGATCACAATAGAATTCAATATCCACAGTCTCAGTATCCACAGTAGTCAGATCACAATAGAATTCAATATTCACAGTCTCGGTATCCACAGTAGTCATATCACAATGGAATTCAATATTCACAGTCTCAGTATCCACAGTAGTCAGATCACAATAGAATTCAATATCCACAGTCTCAGTATCCACAGTAGTCAGATCACAATAGAATTCAATATCCACAGTCTCAGTATCCACAATAGTCAGATCACAATGGAATTCAATATCCACATTCTCAGTATTCACAGTAGTCAGATCACAATAGAATTCAATATCCACAATCACAGTATCCAAAGTAGTCAGATCACAATGGAATTCAATATTCACAGTCTCGGTATCCACAGTAGTCAGATCACAATAGAATTCAATATCCACATTCTCAGTATTCACAGTAGTCAGATCACAATAGAATTCAATATCCACAGTCTCAGTATCCACAGTAGTCAGATCACAATAGAATTCAATATTCACAGTCTCAGTATCCACAGTAGTCAGATCACAATAGAATTCAATATCCACAGTCTCAGTATCCACAATAGTCAGATCACAATGGAATTCAATATTCACAGTCTCAGTATCCACAGTAGTCAGATCACAATAGAATTCAATATTCACAGTCTCAGTATCCACAGTAGTCAGATCACAATAGAATTCAATATCCACAGTCTCAGTATCCACAATAGTCAGATCACAATAGAATTCAATATCCACAATCACAGTATCCAAGGTATTCAGATCACAATAGAATTCAATATCCACATTCTCAGTATTCACAGTAGTCAGATCACAATAGAATTCAATATCCATAGTCTCAGTATCCACAGTAGTCAGATCACAATAGAATTCAATATTCACAGTCTCAGTATCCACAGTAGTCATATCACAATGGAATTCAATATTCACAGTCTCAGTATCCACAGTAGTCAGATCACAATAGAATTCAATATCCACAGTCTCAGTATCCACAGTAGTCAGATCTCAATAGAATTCAATATCCACAGTCTCAGTATCCACAATAGTCAGATCACAATGGAATTCAATATCCACATTCTCAGTATTCACAGTAGTCAGATCACAATAGAATTCAATATCCACAATCACAGTATCTAAAGTATTCAGATCACAATAGAATTCAATATCCACATTCTCAGTATTCACAGTAGTCAGATCACAATAGAATTCAATATCCACATTCTCAGTATTCACAGTAGTCAGATCACAATAGAATTCAATATCCACAGTCTCAGTATCCACAGTAGTCAGATCACAATAGAATTCAATATTCACAGTCTCAGTATCCACAGTAGTCAGATCACAATAGAATTCAATATCCACAGTCTCAGTATCCACAATAGTCAGATCACAATGGAATTCAATATCCACAGTCTCAGTATCCACAGTAGTCAGATCACAATAGAATTCAATATCCACAGGCTCAGTATCCACAATAGTCAAATCACAATGGAATTCAATATCCACATTCTCAGTATTCACAGTAGTCAGATCACAATAGAATTCAATATCCACAATCACAGTATCCAAAGTAGTCAGATCACGATGGAATTCAATATCCACAGTCTCCAACACAAAATCTCATGAATTTTGTCGAACTCGTAAATTTTGAATGGTTTCATCAAAACTATAGAAGTGGGGTTTCCTTGTAACATGGAAATTACCGAATTGTTAGTCGAAACATCAAACTTAAATCATCATTTGTGTTTGAGGGAAATCCGAGGATATTACTGCACCATTGAACAATTCAGCGCTTCGTAAACTACGAACCATAGCTGTCTGAATTCCGTAATATTTCATCATGAAAACGTTATGCCACCAAACCTCCTCAATTGGTCAGTAACTAGCCCCTTCTCCCAGCTGAAACGTCCCTGTTGAACTCATGAAGAACCAACCACTAGTTGGTGTAACCAAATCTCCCATCGACTGAAACTGACCGGTAACCAGTCCCTTCACCCTGCTGAATCAACAACAACCAGCTGAAGTCGCCCTTGTGAACTCATGAGAAACTTACTTACCACTTGAAGATGGAATGTTGCAATCACGAAGACCAACTTTTACTGTATTGGCTCTTCTCTTTCCGAGCCTCAACGTTTACAACGTGAGACCTATGAATGTAGAGCGTGACAGCATCTATTTCGGTGGTACTCAATCGTGTTAACGACTTAATTCGAACCTCTTTAGTTCCATTCGGGTTCATTTTATACCCGAGCAGGAAGGGAAAGGTCAGTCGTGTTACATGACGGAGCAGATATAATTTGTAAAGAGAAGGAAAAAAAAGTACGAGACTAAATACTTTCACGCGGACTTTGAAGCCCTTTCACGGGGTGTGATCCAAGCCTAGGAGAAGGATCGGTGTGTGAATCATGATCCGGCTCATTAGGCAGGCAACTTGTGCTTCAATGGGAAGCATGATGTTGGAACTAATCTTTTGAAAGCTATAAGTCACACGGCCGGTTCCGCCACCGGATCGACAAGCGTGAACCTGCGCGATGAAGGCCCTTTCTAAAAATCGTTATTTGGATAAGCAGTGATTTTGATTGGGTCGGTCAGGTGTGGATAAGAAGTTGAGTAGCCTAGTGGCGAAAAATTGAGGAAGTCATGACCGGGGAGATCTGATTGGCAGTCAATTAAAATCGACACGCAGCTTGGCCAAAACGGTAGGAAATTGAATGCACTTTTCATGACTCGTCGTAATCTACCCTCAACTAACTGGCTCTCAGTCAGATACGCAAGTTGGAGACCTATATGATAATAACTCGAAAGATCAACGCAAAGCTCACTCAGCTGAAACACGTCCCAGATCTGTGGGATAAGGTACGTTTCAAACATGTTACAAACATAAATTATTGGCTGTGCACAGTCAACGAGACTCCATTAGATTTTTCTCATCCTTCCCATCATCATCGTCTCAGCTTTGCAAGTTTCAGCACCGGTGTAGATAGATAGTCATCATTGTTATTTGGGCCATTTTTACAAAAACAGGGTGTCAATTGATTCACCCAAAAAAAATTTCCTGAGTTTTCCAGGTCTCACAGGGTCAATTTTCGACTTTTTCATAGGTTCTGAATGAATTAAAATATAAATAAAAGTGATCACAATTTTTCAAAATTCGGGTTTTCAAGGACACTTTTAAATGAACAAGCGTTAGAAATATTTTTATCTCAAAAGATATAATATATATTTATGTACACATAATATGAGTATCAATCCGGGGCGATGATTTTCATATACATTCCAATCCGCATAATTCCCAAAAATATCATCGAAATTGGATGGAAACTATAGATGTGGCTATCAGAGGGTGATTATTTTCTTGGGAGACTAGGTATCTGCAATCCAATTAACTCAATTTC
The DNA here is from genome assembly GCA_009739505.2 of Apolygus lucorum. Lineage (NCBI taxonomy): Eukaryota > Metazoa > Arthropoda > Insecta > Hemiptera > Miridae > Apolygus > Apolygus lucorum. The sequence continues at coordinate 79,450,339 of CM019176.2, read as the reverse complement.
TGAATATTTAACCGAAATAGAAGAATAACTTTTAAAAGTTTCGCCCGTTACAAAGATTTCATGACAGACACAGCAGAAAATTTGATTCTTGGATAACGTCGAGAATTAACATTGATTTCATCGAAACTTGTTGGCTCACTCGAAAGAAACGACCACTTCAAAGGCTCGTTTTCAACTTCGATTGTTTGATAAAGTCGCGAGTGAACGTTGAAATTATCGAAACTTGTTGGTTTACTCGAGAAAAACGACCGCTTTGAAGTCTTGTTTTCACCACGATTGTTTGATAAAGTCGCGAGTGAACGTTAAAATTATCGAAACTTGTTGGTTCACTCGAGAGAAACGACCGCTTAAAATGCTTGTTTTCACCTTCGATTGTTGGAAAAAGTCGAAAATCGACAGTTAACAGTTCAAGTGAAAGTTGTTTATCGTACTTTGGTCTAGTGAACTTATGGGGACTTTTCATACTGCAATCAATTTCTCTTTGTAACATGTGTAGAAGATGATCGGGTTGTGCATTGTCAGTCAGTCTAGTTCTACGGCCAATTAAATTCCCTGCGGCGGCATATCTGGTGTTATATTCCGAACCCCGTTGAGAAACTTCAATTACGTTAGGTGCAGTCTAATTTACGAATGTTTGTCAAAGGGAAGTGACTTGTTTTCTACGTAAACTAACAATTTGGAGGTATCAGGCTCCTTCGGTGTCAAAAGAGAATCGATGAAGCCTCTGATGAGATGATGGTAGTTTCGGAAGGAAACTTCGGGCGGAAGCATGAGACAAACACTTACCTATATCGACTATATACGATATATTTACCTATAAACGACTTACCTATATCTATATAGTACCTTCCTTATATCGACATTCCTGTTTCTTCTTTCTTTGAGTTCTTACTCAAGCTCCTACTTTAGTTACTCAATAATTTTGGTTTATTATTTTCAATGATGAGCCATTGGAATAAGCAAAGAAAAAAAATGTTTTTTCGTTTTATTCAGAAATCGAATGAAAATTTTGCTGCCCCTCCGCCAATACTTTACTCAGTTACTATGGACTTCATTGGGAAAGTCCTCATAGGGAGCGAACGAATGGACCTACAGAGCTCTGAGTTGTCTCATTCGATTTTAAAATTCAAAACTATTTCAAATTGATGGAAAAACAATACTTTTATTTAGAAAGTTTTTCAACTACGGTGTTATGAATATTTCATTCCTTATTTTTCGCTACTTAGTAGTTTACTGATGTCAACAAAAACCGTAGCACAACTAAACCCCAGGAGCCCTTATACCAAATTTTAACAACATTGGTCCATAAAAGGCGGAAAAGGAAAGTGCCGCGTGTGACGGACGGACGGCCAAATATTTATTTGATTTTCGGATTCCACGTACTTTGAAACGTGAACTAAAAAATCTTGACAGGGGGTTAAAAAAATTGTTTCTTGGTCGTTTCCAAAGCCTTATTATTGAAAATAATAAACCTTTGTGTAATAATTTGCAGCGTTTTGAATGGAGAATATGTAAAGTAGCCCATTGCAATCGTTAAGGAGATGTCGACTGGAGGTTTTCTGGTAAGTTGCTTACGAGTCTAACAAGGTAGCGGAAGCTTTGTTTTCACTTTTTAAGGTTGAAAAAAATAGTTCCCCAAAATCAAAATTTCCACTCGAGTTTCACGTTTCAGACCTTCCTGAACAATTTTGGTTCCGTGTCTGTCTGTCTGTGTGTCTGTCATGAAATCCTTGCCACAGCCAAAACTTGTACATTTCTCATCCGATTTCGATGAAATTTTCAGGGATTGTGCCGGTTGGCGTGTGGATGGTCCCCTATGAGAATCATTACCCCCCTACTAATAGTAGCCGCTGCGCATGCGCAAACGTAAAATCCTTGCCGCCGCCGTAACTTGCACATTTTCTACCTGATTTCGATGAAATGTTCAGGGATACGAGGAAGCTATATGCCACACACACTTGACAGACATTTTTGAGAACTGAAGTGTATAAAATAATGCATACAAAGTTGAATTGTATTCATCATAAATCTCAAGTATGACGTTATGATTCATTTTAGCCCTGCGATTCTCTGTTGTGATGCACCCACTGTATGGAAGAAGTAAAGGGTTTGTACGATTATCTATGAATTGCATTGCTGTATGGTAAATCGAAGTGTCTCCACACATGATAAATGTCCATGAAACTAATACAACACATCAAATACCCAGATTTCAAGTTTCAAGTTACTCTCAGAGGAACATAATAATATACCTTCTATCAACCTTCAAAAAGATTTAACTGACATTCTATGTTGTCAGCCGTTATGAAAAAATCTAATAGTCGAGCCCTGGCGGCTATATTAACAATTTATTATGCAACAGGCTGCCAGTGTCACTTTCTGCAGACTGAAAGACTGTGCGGGACTAATTGAAATTCCAAATGTCTCATGCATCGGTGGACACCAAACGCGGCAAAGAGGAGAAAAAACTCGTTTCGAAAACAAGTCCTCACCTGAGGCAAATGACATTTGAGATCAAGATATTATTTGTCAAACTGAGTGAAAAATAATTTATGAAGTGAAAATTATTTAATTTTTAGGGTAATTATGCGAGACTGTTTAGTAGGAGGAAGCAAGATTAGTGGTCCAGGTATCTTGATACTACAAGTTTTTCTGTGTCAGTTCATACAATAAATTAATACTCGTAAGTATTAATTTACACACTAATCGTCCTAGAAAAGAACGCCTCAAGTAGAAGAAACTTGTTTTTGGCCGATTCAAATTTCCTTTATACTCAATCCTTAGTACCTATTTCAGCAACGTCAATAATTTTTCATATTACAGCACATTTATGTAATCTTGTTGAAGTTTCGAAGGTTAAAATCCCAACTGGCCGGTGTTATACACAAACCGGCCAGGCGCCAAAGTATCCTTTTCAAAAAAAATCGTATCCAAACTTTTTCTGGTTTTTGGTTTATTATTTTCAATAATGAAGCTTTGGAATCGACCAAGAAAACAATCTTTTAAGACCCCCTCAAAATTTGATGGTTTACGTTTCAAGGTACGTAGAATCCAAAAATCAAATAAAAATTTGGCCGTCCGTCCGCCGTACGCCGTACGCGGCACTTTTGCCACTTTTGCTGACCGATTGATTTTCATCAAATTTGGTATGAAGGCTCCATTTGGGGTCTAGTTGTGCCTCAAAGATGTTGGTTGATAAAGGTCACTTCTAAGGGTTCAAAAATGAATTTTGAAAATTTGAAAACGCCCCAACTCAAAAAATTTCGATATAAAGGTATTGTTTTTCCTTCAATTTACAATTCCATAGAATATTCAGCATTTTTTGAGACCACCCGGAGCTCTATAGGACAAACCGTTCGCTCCCAACGAGAATTGAAGGGTTGGACGTACGATAAATCATAAACACGAGTGTGAATCGCAAAAGAGACCTAATCTCCGTTCAAATTTTAGCTAACCGAAATGCGATCGTTTTTTTTCTTCATGTTGGATAGTTGGTGGCTTTGCAGACGAGTGATCAATATAGAAAAATAATAAACCATTGTGTAATAATTTGCAGCGTTTTTTACCAGGAAACTTCGGTTTAAGTTGATCCAAACATTTCTTCGGCCTCTTATCCCAATCAAATCGAGTTCAAAATTTTACCTGAGCTTCATCAAAACTCCTCAAACAACATGTAATAAATTAGACTCAGTCAGGCTAGGACGAAACGCAGGAGAAATTTTGGCGTTTTTGTAAAAATCTGGCACATTTGTGGTTCTCATACATATTATCAACTTAGGTTGCGATGCGGCTCGTGTTAGCATTGTCCGAGGGTGACCAAATGTTTTGTGGGGTACTTAGGTACCCAATGGAATAAAATGAGGGGGGTAAGACTTCCAGTTTTTGAATATTTGCTAAAAAACCACATATAGGAGACACCATAATACTCGTAATGAGGGAAAAACTGCAACTTTGAATATTGGAGAATCATGTGGGTAATGAAGGAAAGTTCGAATCTCCATTACACTCGTCAGTGTCCATCTTCTTTCACGTTTTCTCGTCACAAATGGTATCGAGAACTGACAAATACGGAGAAACTGGAAATCCCATATAAAAACTCACCAATATTCGTAAAGGTACTAAACGATAGTCGTGTTTTGCTTCGCAGAACAAGTTCTGAATAGCACGTGAGAAGAAACATGAGAACCTGTATGTACGCGAAGGCAATCCTTCCAGAAGAGAAAAATCACTTCATGTATAATGCGTGCTGTCCCTTAACTCATGTCTTTAATAAAGAAATTATTGAAGGGCAAAAGCAGAGAAGAAGAAGCGTAAGAGATGGTCGTAAACGGGCCAATTACCTCCGTCCAAGGCTGTGTTCGGATCATGACATCAAAGAAAGCGCTTTGGTTTTTCAACTAAGTTGCAAACGGTTGGACATTCCTGTTGAACCCCAGAGGTCCTCAAGTCTGCTCTCTGAGAAGGAATACGATCAAGTTGATGTCCAGATGAAAGATTTACGGCTGCTAATGTCCTTGGTGGCGCACGCTTTTGCCGTGTCGCGGAGAAAATACAAAACGTGACTTTTACCATTCCAGGGAAACTGGATACGTGTTCTTGTCGAATGAGGGAATGTTATGTTTGTCCACGTTGATTGAGATCTCGTGATTTCATTAGTATCATAAGTACTGGGTATGTACCTACTTGTTAACCTAATTATTACCCAATTACAATAGCGCTTGCTGTTCCTTCATACTCTTAGTACCTACATTCGTTTTACCAGACAATCACGACATCTTGACAGCGAGAAACTCTGTGAATAATCCAAACGAGGAGTGAAAAGGAGGAACTTCAATCAATGAGGCAGTAAATGTAATTCTTTTCATTGAATTGAATGGTCGTAGAAGTTCAAGTTTGGCCATTAAGTAATTTAAAAAAAAAATTAAAAAAAACTGATAAGAATGGTGTAGACTAGATGGTGATTCGGTGTATCACAGATAGTGTCCATGAAATTGTCAAAAATGCTCCATAAGAATGCAATAATGAGTGTCAAGTTTGCTCCTACGCAGTGGCTCTTACTGTTTCAAAGAATTGCACTTCAAATCAACATGTAGCCAACTTCAGCAACACCCTTTTTGAGCGAAATTCGATTTGTAATTTCCTAGACTTGTCCAGTATTATCTCTAACAAATTTTGTTCTCGATGATCGAGTTTGTTGGTACATTTCTCATAAACCCATTTGCTGAGGTACAAAGGTGAAAACGTTTCGCTGCTCTAAACCATGTCAGATTAAAATCGTATCTTTATTGAACCCTTAACAGTACTCAAGCTAATGCCAGACTCACTGCACTTGCTGTGGCAACTTTCGACGTCGTGATTGTGTATGAGATATCACAAGAAGAATAGCTACTTGAGCGAAGGAAAAATAAGGGCGACACCCCGAGCCTGGCCTGAGGGGTCCAGTGGCCATCAACTTCTTGTGTAACTGCCCTCGCGCACCTGAGGAAGAAAACGGCATCGAGGCGCAAGGATCTCCCTGGTAAAGAAAGCTCAAGAGTGTATATACGAAAGGTCAGCGCGTGGGAGGCAGGTGCCTGATTGCACAATTTAGGACTTCCGTAAAGCAGTTTGTCTCGGGCTGTTGAAAGTCGACGAGTAATTATGAGGACTGTCGCTCGAGGTCCACTTCTTCTTTCTGGAACTTTCACGCTGTCTGAGCTTAAGAGTCCAAGAAGTCTATCGTTGTTTCTCAACAAGAATACATTCATCTAACTACCTGAACGAATCCTAGTTTCAACAACTACGAACCCACTGAATATATACTCATGCTCCCATTTCCAATACTTTGTCTACATCTTACAGAAGTAGTAGTAGTAAAAACCTTTTATTAAATACTCACATAGTTTTCAGTGCACACAATTGATTTAAATTGTGTTTAATAATAAATAATTCCTTGAAAAAAGGTATATAAGGCCATGTAAGCCGTCAGCCTTTCATTAGATATTCAAATCAATTACACTGCACATAATTGATTTAAATTGTGTTACATAATAAATAATTCCTTTAACAAAGGTATATGAGGCCATGCAGCCCATCTTTAAAGTAAATACGATTCTTTACAAATATTACTAATTAAGAATTACAAATATATTTGAAATATTACAAATTACGATTATTGCAAATACCTCATCATGATTTTCTTCAGTTCTTATTACATAAATATTACATGTTATTTTTCACATATATTCAGAGTTAACAAATGTAAGTTATACAGTAACATAGTTTAGTAATAAATCATACTTTAATTTACAATTACAATTACAGAAATAAGTTATATAGTTATTTATTAATTTTTTCTTGTTGAATATCATGCTCTTGAATTATGCAATTACCTAATATTGAAAGTTGTTAGTTACAATTATCAAATTCTCCAACCATCATTTTCCGGTAGCCCCAGGCAGCTCTTACATGAATGACTAGGGTTTTCCACTCGTCCCGTGTGTTGAGTATCCTGACCAGCTCGGACCGCTGCGTTTCAGCTTGACCCAGCCATCTCATCCTAAACTCCCTCAAACATGGGCACCCGCAGACGAAATGGTAGCTCGAAATGGTACATCTTACAATTAGATGTTTTTTAAACTATGAAATCAAAATTTTGAATCCGATAAAATCAGTTTTTCAGAATGGAACGCCTCAACGATATTTATCGAAACGATTAAGGCGTTTTAGGTTTTTTCAGTACAAGCTTTTGGTGCTCTTCTCACTGATTTGGAAAGGACCATATTGAAGTTTTGGTTTCGTTCTGTCAACAAATAGCTTTGGTTTGAACAATCAAGTGAGTTGTTCTGATTGCATAATGTTAGTGATTTTTATCAACACTATGGATTTGAAATAATTCAAATGCTCTCCTGATTCAAACTTCTACATAAGACGTAGATTGGACATCAAAGTGTCAGATTAGACACTCTTCAAATCGGTACTATGTTTTCTTGTTACCAACATCTTGGTGAGTTGGAACAATTTGATTGTTATCTGTATCATTGTTATCCAAGTCAATATTTTCTCTCGCTGTGATAAACCTTTATATTTATCTAATAGTTTTGTTTTGAATGCTGATGATTGATTCGTTGTTACATTTGATAAATGCCATAAAATTTAATCCTTAATAATTTTGGTGGCATCTCCACCAACCCCCTTCAAAATGACTCTTGGTATGCTCACTGAGTGAACCATCCTTCGAGCCCTGAAGAAGGTAATATATTAACCGAGAGCTTGGCGAAGAAGGATTCTATCATTCAGTTGACCCCATCCCCAATCCGTTTGACGTATTGGAACAATTGGTTTGATCAAAATCGTGTGACAAATTAAGAATATTTCGCATCATTTTTATGCTAGAGTCTCTCATTTACAGATTCTGTTCAGTACGTTTCGTTGTTTTGAGGTTACGTTTATGTTTTTTGCTCGTCTTCTATTTTTAAAAAAAATATGAGTAGAAAGGTGTTTTTTTACGGAAGATAAGCTGCATGCAGAAATTAACTCAAAAGAAGAACTGTCTGAATCATCGCTCACTGTTTCCTAGTTCCATACCATTACTTAGAACAAAGAATTCTGCCAAGTAGGTGTGGCACATAGCTTCCTCGTATCCATAACCATGTTGTATAGATGATCCGATGCATAGTAGTTGATCTCAAAACATCAATTTCTAAGTACATTCCGCCACCCTCTTAGGGGACCATCTACACGCCAATCTGAACAATCCTACAAAATTTCTTCCAAGGACTTTACAAGGACGTTTTTTTCATTACAAGATTTTACGTATGTGCATGCGCGGAGGCTAAAATCAATTTTAAGTCTCCACTCAACATGAAGTGCATCTTTCAGAAGAGCTCAAGATAAGAAAAACGGAGAAAAAAGAAAGAGAGCTAGCGAGAAGAGATTCCATCATCGGCGCACTCCCACTGTTTGCAAAGCGAAAGCTGAACAGAATAGTCGAAGGCAACGCATCCCAGTGGCTCACCGTGCTCCCTCTAAAATCTGACGGGTTTGATCTCTCTGCTCAGCAGTTCAGAGATGCACTCCATCACAGATATGGTTGGGAAATCGAAGGGCTCCCCATGAATTGCGATGGATGTGGGAGTGCGATGAGCGTGCCCCACGCGCTTAACTGCAAAAAAGGAGGCCTAGTGAAGCAGGGTCATGACGCCGTCCGAGACGAATGTGCAAGCATGGCAGCACTGGCTTGGCGGGGAGTGATGCTAGAGCCAGTCCTGCAAGAAGAAACAGGAGGGATGCCTGGACTTGTGGCAGACTTCAAAGCTCACGGGGTCTGGGACAGGGAGAGAGTTGCGTTTTTTGACAACCGCATAATAAATGCCGACGCCTCCTCTTACCTGTCTCAAGACTGGAGCTCAATAGCCGACACTGCTGCCAGAGAGAAGCATCGGAAGTACGACGGAGCGGCAGAAGACCATCGAGGCTCATTCTCCCCACTAGTCAGCTCTTGTGAGGGAGTGCTTCACAAGGAATTTGATCAATTCCTTCACAGGTTGGCGTCTACCCTATCTGAAAAGTGGGCCAAGCCCAGATCACAAGTGATAGGATGGGTCCGAACGAGAGTCCAATTCGCTCTTATAAGGGCAGTGAATTTGAGAATGCGGGGTTCACGAATGAAAGTGAGGGGCCTAAATCCTCACTGGAACGATTCCCCAGGTCTAGGTCTAGAAGACGGAGCCCCTCTGCCATTACTCCGCAACTAGAAAAAAAAACCTTGACCACCTACACTACATCTGCCTCGACGATCTACACCAACAACAGCCCCAAGATCGCACTACGCAGCGAAACAACGTTCGCCCAAATAAAAGCATTCATGTTTTCCAGTCATTTTAAGGCCTTGATTTTCATTGGGAACCATCTACCCAAAACCCACACAATCCCTGAAAATGTAATCGAAATCGGATGATAAATGTAGAAGTCATGGCTGTGGCAAGGATTTCACGACAAGCACACAGACAGACAGATACGGAACCAAAATTGTTCAGAATGGTCTGAAACGTAAAACGCAAGTGGAAATTTTGATTTTGGAGAACTCATTTTTTTTCAACCTTGAAAAGTGAAAACAATGCTTCCGCTACCTTGATAGACTCGGAAGCAATAGCATTTTGAAAATAGTGTAGGAATACTCGGACCTGACTAAAGTTGTATTGGGAGATAATTCCAGGGATTTTACCCCTCCCCGTCATCTAAAAGTTAGGTCTTTTCGTTTTAACGCTCACTAGGATGAACTGAAACAAAAGAAAATATTGCTTGTAATTAATATAAAAAACGTCTGCCAAGTGGGTGTGGCACATAGCTTCCCCGTATCCATAACCCGATTATATAGATGATCCGATGCATAGTAGTTGATCTCAAAACACTAATCTCTAAGGACCTTCCACTACCCTCATAGGGGACCATCTACACACCAATTTGGACAATACTAGAAAATTTCATCAAATTTGGATGAAAAATTAAGTGAGTAGATGTATGTGATTGAATAAAAAAATACTTAGCCTCGGCTGGGATTCGAACCCGCGACCCCTGGGGGACAGTTGAAGTTATGGCTGTTACAAGGAATTCGCGTTTGCGCATGCGCAGTCGCTTCTATCAGTCCGGGGATGATGATTTTCACAGGGGACCGTCTACACATTAACCTGCACAATCCCTGAAAATTTCATAGAAATCGGACAATAACTTCGTATAGTTATATATATAGGAATTCATGACAGAAGACAGACAGACAGACACGGAACCAAAATTGTTCAGAAAGGTCTAAAACGCAAAACGCGATCGGAAATTTTGATTTTAGAGAACTTTTTTTTCGTCCTTGAAAAGTGAAAACAAAGCTTCCCCTACCTTGGTAGACTCGGAAGCAAAATGTGGTAAATGGTTTTAAGGGGTTCATGCGGGTCATGACATCCTAAAATAATGAAATGCCTTCAATAAGAGTGGACGTGTGTGATCTGAGCGAGTAACCGTTGATTAGAGAGACCTAACACGATGCAAGTTGACCCAGTTCAGTTGTCACAGAGAGAGGAACTCCTGACGGTTGAGCAAGAACCGTGTAAGCCCGTAAGTACTTGTTGCTCTGAACTTTTGATCGAAGATGCGTGATAATATCGGACCCCTTTTCGAGAATGTGCTCCCGTGATTGGTCGATGGTAGAACATGACTTCTACCTACTAAGCCTCAACTCACGGCTTCCGACCGACCTCTCCCACGGCCGAGCCTCTTCCTGCGGGATCATCCTCTCATCCTCTGCCTCCTCGATATGACGAGAGATCATCATCAGTCTTCTTCTTCTTCTTCGAGTAATGTATTCCGCTTCTGTCTCCTCTTACCCTCCCACCGTCGCATTATCGGAGAGTCCTCGGAACGTTTAGACTGTCAGGTGACTGGATAGGAAGTCCTGGTCAGCACAGATGCCGTGTAGGCGTGAACCCGTATCATATACCTGGAATTACTATAATCGAATTTGAATCCCGAATATTCACCTGATAATTCTTTCCAGACAGATTGATTGGTAGGTTGAACGAGCTCCACCTCAATACAGAGATTCTCAGGATACGATCAATATTTGATGAGTTTATTATAACAGCTGCCTGTTGATTGATTAAGGTTCACAATTTGTTCACTAGCCCTTTGTTTTAGGTAGGTATCCTTATTGAGTTGATAAGCATGAATCCTACAGACCGCTCTTAACACGAAAGGAGACCCAAAACGGACGAGCGTAACTCATGAGGAGCGGTAATAGAAGAATTTGCTAACAAAATGGCAGCGTTTGAATCTCAAAAACAATTGAATTGAATCTGCAAAAATATTGCATTTTCTGTTCTTTACACTTTATTACACAAATGTTTTTCATTTACTTGGGAGGTACTGGGAGAACACCACTACTCGTCATTGGCTCTGTCAGTTGAACAAATGTGTTGAAGAAATGAATTTTACTTGCTTTTCATAACCAGAATAAGGGAAGTGTGTAATGATGATTTGTATTCAAAAGAATTATGTCCTCTAAAATTCAAAATTGATGTTGGCATTTTGGGTTGCAGAATTTTATAACAATTTTGGTAATATTTGTTCGTCTATAATCGATCCCTTGAATCGAGTGTAACTACCAAACATTGTAGTCCAATTTTGATGAACTTTCTTGGGTCGATGCAGGTGTGCTTTGAAAGGCGTTTGACTTAGTAGTAGGATAGTTTCATCGATACCTATGTGTTATTGCGTGCGCACTGTGGTATCACTTGGACATAATTTTCTCAAGATCTATCAGCCCGAATATGGTAAAATTTTAAGAGTAGTTAAGGGATAAGTCCAAGCAGAATGTAGATAGATTTCATCTCAATCCGACCTGTTAGAACAATGGTACATGTGATAATAAACATCTCAACATTCAGGACTCCACTTGGTCAACTTGAACGACCATCAACATTATCGCGAAAATTCAGTTTATTATTGGGGTTATAATTAGGGCTTATTATTAGTGATACTGCTTATATTACAATCACGAATTATTACTACAACGAGCTCTACAAGTTTTCGATTAGTATAGTCTATTTATCGCTGCCTACAGACTCCTTTATTCCTTAATCACGTTGTTTTTACACTTACAGGATCTTGAACAATTATATAAGCCCAACCTTAATCAATGTATTAATCATTATCTACTTCAGAATCTTTCAACCATAATTGGACATGGTGTCAATGGTTTTAGCTATTTCACACCTGACTCAAGGTATCACCGCAGTAGGTAACTAAATTTAAATTACAATTTTAAATTTAATGAGCAAAGTTAAATTTTTCGAACAATTTTTCGTGAGCTACAGACTAGAAAACTAAGAATGATGTTATGACGAAAATTTAAAAAAAAATCATGATTTCCTCGAACACTTTATTTTGAGACTTCCATTAGCTCACAAGAATATTTCAAAAATTCATCTCTGCCCACCAATTCTGATAAATGCAATTTAATTTTGGTTACTCCGATGATATCTTATGAAAGCTGTGGAATTTCTAAGATGTTTTTGGTGACCCTAGTGACACCTAGGTCCAATTAAGGTTAACCACTTTACGAATTATCAAGCATTTTTGCGACATAGTTATCAAATAATTTATTTTCAAGTTCCTAAATGGATTATAGTATCGCTTGGAGAAGCTCAAAAAACAGAGATGGGTTCCTCACCAGTGTAGATGGAAATGAAGTATTTTCTAGTAGTCATCGGTATTTCGAAAAAAGTGCACTCACCTACGCTCAACTGACAGAACGACACTCATTGTGATACGAAGGAATTCACAAGTCAAATGGAACCCTCTCAGGTGAGTAGCTGGTTATGGTCTGAGGCTTGCATCACTCGGAGGCAAATCAGCTCAGAGCTGTAGGGGGATTAGTGGTGCAACAGAAGCGTTTGTCTTCTCACTCCTACATTCCCCTCTCGGACAGATCTCAATTTAGTTGGCCCCAATTGCCTCCTTTCTTCTTCCTCGGCAAATCGTTAAATGTCAGGTCCCGAGACCCCGCAATAGCTTAGTTAGAGACGTGGAAATGTTTCTTGAAACGGAGACGATTTGCGTTTAACCTTATTCCCCTCGGAGCTCGCACGAGGAAAGGTGAGCTTTGTCATTCCGAAAGGGAAAAATGCTGAATTTTTCGAGAGACGTCTGCAGCTGATCATCGAATAGAAAATAACCAAATCCCAGGAACATCGTCGTTAGTCGTGCTGAACTCCTAAACAAAATAACTAACATTAGTATCTTATAATATTACTCTCCACACCAACACTATAAGACACACACAACTTAGTTGTAACTAAAACAGATAAGGTTGTTGTAATGTAACATGCTCGTACACATATAAGCTTAGTGTCAAGCTCTTTGATGGACCTCTTGTATCTCAGTATTGTTTTTTCCTCCTAAATGTTCAATTAATGTTTTTTCTACAGACAAATTATTATTATTTTCGAGTTTCCCCGGTGAAACCACCAGTACAAATCCCGATCCTCTCTTTAACAGTCATTTGAAGACGTTGTCGAAAGTCCGTAGTCGAAGTTGGACAAAATCCAACCTGATTCGGTTGTCCACTTTACTTCAATTGATTGTATCAAGTTATTTAAGAGTAGTACCTTGAACATTTGAGGCACTTTTGACGGATTTTTGTAGGTATAAATACTACCTTCATTGATACTTATGAGGGATTTGAGAGAATTTCATTCAATTTCCATTAGGTATAAATAATTAATTTCACAATATTTTATTATTGCAGTCTTTACCATTTTCCTTGGAACGTTCTCTATTATTTCTATGAGATATTATATAAAATTCAATAATATTTTATGAAACAATTTCACATAAAGATAGAAAAATATGGTATCTAATATTTCGACATAAAGCCAAGTTACCAAGTTAAAGCCAGTTGGCTCGCAAGATTATTTGAATCGGTGACCCTTGTGTGCGGTATCGCAGGTCTTCATAATTTTTCGAGTTGAACCGTTTGTGCGCCCCTTAACCAGGTGATGCATTAAGTAGCCATGGGGGAGAAATTGTTTACTTTTTAATTTCGAAGATGCAGTAATGAATTTATAAAATTTTCTGAGTTGTTTGTAATTTTGCTAAATATATTTCAGAACCTGAGAAGAAAAACTCAGGGGAATGAGAGCCATATAGAAGAAGGAGGAAACTGCTTCTAATATTAAACAATTTTACACTGCTACAAAACTCAGAACAAACTAAGTATACCTGTCGTACGCCCTGTTAAAGGAAAAGCAAAGGCCCGTGAATGTGACTTACGAAGTAAACATGGATCTATAATATCCTATTCTACAATCATATGATGACATCAAATCAGGTAGTAGGGGGCAAGGTCAAGAAAAGGAACTGTTTTTTCGTGGCACAAAAGGGTCTAGCTGGAGTGTTGAACCATTTCCTTTCAAATGTATTCACAGTACTCACTCAACTTATGCAATATCCATCTAGTATATTATCTATTCCATGTTGTTTGAGATGACCTCATGACCTTGTTTATTAGAGATGATCGAGTCCGATAATAAAGCAGTAATCAACTCCTATCGTGTACGTTCACATCGCTGCCTACTTCCTCTTAATATTAAAATATCAATATTCAATTAAAACTAAATAACAGAGTTAAACATGGTGTCAGGTGTCTCCGCGTTCCGCGAGAATAAATAGTTTCGTCCGCCGTTCGTTTTAATCGCTCTCAGTGAAGCTTTTCAGTTCGTTGCAACGAGGTTCTGTTTACATCGCTAATCAGTACGATCTCCGCACCGATTCCGGCACCTATTTCGTTGCGTTTGGTAAGCAAAATATCCTAAACCTTATTCGGAAATGTCCTCGAATGTTCCGTTGCCGTCTCGGATGTCGCTGGAAGGTAATGCGATTGAAAATTGGAAGTTTTTCAAAGACGAATGGTCGAACTACTTGATTGCCTCGGGACTCAACCTTAAAGAAGAAGCTATCCGCATTGCGACTCTCAAATGCTTATTAGGTCGTGAGACAAGCCAGATTTTAAAAAATCTGAAGTTAACCGAAGAGAAAGCCAAAAAGATAGATGAAATTATTAAGGCGCTTGATGGGCACTTTTTGCCTGCCGTAGATGTAATTTACGAACGCTATGTTTTCGGTTCAGCCGTCCAAGGGGTCTCAGATTCTATTGATACATATGTGGGTCGTTTACGTCAGCTAGCATCTACGTGTGAGTACAAGGACTTAGAAGATGAGATGATTCGTGATCGTTTAGTGCTAGGTATAAGAGATGAAGAAACCAAAAAGCAGTTAATTTGCGATCCTAAGCTCACCCTAGACAAAGCCATAAATACATGCAGAGTAAATGAGCTCGCAAGTAACCAGATGAAGCAAATACATGGTTCTTTGGCTTCTGAACAGGTGAACAAGCTCACTCGACGATACAATCGCAAACGGAGTGAGAAGAAATATGGGAAAACTCCATGCAAATACTGCGGCACTTTTCATAAACATGATCGCAAATCTTGTCCTGCTTACGGTCACCGATGTGAGACCTGTTCCAAGTATAATCACACGGAGAATGTATGCGGATCAAATAAACGGAAAGAAAAGAGAGGCATTAATAAGCGAAAAGAAGTAAAGCAGCTAGATGAGGACTCGATGAGCGGAAGCGATGTTGAGGATTCTACGTCTGATGAAGCTCTTCGACTGGAATCTGTCAACAATCTCTCTGTTTCCAAACCTAAGCGAGTGTGGCTAGCTACTCTAGATTTCTACGCTGGAAAGCACGTGAAGGCAGTAGAATGTCAACTGGATAGTGGCGCCACGATCAACGTGGTTGAAGCCCGAACGCTCAAGCAGATTTTTGGAAGCAAAATGGAGATTAAGCCAAGCAGAACCTCGATTCGAGTTTTTGGAGGAGGAATTATTAAGCCGGTTGGTGAAATCAGCCTATCAGTAGCGAGCAAACATGCAAAATGCACGCTTACGTTCCAGGTTGTGGGAAAGCTAAGCTCTACAAAGCAGGAGTTGCCCCTGATTTCCGCCGATAGCTGCGAAAAGTTAGGTCTCGTGAAGTTGACCGAGATCAAACAAATGGAAGAAATTACTCCGACATCAGCCGAAGAAATAGTAAGCAAATACAAAGATGTATTTTCTGGAATTGGATGTCTGGAAGGAGAGTGCGAACTAAGCGTGGACTCTGATCATAATCCTGTAAAGCAGAAACCTCGCAGGATCCCGGTACCTTTACGCCCCGAGCTCAAAGCAAAATTGGAAGATATGGTTCGGAAAGGTGTCATAGCGAAAGAGAAAGGTCCCACTGATTGGATCAGTAACATCGTACTAGTTAAAACACCAAAGAAGCTACGAATTTGCTTAGATCCTTTGCACCTCAACAAAGCCCTGAGACGAACAGAATACGAAATTCCTACGATCGAAAGCATACTGCCCGAATTAAATGGAGCAAGATATCTGACCGTAGTTGATACGAAAGATGGGTTTTGGAATCTAAAACTATCTGAACAAAGCTCCAAATTGACAACATTTACCAATGTCGTTTACATGAGATTTTCACTGACCTCAGAGATGTAGTGATAATTCAAGATGACATTTTGGTCATTGGTAGAGGTAAAACTGATGAAGAAGCATCTCGTAATCACGACGATGCATTTGAGAAATTACTCGCAAGAGCTCGTCAAGCAAATTTAAAATTTAATAAAGATAAAATTAAATTAAAACAAAGAGAGGTAAAGTACATGGGACATATCCTAGGAAAAGATGGACTACGCCCAGATCCGGCTAAAGTTCGAACTGTTGTGGATATGGAGTACCCTACTAACGTCACCGAGCTAAAAAGTTTTATTGGGCTCGCGACATACATGTCCAAGTTTGTCCCTCATTTGTCTACAATTTGCGAACCTCTCCGACATTTGACGAAGAAAAGTCAAGAATGGGAGTGGGGAGAAGCTCAGATGGAGGCAGTTGACGCAGTCAAGGAGTGTATTGTGAAAGCCCCAGTACTCGCCTACTTTGATCCGAAGAAACCGATTACCATTCAATCAGATGCGTCGCAACGTGGACTCGGATGCGTGTTACTTCAGTCGGATCGCCCAATCGCTTATGCGTCAAGAAGTCTCACTGATACTGAACAGAGCTATGCACAAATCGAAAAGGAATGTCTGAGTCTCGTTTTTGCCTGTTCTAGATACTCTGGATTCATAGTTGGGTGCAAGAAGATAATTGCGCAGACCGATCATCGCCCACTGGTGAACATTTTCAAAAAACCTCTCATCGAAGCACCAATCAGACTACAAAGAATGATGCTACGCCTCCAACGCTTCAATTTGGACGTTCAATTTCTGAAAGGTTCGAAAATGTACATCGCTGACGCACTTTCACGTTTGCAACTCAAGACAACAGAAGATCCTCGACTAGAGGAAGTATATCACATGGACCCAATTTACGATGAATTGGAATCGATCAAGACCTCTGAAAATATCAATATCCTACAAGAGAGCTTAGGAAGGGTGAAGACAGAAACCGCGAAGGATGATGTTCTACCCCTACTTGCATCAGTAATAAAAGATGGTTGGCCTCACAAGGAGCGATTACCCTCGTGTCTGCAAGTCTACTGGGATTTCCGAAACGATTTGAGTATTCAAGACGGTATAATCTACAAAGGAGACCAGATAGTCGTCCCTCAGGCTCTCCAATCAGAATTCATTCGTAAAATTCATCTTTGTCACATAGGACAAAATGCATCCCTTCGACGAGCGAGAGATACGCTATTTTGGCCCTTTATGAGTTCTCAGATCAAAGATAATCTCAGTAATTGCGAAATCTGTAAGGAACTGGCTCCAAAACAATCCAAAATGCCCATGCAAACTCACAGAATTCCTTCACTACCTTGGGAACGAGTATCGCTAGATGCCTTTGAATTCGATAAACGTCAATATCTCTTAATGGTGGATTCCTATTCAGACTTTTTTGAAGTTGAACACGTTCCCGACATCAAAACTTCAACAATTATTGAATTCTGTCAAAGGAATTTTTCTAGACATGGAATTCCACAAGTACTTGTCACTGACAATGCGCCTCAGCTAATTGGAACAGAATTCAGGAAGTTTGCTCAACGGTGGGAATTTCTGCACTCAACATCAGCGCCATTACATAGCCGTGGAAATGGGAAAGCAGAAGCCACTGTGAAAATTGCTAAAACCATGCTTCGGAAATGTTCTCGGGAAGGAACAGATTTTCATGCCGCATTATTGGAGTGGAGAAATACGCCAACGGTTGGAATGGATTCTAGCCCTGCGCAGAAATTGATGTCTAGAAGAACTAGAACTCTGGTTCCTTCGTCAAGTAAACTCTTGATCCCAGAAGTAGTTCAAGAAGTTCGGAATATGATTATATCAAAACGTAAAATGTCAAAATTCTACTACGACAAGACAGCGAAAAATCTACCCGATCTACAAGTTGGACAGGAAGTTTTTGTGAAGTCTCAGATGGGAAAGACGTGGAACAAGGGAATTGTTGAGAAAAGTCATGGAAATTCTTATGACGTTACTACCGATGACTGTCGAACTTACCGTCGTGATCGTACATGGCTACGCCCCAATCAAACGTCGGAGACAGCTCGACCAAGAAAATCAGTCATCATCTCAACATCTCCAAAACGACCGATTTTTCATGATCAAAACACAAGGAAATCAGTCGGAACGTCGCCAATAAAATTTCCGTCTCCAAAATCATCAAAACCAAAAACTTCCTCCCCACAAATCAAATTACAAAGAAAATCACATAAAGATGAAAATCAATCAAGAACAGCACCAGGCATTTCATCTACTGGAAACCAAGGAGGAACTCTAACTTCACGTTTTGGCAGAAAGTATAAACCAACGAAAAAATACTTATTTGATAGTGACGACAGTGCAAGTGATAAAAGCTCAAAAGAAAAGAAATGAATGATATACTATATGAGTAAATAAATTATCTACATGTATTTGATTGATCTGAAAGTATTGAGTTATTGAAGAGTAAAGGGAAAATATCGTTTGTATTAATAGCATGAAATTTAAAATTCAAGATAATCTAATGTATTTCTACTTAAGTTGAATTGTTTAAGATGAATATTGGAAAATTAATTGAACTCTCATTATAATCAATTAATAAAAAAAAAAAAAAAAAAAAAAAAAAAGGAATTGTTTGAGATGACCTCATGACCTTGTTTATTAGAGATGATCGAGTCCGTCAACTCCTATCGTGTACGTTCACATCGCTGCCTACTTCCTCTTAATATTAAAATATCAATATTCAATTAAAACTAAATAACAGAGTTAAACACATGTAGTATTCCATCCACTCCATGCACCTTCTGCCTTGGCCCTTCAAAATATGCCCGTTTGGCAAGGAATTGAAGGTACCTAAATAGTTCAACTTGGAATAAATAATTCAGGTATGTAATACAAGTAAACCTTTAAATTATTGATGATTCAAACTAAATTCTATTTTAATATTTTAATAATTGTTGGAGTCTTCTCGAGTAGACGCGTTTATTGGTCCATGTTTCAGCAGTACTGTCTCCTTCTGCAGCCTCGTAGAAGAAGTTTAATTAGGCTTGAGTCCCCTTGTCATAAATGTTGCCTGTAAAACCAATATCATTCTACCATTTCGAGTGGAGGACTTTTGTTATATTTGTGACAACTGAGATATTTTTTGAAAGATCCAGAGCTATCATTCGTAAATCAGCATCAATTGACACAATAACAAGCATTTACAAGTAAAACCTACTTAACTAACTAACTAACTAAATGGCGCTATAGCCCAGGGTGGGTCCCCGAGTCGTGCTGTGTCTTCTAAACCTACTTAATATAATGAAAACGGAAACCACAACAATAGTGATTAACGACAACCATGAAGTATCGATGTACCACCTTTAACACATCTACTCAAGGAGACTACAACAATTAATTTCCAAAAAGGAAAGTGTTGCAGAACAACCCACAACAACATTATTGTAATATAATAATAGTCATGAAGCTAGAACATAGTCACTAATTAACTAAGTATTAATACAATGATGATAACGACACAAGGCTAGAGCTAGGTAAACATGATAACTTCGTCTTTGATTTGCTTTTTAACTGCCAAGCCGTTTCAAGTATGACTTCCCCACGTGCCAAATGGAGATATCAAGTACAGGCTTTCTTTATGAGACAAACTGGTGTCTTGAAATTCAGGTACATCATTATGATTGTACTGAGATTATGATTGCACTTGGAGGCAACAGAGTATCAGGACGCTGGCAGTGTCACGTTTTTATTGTTTACACGTAAACAATAATTATTGTTTGCACGTAAACAGAAAATAATACTATGCTGATTTACTCAGGTGTATTTATTTAGGAATTCAATATCTCTTTAGTGGGTGGTTAGAGGAAATTTCAAATGAAAAGTGAGGCAGCCGGTGGTATCATTGGCACCTAAAACCTAAAACACAGTACAAAACGTATACTATCCCATGTCCCAGTTGCTAGAGGTCTAACAAAGCTGAGGAACCGAAAACAAATTTTCCGTGGTTATAATTTTTTGGTACCCGGTGCTCCTCGTAGCAGTTAACTGACTAATTTAATTTTATTATATAATAGTGACCAATTTTCACTTATCTCAAGACAAAACTTCAGGTCGTAGGTATTGGGAATGAGGATCAACAAGAAACTAGTCTACTTCTATCACCGAGCTCTCAGCCGATAAACTGCCTGAATCAGAGCTCAGAAGCAAATCATAACTTCCGACTCCTTTCAACAGCACTCATGGGTCGATTCATATCTAATAACAATTTTGTAGCTAATTAATCCTTGAACATCATCTACCATATTTCGGTATTAAATGTATAGGTTGAGTTCCGCTAGTATAGGGGTACAATTATTGTTAACGTGCCTTATTGGGGAATCCGTCATAACCGGCAAGCCTAGCCCTTTCTCTACTAAGCACGAGTATACTCGGGCGAGAAAATTGTAACTAACATACCTGAGTATACCTGAGTATACTTATCGACCAGCTATCCCTTTCCGGTGGGTATAAACAAGTTTTTTTGACATTTTATGTCTTTACTATGGCACATAAGTGAAAAATCGTCACGCGGGATTTGTTACGCGGGGAGCGTTATGAGGGGAGCGTTATGAGGGGAGCGTTACGCGGAAATTTCTGATGATGTTCACGTACAACCAATCGTTCCTAGGGAAAACTAACTTCCTCATTTTCCACCCCACAAAAATCGTTCACCACTCATTGGAAAGCTCTCAATTTATTAAACATAAGACATAAAATGTCTCTCGTGGTTGCGTACTTGTACAAAAGCTGTATCCACCGTTTGTGTTTTGGTCTATTCTCTCTGGTCACTATTTAACATAGTTGAAACAACCGTAATTGTTTTTTTTCGTTTTTCGAAGTCAGTTTTTTTCTGAAGACTGTGTCACTTCTTGGGCAATATTCACACGATTTTTTTGTCTTACCGTTTTCAAATAGGTACTTTGTTTCACTACATAATATGTAGTTAAGAATTAAAACTAGAACATTATTCTAGTTTTAGACATATGATAATTTGATTATTACAAACATATTATTTTACGTTACTTAGTTAATAAATATCAGAATAGCATTATGTTTTTCCAATTAGGTACGTTTTTATTCTTTGAGAGGTGTGGTACAACAAAAAAAGTAGGTAATCGAAATAATGAATCAGTTGGGTACGGAAAATGAGAAAAATACCAAATTGATATTTTTACTCGTTCTCCAAAGGCGAAAAGGCAGTAGAAAGTGTAATGACGCGCGGAGGCCACCGACAGTTTCTTGTTTGCAGTGTGGCGAGACGAACAAGCCTGCTGGCATTCAGTGTCACGGGCGTTTTAGTAGAGAAAAGGCTAGTATAGGAGGCTAGCACTCCAGACGTAAGGATACTGAGAGAGTACTCAGTCAGTCTGTCAGTGAGTGATCTTATTAACCCTAATTGGACTATGGTATCACTAGTGTCACAGAGGGTTCAGCTGTGGCCGAGCGAGTTCCGGCATGTGTCTGTTGGACGAGACTAAGACCGGTTGCGGGGCAATGAGTTCGAGGCTCGCCTCGGAAGCATGTTTTCGGGTAAGCCGGTCGCAGTTCCCCCTCGTCCCAACCCAGGGCGGTGAGGCCAATGGGAAATGAGCGAAATCATAAGAACAAATTCTGATCTTCCCTTAGGAAGACAGCTGATGACGTCCGCTACGCCAGGAATGGCATTCGGACGAAAATCCAACCTGAAATGGCTGTTTACTTAACTTAGTGTCACAGAAAACATCTCAGGAACTCCACAGCAGTCCCAAAGTGTCATCGGAGTAACCAAAATTGAAATGCAGTTTTAAGTTTTAATGAACGTAACAATTTTTTGTGGGCTATTAGAAGTCTTAAAAAAGTTATGACAAAAATTTCCAGAAGATCGATGAAAAAAATTTGAAAATTTTTGTCAACACAATTTTTTTGACTTTTTATAATTTAATAAAAAATTTAGCTATGTCCATTAATTTGCAATTTAATTCTAGTTTTTGTGACACCTTGGAACAGCCGTGGGGTTTTTAAGATGTGTTAGGTGACACTAGTAACTCCATGGTCCAATTAGGGTTAATAACGTACTAAGTACTCTATATTCAGCCTAAAATGTCCTTACACCGAAAGCGCTCACCTCCTGTACTCGAATTTCTGGTTACGACGGATTTCCGAATAATTAAAATATATTGTGCTACCCAGTCATGCATCTTCTTTAATTAACACGACAAAGCCATCTACATTCCTTGAACAACTATCATCGTGAGCCATCTTGTGCCCATTTTTAAATACTATCAAATTATAGCTGAATAATATAAGTTTTTGAAGAAAGATCGTGTTTCTCTCACGGGGAAGGAAGATGTTCGGTTCTCAAAATCTGAGACTCATTCCTACTCATTAGATATCCACTTCAAACCAATGAAATACATGAATAAATACATCATAGAGCTCATCATCTTGAAGAGTAGTAAAGCCATTTCGTCCGATACAAATTTGATTGGAGACCCACCTGGAGGTATTTTTTCGGTTTCGTTCCTCCCCTGTCAAAATCCCTCCCTTTTATGAAACGTGTAATTACATCTCAAACGAGTTAACCGTCGTCATAAAAATACGGCCTGACTCCACTGCCTCCCTCGTGTAGCATCATCTGAAGGATTTATGCGCGGTGAATTCGAAGAACGAACATTCAAAACCAAAGTCGCCAATACGAAAATACAGGTTGTTTCGTTTTACGGGGAGCCTTGTGTTCTTTTTAACGAGTTTTGAAACTTCTCGAGAAATAATTTCCGTATGATTTTTTCTCGTTTTTAAATGTTTCGAGGTCTTTAAAACTAAATTGATATTCTTTCAGAAGCCTATTTGGGAGGGCCGCACGTGAAGAACCTGTTCCAGAGTTGTAACGATAAACCTAAAGGGGGAAAAGAATTTTTAAAAGAAAATGGACAGAAGAAGAGCCTGATTTTGGAGGTATTTTGGTTACAATCAGTTACTACCAGGAGGTAGGTAGTGATGATTGACACGCAAGTAGGTACTGATTACTTACGTAGGTATTTATTTCGTCATAATCTAAGTTTATTGAAATTCATTTCGTCAAGTTCGACTTTTAATTTTCCATGCGCATTGTCTTTTTCCTCTTAGAGGATTAAGCTAGACTAGCTGGTGAATTTATTCTATACGTAGAAGAAATATCAATAATAAGATACCCACATATAATTGATGGTTAATTGCCGTTCTTAATGGTGTATTTTGGATGATTCACATGATCCGTGGAAAATACTGGTTTAACCTTCTGTCCGGACCATTGTCCCTCTTTGCAATGAGGACCCCCGTCCGTGGGACACCGACTCGCTTTTTTCATGGTTGTTATTGAAATATGACAGGATTTCGTTGTAAATACCACAAACTAACATAGAACATCTTTATTGCAACGTCTTTCTTCGTGTATAACATCAAATGAATTGGTTTTTATCACAATTTATCGATATAAAAAATAAGATTACACATTATTTTTATTTTTCACTTCCTGGATTTCATCCAGCTTAGGTATCACATCATTTTGACTACTCAGATAAAAAACGCTGCAAATTATTACACAACGGTTTATTATTTTTATATAGATCACTCGTCTGCAAAGCCACCAACCATACATCATGAAGGAAAACATCGATCGCATTTCGGTCAGCTAAAATTTGAACGGAGATTAGGCCTCTTTTGCGATTCACACTCGTGTTTCTGATTCATCGTACGTAAAACCTTTAAATTCTCGTAGGGAGCGAACGGTTTGTCCTACAGAGCTCCGCGTGGTCTCAAAAAATTCTAAAAATTCTATAGAATCTTAAATTGAAGGAAAAACAATACCTTTATATCGAAATTTTTTGAGTTAGGGCGTTTTCAAAATTTCAAAATTGATTTTGGAACCCTTAGAAGTGACCTACATCAACCAAAATCTTCGGGGCACAACTAGACCCCGAATGAAGCCTACATACCAAATTTCATCAAAATCGGTCAATGCTAAGTGGCAAAAGTGCCGCGTACGGCGTACGGCGGACGGCGTACGGCGGACGGCGGACGGCGGACGGACGGCAAAATTTTTATTCGATTTTTGGATTCTACGTACCTTGAAACGTAAACCATCAAATTTTGAGGGGGTGTTAAAATTTTTTTTTTTCTTGGTCGATTCCAAAGGTTCATTATTGAAAATAATAAACCAAAATTCAGTCTCAATTCACGCTCAAAATGACGTGTTCTACGTAGAATTGGAGGAAACATTCCAATTCAAAACCTCTAGAATCATTAGGAGTCTACTACGTAGGTACCAAGAACATAAAAACTAGGAATAAAAAGTTTTATTCCTTTATTAAAGAATAAAACATAAAAAAAGGACACTTAGCTGACCTTCCGCAGGGCCTGACAGGAGGGTACTGAGGATATGAGCCCACACAGAGGAAAGGGGTAGGCTCAGGGTGGGGAAAAGCTCCTAGCACCCGTCCCAGGGACGTGGGTCCGGACAGAAGGTTAAAGAAATTCTGCATGATGAGGGTCATCATCCGCTTCTTCTCTTTCTCTCTGGCAGCCTTAGGCACAGGAGTCGAAGGGACACTTCATAGATGAGTGACTTACCCTCTGGCAGTGCTGTAACTGCAGGTTTTCGGGTTGTCAGGATTTACGTCCAAGTTTGGTCAGTTCGCCCCAAACGCACCGGCGTAGTGGAGATTTCTTAGGTCAGATGTCTTGTACGTGACCTTGAATAGAATGGCAGAACCCGTGGTTTTGGTCTGTTATTTTCACTAAGCTTTCTTTGGAATCGAGAAATAAATAAAATTGACCTCCTAAAAATTGGATGGTTTACGCCTCAAAGTAGGTACGTGGAATCCAAAAATCGAATTTTATGAAACTTGGTATATGGCTCCATTTGGGATCTAGTTGTGCCCTGAAGGATTCGGTAATTTTCAGTCACTTCCAAGGGGTAAAGAGTGGGGGAAAACATTTCCAAAACGTCCCAGCTCGAAAACTTTCAAGATAAAGGTATTGTTTACTTCATCAATTCGAAATAGCGTTGATTAATGAGTATTTTTTGACACCATCCAGAGCTCAGTGGGCCCAATCGTTCGCTATTGCGGATAACTGATTACCTACCTGATTAACGAATCTTCCTTGACGTATTTCCATCAATTCAGATAGTGTCTAATTTTCGGAAACGACTGAAACCACCAAGACGATCAACATTATTAAATACGCGTAGGTATATTGTGAAATTAACCAGGACACGTGGAATTTGACCCCTGAGATTCGATTCCCTCTCTGACCACACCTACCCTTAGATTCACTCACCTGTTAGCAGTTTACGATTGGTTCCCTTTCAACCCTTACTCTGAGAGATGGACGTGGAGAGAAAAAACGCGAATGTCAATCGCACATGAAGTTCGCAGTCGTAAGTGAGCCGAATTTCAGCTGATCAAATGAAATCTTTTCTTATTTCTTCAAAATAGCATTTCATGTCAACCAGTCGTACTTCTCTAGCAATCAAGAATCAAATTTTGTATAGAAGACACCCAAAAGTTCGAGATAACTATTTTTCTCTGGTTAGATAGCTGTGTTCTCTGCGAACGGGTGATCTGAACAGAAGAGTTACAATTCGCAACGTTTTTTCTTCTACGATAATGAAAGGAACCATAGGGTTTATGTCTGACTCGGCCAGCCAAAACGTTGTGCCTCAAAACGTTCCACCTCTCAGAGGAGACTCGCTATTGAAGGTAACGATTTTCCGTTGTGAAGGGAGAAACTGCAATTCGTTAACTTTCTATTTAAATCTTCATATTACTTAGTGTTGGGTCCCTTAGTAACCACTCATCTAGGGTGGCTTGATTCTGAATGGAGAAGTCTTTCTTCTCAATCTAGTGTTCATACTGGGAGCCTGCATTGGTCTTAACATACAAGTAAGTACATATGCCATTATTTTCTATTTGTTCCTAAGCATACCTTGGTAAGAGTTTACTGACTCAGCAATTTCAGGAGAAGTATATAAGTCGACATTGGAGCCGGCTATCATGGTGCCAGCCCTCGATTAACGCCTGAATTTGAACAATATCGGGCCATCAGGTATTCAGGAACAGGAGTTACAAAAGAATCACGCTTCATTTTATTTTCATTGAACCAACAGCTTTGAAATTCACAATTCCAAATACCTCTTCTGATTCATATGAATTTACCGTTACCTGGTGAGTACAACTCAAGTGAATAGCTTTTCTCCTCCCTCGCCTTTATTTATTGCAGCAACCGCAAGGGCGACTCGATACTGACAATAGCGTGTTATGTAAATAAGGTAGCTTTTAAGAGAAGACCAAAAAGCTTTGAAAAAAGAGGCCTAAAAATAAGAGACAGTCCCCACTGAAATATCATGAGACAAATTCCAAGTGTCCTTTGAAATTGCAGAGAGTTTGTCAGCCTTTTGTGGTTGTGAGAGCGAAGCCGAATTTTATTCAGTTGAAGTAAATGGGAGGGCCACCTCACAATACACCCACTGCTGGAGAGGCGAGATTATCTCCGAGAGGGTATAATTTGGAGACTCACGAGGTCTCCGTTGAAAACGCCACAGCGACAAGTTGTCACTTTTATGGACCCGGTCGTATGGGAATAATAACAGCTTACTCCTCTTTTATTGTAGGGTTCATCCTGTAATCATTCTTGGTCTAGATGGATAAAAAAATCAGTATTTTTGTTTTAAGTTGTGATGAAGACGACAAGAGGCAACATAAGGAGCATCAACTAAACTACGCGAGGTTAACCTCAGAGTGGATGGAATTGTTTTTCTTCTTCCATGGCGATTTCTTCCACCCAAGGCAGAAAACAGCGATCGACGTACGAGGCTATGACCATAATTCCTTAATTTGAAAACCTATTGGTTTATTTTTGAGATTGATATGTCCAAGGTGTGGAGGTCTGTCTGAACATTTTTACGCGACAAAAATGCAACTTTTCTCATTTCTATAATTCACTCTCTCGATTCACTTGAAACATCTCAAGGTACCAATTTCCCCTTCCATGCGAATCAGGCTACATCCCTTAACCAATTTGATTGTACTATAAAAAAATTCTGCCAAGTGGGTGTGGCATATAGCTTCCTTGTATCCATAACCCGATTGTATAGATGAACCGATGCGTAGTAATTGATCTCAAAACATCAATCTGTAAGTACCTTCCACTACCCTCATAGGGGATTCAACATGTCAACCGGCACAATCTCAGAATATTTTTGAAAATGTACAAGTTATGGTTGCAACAAGGTTATATACGTTTGCGCATGCGGAGCGGCTACTATCAGTCTGGTGGTAATGATTTTCATACGGAACCATCTAAACGCCAATACCCACAATCCCTGAAAATGTCATTGAAATCGGACTAGAATTGTAGAAGTTATGGCTGTGGCAAGGATTTCATGACAGACAGACAGACATGGAACCAAAATTGTTCAGGATGGTTTAAAATGAAAAACGCGAGTGAAAATTTTGAGTTTGGACGACATTTCCATTCGACCTTGAGAAGTTTAAAAAAAGCTTCCTCTACTTCGGTAGACTCGGAAGCGAAATAGCCGTTTTGCAGAAACGAGGACGCATAGGTTCCTATAAATGATTTTTCCGATATGACCGAACGACACTAGGAAAGAACCTGACAATACGGCCCCTTGTGGGACTAGCGCTATTATCACATTTGACTCTTATCATTTCTTATTCAGTTTCATTCATGCAGTTCACTTGAGTTAGTGAATACCGTGAACGTTCAAAATTTACGATGTAGATAGGTAATATTGTTCAATAATTAAGATTTCTTCAGGTGTTTCATTAGCGAGAATCTACGAATGATCAGTCCGGATATTATAAATAAATAAACCAATAATCAATCAAATAAATTCAATATGGATGGTTTTAAGAATAGCAAGGTGTAATCGCGGGGTTGAATAGCCATCTGTACAACATTTGAGCTCCAATTTTGGATGTACCCAAGCGGATATTCAATTTGAATTATTTAAATGGAGGACCGTGATCTAACGATCTACCCAAGTAGAGAAAATTTCCAATAATGAACCTCAGAAATCGAGCAAGAAAAATATTATGACGCCTCAAAATTTGATGATTTACGTTTCAAAGTATCAAGAATCAAAAAATCAAAATATCAAGAATCAAAAAATTGAATAAAATTTTTTCTGTCTGTACGTCGTACGCCATACGCGACACTTAGCCCGGTTCCCGTGGGCCAATTTTGAGTCCGAAGATTGGTTATTGGCAGTCACTTCTAAGGGGTGAAAAGTCGATGAAAAGATTCTTAAAACGCCCTAGCTCGAAAACTTCCTTCGTAAAGGTACTGTTTTTGTGATTCATTTAAAATCGCAAAGATTTTTCGAGTTTTTTACAACACCCAGAGCTCTGCGGGATTTTGGGAAACGGATGTCAATGTTGGCACCAAAAATGTCCACCCAAAAATGTCGACACCAAAAATTTTACTATAATCTGGAAATCTTAACGACCATTCTCCAAGAGACGAATTCACTCCTCATGCTGGGCAACTACGAATAGAATGGATGTTACAACCTGTTAGGATATTAGATTGTAAATATGATCTACACATCATCTGTGCATTATTAAATAATACATAAATAAATAAATAAATACTAATAAATAATAAAAATAAATAAATAATAATAAATACAATAATAATAATAATAAATAATAAATAAATAAATAAAATAATAAATAAATTTTATTATAACTATGCGGAAATAACAGCATAACCCTAACCCTTCACCTTTATGTGATTGATGGAACTGTGTGGGATGTTATAATTTTGTAGTACTTACTGTCGAGAATGAGTGGGAAGATTTTAAATTTCAGATCATATGTACAAAGTTCAACAGAAAACAGGTCCGAACGTTTACGTGTTTGTGCAAGAAGGAGTCAGAATATAAATGTTTTAAATGGTCGATTTCGGGAATACAATTTGCATATGCTCTAGTTTGCTGAGGTAGGCGTCAGAATAGATGCTTAACATGACAAAATATGAGTAAATACGAGTTCGAGAACATCGTCAAGAAAGTTGATCGTCGAGGCATTTTCTCGAACCGCTCGCTCGAAGTTCGGACTGCTTCATTTTGAAAAAGCTTACGCTGGCCTTTTAGGAGCCGTGTTTGACAATTAATTTCGAATCTCGAAGAGCCCCGAGAGGACCCGTCAATTAGAGGCTGGCATGAGATCGCAGGAGGTTGGCCCCCCGACTGCGAGCAACACGGCTTCCGTTTTTGAGAGATGGAGGCCCTTTTGGAACTGGGTTTCTGGACACGCTTGTCCATCCATTCCAGGCCCCTGTCAGTGTGTCTGAAGAGTTGGGTATGCAATCAGAATTCGAATCAGAGTTGATGCTCAACATTAGTCACATCCAACTAAACATCATACGACCACGCCCTGACCCGTTATATTATATTTTTTTCTCCTAACTGTAAACAGTCGTCATGTATTACCGTAAGAGTCATCCATCGAATAGTTGAAATTGAGATTGTGTACCTCACCAAAAAACATGTACTCACGCAAAGGAGATATTAATAAATTGTCACCTGAAAGCACAATGTAATAGAAATTCCCTTTTAATCTCGAAGTTGACTAATGAATTTGGTTTTTTATGAAACTGCGGTTATTAATTTCGTAATTATTATCAGCTATATACATACTACTACCCACTGGAGTTGCTTACCGAGTACAAGATTGGGAATTAGTCAAATGCTAATGTATATCAAGTTTACAGAGTCAAACAATCTAGTAAGGTAAAACCCCCAATGGCGGACAGGTGCCTCTATTTTATTGAATAATAAGACTTCTATCGTTTTCATGCAGCTCTCGCTCGTTATGAGCCAACTACAGTATATTTCCAACATGTGATCGGAATGCCAGCCGGTAATAAGCCGAACAAAAGCGTCTGGTTACTCGGTGAAGTGAACATGTGATTTTATAGTTCTTGAGGCGACCGAAGTTAGCAGTTTGCTTAAGGAAGATGCCGTCCAGATTAAGGTATGTACACGTTATTTTTCATTACTTTTCTTAACAATGGTGTTCATTGTATTCTTGAACATTTGTAGAATGTGTTTATAGTGAAATTTTTCGAGAAATATCACGTTTTTGCGGAAATAAAAGGGTGTCCGCTATTAGGTTATAGAATTTGCAGTAAACCCCAATCCCGGACACCCCTGTCCGCCTTTGGATCAAACACGATTTTTTTGTTAAGAAGATTTTTTCACGTAAATCAGCTCATTCTGGGCTGCGGAAAAGGGAGGATTTCGTTTCAATAAGTTATATTATGTCAGTCCAAAGTCGGACAGGGGTGTCCGGGACTGGACTTTATGGATGTCCGCCATTGGAGAGAGGTGTCCGGGATTGGATTAGGTTGATGTTCACGGTTGGTTCCTTGAAAAAAAAGAGCCTGAGAGTGCGTATTTTTGCTCGTATTGGGCAAATTCCTTTACTTAATATGGGTTAACAACTTAATTTTAAATCAGAGTGTGTCATTATTCGCGTGGTCTAATAATATTACTATACGTATTTAGCAGCATCATAATAAGTACATCTTTCAGCATTACGATACCACAATTTTCCCATCGATTAGCAGCATTTTCTAATGTCATTTTCAGAAAGAAAACCAATGCCAAAAAGGATATGAAGTGTCGTACGAAACCCTCACCATCGCCCCCTTACACCGAGGAACAGATGAGAGCAGCAGTCCAACAGGTGTTGGAGGGAAAACCTATGGCTGCTGCTGCTCGTGACAACTGTGTCCCTAGAACTTCTCTCCTTTACAAAGCTAAAGGGCTCCGGCCCTTGGAGAAGAAGATGGGCCCCAAAACAATTTTAACGTCACACGAGGAAAAGTTTATTGAAAACTGGGTCCTATCAATATCAAAAGCAGGATTCCCAACCACGAGAGTGGAACTTCTGGATAGCGTACAACGCCTTTTAGGCGAAATCCAGAGGGAAAATCCTTTCACACAAAGAGAGAGGCGGTCACCGATATACCCGGTAATTTTACTATGATACTAGGTTACCTATTTTATATTAATAATATTAACTTGAACGCTAAAGTTGCCTTTAATCCATGCTAGGTCACTCCACGCTACAATAGGTTTTGATTGTGTAGTTAGAGATAAGTACCTAGGTACCTACTTCATGTATTAAACGGGTATTCTTGTTCGCGAATCATCAACATTAGGTACTTACTACAACTATGTAGATCGACCCAACAAAACGTACTATGTCAATTGATCGGGATTAGGGTCAACTGAAAAACAACACCTTCTTCGCCGAGCTTTCGGTAAATATATTACCTTCTGAGCCCTGAAGAAGGTAATATATTTACCGAAAGCTCGGCGAAGAAGGTGTTGTTTTTCAGTTGACCCTAATCCCGATCAATTGACATAGTTAGGTACTTACTTACCTAGTATTATACAACTTTTCCTTAAATCAGTAGTTACTAAGTGATATTTTACCTATGGGCTTACATACTTACTTACCCATTGTCTTTTTTAGGCAACAGGCGAAGGAAGGTTCCTTCATAATAGCATTGATGAAGAAAAAGAAAATGGTGTGTAAAATTTTATGATTTGGAAAGGACTGCACAACCGTGCAAACATTTATTCCTGCATCTAGGATAGGAACTGTTTTTGAAGTAACTGGAAATATTGAAATTGCTACTGACCAAATAGTGGATATTTTACCACAGCCATTTTACTTGGGCACTGGTTGTACAAACCAAATTCAATTTCAGAATGCCCCATCACTTTCATAATTTCGTTTAAATTATTTTGGTGTTTACATTACTTAATCTTTAAGATGAATGTACATTAATAAATGAGTACAAGTTTTTGAACAGTTCTCAGTTGATTTAATTTAGGTCTGTATCCGTACTTATTCAAGTATACCTAATACATTATGCACTGTGATTATGCACTGTGATATGAAATCTAGTAATATTGTGAAAGATGAACTGAAATGTAAGAAATTTTATCAATAAATTATTATTTTTGTTACTAGAATGTGAGTAACTACTTGAAGTACCTACCCATCAACCCCTGTAAAATGCACATTTTTATTGTTTTAGAAGTGAAACTAGTAATAGGAAAGTTATACTTTTGCACCTGTCCGCCATAGGATTTCAAACGTCCGCATTAGGAGGTCACGGATTTTTGGCATGTCCGCCATTGGAGCTTAGACCTCTTATCGAAAATTGTCAATTATTCGATATTTTAATTAGGTTTAATAAATTTTCAACAATTAAGGGGGAAAGAGAAATAATTTGTGGACCCAATGACGCCCTCATAAATTGCAAATGGAACAAAATTAATAATATACGGAAGAACGAAGTTGGGATTTAGGCTTAGCGTGTCCGCCATTGGGGGTTTTACCCATGTATCACCCATGTATTACCATTTTTTCTCCTAACTGTAAACAGTCGTCATGTATTACCGTAAGAGTCATCCATCGAATAGTTGAAATTGAGATTGTGTACCTCACCAAAAAACATGTACTCACGCAAAGGAGATATTAATAAATTGTCACCTGAAAGCACAATGTAATAGAAATTCCCTTTTAATCTCGAAGTTGACTAATGAATTTGGTTTCTTATGAAACTGCGGTTATTAATTTCGTAATTATTATCAGCTATGTACATACTACTACCCACTGGAGTTGCTTACCGAGTACAAGATTGGGAATAAGTCAAATGCTAATGTATATCAAGTTTACAGAGTCAAACAATCTAGTATATGGCGGAAATTAGGCTGATAACTTCAACGTGAAGCAACTCCATCTCTGCCATAACGAGCACAAAACCAAAAAATCAACCTGATGCATGCATGTGTCTTCGTCGTTGAACTATCTTGGAAACTCGATAGTCGATTTGGTGTTCAATGAACTACAAATACATTGGAGGCTTAGGTAGAACTTTGGTGGATCAAGAGCTCAAGGTCATTTGCAACCTACGCGTATCATCACTAGCGTATGCTCACTTTGAGAGGTCCAACTGATAGCAAAACTAGGAATCACAGCAAATCAGGCAATGACAGAATTTTTTTGTAAGCTCCGGTGGACTGATTGCTCGAGGTACCCGCTTCGAGCTACTCAAAATCAATTTTGGTTTATCATTTTCAACAACAAACCTTTGGAATCGTCCAAAAAAAAAAAAAAAAAAACATTTTTTAACCCCTCCTCAAAATTTTTTGGTTTACGATTTGGTTTACGATGAAGGTACGCAGAATGCAAAAATAAAATAAAAATGTGACCGTCCGTCTGCTGTACGCCGTAGGCCGTACGCGGCACTTTCCTCAGTTAGCATTGACCGATTTTGAGTCCATTCTGGTTCTCTGCCAACAGGAGTGAGGAGGACAAGAGGCAGGCGTACCGGCATAAGCCATCTATGCCGAATGGGATGTCAAACAGCCTCGCATGTGCTCCAGATTTGCCCAGCCGTGGTAAGACCCAGGTGTGCCCGTCACAATTCTGCCCTCAACCTACTGGAAGCCTACGCTCGCCGTAAAGGATGGCCAGTATGGCTAGAGCCACACTTTAACCTGGAACAGCGAGGTTATCGTCCAGACCTCTTGGTGGTAACACCAAAAGGAGCCTTCATTATTGAGGTCTCAGTGGTCTCTGGCTCCGGCCAGAGATCACTCGCAGACATCAATGCTTCCAAAATTCAAAAATATGAAGTTGACGCATTACTAGATGCTGCAGCAGCACTTGCAAACATTCAGCGAAACCAACTGAAGGTGATTGGAGCAACGATCACCTGGAGAGGGATATGGCATGGCAAGTCAGCCAAGGGTCTGATTCGGGCTGGTTATCCACTGTTTATCCTGGAGTGGATGACCACCCGAGTCCTAACAGGAAATTCATTCATCTGGTCTAAATTCAGGGCTACGGCCACAGGACGGCGTGCCACGGCTCGAGCAAGTGGACCCCGTGGGACTTGGAGCTGAACTCGAAACCCATGGGGAGGAGAAGCGTCGACTGATGGCATAGCCAGAAGAGGCACAATCCTCCCTCCATCATTTGTGGGATAAGGTGATTCAACCTTGTCCCTCACCCCAATGTCCGGGGTCGGATCTCAGACCCTGATAACAAGCAGCCAGATGGACATGACTGCTGAGTGCTGAAAGTGCTGATACAATACTGTGATGTAATTATTTATGTATAATACCATCAATTGTAGCGGTGAAGTATTTTTTCCAAATATAAATTGTTAATGGTATGTGGGCTCCATTTTGGGTCTAGTAGTGCCCCGAAGCTTTTGGTTGATGTAGGTCACTTCTAAGGGTTGAAATTTTTAAAACGCCCAAACTCAAACAATTTTGATACAAAGGTATTGTTTTTCCATCTCTTTAAGATGGTAATCAATTTTTGGAATTTTTAGAGACCACGCGGAGCCCTGTAGAACAAACCGTTCGCTCTCCACTAGAACTTAAGGTTTGGACTTACGATAAATCAGAAACACGAGTGTGAATCTCAAAAGAGACCTAATCCCCGTTCAAATTTTAGCTGACCGAAAAGCGATCGATGTTTTTCTTCATGTTGGTTGGTGGTAACAACGGAAAATCCGTGTTCTTTGCAGACGAGTGATCTATACAGAAAAATAATAAACCTTTGCGTAATAATTTGCAGCGTTTTTTATTCCCAAAAAAAAGTGTAAAATTTGCCATCTTTATTATAATTATTACAATAATAGTCTCCAAAACAATCCAAATTATCTGTACTGTCCATACACGGCAATGTATAGTATGTCCAGTAAGGCATAATTAGTGTCTATACAATATAATAAGGACCTTAACTGGGACCACACTGGAAAGCGGTAGCTGTGGCCTGGTGTGGTGTTGGATGACTCTTACTTGTAAGGATCATAATGTAAGTGGGTTACATTTTACTTCTAGTTCAGTATTCCTATCTCGTTAACACTTTGACACGCGCGGTATCTGAGAGATACATCGTGAACAGTTTTCCTGCTTTTTTCCCTTCTACGTTCGAGCTAGAAGGCCAGGGCTCCATTTTGGCCTCCATGTCGATAGTTTCCAACTATCTTTCAGTCTACAACACCCCAGCGTCCCGCTTTGAATAGTGACGTCA
The DNA here is from genome assembly GCA_009739505.2 of Apolygus lucorum. Classification (NCBI taxonomy): domain Eukaryota; kingdom Metazoa; phylum Arthropoda; class Insecta; order Hemiptera; family Miridae; genus Apolygus; species Apolygus lucorum. The sequence continues at coordinate 79,415,118 of CM019176.2, read as the reverse complement.
GAAAGAATCTGGCAGAATCGCCGCGCCCTTGCAGTTAATTTTCTATACGTTTCAGTTTTTATGACATGATTGAAGACAATAATGTTTTTCATATTATTACAGAAATGATTCATGATGATGCCAAAATGAAAAGTATATGTTCATCCACTGAAAAGGGAGATTAATTTTATTTTTTTTTCCGATTTTCCAACTTTTGAGTCGTTTGTTTGTTTTTATTCTCTCGACTAAGGATTTGGTCAATTGAAGAATTAAGAGGCTGATCTGTGCCTCAAATAAATGAAAATTTGGTGTTGTACTGATTCATTTGCCCGTTTTCATTTATTTTATATTATTTTATTCGACCCTCCTAATGGTTAGTGTATCTCTCAGATACACCGAACGTATCAATTGGTAAGATGTATGTTCATTCGTTTATAAATTAAAATAATCATCTTTAATATTTGTTACATAATGCTTTATTTCTTTCGTATACTTAATTTGATTTGCATCCAGAATTTAGTTCTACATCCTATCAAAGTCTCTATTCTTCATTTCCATACCTCTATATAAATTGTCGATACTTTGCGAAAGAGCCCCGAGTTTTTGGTTGTTTTAGAGTATAGAATTTTGCTTCTTTTCATCCTTAAGTCATCAAGGAACTTTTCTCGATCAATTTCGATAAATTTAAACAGTCTCTTTTATTCACTGGCTATCGTCCACATTATAACTAGGAAACTAGAGACGACCTCGGAACTGTTATTTGTGAAGAATCGGCCAAGGAACGTCGCAACATCTTTGGACGAATAGTGCTAACTCTCAAGAATGTTGTTCAAGTATTCTGTTTCATCTCGGTTATTTTTTTAAACTAGAGCAGTGTTGGAGTCACACTCGAACAAAATGGTTCAAAATTTTGAATAGCAAAAAAGGACTGAAACTCTGCAAAGTCTCCATCTCAGGCGTATTGTCCATAACTATACCTTGGTCTGCTAAATCCTGTTTTGGTCGTAGATCTTCAAAAACTGAACGTTTACAACCGTTACGTCTTTTTGAGTCCGTCGATCTGTCAGACCGGGTTCCAGGATAAAGCTATTGACCCAGATAACCCTGAATTTTTTTTTGTACTAATTTTTTGAATTTTTTCGTATGTTTAGTGTCATAGGTGTTGACTGAAGACAAATTTGGCACTCTTGCAATTGTTTCCCATTTTAATGAGGTCATAAATGGACATCCTTCCAGAAGGACGTCAGTAGAATATGCAAGCAACCTCTCTCGCATATTCCTTATTCTTATGAGATAACAAATGAGACTCAAGATTGAAAATACACTTTTTTATTCAATCAAAACTGCATATAAAACCATTTATTATTCAAAATTGACAAAATTCATTTTGTGTGGAGCGATAGAAGACGAAAAAGTGTGGAAATATGTCACATTTCAAGCATACGGTTGTCGGCTTCGTCTTGGAAAATCTGCAGTCAGCTGCCTCTCTTTCTCCTATCTTCTGACCTGCTCCCGTATCTCCAACGTAGTGTTCTTTCTTATCGAATCTAAAAAAAAGATAAATAAATTATCATTGAAAATGATTGAAAGGCTGCAAACTGTTCGATGCATGTGTCCAAGTATTTGATTTTCACTCACCGACCGTCAATCTTGGCTATTTTTATCGAAAAAACAAATGGAAATATTCAAGGGATTACAACTTTTGTTTGGGACCATGCATTGATGACTACTCTCTAAGTGCAGTTGAAAGAGACTGGTTTTTTGTCCACTTGTACAATTTTTTGGGCGGTTTTGGTTTACGGACTCGATGTTTCCCCTCTTCTTGTTGAAAATATTTTCATTGGAAGTTGATGGTTGGGGATCATCATCGCTTTCTTCATCTTTGAGAAGGAATGCTATTCAAAATTGCAGGAGCAAAAAGTTGACTGCGTGGCAAATTATCAATAACAGGGTTCTCATCCAGTGAGGTCATGAAAGGCATTTATTGAGGTAATACAGTTATATCGACTTCCCCTTGACCCATTGCATCATCATTCCAATATATCAATATATTATTTGATGTAAAGGAAGCAACTTCTCGCAGAAAAAGCGAGAAATCCAAGAAAATCAGCAAATGAAAGAATATAGGGACGGAAATATTTTGAATGCGTATTCTACTAACGTCCTTCCGGAAGGATCGACGTGAAAAGTGGTAATAATGGAGACGAGAATGGCAAAATTACATCAATAACACGTCATACCCTTAGTAGAGAGTAGGAACAATAGAAAATCAACGCCGAAATAAAAATAAAAAATGAATAGGTACTTACCCATCAACTATGAATTCTGGGTGACAGCTCGTGATTTAAGCTACTAGGGAAAAACTGCACTGAGTACCTGTTCATAGTTCAAAGCCATACTGGACCACAGCGGTATCTTAATACTGGAGAGAAAATTCAGAAAGTCGACCTAAGTCCCTCATCCTTCCAGAAGGACGTTAGGGCTATCTGGGTTAAGGGATCTTTTTTCAACTATGATTCACGAGTCACTTTTTAAAGCTGATAGTAACTTTGCTGATCAGAGGATCGCCAATGCACGATAAAGTTCATGATTATAACTCTCTTTCTCTAATGAAACCGATATCTTTATAATGAACATATTTGAAGATGTCCAGAATTTCTCCATTTTGCTTCCTAAGAACTCACGTCTCTGCTTCATATGATCATTAGACCACAACTTTATTTGGTGAAAGAGGAATCTAGTCGAAAGGGTTAGGAATATCACGGCAGCGTACGTTTTGAAGCTTGTATTTATCCCTGCTCCGACCTCTGCTGGTGTTTCATTCGTCACAATGATTGAAGAGCCAGGATATCTTAATTTCCTCAGTACCTATGTCTATTAATTTGCAACTAGCTGGAAGGGACACTGCGAAGTGCAAGCTCGAATTTGAGTTCAAATCGAGTGCACCCCACAATTCGGATCTTCTGAGGAATTCGAGGACACCCCGAGCAAAATAAATCCAATCAGGGGTGAAGATTATTTATTCCTCGCGCCGACTGGGTATATCTTTTACAAAAGACGCGCCCATGATTTATGTACGACCGGGTCGGATAATGACGAAGGGACCTCCAGAAAAGGTCTGCGGTCAAGAGGCGAATTAGGTCTGAAACGGTACCCCCGCCATATGGCACCCACGCCCCCTTCGCTTCCAGCCCTGCATCAAGGGTAATTGGATTAACCTGTTCCCTTTTTGAGGTGGAAAAACGAGGAGAGAAGAAATAAGAAAAAAAGACGATTCTCCAGACAACGACAGGTGGAGTCGGGGCGAGTTAAAGCCAATAAAACGGGTTCCTCCCATCAGCGATCGCATACCTACCTGTTGCACAAACGCTCTTTAAACAAGTGGTTACGAAGAATGTTTCTCACAATTAAACCTACTCAATAATAAATTATTTTTGCAAAGTCAGCAGGGAATGAGGAATCAAGCAGCTAGTTGGTTGCATTGCACAATTCTACTGCACATACACTTCAGGCAGTTAGAGTAAACTACGTTATTGTTTGTTATGTAGTGTATGGTTTTATAGTAAAATACATTCTACTTCCGAATCTGACAAGGTAGAGGAAGCATCATTTTCACTTTTTAAGGTTGAAAAAAATGTTCTCCAAAATAGAAATGTCCACTCGCGTTTTACGTTTTAGACCTACTGGAACAATTTTGTTTCCGTGTCTGTCTGTCCGTTAGTCTGCGTGCCTGTCTGTCAATAAATCCTCGTGAGGGGAAAACTATACGAAGTTATTGTCCGATTTCGATGAAACCCCCAAGACTTACATTAACTACTGCGCATGCGCAAATGTGAGCTTCCTTGTAACAACCATAACTCCTATATTTACCATTAAATTTCGACGAAATTCTCAGGGATCATGCGGATTAAAGTTTAGATGGTCTCCTAAGAAAATCATTGCCCCCAGATTGAAAATGGCCATTGCGTATGCGCAAACGTAAAATCCTTGATTGACGTGTAGATGGTTCCTGAGATGGTAGTAAGTGCAAGGTAGATTGGGGATTGATGTTTTGAGATTACAATGCATCGGATCACATATTATACAATCGGGAAGTTGATACGAGGAAGCTATGTGCCACACCCAATCGGCAGTTATCTATGATTGTTTTCCATTAAAGATGTCTAATTTTGAGTTTATTCAAGCATGGCGATTGAGCACTCTTGTGAACATGTGTGGAATAAAAAAGTGCTCAAAATATAATGTTTGATGCCTATCGAAAATTGTACTCTCCAGAGTACAATGGGGGTTGCGCCTGATTTTTAGGACGTCCCACAGTAAGACTTGGGCGTCCTTATGCAAACGATCTGGGGTGAAGTTGGACAACACTCAACAGAAAAAAAAAATAACCACACAGTAATCCGTTTTAGACCATTCTGAATCCAAATCCGCGAAAAAAACCATAGGTGTATGTCTGTGTGTGTGTGTGTGTGTGTGTATGTGTGTGTGTGTGTGTGTAACAAAATCTTGTGTACTCTGCACAGGCCTTAGTTCTCAACCGATTTTCCTGGTTCTTTTTTTGTTCGTCGCGGAAAACTATCTAGTTGTGCACTACGTCGCCGGAATTTCGAATTTTGCCTTTTAAGGGGGGAAAGGGGGGGTTAATGCTCGAAAAACGTGCGTTTTTGGGCATAATCTTGTGTACTCTGCCCAGGCCGTAGTTCTCAAACGATTTTCGTGGTTCGTTTTTCGTTTGACGCGGAATACTATCTAGTTGTGCACTACGGCGCCGGAATTTTGGATTTTGCTTTCAAAGAGGGGGAAATGGGGGGTTAATGCTTAAAAAACGTGCGTTTGCGGGCATATTCTTGTAAACTCTGCCCAGGCCTCAATTTCCAACCGATTTACGTGTTTCTTTTTTTGTTTGACTCAAATAACTTCCGAGTTGTACATGATTTTACCAGAGTACCAAAATTCGCAAGGGGAGGGGGCGAGTGGGGGGGATAATATTCACAAAATATCCGATTTTTCAATATTTTGGTTCCTTTACTGCTTACTAATTGTACCCAAGCTTTGAAATTGAGGAAAAATTCTCATTATACCTCCGGATTTCCAGACTGGCACCATTGTTGGCGATGGTGAGGTGGTGGGGGGGGGGGGGGGGTCGAACTCGAATTCGCATGTTGGGTATCGTAGATCATGGATTTTAAAATGCTCTTCAAATTCGAGGCTCCCATGCCGCTAGAAATGTTAAGGCGGATAATGGTGGGGGGGGGGGGGGTCAGTATTTCTTGCCTAAAGTAATAAATAAATTACATCGAGTGAAACAGTTTTATCGCTTACCAACTGGTTTAACTGATCTAATGCTTATCCAATGGGACGTCCCCTGGAATGCATGCATTACTAAACAATATGTTTTTTAAATTGTTTATTCGAAAGTAGACCTCATCCTGAGAATTTTGACACCAGCCGTTCTCTTTTTTGGAAGAGAAGATCGTTTTGTATGATTTTCCAAAGTTTCGAATGTTTATGACGTCACGCACCCCTCCCGCCTTGGCCGGACCCCCCAGCTCACTGTGACGTCATAAACATTTGAAACTTTGAAAAATCACACTAGAATGTCGCGATTGGAGTCAAAATCCGCAGAATGAGGTCTAGTTTAGATTAAAAATAACAATGAACAATTTTTCCGACCCATGCGCACACACCATTTGTCGTACTCCAAACTAGATTTCAGTCCAGACAAGACTGAGCTTTGTACATAAATGACCTGAAACGGTAATCAAAGTTATTCAGCTCTTTTCATGTACCTTCCCAAGAGTTCTAGGAGAATCAAAAACCTAAATTTCAATTGAGTCTTCGAGAAAAAAACTCTGGAAATTAATTTATACCACTGAACGGTGAATGATTGAACGTAAAACCTACATAAATTTTTACATAACCAACTGCAGACAGTAAAATTATCGTCACATTCATAAGACGGAATTATCAATAACTCGGAATTTCATTGTGGTACGTATGGTGGTGTTGTTTATTAAACTTTAATTGTAAGAACAACTGAATACATCGAATATACACGTTTACCACTGTGAATTTCATGATACGATAATGCTTCTCACGATCATGTTGATGGTTTTCTCAAAGGATGAATAAAAAATTCATGATCCATAAGTAGTGCGGAATTATTTCACTTCCCCTTATACACCGTGTGTCAACCAATATGAGCAACGTCGTGAAATTATATCTTTGTCTCAGGAAAATTTAAAAGGCGAAGATGTTGCATACGGAGTTATTCCAAAATGTCATTAGAACTTCTTGAAAATTTTAATGGCCTGCTGACTCACTACTCAAGTACACGCAGAATTTACGATGATGCTGAATCACTCCTAGTAAAGTAATTTCACGGGTTAAGAAGTGGTACAACCCTTCAAGTTACGAAATGGGATGACATTTTAACGGAATAGAATCGCTCGTTATTAGTTGCTCGGATCTCCTTATTTGAGATGAAAAGACAATAAACGTGAAGGAGGAAACATTGAGGATGTTTCAGGTGGCGCAGCCGGACGACATACGCCGGTCTCGTGCTTGAATTGTTTTCATGGTTGGGCTGATGACCAACTGGTCTGAAGCGGACGATTCGGAACACTAGCTCTGCGCCCACACCTGACATTGCCCCTCACGACAAGTAGGCACCTAACAGAGATAACTATTACACACATTATTTATTATAAAACTTAAAACGGTCCTGACTCCCCATAAAGTTGGTCCAATTGTGCTTTCTTCTTTGAATCTTTCCATTTATATCTATCTTTCTCTATCTCCATTTGTTTCTTATGATGTTTCTCTCAACCTAAGAGAGTTGTTCATAACAGTTTCGCGGTAACCGTTCTTTCTCTATTTCCCTCCCCTCTCCTTTCAGCGACTTTTCCAAAAGAAATGAAGCTATTGCATTTGTCTCTAAATTTTTAGCATGCAATTTTTTACATTTTCACCGAAATCCGTTTTGAAACATCTCAAAACGATTCCTCAAGTTTTTCCAAGTATCATACGTATTTATGTTTATAAGAAGCGAAAAGACTAGTTCGTAAGGCAGGATTTTATAAATCCTAAGGGGTCACAAATTTATGAAATAGGTCCAAAACGGCCCAAAAACATGAAAAATGTAAAGGTTATGGCTGTAACAAGGAATACACGTTTTCGCATCCGCAGAGGCTGCTATTGATTTCTGTACATGTACTACAAAGTACATCCGCATATATGCGGATGTTACAAAGAATTCACGTTTGCCCATGAGCTGTCGCTGCTATCGATCAAGTTTATTTCGGAAAATAAATTGTTGTGGTAGCCTTCATCAGAAAATTTGATTACTGGTTGCTAAGAAGGCAAGACTGATTACAATGCGAAGAAACGAACATCGATCGCATATTGGTCACCTGACATTTCAACGGAGATTAGGCTTCTTTTGCGATTCCCACTCGTGTTCTGATTTATCGTAAGTTCAACACTAAAGTTCTCATTGGGAGCAAACGGTTAGTCCTACAGGGCTCCGGGTGGTCTCGTTCGAATCTAAAAATTCAATTCTATTTTAAATTTAAAAAAAAAAAAAAATACCTCCACATCAGAAGTTTTTGAGCGTTTGAAAATTTCAGTCCTTATTTTTCACCTGTTAGAAGATACTGACATCAACCAAAAGCCTCGGGGCACAACTAGACACCAAATGGAGGCCTTATACCAAATTCCATCAAGATCAGTCCACGGTAAGTAACGAGAGTGCGGCGTACAGCTTAAGACGGATGGATGGTAAAATGTGTAATCGATTTTTCCGGATTTTACGAACTTTGAAACGTAAACAACAAATTTTTGGGGGTCAATTTTTTTTCTTGGTCGCTTCCAAAGGTTCATTATTGAAAATAATAAACCAAAATGAAAAAACGCTGCAAATTATTACACAATGGTTTATTATTTTTCTATGTAGATCACTCGTCTACAAAATCACCAACCATCCAATATGAAGGAAAAAAAAAAAAAATCAAAATCAGCAACCATCGATCGCATTTCGGTCAGCTCTAATTTGAACGGAGATTAAGCTTCTTTTGCGATTCACACTCGTGTTTTGATTTATATATATATATTTCAATATAAACCCGTAAATTTTCGTAGGGAGCGAACGGTTTGTCCTGTAGAGCTCCACGTGGTCTCAAAAAATTTTAAAAATTCTATAGAATCTTAAATTGAAGGAAAAACAATACCTTTATATCAAAATTGTTTGAGTCAGGGCGTTTTCAAAATTTCTTAATTGATTTTGGAACCCTTAGAAGTGACCTACATCAACCAAAAGCTTCGGGGCACAACTAGACCCCAAATGGAGCCTGCATACCAAATTTCATCAAAATCGGTCAATGCTAAGTGGCAAAAGTGCTGCGTACGGCGGACGGACGGCCAAATTTTTATTCGATTTTTGGATTCTACGTACCTTGAAACGTAAACCATCAAATTTTGAGGGGGTGTTAAAATTTTTTTTTCTTGGTCGATTCCAAAGGTTCATTATTGAAAATAATAAACCAAAACATATACGAGGGTGGTTCAAATATAAACAGGCCTTTAGTTAGGTACTACAATTTTATTTTACATGGAAACCAAAAAAAAATCTAAGATCACTCTTGCTTATAGTCCCCTTGCTTAGTAATAAACTTTCCTCAACGAATCGTAAGTTTTTAATTCCTTTTTCGAAGAATGATTTCGGACGTGTCATCATCCAGTTGCACACGAATTACTGTACTAGCGGCTTGGTCGAAACGCTCTCCACCAAGTGCTTCTTTGAAGGGCCTAAACATGTGGTGATCGCATGGGTAATCTGGGATGTGTGGAGGATCTAGTGCGGTCGTGAGGAAATTCAGTCAATTTCGGGGTGATTAAGGCGGCAGTGTGAGTACAGTGTCGTGCAAGAGCAGAACATTTCAGATCGGACTTTTGCGCCTTGTTGATGCTTCGTTTGCGACATGTCAAGAAGGCTGCAGTAGTACTCAGCGCTCATCTTTAGACGGCCATGGAGAAAATCTATCAACAAGATCCCTTCTGAGACAAAAAAAAAAAGTGTCATCACCTTTTCAGCCGACAAGCGAGTTATGGCCATTGATCGCTCAACCTCCCTCTTCTTCCTCCACACCATACAGGATCTTTTATGGTGTGCAGTGGTGCACCCAAGTCTGTATTCGTTTCAAAAAAGTATCTCCTTTAACTTCAACAACCCGAATTAGGTACCTCCTCTTTCGTGCTCCTCCGGCGCGTTGAAGTCGGTCAAAAAGGGCAAGAAGTGTTTGAGAAATTTCAACCCGGACATCAAAGAAGCATTTGGAGAGGAGCATTATGAACAATCGGCAGGTTCAGAAGTTCGTTCGCAACTGAATAGAATAGAATATTAGTTTATTGACAGAAATAAGGTATTTACATCTAAAATGGCATACCTACGAAAAATAAGTGCATTTCCTTCTGCCCACCAACCAAATAAGTTCGTAAGAGCAGATCTCAGCAAAAATATTTAAGCAAACAAACAGTTAGCAACTGCAATGTTCAAAAAACTGTACCAAAACGGGAACTCTATACATTAATGAAACTCCTTTATCTTGGTCAGGATTTGTCTCTTAAAACTCACAAGACAACTCGACATGTCAGGATTAATCTTACAAGCGTTATAATAAGAATTCTTTTTCGCTCGTTCGGTTTTATACTTAGGCAGCTGAATATTTGATGACGCTGCATTGCGTGTATGGGAGACACAGCCTCTATGTTCAGGCAGAATACCAGTTTTATAGACCAGCAAGCACGATTGAAATAAGAACAATTGTCTTACATTGAGTGTTGTGTCAAGTTCATGATGAAGCAGCACAGTGGGGTATCGTGAACTCTTCCGAAGGGCTATCTTAAGTATGATATTATGTGTAACTTGCAAGGATCTTAGTCTAGTCTTGCCCGCACTTCCCCATACAACAATACCGTACTTCAATAAAGAAAAAAAAAACTGAGCCGAATAAATAGTTCTCAACTGCACAATGGACAGGAAATTTCGGGATACCTTAAAAACGTAGAATATTTTTTTCAATTTACAAACCAAACCCTCAATATGAAAAGTGAATTTAAGGTTACGATCAAATGTGACTCCCTGGTATTTACATTTTTCAGCCAATTCTACATTTTTCAGCCAATCAACTGGATGATCACACGTCCGAAATCATTCTTCGAAAAAGGAATTAAAAACGTACGATTCGTTTGGAAAGGTGTATTACCAAGCAAGGGGACTATAAGCAAGAATGATTCTAGAGGTTTTTTTTTAGTTTCCATGTATAATAAAATTATAGTGACTAAAGGCCTGTTTATATTTGAACCACCCTCGTATATGGCTATTACTAGGATTTTATTTTTGCGGGTGCTCAGAGGCTTCTATTGATTTAGGAATGATGATTTCCGTATGGGGCCATCTGCACGCCAATCCTCACAATCGGCAAAATACACACAATTTCCTCATCAATAATAAAAACGCTGCAAATTATTACACAATGGTTTATTATTTTTAAATAGATCACTAGTCTGCAAAGCCACCAACCATCCAACATGAAGAAAAACATCGATCGCATTTCGGTCAGCTGTAATGTGAACGGGGATTAGGCCTCTTTTGCGATTCACACTCGTGTTTCTGATTTATCGTACGTAAAACCCTTAAATTCTCGTAGGGAGCAAACAGTTTGTCCTACAGAGCTCCGCGTGGTCTCAAGAAATTCTAAAAATTCTATAGAATCCTAAATCGAAGGAAAAACAATACTTTTAAGTATATCAAAATTTCTTTGAGTTAGGGCGTTTTCAAAATTTAAAAATTCATTTTGGAACCCTTAGAAGTGACCTACATCAACCAAAATCTTCGGGGCACAACTGGACCCCGAATGGAGCCTACGTACCAAATTTCATCAAAATCGGTCAATGCTAAGTGGCAAAATTGGCGGACGGACGGCGGACGGACCGCCAAATATTTATTCGATTTTTGGGTTCTACGTACCTTGAAACGAAAACCATCAAATTTTGAGAAGGGGGGGGGGGATTTTTTTCTTGGTCGATTCCAAAGGTTCATTACTGAAAATAATAAACCAAAATGAGTGATCTCCACAATGAATCCCAACGAAGAGCATGAGAAAGTTCAATTACCTATACATACACCTGAATGAGCGAGCTAAGCAAGCGGGCTAGTTAGTTTGTTCTGTATTCTTATGAGGAAGCAAATTCGAAAATATGAACAAAAAACGTTAAAAACCCTAGTTTTGGTGCATCGGCTGCACCTTTCGATCGCCCTCGGCGGGGTTTCGGACGAGTCGGCTGTTATGAAAAATCAGGTTGAACGGCTTCGGGAGGGAAACAAGAGCGAGGCAGGCTGAGTCGGTATTGTTCGGCTGCGGCTGCCGGGGATTCTGAATGGGGAGCGGAAAAAAGGGGACCTGGCGCAAGGTGTCACATCCACCACCTGGACTCCCCGACCACTCGAAAACGGAGGCTGGTATTCCAAACACCTTGAGTAGCAGGTTTCTCTTGCGTATTTTATACTACTTATATTTACTGGAAATGCACTTAAAAAATGCAATTTTTTTTTCAATTTTTGAACGATTTTAACGATTTTACAATCTTACAACTAGGGACAGCACGATACTCCAAAGTATCGATACTCCTTTCGATACGATTATTTCTTAGAAAGTATCGATACCGATATTATAAAATATCGATACTTCGATAATGTGGGCTCAATGTATCGATGCCACTGATATTTCAAATTAATCCACCATTGAATTTTTACTCCAAATAAAAACCCTATACATTAAGAAAAGGCAATATATTTTTTTAAATAATTTAATATGTACTAAAAGTTAATGACAATTAAAGATGTAATAAAAGCCAGTAATTTAAAATTTGATAAAAATAAATAATCATTCCATTTTATTTCAATTTCAATTCTTATTTGCAAGAAGTCTCTGTTCAATGAAATGATGTTTTTCTTCACTAGAAATCGGAAGGATCAAGTAGTAAATCAATTACAATACAAATACTATTTATTATTCGAAAAGAGCCGTTCGTACGTGACTGATGTCGCCATCACGATTAATATTTTGCATGCCCCCCTCTTCCTGTAAGTTCGGGAAAACGGGTTAGAATTCCTTCCAAGCTCACATCGGATATTGATACTTTTTTGAGACTACCGTGGCGATATATTGTTTCAATCGATACTATTTTGTGCCTATTTTGGGTATTATTCTGTGGCAGACAATATATGGTATTATTTTCTAGTTACTTATTTGGTATTTTTCACCGATTAAATTTGGCAAATATTTCGATATTGTCAAGAAAGTATCGATACCAATATAATGATTTGAGTGTTGCATCAAAAGTATCGATACAAATATCAGTATCGATATCAAAAAAGTATCGATACCTCCGATATTTAAGGCAAAAGTATCGATACCAATATATTGGTTTGAGTGTTGCATCTAAATTAACGATAAAAATATCAGTATCGATATCAAAAAAGTATCGATACTCCGATATATCGGTGGTATCGTGCCGTCCCTACCTACAACCATTCTCATCTACCGTCGCACAATCAGGCTCACTTTACACAGGCAGGGGCGGCGACTGCAATTCCATTGGATTGGAGCGGAGAATTTAATGAGAAAAGAAGTCCATTCATGCAGCATGAATTAACGAGCGAACTTCCAAAGAAATCTTCCATTTGGAGGTATGGTTAAGGGAAGAATTAATGGCAACAAAAAGTAACTAAGTCACAAAAAGTAATTACTAAAGAAACAGTTAAAGGCTATTGAAGAATTTGAATAGTTATAATATACAGGGTGTCCCATATGTTATCCACCAAACTTTGGGTTTCGATTTTACAAATAATTTGCAACAAAAAATTTCTCTAAGCAATTGTTTTTTAACCTCCTTAAAATCCGACTTTTTTGACTTTTAAGATTTTTTTCGTGTTTTCGACCTTACACCTTAGGAACGGTCATAACTCCCTCAAATTGCACTCAAAAATTGAAAAAAAGGATACCGTTGGTAAGAGCGTAAAATTTCTCAATAGATGAGTTGTTGACAAATTGAGAAAAATTTAACGCTAGTGTAGTTTTTCCACCTAAAACTATAAAATTTGCCAATTTCTGTTTTTTTTTTTTTTTCAAAAATGTTGTTGATTTTTCCCCATGGAAACAAGGTATTTGCCAGAGAGGCTCGAAGCTTAAAAAATTCTCCATTTCATTAGCTTTTCAACGGTCACTCAATTTTTAGTTTACTGTGGGGTTAGAGGGAGAAAATGGTGTTTCAATGCAAAAAAAACGTGAATTTTTGGTTTATTATTTTCAATAATGAACCTTTGGAATCGACCAAGAAAAAAAAAGTTTAACACCCCCTCAAAATTTGATGGTTTACGGTTCAAGGTATGTAGAATCCAAAAATCGAATAAAAATTTGGCCGTCCGTCCGCCGTACGCCGTAAGCGGCACTTTTGCCACTTAGCATCGACCGATTTTGATGAAATTTGGTATGTAGGCTCCATTTGGGGTCTAGTTGTGCCCCGAAGCTTTTGGTTGATGTAGGTCACTTCTAAGGGTTCCAAAATCAATTTTGCAATTTTGAAAACGCCCTAACTCAAAACATTTTGATGTAAAGGTATGGTTTTTCCTTCGATTTAAGATTCCATAGAATTTTTAGAATTTTCCGAGACCAGGCGGAGCTTTGTAGGACAAACCGTTCGCTCCCTTCGAAAATTTAAGGGTTTATATTGAAATATATATATATATAAATCAAAACACGAGTGTGAATCGCAAAAGAGGCCTTATCTCCGTTCAAATTAGAGCTGACCGAAATGCGATCGATGGTTGGTGATTTTGATTTTAACACAGAATGTGTTTTTGCGATGACCTACCGAAAAAAAATCGTCACGAAAAACGCTGCAAATTATTACACAACGGTTTATTATTTTTATATAGATCACTCGTCTACAAAATCACCAACCATCCAATATGAAGAGAAAAAGAAAAACAAAATCAAAAAAAAAAAAAAATCAAAAAATCGAAAAAAACAAATCATAATCACTAACCATCGATTGCATTTCGGTCAGCTCTAATTTGAACGGAGATTAGGCCTCTTTTGCCAATCACACTCGTGTTTTGATTTATATATATATATTTCAATATAAACCCTTAAATTTTCGTAGGGAGCGAACGGTTTGTCCTACAGAGCTCCGCGTGGTCTCAAAAAATCCCAAAAATTCTATAGGATCCTAAATTGAAGGAAAAACAATACCTTTATATCGAAATTTTTTGAGTTAGGGCGTTTTCAAAATTTTAAAATTGATTTTGGAACCCTTAGGAGTGACCTACATCAACCAAAAGCTTCGGGGCACATCTAGACCCCAAATGGAGCCTACATACCAAATTTCATCAAAAACGGTCAATGCTCAGTGGCAAAAGTGCCGCGTACGGCGTACGGCAGACGGACGGCCAAATTTTTATTCGATTTTTGGATTCTACGTACCTTGAAACGTAAACCATCAAATTTTGAGGGGGTGTTAAAATTTTTTTTTTCTTGGTCGATTCCAAAGGTTCATTACCTATTGAAAATAATAAACCAAAAGCGACAGAAAAAACCGTTACGCGCCTTTTATAATGATTTTCACGTGCAACCAAGCCGTTGGTAAGGAAATAGAACTCCCGCAGTGTTCATTGCACAGAAATTGTTCACCATTCGTTGGAAAGCTCTCAATTTATATAGTATTTTTCTTGTAGTTACATATTTATTTATATAACATTTATAGGGTTTTAGACCAAATTAAATGTCTAACAATTATTCATTTTATTATTGCCAAAGACTCCACATTTATTATTGTTGTTTTTTATTTAACGGATGACGCATCGCAAAAACACATTCTGTGTTCCTATGATTTCATACAGAGTATGGAAAAAGAAATAAACCGGGGGGTGCAGGGGGGCGGAGCCCCCCGCCGAGGCGCAAAGCGCCGAGTTTTTTTTAATTTTTTTAATTTTTATTTTTTTTTATTTTTTATTTTTTTATTATTTTTCTTTTTCTTTATATTGGATGGTTGGTGATTTTGTAGACGAGTGATCTATATAGAAAAATAATAAACCATTCTGTAATAATTTGCAGCGTTTTTTTCAACGAAATTGACGGTTGGACGGGAGGAATCCGGGGTCTGCTCCGCCGCCCATCCACGTCCCCACGTGAAACCGTCGATTTCGTTGAAAAAAATTCATGTTTTTTCGCAAAGAAACGCCATTTTATCCCTCAAATTTCACAGTAAAACTAAAAATTGGGCGACCGTTGGAAAGCTGAAGAAATGGAGCAGTGTTCAAGCTTTTGAGCCTATCTGGAAAATACCTTGTTTCAATTAGGAAAAATCATCAACATTTCCATCAAAAACAGAAATTGACTATTTTTCAAGTTTGAGGTAAAAATACTACTCTAGCGTTTTGTTTTTCTCGACTGGTCAACGGCTCATGTATTGAGAAATTTTAAGCTCTTTCCAGCGAAATCCTTATTTTTTAATTTTTGAGTCTAATTTAAGGGAGTTACGACCGTTTGAATGGTGTAGGGTCGAAAACACAAAAAAATCCTAAAGGCCTATTTTACTTTCAAATTTTAGCTGACCGAAAAGAGTTCGTTTCTTCAAGTTGTACTCAGTTATTCTTCCGTAGCTACCAGATTCAAATTTCTCAATGAAAGCAACCACGACGCATTATTTCTTCGAATTGATTTGTGAAGCGTTTATTTCTACAAAATAGGCAACTGATCTATACAGAAAAATAATAAAAATAATAAACCCCTCTGTACTAATTTGCAGCGTTTTTGATTTGACACAGTTCTCCCAAAATATCATTCAAAAATCTCGTCACTTTTGAAGAAAAATGCAACTCTATTCAATTTTTGAACGATAACGTCTTTTCAACCCCTACTGCTGAAAGTGAACTTCAATTCAACCCCTACTGCTGAACGTGAACTCCAATTCAACCCCTACTGCTCAACTTCCTACTGCTGAAAGTGAACTCCATTTTAACCCTACTGCTGAACGTGAACTCCAATTAAACCCCTACTGCTCAACTTCCTACTGCTGAAAGTGAACTCCAATTCAACCCCTACTGCTCAACTTCCTACTGCTGAAAGTGAACTCCATTTTAACCCTACTGCTGAACGTGAACTCCAATTCAACCCCTACTGCTCAACTTCCTACTGCTGAAAGTGAACTCCATTTTAACCCTACTGCTGAACGTGAACTCCAATTCAACCCCTACTGCTCAACTTCCTACTGCTGAAAGTGAACTCCATTTTAACCCTACTGCTGAAAGTCAACTCCAATTCAACCCCTACTGCTGAAAGTCAACTCCAATTCAACCCCTACTGCTCAACTTCCTACTGCTGAAAGTGAACTCCATTTTAACCCTACTGCTCAACGTGAACTCCAATTAAACCCCTACTGCTCAACTTCCTACTGCTGAAAGTGAACTCCAATTCAACCCCTACTGCTCAACTTCCTACTGCTGAAAGTGAACTCCAATTCAACCCCTACTGCTCAACTTCCTACTGCTGAAAGTGAACTCCAATTCAACCCCTACTGCTCAACTTCCTACTACTGAAAGTGAACTCCATTTTAACCCTACTGCTGAAAGTCAACTCCAATTCAACCCCTACTGCTGAAAGTCAACTCCAATTCAACCCCTACTGCTCAACTTCCTACTGCTGAAAGTGAACTCCATTTTAACCCTACTGCTGAAAGTCAACTCCAATTCAACCCCTACTGCTCAACTTCCTACTGCTGAACGTGAACTCCAATTAAACCCCTACTGCTCAACTTCCTACTGCTGAAAGTGAACTCCAATTCAACCCCTACTGCTCAACTTCCTACTGCTGAAAGTGAACTCCAATTCAACCCCTACTGCTCAACTTCCTACTGCTGAAAGTGAACTCCAATTCAACCCCTACTGCTCAACTTCCTACTGCTGAACGTGAACTCCAATTAAACCCCTACTGCTCAACTTCCTACTGCTGAAAGTGAACTCCAATTCAACCCCTACTGCTCAACTTCCTACTGCTGAAAGTGAACTCCAATTCAACCCCTACTGCTCAACCTCCTACTGCTGAAAGTGAACTCCAATTCAACCCCTACTCCTGAAAGTCAACTCCAACTGCTGAAGGGTGAAGGTGAGAAATTCAACAAGATTAATGGGAAAATATCATGTATTAAATTTTATGCAAATATATGCAATATAATATACTCTTTTCAAGGAACGGACAATACTCAGTACGGTCTAAGGCACTAAAATCATAAATTATTTACAATATTTCATATTGTACATCTCAACTTGATATATACACCGGCGGAGCCATAATTTAAAATAAATACGTGACTAGAACTAAAATGGCGAATTCAAATCGACAATTTACAGAGCGAAACAACATTATCGTGACACAACGATCCAAAATGGAGGTGCCGCATCACATGGGGCACTTTTACTGGATTTGGACATCAAATTTGAACACAACGAGGCAAGAATGCGAGAAACGATGTTTTATGAGATTCAGTCTTAATTTTTGTTCTTAAGGCACTAAGATATAAATTAAAGAAAAATCGAAAAATGGACAAAAAATGTATATAAATAGAATTTTTGACTGAACTTATTGTCGTATTTCGACATAGGTGGGGGGAGTTATTTACAATGAATACATGACTTAGGAATATTGTGGTGTGCATATACAAGGGAGTATGTACATGATTAGGAGGAGTGGTAGGTCTCGTGGCTGTAGCAGTCGTCGCTCATGGGGGACTGGTAGCCGGGACATCCTCCTTCCGAGTGCTTGGTGAGGAGGGACATCCGGGAGAAGGTCTTGGAGCAGGTCGGGCAGGAGTACTTCTTGACGTCTGAGTGCGTCTGGAGGTGGGCGCGGAGGTTCGACCTGTCGGCGAAGGCGCGGTTGCAGTGGGGGCAGGTAAAGGGCTTTTCGCCCGTGTGGGTTCGGATGTGCCCTTGGAGGAGCCAGGGGCGGGAGAAGGCTTTTCCGCAGAGCTTGCACTTGCAGGGGAGCGTGTGAGTGCGGATGTGCATCTTGAGGGCGCCGAGGCTCACGTAGACTTTGTCGCAGTCTTTGCACGAGAAGGTCTTCTTGGCGGAGGACGAGTCTTCGTTGGCTTGACAGTGGAATTGTTGGTGTTTTGACAGCCCCGAGTACGTCGAGTACGACTTTGCGCAAAACGGGCACTGATACCTGGGAGATGCGTCTTTGCGCGGTTTGCGCGGCGGGCTGCATCCTCCACTACTCCCGACGCTCCCCGGAGACGACAAGTCCTCCGGAGTGCCCGGCGGGTGCGAATACACCTGAGACAAGGACGAAGTCGACGACGTCGGCGACAACCCGCAGTCTCCCGCGTACGGCATGTAGATCGGCTTCGGCTGCGCCAACGGCACGTATTGGTGCGGAGGCGACGCCGGCGGCGCGTACTTCTCCCCGTAGTAGTACATCTGCGGCGGATAATGGTAGTTGAGCGGCAGATAATGCGGCGGGTAGTACGGCCTCGGCCACGCCGGCAGCTCCGTCTGCGTGTTCAGATTCAGCGGCTCCAAAGGACCGGCGGGCTTTCCCAAGAAGTGACCCGTCTGAATGAGCGGGTGCGCCACTGGAGACTCCTCCATCCGCTCCGCCTCCGGCTCCTTCTTCGACGAGATGAGGGCGACACCTAGCGGCGGCGTCATCGACTTGCAAGTCAAATCTTCCGGCTTCGTGCTCAAATTTTCAGGCTCCGAATTATTGTCATCACAGGCATCTAAACAGAACAAAAAAACACCAAAAATCAGCCACAAATTTTGGAAAGAAACAACTTTCAACATTTAAAAACCGGAAAAATAACGCGAAATTTAAATTTGATGGAATTTGTTTAATTTTAGTCAAAACAGAAAATATCAGCAGATTTTTATTTTTATTTTCATATTAGAAACTCTTCACGAATTCAGCTTCAATTCATCACGAAATTTCATCGTCTTTTCTAATTTTGAAAGAGATGAAAATCCTGGTTGAATTCTTGATAACATCAAGAATAATATCAAGAATAATATCAAGAATAATAGAAGAATATTATCAAGAATAATAGTAAAATGATTTAAAAAATAATAATAAAATGATATCAAGAATAATATAATATATTGAAGCTGAATTCGTTCAAAGGGGATTTTTCTTTATTTTGAACAAAAAAAAAAAAGGCAAATTGTATGAAGTTGTGAATTTTATTGATAAAATTTGACATGTCTTAACTTTGAAGTTTTATCGTTATTTTGTAGGTACTATGATGGTATTATGTTTTTTTTTAATTAACAACAACAAACTGCGGTGTATTTGGATGTAGTTATGTCAAAAATACACAAAGAAGGGGAGTATGTCATGATTTTGATGAAGTAATGCACTGAACAGCACTGGAACGGACTTTGATGCAATAAAAATTCGTTGTTAGATTGAATTTTCATCAATTTTTAGTTTTCACGTCTTTTACGGAATAGATTTGTAATTTTCAGTGAAATTTGAGTCAAACTCGAGACTTGTAAAAATGACGATTTTTTTGACTTTTTGAAATATTTTGAGTGCTTACCAGTATTGTGATGGTTGAGTTCTTCTTTGATGATGACGTGAACTGGACGTTTCTTGAGGGGGCAGTGAGAGTAGTTGCCCTTCTTGAAGAAGCTCATCGTCCTGGGCATCGTCGGCTCCTCGTTGACGATATGCATCTTGGAGAACTCGCGATGTAAACTTGGAGTACAGTCAGATCACTTGGGGGAAAAACACAAGTTATAGGAAAAACACTTTGAAAGATCGTATTCCCGTGAGAGGGCGTGTGAAACTCGACGCGAAGAACGATAGACAAGCCAGACTTGGAATGATGCGGCGAAGGAGGAGGAGGGGCTATTTATCAGGTCCCCACTCTCGGAGGAGGTGCCCCACTCCCACCCGTAAGGGACCCCCGAGTCTTACGGTGAAAGGGGAGGGAGAGAGGGGGACAAACGGGACGGTGAACTACCGGTGTCCCGGCGAAAACAGCTGCCCCCGAGTCAGGTGGCTGCGACCGCCGAGGGGTGGGGGGAGGAGCACGTGCCTCCCGGCCAATGAGGAGGCTCGGAGGCCGCGAGGGGGAAACTCCCTTCTCCAGCGTAGCGGTACTCCGGTGCTCCTCAACAGGTGCCTCCTCCCTCCCCGTCGTGAGTCTCAGTCTGACCTGGTAATCTTGAGAGGTCAGTTCGCCGAGGGTCTCTTCTCGTCGCGGAGTCAACCGCCTCCCACCCACGACTCTCAAGACACTTACCTACCACACCGCCCCCTCACAACTACAGCCCCCTACGTCCACATTTCCCCGGACATGTCCGGATTTTGAAGATTTATGAAGACTCCGGAAAATTCGCATATTTTCACCACGGCCAGCATTATTCAAAATCGTCATAATTACGACAGTATTGCGTAATACGTCCATATTTTCTGGGACATGTCCGGATTTTGAAGGAAGAATAAGACATTTTTGATTTACCCATGAAGAGTTGGACAAAAGAATTGACTACACACATTTTCATATTAAAAGTCAGTTGACAACATGCAAACTCAAAATCATGGTCAATATTAATCAAAATTGTAATAATTACCTAAACCATACTGATACGGTCATATTTTTCGGGACATGTCCGGATTTTGAAGATTTATGAAGACTCCGAAAAATTCCCACATTTTCATCATGCCCAATGTTATCAAAATTATAATAATTACGACCATATTGAGTATTACGTCCACATTTTCCCGGACATGTCCGAATTTTGAAGATTTAGGAAGCCTCCGAACAATTCGCACATTTTCACCATGGCCAATATCATTCAAAATCGTACTAATTACGACCATATTGAGTAATACGTCCATATATTCTGGCACATGTCCGAATTTTGAATGAAGAAGAATCAGACATTTTTGATTTACCTATGAAGAGTAGGACAAAAGAATCGACTACACACATTTTGATATTAAACGTCAGTTGGTAACATGCAAACTCGAAATCACGGTGAATATTAATCAAAATTGTAATAATTACGACCATATTGATACGCTCGAGACATGTCCGGGATTTTGAAAATAGAAAATTTTCAATTATTTAATCACGAAGACCTGGACAAATACACACATTTGCATATGGAACTTCAGTTGGTGACGTGCAAACTCAAAATCATGGTCAATATTAATCGGAATTGCAATTGCAATATGCTACTGCATTGAAACGTCGATACTTTCCCGAAAATGTCCGGATTTGGACAACTCATGAAGCCTCCGAAAAATTCGCACTATTTCACCATGGTCAATGTTATCAGAATTGTAATAATTACGACCATATTAATACGTTCACATTTTTCGGGACAAGTCCGGATTTTGAAGATAGAAAAATTGCGGCTTTTTGAGTAAGAGTGAAAAAAAAAATACTCATATAAAATATAATGTTAAAAAAAGAATATTTGTTATTATTCATTTTCGAATTATAAATAATAATGTAAATTTTATATTATTATCATTTTATTATATAAAAAATAATATTTATGATAAAATTCAGTAGGTGACATGCAAATCCAAAATCATGGTCAATATTAATCAACATATTGTAATAAAACGACCATATTAAACCATTTTTGCCCGATTTTTGGTTTATTATTTTCAATAATGAACCTTTGGAATCGATCAAAAAAAAATTAACACCCCCTCAAATTTGATGATTTACGTTTCAAGGTACCACGTAGAATCGAAGAATCGAATAAAAATTTGGCCGTCCGTCCGCCGTACGGGGCACTTTAGCCACTTAGCATTGACCTATTTTGATGAAATTTGGTATGTAGGCTCCATTCGGGGTCTAGTTGTGCCCGAAGATTTTGGTTGATGTAGGTCACTTCTAAGGGTTGAAATTTTGAAGACGTATAGGTACACTTAAAGGTATTGTCTTTCCATCAATTTACGATTCTATAGAATTTTTATGATTTTTTGAGACCACGCAGAGCTCTGTAGGACAAACCGTTCGCTTCCTTCGAGAGTTTAGGGGTTGGAGTTACGATAAATCAGAAACACGAGTGTGATTCGCAGAAGAGGCCTAATCTCCGTTAAAATTTTAGCTGACCGCAACGCGATCGATGTTTTTCTTTATGTTGGTTGGTGGTAACAATGGCAAAGCCGTGCTCTTTGCAGACGAGTGATCTATCTAGAAAAATAATAAACCTTTGTGTATAATTTGCAGCGTTTTCAAATGATATTGTAAAGGAAGTGATTTCGGTTTATTATTTGCAATAATAAACTGTGTGGTTCACATAGTCCCTTTCAAACCCTTCATAGTAATTTAAATCCGCTTTTGGTTTATTATTGCTTCCTCACTACCGAAGGTAGGGAAGCTTTGTATTCGTGAAAGAAGTGAAAAAAAAAAAATGTCCTCCAAAATCAAAATTTCCACTTGCTTTTTGCGTTTTAGAGCTTCCCGAACAATTTTGGTTCCGTGTCTGTCTGTCTGTCTGTCTGTCGGTCTGTCGGTCTGTCGGTCTGTCTGTCTGTCTGTGGTCAATCCTTGTCCCGGGCAAAACTATACTAACCTGTGGTCCGATTTTGATGAAATTTTCAGGGATTGTGCGGGTTAGGTCCTAGACGGTCCCCTATAAATTTCAGCACCTTCGGATCAGCTGAGTGAGCTCCAAGGCCATTTTCTCTCCTGTTGAACGCAGGAAGCTGAAATTTGAGAGGCAGGGTCAATGGAGAATGCTGAAGGTGCCTGAGTGGTCACTGATCAGCTGAGTGAGCTCCAAGGCCATTTCCTCTCCTGTTTTTCGCCAACTGATTCTATACGTCCATGTTACAATGAGTGAGGAAGCTATACTGCCCACCCAACTTGGCAGACGTTTTTTCAATAATCAAGAAAAAACGCTGCAAATCATTGCTCAAAGGTTTATTATTTTCTGTATAGATCATCCTTCTGTATAGATCACTGGTTCTCCATCAATAGCACCTACCAACATCTGTATTCTCCCTTGACCTTCCCTCTCAAATTTCAGCTCCTGCGTTCAATAGGATTGAAAATGGCTGTGGAGCTCACTCAGCTGATCAGTGATGTGAGGAGTGAAGAAGATATCCTCGAATGCTGGAGACGCCTGGAAGAGCACTTCCATTCAATAGCATTGAAAATGGCTTCGGAGCTCACTCAGCTGATCAGTGATCTGAAGAGTGAAGAAGATCTCCTTGAATGCTGGAGACGCCTGGGAGAGCACTTCCATTCAAAAGGAATAAAAATGGCTTCGGAGCTCACTCAGCTGATCAGTGATCTGAAGAGTGAAGAAGATCTCCTCGAATGCTGGAGACGCCTGGAAGAGCACTTCCATTCAATAGGATTAAAAATGGCTTCGGAGCTCACTCAGCTGATCAGTGATCTGAAGAGTGAAGAAGCCTTTGAGCAATGATTTGCAGCGTTTTTTACCCACCAACATTTTTTTTACCTACCAACTTTTTTTTACCTACCAGCTAGGTACTACCTACCACACCATACTGGCTTCACACCTTCACAATCAAGTTTATTAGAAAGAACTAAACGCTTCACACTCGATTCGAAAAATAGAAAGCTTCATATAGAAATTTGATTACTGGTTACGCAGAAGGCAAAACTATATACAAATCGAAGAGATGAACAGCGATCGCATTCTAGTCCGATAAAATTTCAACGGAGATTAGACCTCTTTTGCGATTCACACTCATGATTCTGTTTTATCGAAGGAAAACCTTCAAGTCCCGTAGGGACCGAACGGTTTGTCCTACAGAGCTCCGGGTGGTCTCAAAAATTTTTAAAAATTCAATACCATTAAAAACTGGTGAAAAAACGATACCTTTATTTCGAGAGTTTTCGAGCTAGGGCACTCTTGAAAATTTCAACCCCTAATTTTCACCCCTTAAAAGTGACCTACACCAACCAAAAGCTTCGCGGCACAACTAGACCCCTAATGGAGCCCATATACCAAATTTGAACCAAATCGGTCCAGTGTTGCTAAGAAAAGTGCCGCGTACGGCGGACGGCGTGCGGCGGACGGCGTACGGCGGACGGACGGAAAATTTTTTATTCGATTTTCGGATTCTACGTACCTTGAAACGTAAAACATCAAATTTTGAGGGGGGGTTAAAATTTTTTTTTCTTGCTCGATTCCAAAGGCTTATTATTGAAAATAATAAACCAAAATTGACTCAACTCCCCTCAAAATTTGTTGGTTTACGTTTCAAGATAAGCAGAATCCGAAAAATCGAATAAAAATGCTCCGTCCGTCGGCCGCACAGCGGGGCGTGAGTGTAATGTGATGCAACTGAACAAAATTGGGGATTAACCCACGATAAAAGATAAAATTGAACTGCAAATCTCGGAATATTACTCCCCAGGCTAGAGGCAGAGTGAATGAGAATAAAACAAAAATTCAAACAAAATGTGCTTCTTTATTACAAAAAATTAAATTTTAAATTTTCTCAGGGCTCACAGATAAAACAAGGGATCGTTACTAAAATTTTCCGCACTTAATTCTAAGTCCTAGAGAGCTTATGACCAGTAAGTACGTTGGACCTAACCTATTCTGAGTGAGGTACTTATAATTATATTTTATATTATTACTCACAGTTCCGACGGCCGTGGAATTATTAGATAGGTTCGGAAGGAACAATTTAGAATACATTTTCGGTAGGTATGTATAAGGAAAGGAAGGAAAGGATTATCCGTGAATTCTCATGTGATGGCGTCCGAGCGGAGCACGTTTTGCGAAATTCAACTGAAGTGCTGGAGATTTCCAGCTTGGTCTGTAGGTAGTACCTGAAACTGTCATCAAAGACGACGAGAGTGAGCATTGGAGTGTCATTAGGGTTTTTGTGGAGTGTAGAATGACTGATTAGAAGTCATGCCTACCGGTACTAATTGTTGAGGCCGCTTGCACTCCCAACGAACGAGAACGATAGAGAATCGATGCCGGTGGTTTCAAGTTTTCTTCCAAAATGACGATGAAGAATTCGAGAATTTCTGGACGCCGACGAATATTAAAGAGAGATCTCGCAGGGGTCCCTGGCAGATACAGAGCGGAGAACGAAGTATGAGAACACATTGCGTTAAACGGGAAAATTTGACGAACAATGCAGAGCGGTCATCATGGCATTTCTTACCCTTCGTTTTCCTGTAGATGGTTTTCACCGTGGTAGGCCTCGGTCCCTTCCAGATATCGGTAGGTAGAAGAGATGAAGGCGCAGCGGATTCCCTCCAGTTATGTTGTAAATCATACGACAATATAAAATTTTGTAAGAGGACGGGAGCGAGAATCTAAGAAGGCAGAACGCAGAACGAAAATGGACGAGAACGAGAGCATCGAAGAACAAAAGATGGCCACACGCCTTTCCTCGCGCAGGCGTATTTCCTCCTTAAATTTACCGTATTTCCTGTTAAATTTACCGGAATTAATAAAATTTCCAGGCAAATTTTAAATATCGGAGAAAAAATATGCCGACATGTGTGCCCGAAAATGGTTTGAGATTTGGCGAGGTTTCTACGGAATTATGAGTTGTTGGTAGGCACTGGCTGAACTCTCCCGATACCGCTGGAATTCAAACGTGGCGGAAAGTTTGAAACATTATTCACGGTACAGTAAAAAAACCCATTTTTGCAAAATGACTAAAAAAACGTCTGCCAAGTGGGTGTGGCACATAGCTTCCTCGTATCCATAACCCGATTGTATAGATGATCCGATGCATAGTAGTTAATCTCAAAACATCAAAACCAGTAAATCTGTAACTTCCCTGAAAATTTCATTGAAATCGGATAGAAAATGTAGATATTATGGCCGTTACAAGGAAATTCACGTTTGCGCATGCGCAGTGGCTACTATCAGTTCGAAGGGTGATCTTCATTGGGGACCATCTACAATCTAATCCGCATAATCCCTGAAAATTTCATCGAAATCGGGTAGAAAAAGTGGAAGTTATGACCGTTACAAGGAAATTCACGTTTGCGCATGCGCAGTGGCTACTATCGGTCCGAAGGTTATGATTTTCATAGGGGACCGTCTGCACACCAACCCGCACAATCCTTGAAAATTTCATTGAAATCGGATGGAAAATGTAGAAGTTATGGCCGTTACAAGGAATTCACGTTTGCGCATGCGCAGTCGCTTCTATAAGTCCGGGGATCATGATTTTCATAGGGGACCGTCTACACACCAACCCGCACAATCCCTGAAAATTTCATTGGAATCGGACAATAACTTCGTATAGTTATGCGCGTTACAAGGAATTCATGACAGACAGACAGACACACAGACACTGAACCAAAATTGTTCAGAAAGGTCTAAAACGCAAAACGCGAGTGAAAATTTTGATTTTGGAGAACTTTTTTTTCGACCTTGAAAAGTGAAAACAAAGCTTCCGCTACCTTGGTAGACTCGGAAGCAATATATGTAATTATGGTTTTCTCAAAGTCTGTTACCTGTAGAATTAGGATGTGAAAGACGTTCGGCACTACTTAATGGGGGCTGAAACCTGATATATCGGGATTTTAAGCACTTTCAGAGTGTAATTTGAGAATTTCCTACCACGTTCTTTGTTTCGAAAAATTTGAGAAAAAAAAAATATGATGGTAGATATATGTATGAAGTATATATGAAGTAATGCTTAACGATAACTGAACCTAAAATATCACCTTCATATGGATCTTGGTTTTTGGAATAGCTGAGGTCTATTGTAATGAGTCTTAAACGACGTATCAGTGAATCGCCATCCAGAAATAGGAAAGACGGTGTGTTCGCGGGGGGGCATGCCCCCTCTGCCGCCCTCACCTACATAAACCCACCAGCCTGACGCGACGTTTTCCCTTACACCCTCCGGCAAGGTGTTCCAGCGATCCATCTGCTCCCAGAAACCACTCAATCTGTAACAGAGCACATGCCCCGGCAGTATTCTCCACCCCACACACACATGCTCCGGCTATTGTCACCTTCCCAATAGTCGTCGTTTATTTATCCATTCTCAATACCTCTCATTTTCACTTCACCAGTTTCTCAAAAAAGGGGCTTGACACGAAAAATAGGTTAACTTCCAGGTCAAGGAGGAGGATATCCAAGTTCCCCAGACAACTTTTCTATCCCTAGACACATCGTGAATCTACTAGGCACTCTATCTACCAGCGTACGAGTCTCTTTATCTCTTTAGACATTGAATAGTATTGATATTAGTTGTCTTTTGGGTTTATTATTTTCAATAATGAACCTTTGGAATCAGCCAAGAAAAAAGAGTTTAACCCCCTAAAATTTGTTGGTTTACGTTTCAAGGTACGTAGAATCCGAAAATCGAGAACAAATTTTGCCGTCCATCCGCCGTCAGTCGTACGCGGCACTTTCCTTACTCAGTTACAATGGACCGATTTAGATGAAATTTGGTATATGGGCTCCATCTGGGGTCTAGTAACTAGACCCCTACTAGGAGCAACTGTTGTTCCCCGGGGCATTTGGTTGATGTCAGTCACGTCTAAGGATTAAAAAATGAGGGTTAAAATTTAGAAAAATATGGTAGTTTGAAAAATTCCCATATGAAGGTTTTTCTTAAATTTAAAATAGTATTAAATGTTTAGATTTGAATAAGACCTCCCAGAACTCTGTTAGACCGTTTGTTCGCTCCCAATAAGAACTTCAGGGTTGAGCTCACTATAGTTTATGAATCAGAAACACGAGAGTGAATCTCAAAGAAGACTAATCTCCGTTCAAATTTTAGATGACCAAAATGTGATCGTTGTTCGTATCTTACACTTTTTTTGCCTGGTGAAGCCATTTAGAAAAATAAAATCGGCAAATTAATAATGAAGATCTTATTTAATTTCAAATAGTCATAATTTTGTAACCAAACTTCAATTTTAAATACATAGTTTTGTGACGTACCTAAAATCTATCTATCTGACGTATCTAAATTAATCAAGCGTAACATATCGAATATACAGGGTGTCCATACTAGAGCTGGGCGAAAATCCGGTGGTCAATTTTACAACTGATTTACAATATCTATTGTCTCTCAACATTTTTTTTAACCAGCGTAAAATGCCACTAGGTACTTTTTTTCACATGAATGGTTTATTATTTTCAATAAAACTTAAACCTTTGGAATCATCCAAGAAACAAATTTCAACCTCCCCCCCCCCTTCAAAATTTGTTGATTTACCTTTCAAGGTACGTAGAATCCGAAAATCGAATAAAAATTTTACCGTCCGTACGCCGTCCATCCGCAGCACTTTCCTCAGTTTCCATGGACCGATTTTGATGAATTTGGTATGTGAGCTCCATTTGGGGTCTAGTTGTGTCCCGATGCTTTTGTTGATGTCAATCATCTGTAAGGCTCCTAAAATAAGGGATACAATTTTGAAAACGCTCTAGCTCAAAAACGTTTGCGATAAAGGTATTGTTTTTTCATCAATTTAAAATAGTATTGAATTTTTAGAATCGAATGGGACCATGCTGAGCTCTGTAGGACCAACCTGTGCTCCCTACGGTACTTTAGGGTTGGGCTTACGATGAATCAAAAACACGAGGCTGAATAGCAAAACAAGCATAAGCTCCGATGAAGTTGTTTGTGTAGTAGAAAGGTAGTACGTATAGTTGGTAGTGACAATGCCAAAGCCATGTTCATCTCAGACGAGTGATCTATATAGAAATAATAAACCTTTGTACAATAATTTGCAGCGCTTCTGCTATTGAACTGATAAAACAAAAGTCTTCATCGGATTTTTGGTTTATTATTTTCAATAATGAACCTTTGGAATCGACCAAGAAAAAAAAATTTCAACACCCCCTCAAAATTTGATGGTTTACGTTTCAAGGTACGTAAAATCCAAAAATCGAATAAAAATTTGGCCGTCCGTCCGCCGTACGCCATACACGGCACTTTTGCCACTTAGCATTGACCGATTTTGATGAAATTTGGTATGTGTGCCCCATTTGGGGTCTAGTTGTGCCCCGAAGCTTTTGGTTGATGTAGGTCACTTCTATGGGTTCCAAAATCAATTTTGAAATCTTGAAAACGCCCTAACTCAAAAAAATTCGATTTAAAGGTATTGTTTTTCCTTCAATTTAAGATTCTATAGAATTTTTGAATTTTTTGAGACCATGCGGAGCTCTGTAGGACAAACCGTTCGCTCCCTACGGAAATTCAAGGATTTATATTGAAATATATATATATAAATCAAAACACGAGTGTGAATCGCAAAAGAGGCCTAATCTACGTTCAAATTAGAGCCGACCGAAATGCGATCAATGGTTGGTAATTTTCATTTGTTTAATTTTTTTATTTTTATTTTTATATATATTTTTTATTTTTAACTTGTTTTTTTATTTTTTATTTATTTATTTATTTATTTTTTTCTTCATATTGGATGGTTGGTGATTTTGTAGACGAGTGATCTATATAGGAAAATAATAAACCATTGTGTAATAATTTGCAGCGTTTTTTCCGAGTTTTCGACCTTACATCACTGAAATGTTTCAACTCCCTTATTTGACAACAAAAACTCAAATATCAGGATAGCGTTGGAAATAGCGTTAAATTTTCTATAGCCCTTATATTAAATACAGTTTTTTGGTGCAATTAGATATGGATCAGTTACTCACTTCTTTTCTGCCGAGCTTTCGGTCAATTTATAGCTCAAAGAAGCTCAGAGCTGAAGGAAGAATTACTGTGTGAAATCCTCACTGACGTCTAAAAACAAAATTTTTACTGGGCATCAGTTGAAGAAGCGATCGAGCCGAATAATAGACCAAACAACTATTGAAAATAACAAACATTAAGCAGACTACATTCCTGAAAATTTGTTTGACCATAAAAAAAATCTTTATTAAAAAAACATTAAAATTTGATATATTTTTTTTCTAAATTTAGTTTTTGTTGTAAATTTGTTGAAAGATTTTGAGAATGTTGGGTGTCACAGGTGTATCAGATATTCAAAATGATAAATCAGCGTCCTTCTCGAAGATTTATCACAGCGCATTGTAAACTGTTGTTTCCGTGCAATTCTCTCTCATAACGTAATCGTTGAGCTTTCAACCTGAATTATGCCGCAACTCCTCAATATTAATCCATCACAACGGAGAATATCTAGATCCGAGCAGACACGTGCTGGGATATGACAAATCGCGAAGGGACCCGCCAGTAGGTCTGCTGGATGTCGTGAGGTGCGCTGGAGACGGCGTTGCAGCCTATTACTCACGCGGGGTACATAATATCGAAGGGGCTCTTAATATTATCATAACTTCCTACTTGATCGAAATCCCCTGATAACGTCTATCGTAGTTTACGACCCCGTTTCTCGGCTTAGAAAACATTTACGGATCACTGGACAAGGGCTCTTCGTGCTCGAGATGCTGAATATTCCATCAGTTGCTTTATTGGTGTAGTTCTGACGGAAGTTGAGATCGTGAAAAAAATATGGCGGGTTGGTGTCGGGTTACGGCGCTGGATGTTGAAAGGGAGATTGCTGAGGGTGCGATATCCACTCAGTAACTTCCATCTTGATTGTATCCAGGAAACTCGTAAGGATAGTTTGAGTAGTTTGCATGAGTAAATGCCAAAAGTCAACCTGACACTTGGAGGTTTGAGGAAGGGAAGAGCCTGTTTTAAACAATACGAGCACCTACTCAACTACACAGCTAATCAAACCTGCAATAAGGGATACGGAGGATACAAATTTCCAGCAAGATCTAGTAGAATCGAGTGACCTATTGGAAAATACATGTACTTACCAAATAATATAATACATAACGTAGATAATATTGTTATTTCTCATCCTCTGAAACACATGCACGAAATTTGAATCCCATTTCCCCTCCTATGTTCAAGACTATACAAACTGGCTAAAATCGAGTAAGAATCATTGGATTATTTTAATTCAAATTAATTGTTAGTTGCAATATTAGTTGGACTGCTAAACGAACCAAATCGGAAACGATTAGGGTGATCTCAAATGGTTATTCAATTTTCTTATCAGGAGGGAAGGTTAGTTATTAGCTACCAAGAGAAAATTTTAACCTCAATAGTTAACTCCAATCCGAGGATAGATACTATTGGCCAAGTTTTTTCTGTTGTGGGACCACTATGCCTACTCAAATTAATTATCTTGAGGAGAAAACTGGCCCAAGTCTTCATGTCCGGTCAGTATAGTTTTGATGCGTTGGCCGCCATTTTTTGACCGGTTTTCTCAGGGGTTTCCATCACCAAGTGGATTTTTCCTGCAAAGTTCGTGTTTACGTTTGGAGACAAAACTACAGGCGATATTGCGGTCTGAATTTATCATAGTTTGTGTTTATAGTGGGACAAAATCAACTCCCTTACATTCATCCAAAATGTGAAGTACACTTCTTTGCTTTTGCCCTTAAGGAATGCATACAGCACGGCTATGTAGAACCTCTTCACACTAACGTGGATGGTATACAATGGGGTGTGCGCATGGGTCGGAAAGACTGTTTGTTGTTATTTTGATTCTGAAATTGACCTCATTCTGAGACCTTTTTCTGTATGATTTTTCAAGGTTTCGAATGTTTATGACGTCACAGTGGGCAACATTCAAAACATTGAATAATCAAAAAAAAAAATCTACTCATCCAAAAAGAGAACGGCTGGTGTCAAAATTTTCAAAATGAGGTCTACTTTCTGTCATGGGCCTTCAACCACCACCCGCCAGTGTCCACGCAGCGCCCTCAGCTGGGGCAACGATGAAGGGTGGTGGTGCTGATAGCGGTTGATAACCGGCTGTCAACCCCGACCGCGAACTCCGATGGGAACACCGCGAAAGTAGGCCAGTCCCCCTTCCAAAATTATATGAAGTGCAAGGAGTGCAGAAAAATGTTAAAATGCAATTTCTGTAAGTGGCAAGAGACCTCACTCTTTCTGGAAGACGAATACAGTTCCTAAAAAACCGATTCCCCTCTCGTCCGTGTGATTTCTTTAACACCAGACCTACTAGGACCAAGATC
Source organism: Apolygus lucorum (assembly GCA_009739505.2). Lineage (NCBI taxonomy): Eukaryota > Metazoa > Arthropoda > Insecta > Hemiptera > Miridae > Apolygus > Apolygus lucorum. The sequence goes on along the minus strand of CM019176.2, from coordinate 79,383,062 downwards.
GTCTCAGCCTGGCGCAGTCGGTAGGATTAAAAATTAAGAAAAAAACAGGCGCCCATTGATGAAAGTGCTTGGGGCAGACCCAGCGGCTATCACGTGGTCTGATTGTGCCATCAACTGAAGGTTCGAAGGCGTTGTAAAAACGCTGCAAACTATTACACAAAGATTTATTATTTTTCTACATAGATCACTCGTATGCAAAGAACACGACTTTGCCATTGTCACCACTTTTTTTTTTCTTTTTTTTAACTGCCCTCAAAGACAAATTGTCTTTTGTGACGGAGGGGGCACGCAATAAATGAAAATAAATAAATAAATCAAATATAATGGGGAGGACGCCCAGGACTCACCCGACGCCGGCCCTAGGGATGAAGGGAAGTGCCTCTATAGAAAGACCACCAATTCAGATATGAGCCTATCAGGACGCGGGTGGTGATACCACGGAGTATACCTACTGAGATGCAACCAAAGTTACTCCCAACCAATCACATACCTACTTCACAATCAAGCATTTGGAAGAAAGAAACGCTGCTCACTCAGTTCGAAGAAACAGGAAGTTGAGGTGGCTCTAATTACTGGGAAACATGATTACTGGTTGCCCAAATATGATTGCTGGTTGGCCCAAACTCATTGATGACCCTTGACCTCCAATTGACCCAAACTCAGTACGCCCATTTGACCATTGGTCGATATATAGCATGAGTCATCTTTTCATCGAATAACAGCTCCTAGGTATCCACTCAATACGTTTTCATGAACCATTTTTCCTACCACACAAGAGCAGTGAAATCAGTTGTTTACCTCTTAGAACCCTTGGATCCCATCGTATCTCCTGACTCTTCACGAGTTCATTTTTCAGTCCGAGACTTTCCGCAGACAGATAATTCTGTTATCAGCTGACATCTGACCACAGATCGATGTGTGGCATGAGTCACTCTCATCCATATTGACTAATTCTTGGTAATATCAGACCTTAACTTGTTAGGATGAAACCTTCTTCCGACCATACAATAGGTAGCAGTGAAACCATTTGTTGACAACGTACCCTTGGGTCTCCTCGTACCTACCTGTTTACTCTTTATCAGTTCTCCCTAATCCGGCAGACAGATATTCTCCTACCTGCTGATGTCTGACTGTAGGTCGAATCGTGGCATGAGTCACTCTTATCCAGGGTGACAACCTACTTGCATTTTATCTGAGTGGCATGTTTGCCGAGTATACTCGAGTCGATACCCGAACGAACATGACAACTATTTTTTTTTTTTTAACTGAAAGTTCATTGTCCTAATACCTAATACCTTGGAACGGTACTAGAACTGGTAGATATTTGTGGAGCTATTTTTATTAGGTACATTTAAAACCTATGTTGAGGGTGGTCGAAAAATATCGAACCAGAGTTAGTTATTATTAAGGGAAATTTGTTCTGAAATGATCGACATCAATTAAGAGATATTTGGTAGTCCGTACTATCTCTGTGTTTTGGTCCAACAGTATTCAGCTCTTTCACCAGCACTTCAATAAGAATTTGGCTGATGAACTGATTCCATCAGAGGGAGAAGATACGGTGATTTTGCTAATTGCCAATCTTTTCATGGAATTGTTTTCCTAAATTTTAATTTGTCTTCATCTGGTTTGATATCTATTAAATTCATTTAAAATTAATAATTGGTACCTGTTAAGGGGGTCTCATTCGGTCGCCGTTCGTTCCTCGTTTCGGGTCAGTATTTCGCAAAATTGAAGGCGCAAACACTTAAAAAGATGTACCTAAATTTGCGATTTCAAAGGATTTTAGAAATTAATTAGTGCATGCGCCTTGGAAATTGAAAAACTGAAATATTGCTGCCGGAATCATCAAAATTGAACAATAATTGCCAAAGAAAAATGGGAAAAACTACTGAATAAACGGATTTTCCATGTTTTCCCCATATTTCTCTGGCAAATATTGTTCGATTTTGATGATTCCAATAATGATTGCAATATTTCAGTTATTAAATTCTCAAGGCCCATGCTCTAATGCATTTCTAGAATCCTTGAAAATTTCAAGTTAGCTATATTTTATGGGAAAAGCATAACTGAATTAACAGTTTTCCCCATTTTTCTCTGGCAATTATTGTTCGACTTAAATCATTCCTGAGGCAATATTTCAGCTGTTCAATTCCTTAGGGCTGTGCACTAATGAATTTCTAAAATCCTTTAAAATTTCAAATTTAGGTGCAACTTTTCAAGTTTTTGCGCCTTAAATTTCGTAAAATGCTAGGAACGAACGGAGACCGACTGAGTCCCCCTTAATTGTTGACCTAATATTAATATTGATGTTCGCAATATACGGACCAATGGCGATATGAGTACGTACTTTCTAAGCCACCGAGGTTTCTCTAAACTTGATGAAGGCAGCATAATGTCAGCCTAAAGCTCGGGTAGAGAACTGATTTTTTATTTAATCCTAATCAGGATAACATTTACATACTAATCGTGTGTCGATCTACAGACAAAAATATAATTTATTTCAGAAGAGAACCAATCTCATGGATACAATGGAAGAATCAAAGTACTAATAGAATTCGCTCTCATCAACAAGCTACATTGAAAAGTATCATTGTTTTGCTTTGTCCTGGTTCCCCTTGCGCTCTCTTCCATCTCATTTCACTGCCACCAACAGTTCATTGCTCGAAATATACAAATTCCTTCTGCGTATTTATAAGAAGAACCTTATTTGAATTTCTTGTTTCTCACACGATCACTCTTTGTCAATAGACTCGAACCTGAAGCCACCATAACTCCAGAACACCTTGTGGAAGACCGTCTTTCTTCGTCCCCCTTTGCGACCACCGCCAAGTACCTTCCAGCTTTTTCCCACCAGGTGATGCAATATGCCCCAAAACAACCCCTCACCTCTTTTATTCTTCTTCCAGTTTCACGTGATTTTTCTCTCCATCCCCTTCCTCGGCCTATTGTCAACAGCCCTATTTTACATCCACTTCCTATTTGGCCTTCTAACCGATAGAAGCTTTTTCTCCATTCTTCTATGTACCTTTGAATAGGTCATTCTTGAGCCTTTTTCCTCTCACTTTATCGTCTTTTGCGCCATAAAACCGCATTCTCCCCTAATTCCTTTGAGCTACTTTTTTTTGGTTAATTTGTCCAGAATCATCTTGAACAGATTTCATCCCCAACGGTTTTCGAAAACCCCGCTTGTTTCTTCACAAACACATTTAACCTTTCCACAACGACCTTTTTTCATCACTTGACAGCTCTTCACCAGTTGGTGGAAAAAAGATTGCAACTTTTTTTACAATTTTTTTTCTTGTGAATTATTTTTAGTTAGGTAGCGCATGCTGCATATGTAAATGATTAATGTAAAATGCATTTTCACATGAGACGTAGTCGCACCATGCCGCGAAGTCACAGTTCTAGAAGAAGCAGCTTAGGCACGATTTCGGAAGGGCCCTGAAGAACAGAGGTTCCTTTTCATTTGAGATTCCTTTTCCCGTAGTTCTCCCATCCAAGAAGAAATATATTCGAAAGCCTTTATAACAATTTTGGATTGTTAATTTGCTCGAATTCATCAAACTTGAGTGAGATTTACAAGCCAGCAGTTCGGGTGCCATGGACCAGACCGGTAAGTGCCGTATTTTTTCACTTTTTTTCAATATTTTTACTTATAAAACCAAGGAGAAAAAAATATTTTCATGTTCTGTCGCATCGCAGACCCATTACAGCGTTTTAAGATTTGTATTTAGTTATTAGGGCGTTCTGTACGAGCATTGAAAGGCACGTCCCTCCAGCGGGACAGCCGGACTAGGAGCTCTATGATTTGAAGAGGATTCTCGGTAAGAACACAAAACCATAACATCGTAGTTACCGACTTTTTTGTGTTTTTATTATTCGTTTCAGTGAAACTTTTCTTTGATTTTGATGACCCTAATGATGATGAGCTCTTTTGGGAATTATTGGCAGATGTTTCAGACTTCTTTCAATCTTCGTTTTGAAAAAATTTTAATTTTCAAATTACACCTAAACAATGGACATATCCACGATCTACTGTTTTTCCCTCTAAGGGAGAAATTGATTTCAATAATTTTGGTTCCTATCATTCAACTTAGTTGAGACCGATGATATGCATACATAATTAGTAAGTATATAAGCAATGTTCACCTGTGATAGAGAATGTGATTTTGTGTCATAAATTGTGCCTAAATGTGGAAATATTGATGGTTTTTGTGAAAGAAATGTGTGAAACAATGGGAGTATTCATTTCAATTCAATTGAATGAGAAAGATGACAACAGAGACCTCCGCAATGCAAGATGAGTCTCTAATTACCTTGTAATAAGATATACTAGGCTAGGGTACCTAAACTAGGGTTTGTTCCTAGTGAATAAAGGTAGTTATCGTTTTGCTCAAGACAACAATTTTTTCACTCAGAAACAAACTCATAATTCTCTGAACAAAAACTTGGATATGCGAGTCGTTTTTAAGAAATTAATCATCGAATAGTGGAAACAATGCTTTCGTTACCTCCAGTAGATTTCGAAGCAAAGTAGGGATTTTGCATGGTGGGCAAAATTAGTATAACATAAGTTTAACCGAGATTAGGTATATGTAAAGTAATGAGTTGTTTTTGTTAGTCACACTTTGCTACGGTTAGTATCGCGGACAATCTAACATTTGCTCGAGGTAAGAACCCAACACACTTGAATCAAGGACTCGTTGGACACGAGATTTATTCAAAACACTAACTCCGCTTGTATCAGCTCATTTGTTGGTTTATTGGGGATACGACATTGATCCTTCTCCCCGTTTTATGTCTCCGAGCCGCGAGACCGGAGAAGGACGTAAATAGCGTGTTGAGGCTCAGTTAGAACCCTCCAGGGTGGAAGACAATGGGGGGGTTCCTGAACTAGTTGTCCTAGGAGGAGGCAGATAGCATCTTGAGCGGTTCGCCAGATAGCCGCTGCAGCCACGGACGGGAGAAAGTACCGGCACGACGCCACAACCCTGAAGGATATCCCTGTTTCTGTTGAATCCGCGTCATTAGTTCGAGATTCATCAAAAAAACGGTCGAATTATACAGAAGAACATCGAGAAGTCTGCATAAAAGTGGGAGCGTCGTTCAAACTACAGATCGCTTATCGTCATGAGATAATGCACCTGAAATGCACCGGGCTTGCATTACCATTTCGCTGGGGTCTCTAACTTCATATTGTTCCCGCTAATCTGGTTTTGAATCTCACGTTCTCGGTAAGATCATGCTCATTTGAATTTTCCCAGATAAACCATGCTCCCTTTCGATCTTTGCTGGACGGCGCCGCAACTACTCAAAATCACTCCTTGAAAATGTTAAACGAATGCTTAGCCCATCGATGCTCCCTTTTCCCCCTCCTATTGGTGGAACATATTGTCTGGAAATATGGAAGATAGCGTCACTAATAATTGTGAATTTTATACTAAATCATGAAGGTAGAAAGAAGGAACTCAGACAAAATTTTGAATCGTGGGTGTCTTCGGAGAACAAATTAACCAATTTTGTCCGAGTTTTCTCTTTTCTGGATTTCTCAAAAACTCCGTTTAAAATGTTTTCCAGTGTTCTTTTATGTACGTTTAAAATGTTTTCCAATGTTCTTTTATGATTAGTTGGGTGGAAAAATGAAGGAATATTTCGATTGAAGTAACACTGAAATATTTTATTCGTTCTTATTCGCTATTTTATCCGCTAAGCGCTCCGTTTTTGCTTCTTAACCAGTACACCTATGAAGGTATCCTCTTTGAACGGTTCCTAACCAAATGTTTCTACAACATTCTCTGAGACTGCTGCGATCGGTGAAAAGTCGATGATTGAAAATCTTGTAAGCGTTTAGTTATGGAAACAAACGGGTGTTTTCGTGAAAAATATTCCCTTCATAAATTTAGAACTTATCTACATACGTTAGGGTCACATAACCTCTCGACGTTGTCACCAGCCTGTACCAAACAATTTTGGAATCGAGAATTGAGTTTATCAATATCACTGGTGCACAACTCTCCTTCTTCATCCTACAGCTTTATCTTTTTAAATGATCCTCAAGACATTCGATCGGCTAATATTTATGTTCGAGGGAAAGAGAGCACAGATTTTGTCAATTTTTCGCTTACGATCTTCGTTCAAGGGAGGAGAAGATCATAGCTGAGGTTGAGCGCATTCTCATCCAAGATCGTAGGCTTACTGTCGACAAAATCTGTCCTCTCTTACCCTCGAACATTGATAATAACTGTCTTGAGGATCGTTAGAAAAGATCTTGAGCATTACCTGCTTCCTCTAGGATGAAGAAGGAGGTGGAGGTGTGGCGCAGTTTAACTTTTCATACCAAAAATGTTTAGAACGGAGGTGATTATGTCGAGATGCGTTGTGACCTTATCAGTGATTTTTCCAAATGAATTAGGTTTTTGAGAACCCTATCGAAGTAACTTTTGGTGAAGCCCTCATATCCCAACTTCCAGCCATTTCGATGAAAATTTAATACCCCCTTGAATACTGTGAGACTATTAAAACTGTTTCGGACATCTCTGACATACCGTCTGGTGTGTGGGCATCCAAGTCCAAAAACTGTATGTCAGAGAACAGTCCATGGCCGAACTAGATAAAAACGGAGGTCACCTGCAGGTCAGACGCAAAAGCGTTACGCGGTCCTACTTTTGCTGGAGGTAATTTTTCTCCGACTCCGCCGCCGGGTCGATCCGCCCTATATACCCTTAAATGAGACGCAGTGCAGCTAAATGCGCTTGCCGATCAGATATGAGTCTCAAACTATTTACTGATAACCTTGGTCTTGCGTATTAAATGCCAAGAGAGGCGGTCTTTCGCGTGATGCAACTCCCCTCCGTCCTTCCCACATCACACTTCATTCTCTATTGTCCATAGCTGTTTCAGTGCAGCAACCGCCCATTGAACCTAAAACTCATAATCGCCAAAGAAGCGTGAACTTTGAATCCAGTCGTGAACTAAATATAGCAAAATCAATTAAAAGTTCGCTCCTTCGCACCTGTCTCGACGCATAAATTCAACCCAAGCCGAGCTTTGTTCCCTCCGCGGGACCGGTATGTTAATTGCCGTATGAATACACCGGCTTGACGTTTCTAGGCTAGTATTTTACTGACGTCGCCACCCATAAAGTTATCCTGCAAGTTGGTATAATGTTTCACGACAGCATTTTCGGTCCTCCAAGAATCACTGGATAATATGAAGATTTGTTGAACGATGCGTTGAATATTTCCTGGGGTTCCTCTAAGTTGACGAAGTTTGAAGACGTAGTAAAAATGAAGAGTCCATCAGTGGAAAGAATAATGTCCATGTCCGCCAAATTCGTATCAATAAACTACCTGCTTACTGAGTCGAAAAATATCCCACGGGATCAACATTAATCCTGATTTTTAAAAATTGATACACTTACTTATTTATTTATTTATTTATTTATTAACGGGCAAGCCCAATTTATAATCAACATATTACAGTTGTATTCAACTTATATAAGAACTTATATAATAGAAAAATACTATAGATGAGGGTAGGGGGATCGAGAAAATACAATTTCAATGAAAGGAAAAGGGAGCTTAACTGAATAGGATGGGTGAAGAGGAAACTAAGGATTTAAGCGATGATAAGGGACTATGGAAGAAATCAAAATGTGGATAAGTGGTGAGAAAGAGATTTGCACTACGGGGCAGCCGGTTTAGGGGACGGTGTTGGTCGTAGTTTGTGGCAGAAAAATTAACATAAAACAAAGTGGATGAGCGGGTGGATGTACGGGTGGCGGCAAGATTCAGCTTCTGGAGCAGCGAGGGGCAGTCAATGGCATTGTTTAGAAGTTTGTATAGGAGCACGAGGTCCGCTGAACTCCGTCTTCTCTCGAGGGTATTCAGGCAGCATCTCTGCAGTATGACCTCATAATTAATGTCCTCAGAAGGGATCCCCATCTTATACGCAACATAGCGCAAAAACCTCCTCTGAACACGTTCAAGGCGATATTTGTGAACAGCGTATAGAGGAGACCAGACTATAGAGGCATACTCTAGCAAGGGCAACACAAGGGCCTTGTAGAGTGACACAATGGCAACAATACTACAAAACTCACGAGTGTTTCTTTTAATGAAACCGAGGGCCCTCATTGCTCTTGCAGCCAGCCCCTCAATACTTAACCACTTCCTACAGGAAATTAATTTTTTTCTATTTCCCAAAGTAACGATGTTTGCTAAATGCACTTACAAATTAACATAGTTCCAGAAAGGGAAACTGTTCTTTATCCCAGAAACATTCATAAATATAACTAGTTACCTATGTGGGTTAGTGACCACTGTGCTCATCATTCTGGTGAACATTAAGTTTTACAAAAATTCCGGAGTTCAGATTTCTTCCGCAATTCTTGAAAGGTAAAAACACTTTTTTCTTTTTCATTTGCTTTCTTTTACCATATGGCTTCCGAGTCTACCAAGCCAGTGGAAGCATTCATAGTTTCCACTTTTCAAGGGTGAGAAAAAAGTTCTCCAAGAACATTTTTGGTTTCGTGTCAGCCTGTCTGTTATGAAAATCATTGTAACGGGGAAAACTATACGCCATTATTGTCCGATTTCGATGAAATTTCCAGGGATTGTCCGGGTTGGCGTATAGAAGAAAATCATTGCCCCTGGATTGATAGCCTCTAACATCAATATCTAAGTATCTTGCATTTCCCACATGAAATTCCTAGGGATAGATGGTTCTCATTGAGGGTAATGCAAGATACTCAGATATTAGAGAGTTTTCGCCACGTCAGACGTGACGACTTGAGATCGTGACGACTCGAGACAGATGGGGCCAGCAGACGCAGATGCTAACTTTTTTTGGTGGATTTCGAGTCGTCACAAAATTAGGTGCGGACTCTGGAAGTGACGCTAAGCAGCTACCGACCTGTGAAGTCACTTGAAAATGGCCGATAGCGAACAGCTGATTCAGACTCCGGGGGGTCTCGAAATGACTTTTTCAGATCAAAAATAAAAATGTTTGCCGTATTGAAAAGGCAATAAATTTTTTACTACTTGGATACCTATTTACATCCCTTTCTGACACTACATTGCGATATAAAAACCTACCTACTGATGATTTTGATCCTTTTCACCTTTAGAAAGTAGTGAACTACACTAGCTTTTCCAGAGCTCTTACCTACTGCATTTTTTGGGTCTATAATACCTACTAACTACCGATTTTGCAGTAGCTACCTTTCTACTGGTTCCTTGTTTGTCTTACAACACGTCCGTAACATATCTATAGATAATTTAGAGTAGGTAGGTACTTCGTTTCTACCTACCAGGAAGTACAGACTATTACAAAAACGGAAGTACAGATCTATCATACTAGGATAGATCTACGAACTTATAGACGTAACACCTAAATGCAGACATCCATAATTAACCAAATACCTACTATTGTGCGAAAAGAAGGTATATTTTCAAAGGTAATGAACTTTATGAATGAAAGGTAATGAACTTCCCAATTTGACATGCAACTTACAAGTACGATGATCACAGCAAACAGAACTATCAGTTGAAATCTTAAATGGTACCTACTTACGTGAACTGACTCCCGTTGCCTGTATTATTGTAGATCTGTAGTTAGGTATGTTGGTAGATGAATAAATAATAAACAACATTAAATGAAAAACAAGGGTGCATTTATTCAGAAATTTCATTGACATTCAAACAATGTAAAATTCGCACAGAGTCAACAACAGTATACGTTGGATTCACTTGATCTTGATGTGAAGATAAAAGAATTCTGGTGACGAATAGTTTGTTTCGAGAGATGAATTCTTATTTTGTTTTTACCCCAGACTTTTTTTTTAATGTATTTTTTTCCTCTTATTTTTTACTGGAAAATTAGAACAATCATAAGAGACAAGACAAACGGAAACAAAAAAGAGTTGGTATATGTTTTTCGAAGTCCCAATAAAACCTTTTCTTAAGGACGTACTTACTTGAAATATTGAGAGTAAAAAGTGGAAATTATGAGTTTGTTCTACATAAGTGGATTTCTGAAACTGTATAAGTACGTAAATCATTAAAAAATACTAGTGATAGCACAGTAAGCACTACTGCAAAACGTTCACCAAAACCTCAAAATTTAGCGATGTCTCATGTTTTCGTTTATGAACCCTTTACTGCTTTTTTCGGTTCCTATGTTGTTGGTTATATCTCTCTGTTTAGGAGGAGAGTAACATTGTATTATACTCTCTAAACCGTGTTCACATATTCCAAATATCAACACAGCTACTCCAAAATTAAAATTGAAACAAGTGGAAATTTTCAGTCTTTTCTCCAAAATTCAGTCTTGTCTTCGACGTGGTTCGTCGAATCTTTCACAAGAGATGCTTCCCTACACCTACACCATGGTACCTGTTCGCTGAAGAATCTTTGAAATCCAATATCTTCAATCGGAACCGGCCGACAGGATCTCGGGGCGTGGTGGACACGTATCCGCTCAGGTGGCTCTTCCACTTCCAAAGAAACATCCGGCGCCTTCGACCTGGTTTCAGGACCTCTCCAGTTCTCAATGAGTTTCGGGAATGCATAATTTATTATGCAACCAGATCAGGTTCATTCACTTATAACAGGTGGTCCAACATCCTGTCGTCGCGAACCACTTGCATCCCCCAACTCTTCTCCGCATTTCCTTCCAAATCTAAACAAATTCAAAACAAACAAGTTTGGGTTCATCCTCAACAAAAACTGCACATAAACATTCATGCAGCATGAATCAATGAGCGAATTTTCAAAGAAATCTTTCAGTTGAAGCTATGGTTAAGATCTATTTTCAGTATAACATACCAACATAGGTACTGTATGCACAGGGTATGCTTTGAAGATGTTAGGAGTCCATGTTCATGTTCTACTCGTCCCTAGGAACTCATAGAGTACCCACATGGCTATTGTTGGTTTTTTCTATTTTCAGTATAACATGTCAACATACTTACTGTATGCACTGGGTATGCTTTGAAGATCTTAGGAGTCCATATTCATGTTCTACTCGTCTCGACGAACTCTTAGAGTACCCACACGGCTATTGTTGTTTTTTTTCTAATTTCAGTATACCATACCAACATACTGTATGCACTGGGTATGCTTTGAAGATCTTAGGAGTACATATTCATGTTCTACTCGTCTCTACGAACTCATAGAGTACCCACACGGCTACTGCATTTCTGGGTACAACAAATATACGCGCGTTTTCATTATTTTCTATTTTTAGTATACCATACCAACATACTGTATGCACTGGGTATGCTTTGAAGATCTTAGGAGTACATATTCATGTTCTACTCGTCTCTACGAACTCATAGAGTACCCACACGGCTACTCCATTTCTGGGTACAACAAATATACGCGCGTTTTCATTATTTTCTATTTTCAGTATACCATACCAACATACTGTATGCACTGGGTATGCTTTGAAGATCTTAGGAGTCCATATTCATGTTCTACTCGTCTCTACGAACTCATAGAGTACCCACACGGCTACTCTATTTCTGGGTACGACAAATATACGCGCGTTCTCAGTATATATATGAATATATCCATACTTTTCTTAATTTTTGGACGATTTTCATTTTTGAAAAACGCATTATATCAGAAATTTTGAGCTGAATCCGAATATACCACATATTATGATGATTGTGAAGGTATTAACCACAAAAAACGGAAAAAACTCGTTTTTTTGGACTTTTTTTTCACTTTTTTTCAAATTTGGACCACTTTGGATTGTCCAAAATTTCTGGCTAACGAACTTGACCTTTTGTTTGTTGTTACGAACATTTTGGCGAAAACTAAAAGAAAAAATTCAAATAATTACTCAAGTTATCGTGCGGAATGACATATATATATATATATATATATATACATATGATTTTTGGCGAAACTTCAGGGATCGTTTCAGAATGTTCCAAAACGGATTTCAGTGAAAAAATTTTTCGAAAAAGTCGATTCTAAAAACTTTGGAGCCATTGCAATAGCATCATTTTCTTCGAAAATTCGCTAAAACGAAATCGATCAAAATAAACAAAAATTAATAGTAACAAAAATCTTCTTCAAAATAAACATCTTCAAAATAAACAAGAATCAAAACAAAAATCTTCTTCGAAATAAACATCTTTAAAATAAACGAGATTGGGTTCATCCTCAACAAAAAAAAAAAAAAAAAAAATCCACATGAAAACAAAATTGTTAACTTTTTTTTTATCGAAAGCTCTTGAAAGACATAAACTTGTCTGTATACAACTTCTCCATCATCAAGAATTGTGAGATGAAACGCCGACATAAAAATACTGGAATGTACTCAACACTTATTAATTTGAAGACAAACGAAATCAAAAATTTACAAAAGAAATAATAATAATGGTAATAATTTAAATACGTGAAATGTAAATTTAGTAACAAGACTGATTTTGATATATGTACTTACCTATATAATATTTTATTAGTGTCAATTTACATAAGGGACCATCTGCAGAACGACCCGAATAATTCCAGAAAATTTCAGATAAATCGAACAATAACTTCGCATAGATTTACGAACACTGACATGTGACAAACAGACAGGCTGAGAAGGTATGCTTACGGTAGCTTGGTAAATTCGGATGTCAAATAAATAAAATTAGGTGAAATTTGAGAATATTTTCTGCCAAAATTTTCCAATCCTAGGTAATGTCATCCAGATTATTTGCCTTGATGTGACTCAATAAGTTGTTAAAAGGTGAATATCTCAACTCTGAAAGAGGGCTAGGCACTACGACGAATCTTACTCGTACGTCGTCGGTAACAATCTTCCTAATTGAAGCATTTCGTTCTTAATAACATCTTATGTCCGGTCAATCTAAAGATAATAGTTCAATTACAGTTGTTGGGTAGTGACTGCCACAAACAGCCCATGAAAACTGTTTATCGCTGTACAATCTGCCGGTCAAGTCAACCATGACTGTAATACCTTCCCTTGGGGCACCACAATGGACTGATTGTTAATAGCAACCTTGACGTACGGCTCTTCAAACCTCACTGAAGTTGAACAGTCGTATCAAGAGTTCCCATGCCCCCTCGTACCTGTTGCTTCGATTTTATTCGTGATTCTATGAAGCCGTTTCCCCTCGTCAAGTGTGGGATCACCTGGCTGTCGGATTACCTCACTCTTTTCAACCAATACTACTCTTACCAAAATTTAAAAGTTAAATTTTAATATCTTATAAATACAACAACTATCAGGTTTGACGTCTGGGAACTGGCGAGTATCAATGAAATGCAAAAATCAAAAACATTGTTAATTTTCATGTATTTTCTTAATTTAAAAAAAAAATTATCAGTACCATAGTAAAAGTAGAGTTTTAGATATTGCAGAAAGTGAGTGAAACAGCGTGAAAAAACATTGTCGTTAGAATTGAACAATCTCCACTAGCTCGCTTACGTGGGATATGAGTGAAAAGAAGTTTTTTCTCCTCTGCCTTTATTTCGGACCTAATTACGTCATTTCTTGGCATTCGTTTTTTGATAATATATTCGATGTTTGAAGCTACATATTGGAATATTGAGGTTTTCTAAGAATGCTTAATCCGATTCTGAATTCAGAAAAATAAATTCCGACCCAAAATACTTGTCTTTTACTTCTTCAACTGTCTATGAATTTTTCCTGGTAGTTATCAATTGAATGATGAATGTGCGCCTGATTTTGACATTTTCATGTCTTTCATATGGCACATAAAAAAAATCGTCACGAAATTTGTTGCGACGAAATTTGTCCCAAGTCGCCACAATGATGATTATGACCATCAGAAGTGAAGTTGTTAGGTACTTTACAGGTAGGTACTTTACAGTTAGGTAGGTACTTTACAGTTTGATATTACCAGATCAGAATTGAGCTCCCAGATCAGCTGAGCCAAAAATCGAGCTCCCAGATCAGCTGAGTCGAAAATCGAGCACCCAGATCAGCTGAGTCGAAAATCGAGCTCCCAGATCAGCTGAGTCGAAAATCGAGCTCCCAGATCAGCTGAGTCGAAAATCTTGCTCCTAGATGTCTCGGGAGGGGGGGGGGGGGCATGAAAATGTTTCAATGTGTTGCAGACTCGTATGCAAGCGTTTCCTTTAAAGGACTCATTTATGAAAAAAAGTGAGTTTTTTTTTCTTGCTCGATTCCAAAGGCTTACCGAGGAGAACCGATATTATCGGTCAATATCGATATGTTAACCGATAATATTGCGACTTTTTTCAACAAGCAAAAATTAATATTATGGTAAATGGATGAGAAGGGACGCCTGTACCTGTGTGAAACATCAAGTAATTTTACTCCAATTTTTGTAGGTACCTACGTGATGGCTTGAATGGTTTACACCTTTAGTGGCGCTCAAGGCTGAATATTATTGCTTCCGAGTCTACCAAGGTAGCGGAAGCCTTGTTTTCACTTTTCACGGACGAAAAAGGAAAGTTCTCCAAAATCAAAATTTTCACTCGCGTTTTGCGTTTTAGACCGTTCTGAACAATTTCGGTTCCGTGTCTGTGTGTCTGTCTGTCTATGTGTCTGTCTGTCTGTCATGAATTCCTTGTAACGCGCATAACTATACGAAGTTATTGTCCAATTTCTATGTAATTTTCAGGGATTGTGCGGGTTGGTGTGTAGACGGTCCCCTATGAAAATCATCATCCTCGGACTGATGAAAGCGACTGCGCATGCGCAAACGTGAATTCCTTGTAACGGCCATAACTTCTACATTTTCCATCCGATTTCAATGAAATTTTCAGGAATGTTACAAATTAGTATTTAGATGGTTGCCTATGAAAATCATCACCTTCCGACTGATAGTAGACACTGCGCATGAGCAAACGTGAATTTCCTTGTAACGGCCATAACTTCCACATTTCCTACCCGATTTCGATGCAATTTTCAGCGATTATGTAGGTATATTAGGTTGTGAATGGTCCCCAATGAAAATCAAGGCCTTAAAATTTACAGAAGCCTCTGCGCATGCGCATACGTTCTTACTTGAGCCAAAAGTAATGGAGGTGACTCTTGATTAAAACTAGGGTAAAAGCACCAATTGTTGACACTATTAGAAAGAAAAATCATTCAATTCTGCGTTCCACAAAAGGATTCAAGAAAATGAAAGTTTTGAGTAGTTATTATGAATTATGAGTTCCTTGTGAACAGTTTGCACGTATTGGACTTACCAAAATTTTTCTTAAATTTTCAATCGAAAGTAGACCTTATCCTGATAATTTTGACACCAGCCGTTCTCTTTTTGGATGAGTAGATCTTATTCTATGATTTTTCAAAGTTTCGAATGTTTACGACGTCAAGCGCCCTTCCCGCCTGGGCGGGACCCTCCAGCCCACTGTGACGTCATAAACATTCGAAACTTTGAAAAATCATAGATAAAGGTCTTCTCACGCTAGAAGGTCGCGGTTGGTGTCAAAATTTTCAGAATGAGGTCTACTTTTGATTAAAAATAACAATGAACAGTTTTTCCGACCCAAGTGCACACCCCATTGATAATATACCTACTACATAAATTCCAACCAATACCAAAGAACGTAATTGGGCTGCATGGATTTTATAGCAACTTGGATATTCAAGACCTTGGAAGTGAATGAGGATCCATCCGATGCCATCGTGTATTACTCCTACCTAGATGGAACCTAACAAATGCAAAAAATTAAGACAGTATATCTCTTAGAAGATGTTTGGGTCTAACCAATATTGAAAAGTCTTTGAAATGACCCAAATACTCCATAGTTGATTGCTTAATGACACTGGTTTCCAATTACCCGTCAATAAAGGTTACCAACTTGATTCTCCACTTGCATCTTCATTTTCCGATCAACTACAGCAGCTAGAAAGGTTACAGAAACAGGTCGAGACGAAAATTACAGTGGGCGTCGGATTTCTTCATCGAACCGTGATCTCGGGCAATGTGCTGCAGAGTGCACGTTGCAATTATCGGGAGAGAGGGCCAGAGATAGCTCCCGGTCTTAACGAGCTTCTTCACGGTTCACGTCTTTTGTTGATTTACTGGAAAGTTAGCGATTTCATACCTTTTACAGTCGGTGGGAGGATCCGAGAGTTACGAATCACCTCATAGTAGGATCGTCTCGAACTCTGTCATTACTTTTCTCGTTTTGTTGCAAATAGAAGCACGAAGTTTTATAATTTATTGTAGCTATGAATGTCAAGAATGTTCCAAGTTAGTGAGTAAAATTAGGTAATAATGTCAGTTAGGTAAAGATTCATCTTTACTTGAAGGAACTTCTGTAGCCTGATCCACGTAGTGACTGAAATTCTCATCAAAATACGAACTACAAGTATCTCCGCTTTGTAACTGTCCATAATATGGAATATATTATATTCATTGTTTTATGAGGGATAACTGTGTTTGAACTTTACTGAATGCTCGACGGTCCTTTGGTTGGTTGTGTTACCAGTTTTCTAATAGCAAGAATGATTATGGTTGTATAGGTACGAACAATGATGATTTCGAGGTCTAACTACGGTTATTTTCTAGACAATTTTTATAATTCATAAATGAAATGGAGCAGTTATTATCGTAGCCCTGTATTCGAGTGGGAATGGGAGTCCAATGCTCGTCTGAAAATCAGCTGAGTGATCGGCAATCTAATTTCTCCCTTGCGAGGGAAAAACATTAAATCATGTTTAATGTTTTTCCCTCGCAAGGGAGAAATTAGATTGCCGATCACTCAGCTGATCAGTGACCACTCAGGCGCCTTCAGCATTCTCCATTGACCCTGCTTCTCAAATTTCAGCTTCCTGCGTTCAACAGGAGAGAAAATGGCCTTGGAGCTCACTCAGCTGATCAGTGACCATCTTGGTACAACTAGACCCCAAATGGAGCCGATATAACGTGGTAACTAAGAAATCGGTCCGTGGTAACTAAGAAAAAAAAAACGTTGCAGATTTGCGTGTCGGAATTCACAGAACGACCCCCAGCCCTAAAACATTAAACATGTTAAAATGTGCCAGTTATTGTCATACCAAAACACTGTAAGTACGTCTACCTAGTCCTAAATTGTATATGGCAATCTTGAATATAAGTGTAGGGAGAGAGAGTAGTATTTCGAACAAGTTATTATCAAATAAAGAGCAACAATAAATCGCTGGAAGACAGCATGAAATCCGAAAAAATATCGACACAAATTTATGATTTCGAAAACAAAAATGAAGAAAATAGGGTTTTCATAGATTTAAAATCTCGGTAGTTGATCACAGTCATTAACACAAGCGACAAACACCTGTAAGTAGGTACCTACTGTATTTGACGTAGACGATAACACTGGTGTCCATACCATAGATAGACGGATGTTACCTTCTAGGTGAAGTTTCAAATTCCGATTGAAATCTAACCCTCTTGTTCTAGAAACACATAGAAGTCAAAAAGTCCATTCATGCAGCATGAATTAATGGGTGAATTTTCATAGAAATCTTTCAGTTGAATTTATGGTTATGAGAAAGGACAATGTAATTTCTGTTGGGAATTTTTTTTTCACCCGATTTCTGTTTTATTTTGGTTTATTATTTTCAATAATAAGCCTTTGGAATCGAGCAAGAAAAAAAAAAATTTAACCCCCCCTCAAAATTTGATGTTTTACGTTTCAAGGTACGTAGAATACGAAAATCGAATAAAAAAATTTCCGTCCGTCCGCCGTACGCCGTACGCCGTGCGCGGCACTTTTCTTAGTTACCATGGACCGATTTCGATGAAATTTGGTATATGGGCTCCATTTGGGGTCTAGTTGTGCCGCGAAGCTTTTGGTTGATGTAGGTCACTTCTAAGGGGTGGAAATTAAGGGTTGAAATTTTCAAGAGTGCCCTAGCTCGAAAACTCTCGAAATAAAGGTATCGAATGGAGAACCAGTGATCTATACAGAAGGGTGATCTGTACAGAAAATAATAAACCTTTGAGCAATGATTTGCAGCGTTTTTAATTTTTGAACAATTTTCATTCTTGGAAATTGTATCGTTATCAGCAATTTTGTGCTGATATACCATACATTACTATAATTGTGAAGATATTAACGACAAAAAATCCGTTTTCGGACTATTTTTGAAATTCGGACCACTTTGGGTTGTCCAAAATTTTTGGCTAACGAACTCGTCTTTTTGTTCGATTTTAAAACTATTTCGGCGAAAACGTAAACGTTTTTGCTAAACAATTACTCAAGTTATCGTGCGGAGTCGTTTTAGAATGTTCCAAAATGTATTTCAGTGAAAAATATTTTCGAAAAAGTCCATTCTATTTCTTTTCTTTGAAAATTCGCTAAAACAAATACCTACGGTGAATGACCCTGAGTAAAATGCACATGTGCTCCACACCTCTCATGTGGAGAATCAAAACAAACAAGTTGAACCAGCTACGCGGGGCGCTCTAATTCCCAAATTAGTTACTTTTCCGTGGCAACAAATAGCGAACAAACGTGTTTTTCCAGCTCAACTAGCTTTTGATCGCCATAAAGTCTCACGTTACTCGCCTCCTAGGGAAGAACCTGTCGGCGTCATTATCTATGACTCGGGGACTGCATATCTTGCATAAGTAGAACGACTTGCGCATCCCAAAAGCGGGAAAATGGAAACAGGTCTGACCGGAAGGATATCAACTTGTGAAACTCCCGTGGATCGGAAGATGGGGGACCCCTTGTAGCTGGATTCGACCTGTCGACCTGCTAGGTGTGACGCAACGTTGAATGTTACCGGTCTTTTGAAAAACATGAGCTCCTTCAAGACTTGGCTAATAAAGAATGAGAAGTAAAAAGGAACCGTACCTGTTTCCATAGACGAAGGGAGCCGGATTTCGTATAAGAAAAGGGGTGAGTTTGTCAACCCCTTATTATTTTGCGTCTCTCATGAAGCAAACCCCTCTTTGCTTTTCATATCAAGTGGAAAAAGCACCCCTCGGTAAGGGTTGTACCCAAGGACATCGAGTTGTGAACTAATCGACCCCCTCAATAGTTCCGTCCTGTATGAACCACAAAGAAGTGCAGAAAGCAAACAAATTTTGATTGAGTTCAGGGTCTCTGATCCTCTTGTGGATTCAGTATTGAAGCATGATAACAAACCCAGAGCATTAGTCGGAATAGTACATTTATATGTTGTGTAATTAAAGGGACCACTCCCCCCCCACCAAAAAAATGTTTAAAGTAGGTACATAGTATTACGAAAATACTGTAAACATTACAGAATGTTTTGATTACTGTAAATCATAGGTACTTAAAGACCACCAAAGTTAGTAACAACATGAAGCAAATTATAATTTTGATAAACCAAACAGACAGCTGCTGTTGTTGTTTATGGTGAACTCAATATGTTTTTTTTTACTTCTAGGTAACCATCACGGACAGAAACAAATGGAACAGACGGACATGGATGATAGAAACTAAATAGATTTTTCTTATTCAGTGAACGGAGCGCGCACAGTGGCAGACCGCAGACGAGATTAGGTTGTCAAAAACTCGCTCTCCTGTAAAATTGTGTTTTCGCACACTAAGGTTTCGGAGGATTTCGATAATTTTGTTTAAACGTTCGTATTGAGAATCTCCACAAATCTGCGGAAATGATTATCTAAAATTTTGATCGTCGATTGCAAGGATTCATGCGGAAGAGGGAAGAATATTGAGAAAATTTTGTAACTGAACCCAACAATCAGGATCACGAAATTTCGAAAATCCAATTCCGCACGTTTTTAGAGCTTAGCAAAACGGATACGTAAAAAAAAAAAACAATAAGTCAACATCTCTTATAGTGACTGAGGAAAATGTACCTACGTGTGGACAGTTGGTACCCACAAACATCTCCATTACCAGGTAATTGATTTTGCTTCCTCACTACCGAAGGAGGAAAAAGAAAAGGTATTCGTGAAAGAAGTGAAAAAAAATGTCCTCCAAAATCAAAATTTCAACTTGCTTTTTGCGTTTTAGAGCTTCCCGAACAATTTTGGTTCCGTGTCTGTCTGTCGGTCTGTCTGTGGTCAATCCTTATCCCGGGCAAAACTATACTAACCTGTGGTCCGATTTTGATGAAATTTTCAGGGATTGTGCGGGTTAGGTACTAGACGGTCCCCTATCGATTTCAGCACCTTCGGATCAATAGGAGCGAGTGCGCATGCGCAAACGTGAATTTCCTGGAACCTCGGTTTCTCGGTTTCTAATGAACCGATTTTGCTCAAATTTGGAGGTTAGTTAGGGACTAACTTCTGAGAGACATACTATAAGTTTCAATCAAATTGGTCTAGCAATAGCCGCTGCGCATGCGCGAACTTTAAATTTATTGTTACAACCAAAACTCCGCAACTATTCAACCAATTTCGATGAAATTTTCAGGGATTGTGTGGGTTAGGTCCTAGACGGTGGACCGCTAAATAAAGAATCATAATTTTTTCGCCAACTGATTCTATACGTCCATGTTACAATGAGTGAGGAAGCTGTACTGCCCACCCAACTTGGCAGACGTTTTTGCATGTCCCCTAATATACTTTTTTTTCTTTTCCATCCTGGTTTTGTGTACTTAATGTACCTTCGATTAATAAGTGATAAATATTTCACAAAGACACGTTTTTTGACCTTTTTCATAAACACTGGATCCCATGGTGTGTTATTCATGGATAACAAACTCGTCTAATTTTTGTATCATAAAAATGTTTGTACAAATTGACATTCTCGCCAGTCAATTACTCAAATTATTTGTCTCGAGTGACACACATCACCTATTTCTTATCGTTGTAAATAAGATGGACATAATAATGTAAAGATTCTACATAATGATGTAAATATTATGAC
Source organism: Apolygus lucorum (assembly GCA_009739505.2). Taxonomy (NCBI): domain Eukaryota; kingdom Metazoa; phylum Arthropoda; class Insecta; order Hemiptera; family Miridae; genus Apolygus; species Apolygus lucorum. Next base: position 79,362,243 of record CM019176.2, on the reverse strand, counting down.
ATATATGATGCATCATATATTATATGATTCTTGGAAAAACTTCAGGAATCGTTCTAAAATCTGACTTCCAAAACGGATTTTGGTGGACAAATATTGAAAGAATTCTCTGCTAACAATTTTGAGGTGTCGATAATCAGAGCCGTGTCCTTTCGACTGAGGGTCACGAGGAAGATTATCCGATCCCCGACTCTGGAGGACAGTGCGGCAGTACTCCAGATAGAAGAGTGAAGCAAAAATAAAGAGACAACGATCGAAATTCTGTCTTATTGAACCAAAGGGTACTTCAGACTGCATGAAAAGCGCGCCAGGAAATTGATAAAAATAAATTTAGTTTGAAAGTTCAAAAAAAAAATATGTCCATTGCAACAGCTCAATTTTCCTAGAAAGTTCGCTCAAAAAATTTAAAAAAAAACCGAATGAAAGTATTATCGAGATGTAGATAAACGCAATGATAAGCAAAGAACCGATTTATTAATCGTGAAAAACTCACTTGAACATTTTCAACTTTTTCTGACTCAACGCAACTGACACTCATGATTATTCGATATATTATTCGACAATATCATTCGAGCAGTCACCGCAGAAAAGTATCAATCTTGGTCTCAACGTTCTAAATTTGATAATATTGATTGACCCATTAGGGAGGTACCTAATCAGTTATGGATAGATGGACAAACGAGGAGATTTGCCTGAGAAGTAAATTTATTGGAAGAAGATTTTAGGTTTCACTTAGACTGTTGTTCATGAGAGAATGAGAGCCCCCACAGTCGCACATGTAGAAAGAACAGAAATCCAAGAATGACAATAATCATGAAACAACGTTATTCAATAATCTGGCAGGATATCCAATATTCAAGTATGTGAAATTATATATGAAAAAATATTTTTGTTAATGTATCGTCGTGGGTTAGGCTAAAACCATCAAGTCTTGATTGAAGAGTGAGTGGTTCTCAGCGCTGCACCCTACCAAGTTATTCGTTTTAGCCTTTGTCAATATTGGTATTCCGTACACCTATTCAGACATGACAATTATAATGTGAAAACGTAGATAGCTAATGACTCACAAAGCCATTAATAAGCCAATGTACCTATTGAAGCAATTTCGAAAATAGGGGAACCCGAATTGAAACAGTCATTACTCCAGTGACTAGTAGAACCTTCATGTATTGTAAATAGTGAAACGATAAAACTTTACGTACCTACCTGATGGTTGGTAGCACATTGATGTTATTTCCAAGTAAGAATTTCACGTTGAAATTCATTATAGAACACCAAAGAGGGTCGCGTGTGCTTCTCGTACAAATCTATAAATTACCATAGAACATAGCTTATTCATTGTAATCTACTTCAGCAATCTTTGAGAAAACTAACGGTCTACATCAACATTCAACCGTATATATAAAGGTATACCGCCACCGAGTAAAAGAAGGATTCACTAAAGCGTTCAGAAACGCATTTTACTAGAAAATAAGCCGTTCGAAAACGCTAAACGCAAATGAGCTTTCTAAGTATTAAAACAAGTCGCAGTACAAGTTTTAATCTAGATTAAACCTTTCAACCACTTGACTCCCGACGGTATTACCGATTCACGGAGGTGAGGAGATCCCATCTTGATATGTGCATCCGAGCTGAATATGAATCTCTAATCATCATCTACCGTGCTTCTCTGAGATATCCGATCCGAAGAGCCTCTCATAGAGATATTAAATTATGCGAGGCCACTCCTACGTGGGTCGCCGGACCGGCGTTTCATTTTCACCGATGCGCAAATGTCTTTTTTTTTTGTATTGATTTTTATGGAAAAACTGAAGAGTGTTATTCATATATTGGTGAAAATCCTTAGTAAAGACGATGGAAGTAGTTCAGAATCGAGAGTACATGTATGGAGAGTATCCCAAACCTCTTGAATTGAAGTGTGAAGTGTGATATCGCAAGCTCTTAATACTAACCACAAGTCCGACATCAACAAATAACCTGCAATAAGAAATGTTTTCAACAAAATCGGAATTAAAGTTTATTGAATTGGCTAAGGAAGATAAGGGTTGAGTAATCCACCACCAAAACTCCAGGACGACCTACAATACGAGTTCGTAGTTACCCATCCTTCATCTTAACTTATGTTTGATAGCTTAACTTTCCTCGTGCATTCACCCAACTGGCATCACCAAAATTCTATCGGATGTTTGAATCTTGTCAGTTGTACTTTTTGTATTTATAGTCCTCGTTTTTCCAAGAGTCCTGTTTGATGGAGATATAAGTTGTATATTAAATATACAACTTTTGATCTCAAATATAATTTATAAATAATAAATATAAAACTTTTAATCTCAAATTTTGAGACCCAAAGATGATGGACGAGTGCACAATTGATGTAGCGACTGTTCTTATAAACTTACGAGTAGCTACGTTCGACTTTGGTTAGTTTTACCTCGCGAACTTCTGATGGTTTCTTCCTTAGTGATTTGAGTTTAAGTGTTGATTCAACCCAGTCAGGTGCATTGAATTCCTGGATTAAACATGGAAGGTACGGAAGATGAGAGTCAAGCCCCTCATCAATCCTTGTCGGGTCTCAGCGCTACCTACCGTACTTCAACGAACTACCATTCCTGATTACCATAACTACCATTCTAAAGATTTGTCTCGTAATCGTTTTCGTTTCTCATATTCTTTTTCGTTTCTCTTATTGTTTTCTCTCTGAACAGTAATGGACGTGGAATGATGCCAATTATCGATTTATGTTGCGAAACGTGCCCAAATTCAAAGCTCATCAATTTCATAGCTGATCTCCAAAATCGTCACTGATTCATGTTACGAGACAACAATCTTTAGAATGGTAGTTATGGTAATCAGGGATGGTAGTTCGTTGAAGTGGTGGGAGTACGAAAGTACTTGACTATCGCTCAAATTTGAACACTGAATAGATCAGTATTGGGGAAAAACAAACTTATTTCCGAGGACATTCTTTCACTCCTTCATGATCTTCTTTCTACAGTAGTTTTCTAAGTAAGCATCAAGAAATTTCGTCATCAACCTTGCCATATCAAGGGATACGTGGTTTTTAAAATCCCCCCAACTTCCGGCCGACTCGGGTTGAAAGCAAATACAACAGATGGAACATCTGAACAAATACGATCCCTTCGAACAGGGGGGTAGCTTGTTGAATCTCATTTATCGGAATCGATTATCAAACATCACCTTCCAAACCCATCAAAAGCCACCTTTCATGCAAGTGTGGAAAATCTCCCCGCACAAAGCTCCGCTCTGTTACCTCCACTAGGTCACGCTAAATGGTATGCATCAAAAGAGGGAATTCCTAATACCCGATAAAGACATGTTTCAACTCTGTGCTGTTGAGTTTATTCACCTTCCCACGGTCTTCGCTCAACAAAATTTAAAGTTCACAACATAACATTCGTATTATAAACATGTAGAAGTGAGTGAAATCGTCAACACACTCAATCTACTCGTATTTAAAACTGGAGGTTGCTATCAGTTTCGAGATATTAATTGAGAATGTGGTTGCTGAAGGAGCGTATGTTCATCTATGAGCCATATTTAAGGAGATCTCAGAAGTGGATCGCCATGTTATCGTCTCTACCTGTGCTACACGTTTGGACAATAAATTAAAAGTACGTGTACATTCGTTGATAACCTCGTTTTATCAATGACTTTACACGCTTATCTCTGATGAGGGACTGTTTTCTCTATTATTGCCATTACATTTATTCGTGTTTTGCCTTCTGTTTTCAAAATAATGATATTTTTATATATTTATTAGCTAGATAAGTTGCAATTAAAATTGCAGTTAGATACTTCAAGAAATCAAAGTTCACTAAGTGCCTTACTATAATATATTATTCTTCAAAGTTGTAGGTATACCAAGTTTTTCTGAAATATCATGTAGATTCATATTTTGAAGTCATTGTAGAGATATTTACTAATATTATTTTTACCTAATTCCATTTCTACAGTTATTTTGTAACGTGGAATTTGAGTGGAAAGAATTTATTTGGCAGTGGAAAATTTCAATCCGAAGAAACTTTTAAATGGGTTAGTAAAACCACTCATTCTGAATTCCGAAAGTCCTTTTGGGGACGAGGAGATTTTTGAGAATCTCTTCCAAAAGAGCGATAACGTGGTTCATACCTATTTTTCCTGAGATCCAATATTGAATAGTGGCACGCGAAGTAGAATAACGACCGAGTTAGGGTTAAAAGGTTTGGAGAGGTTTGAATATTTCAACAGCTTGTGGCATGTTAGGAACAAAATTCGAGGTTCTTTTTCAAAACACAATTTTAACCTACAGCCTAACGTGTAAGTATCAGTGTTGACTTTCAACTCACTATACTGAGCTTTTACTTTCATCAACTCGCGAGCCACTCAGCAGCCAACCGAATATATATCCTTCACTCACCCTAAAACCTCATTATAGACTCACACAACGAGTCAAGTGCTACTAGTATGACGGGATGGAACCACTGCAGCACAGCTCTTCCTCTTCCTAGTAATCATTAACAACTCTATCCAAAAATAATCACAATCAAATAGCTCATTCCCTGAGAGTTCGCTCATCGCTTCCCTTTATATTGGTACAGAACTTAACTTAGTAGCTGGGGGACCAGTTCCTAGTGAGTGGAACATAGCAAATTATTTGGTGGTCCCTTCTGATGGTTTTTGGATTTCCTGGATTCATGATTGGTGATACTGGACAGAAAAGGACGGCTCCAGACGACAAGATTTTTCAGTAAAGATAATTATTACATTTCTAGTACCTTTCTGGTACCTACCTGTTCCCCTCTCCGAGATGAATTATTCCTAACAGTGTGTGGTATTACTTTGGGATTATCGTCATATCAGACGCCAACTACATTTAAAGTTGAGAGACTTCGGAGAATTTCATACGCACTTCTTTCCAGTGAAATCGATATTAATGAGCAGGTTGTGAGGTGCCAAGTCAGCGACTTTGCTTCAAGCTGTGCGTGATCCGATGGAGGTCACATCACACTAAGTTGTAAACAGAAACTCAACCTCTCGGAGCCCGTTGACGTGTATCAACCTGGCGTTTTTCCGCATCTGCTTCTTCTCAAAAGGCAGATGCAAGGGTCCCGATAACAAACCAGATTCCCTTTCGAGAGGCTGCCTCCAATTTGTGACAGTTTCAAAAAACCGTGAAACTGTTTGGCTCGCGTTTCATACGCCTTTTTAAAAGTGCGAGATGCTTCCAGTAATGTTGTTAGAATGCAAGAAACAGAAAGAGTGAGAGAGTAGATGTTATGATAAGCCAACAGATTAAGAAAAATGTACAAAATATGGATAGCAAGGAATAATTAAGGTGCGTTGTGATTCCGCGTTACTGCCTAGGAGGGTATTTACGCTTTCATCATAAGAATTGTACTCTATAGGTACTATGCAACTAAGTAACACAAAGAAGATCAAACAGAGATGTGAAGAACCTATACGCATATATACCGGGTTACAGGAGTCAAGATTTCAAAACGCTGGGAGGTGTTTGTGCACCTCAAATACAACAAAAAAGTTCCGCATGACTTACGTCCGATTCCCAAGTGTGAGGGAAGAAGTGCACAATTTTTGTATTTTTGGGAAAAACGTGATTACCGCCTAAAACTATAAATATGGTTCTTCTCGACTTATGGTTTTGCAGTAAATTTAAAATACCATTGAAACACTCATTGAATTGCCTTAAGGAAACATGGCCTTACAAGATTCCCATTCAATTCTCGAGAACTATCATTAAAACTAACAAAATCTGGTGAGCTCTCTGAGTTTTTTGAATAGATAAAAGTGAACAAGGAATACATAAATAAATAAAACAAATTTAATAAAATGCAGAACTCATGTTACAAATTCCTCTAAATAAAACTAAATTGTAGCAATTCCCTTCGTAAGATCTTATAATTGAGCTGAATATGGCAAAACGTTGCAAATTATCACACAAAGGTTTATTATTTTTCTATATAGATCACTCGTCTGCAAAGAACTCGGCATTGCCACTGCCACCACCCGCCTACCACGTACCTACATCGATCGCATTTTGGTCTGCTAAAATTCGAACGGAGATTAGGCCCATTTTGGCCTAACAACACACTCGTGTTTCTAATTTATCGGAAGTCCAACCCTTATGATCTAGTAGGGAGCAATCGGTTTGTCCTACAGAGTTCCGCGTGGTCTCTAAAAATTTTAGAAATCCAATACTATCTTAAATTTATTGAAAAACAAAACATTTATATCACAATTTTTTGAGCTAGGGAGTTTTCAAAATTTGAACTCTTATTTTTCAACCCTTAGAAGTGACCGATGTGGTATATCACGTAGTATTACAGTTATATGGTACTAACCGAAATCTTATATTTATGTGTATTACGCGAGTACCAGACAAGAAGTGGAATGTTTGTTGTTAATAATGAAACGAGTAACCAACCAGGTTACCATCATCAGGTTGCTACAACTGACGTTAACCAAAAGCTTCGGGGCACAAATAGACCCCAAATAGAGCCCATATACCAAATTTTATCAAAATCAGTCCATGGGAACTAAGGGAAGTGCCACGTACCGTTGACGGCGGACGGCGGACGAACGGAAAAAAATGTTTTCGATTTTCAGATTCTACGTAACTTGAAACGCAAACAACAAATTGGGGGGGGGGGGGGGGTGAAATTTTTCTTCTTGGTCGATTCCAAAGGTTCAATATTGAAAATAATAAACCAAAATTACTACCTAGCACTGAAATAAAACGCTGCAAATTATTACACAATGGTTTATTATTTTTTATTTTTCTATATAGATCACTAGTCTGCAAAGCCACCAACCATCCAACATGAAGAAAAATATCGATCGCATTTCGGTCAGCTCTAATTTGAACGGAGATTAGGCCTCTTTTGCGATTCACACTCGTGTTTTGATTTATATATATATATATATTTCAACATAAACCCTTAAATTTTCGTAGAGCGCGAATGGTTTGTCCTACAGAGCTCCGCGTGGTCTCAAAAAATTCTAAAAATTCTATAGAATCTTATATTGAAGGAAAAACAATATCTTTATATCAAAATGTTTTGAGTTAGGGCGTTTTCAAAATTTCAAAATTGATTTTGGAACCCTTAGAAGTGACCTACATCAACCAAAAGCTTCGGGGCACAACTAGACCCCAAATGGAGCCTACATACCAAATTTAATCAAAATCGGTCAATGCTAAGTGGCAAAAGTGCCGCGTACGGCGGACGGCGTACGGCGTACGGCGGACGGCGTATGGCGGACGGACGGCCAAATTTTTATTCGATTTTTGGATTCTACGTACCTTGAAACGTAAACCATCAAATTTTGAGGGGGTGTTAAAATTTTTTTTTCTTGGTCGATTCCAAAGGTTCATTATTGAAAATAATAAACCAAAAGCGGAACGAATTGATCAACCACCTAGTGTCTCTAATAGTATCCGTGATTCCGTGCTGTAGGAGGATCAGATCAGGATATCAACAATAATTTATTATAATCACGAATGTGAAAGGATGTGACAAAAAAAGTAGCATCCTCATAATTTTTCCCTCCGCGAGGAGGAGAGAAGGAGGAGTTGTGAAATGTTACAGCAACCGATTTAAAAGCTAGATCTCGTGAGAGTTAAAAGCGCAGGCAAACAATGATATTAAGAGATTCGTGGAAGAATGTGAAATCCCGCAAGTAAATATCTCACAACCTGATCCCGCGATGGCTGTTTCAAAAGCACCATCACGACAATCTCAACGTGATCATACCCGCACTATGACTTGAGCACTGAAGCTCCAAGACCGCTAATCAAATTTTACTGAAGCTTCGGCTTTAAAGTTGTACTTCAGCTTACAGTCCTTATCACGATCTCGTTGTACTAAATACATGTTTTAGGTTTCCCGTTAACCTAAATCGCCCAGAACAGATTCAGTGGAAACTTGCTATCCAACGATGATACACTCAGTCCGTTTTCTGCGTTACAGCAGTGTATGGCGATTTAATATGTAAAAGATGGAAAATTTTTGAAAGTTGTGTTAATACGAGCCCTTTTCAGTGGTTCACATTGTTTGCGAGTGTTTCATCTTGAAGGGCTTCTTTCTTTAATGGATTTCATAGAAGATGTAGACCAAGGATCCGAGCTCTAGCCCTCCACCGACCTGGACGAACTCCAATACGGAGAAATTACCTGTCATGCAGCTGATCAATTTAAGTAATTTCCACTAGTTCGGGATAAAATTTGTAGGGAGACTATGATGCTCCGGACTTCGTTTTACTCGTAAATTGAGAGGTTAATCGCTCTCCCACTTATTGGAACATCCTAGAAGTTCTTCATCTTGTAAAAACTGACATCGTAGGTATTCATTATGACAAAATTAAGGAACATTGTTCCTTGGTAATAAGAACGTTTCAGTCAGAAAGATGGAGAGTGGTTGCGCAAATTTGAACTCAAATAGTTCAAAATCCTCATGGAAGTTCATACATGAATGAGTGTCATGAGAAAGGAGTCTTGCACATCGAGGTAAGTTGAGGTCTTGGCACTGAGAAAAGTTGGAGGGTCGTAAACCATCAAGAGAAATTTTAGCTACGTCTCAGTCGGTCGCCATTTGTTCTTCGTTAGTATTTCCCTATATTTCAGGGGCAAAAACCTTCAAAAATGTAGCTAAATTTGAAATTTTCAAGGATTTTAGAAAAATATTAGTGCAAGGGCCTAGTGAATTGAAAAACTAACAGATTGCCGCTGGGATCATCAAAATCGAACTATAATTGTCATGGAAAAAAGCCGTTTTTTCAGTTATATTTTCCCATTTTTCTCTGGCAATTATCGTTCAATTTTGATGATTCCAGCAGCAATCTTTCAGTTATTCAATTCCCTAGACCGATGAACTAATAACTTTCTAAAATCTTCAAAAATTTCAAATTTAGCTACATTTTAAAAACTTTTTGCCCCTGCAATTTAGGGAAATACAAATCCGGAACGAGGATCGAATGGCGACTGACTGAGGCCCCCTTAAGAGAAGTTGCCCACCCAGAGAACAAATAATTTGTTGTATTTCCCTAAATTGCAGGGGCAAAAACCTTCAAAAATGTAGCTAAATTTGAAATTTTTGAAGATTTTAGAAATCTATTAGTTCATCTATTAGAAATGGAGATTTAACAATTATCTTGATATCTTCATCTTGGATAAATTTCCGAAAATCTTCTAGGTGGCCCACAAAACCTGACAACTCAATCAAAAACGAAGAGTGGTTCCTGGTGTCGTCCTGGATAACAATGAACGACAGAGAATGAACCTGTGGTAAACACTCTTTCATTCACCCCTTAAACATATCTGGGAAACATTTGACATTCTGGGAACATGGGTACACTGCTGCTCGGACCTTCATGGGTACAGAACACTCTGAATTCACAACTAGAGCCATTCAAAACGGTAGGCACCCAAGTAATCAATTAACTCCAGATACAATTCTCAGGTATGGGGGATCGAACCAAAACGAGCGTTTGTAAAGGCTTCATGCCTATTCAAAGTACCATTTGATCTTAACATTGTGGTTTTGGATGCTTGTGTTTTTCTCTTAGTTATAAAATCGTAGAACTAATTCTCTGAAGCATAAGTGAGTAGAACTTGATGTTGAAAAGCACACCCTACTCGGGGAGTTCCCCTTCCTTCCGAACCTTTCAGTCTCTCGTCTTCCCCTCTGTATCGTCTTGGAGTCCCTCTGTGGTGGAAATAGCGTCAATAACAAACCACTATATTTAGACTTCACCCCTCTTGTTACCCGAGAGGGGCATGACATATTCGCCACGCCTTACATTCACATGTTTCTCGATATCTTGCACAACATCCATTGTTCTCTGTCCACGAGCTCGCGAATAATGAACCAACCTGAGCAAACTGGGAAATCTAAATCTTTTCGCTGTGTTTGGAACATTTTGTAAACAAGTCCGGTCTGATTTGAATCATAAGTTTCTATTCCATTTATGGTAGATTGTGGGTAATAACTCAATCAGCATCTAGACTTAGCATCGCTATCAATGGAATCGATAAACTATGGAAATGACCCCAAGAAACGGAGTTCATGTATCTATTTGGTATGTGTAAGGATATTCATAGGTGATACAAGTACTAATGTAATGGGATATTGACTAATGGTTCAGGATATTTTACTACTATACCTGCCTGTGCACAATGAAATCCTGAGGCATTCAGAATTCACTCGAATTGTGAAGAAACTTCATCTCATGTTGAAACTAATCTGGGGTGAGTTGTTTCTTGGTTCAAATAATAATGTGATATATCCTCAAATACCTAGAAACGTAAAACCAAAATGCTGCAAATTATTACTCAAAGGTTTATCTTTTTCTTTATAGATCACCCGTCTGCAAAAAACACGGCTTTGCCATTGTTAACACCAACCAACTTGAAGAAAAACATCGATCGCATTTCGGGCAGCTACAATTTGAACGGAGATTAGATTCTTTTGCGCTTCACACTCGTTTTTCTGATTCTAAGTTCGAAGTTTCATGTTTCTAAGTCTCGTAAGTTCTCGTAGGGAGCTAACGGTTTGTCCTACAGGGCTCCACGTGGTCTCTTAAAATTCTAAATATTCAATACTACCTTAAATTGATGGAAAAATGATACCTAATAACGAGAGTTTTCGAGCTGGGGCGATTTGAAAACTACAACCCCCATTTTTCACCACTTACAAGAGACTGACACAAACCAGAAGCTTTGATACTAGACCCTAAGTGGAGCCCACATATCTACCAAATTTCATCAAAATCGGTCAATGCTAACTGAGGAAAGTGCCGCGTACGGCCTACAATGTTTTTTTTTTGTTTCCTTGGTCGATTCCAAAGGTTCATTATTGAAAATTATAAACCAAAAACATGGGGATCAAATAACAGGTACAACTTCGCGGAGTAAATAACGTTCGAATATTCGTGTACACATACAGAAATTGGCGAAAAACTTAAAATCAAGTTTCTTCGATGTACCAACTTAACTCTGTAAGTTTGATGCAAATTCATTATGAGCGTGATTTTTTGCCCGCATGAACCCATCTTATCAAAATGAAAACTAAAATTGAAGAACGACAAAGAGAATATTTGACCAAGCTCTTTCTTGACAACTTTTTGGGGATGAGGGAAAAACTCTCAACCATTACATTGCAATACCTACTTAGAAACGGGGAGTTACGATTTTAGGATTGTTTCGAAAACGATACTGAGAGGTTATGTGTGTTCGGGAGTGCGAGATGGGTTGATGGAGTCACTTTAAACAATTTGGAAAACTGTTTGGGAGTTTGGGACAATTGAATATTCTCTGTGGAAAGAGTGAGTAGCGTTTCCACTGCTGGATTTGAATGGCAAGATGATGATACCTCGGATTACTGTATGAGAGTGGGTATCTTCCATCACCGTGATCCATTGCAGATGTGATTTCAATCGAGAAAGTTTGTAAATTATATAGCCCTAAGGAATATACAAGTATATTGGATACAGATCGTCCAAATAGCTCTATCAAGTAAAATAATGGAGTGGTAGAAAGAAAATCATAGGAATTCACATTTACCTACACACTTTCCCAATTTAGTAAGTACATATTGAGAGCATCCGGTTGGCTCTTTGCTAGCGACTCCTGGGAGCCATTGTACGTATCGTTTTGATACATCCGTGGTGCGTAACTGTCAGTGAATGGTCCATCATACGATTCGCTCCCACGGTAGCACCTAAACATCTCCAAGAACTGCCGACTATGAATCAAGACCTGCCCTTCGTGACACCGCGTCACTGATTGCTTCCAATCGTCGTCAACTTCAATTTCCTACGGGCGGAATCGCGTGCGGAGTTGACTTATTATCAGAGCATTATGAAAGGGCAGAGAATAATTAGTGGGGAACTGGCCGAGCCCCTGCGGGAGACCCTGGAAACAATGGACTTATGTTACACTTGAGATGAGGCGCTCCCTTCAAGTGGATCAAGGGCCATTAGTTGAGTTAATACCTGCATCTTACTTAGTCATACGCCACGGTCCATGGGACCTGAGGAGTCGCACGGTTGGTCCTCCGGTGTCTCAAGATGGTTCCAGGGTCATCTGATTGTGGCAAGCATGTCACGAGTCAACAGATCAGGTTCACTTAACCCCAAGCAATATTTATGTTGGGCAAACTTCTAAGTTGGATTGCGTATTTTTCATACTAAAACAATCTTTTCATTTCGCTATTTTAGTTGCAGTTAGTCTAATAGGTACATATTTCGAAGCAGTGCTACGTTGGAATTTAGGTATTTTATTAATCTAACTTTCCCAGTTCCGAACCATATTTTACAAAATTTATTCTACATTATCGAACACAACTGAACTATGAAAGAACTCCCTATCTAGTAGACTCAAATAAAAGTACAAAAAGTCACGATTTACGCGAATCATTTATTTGTGAACGAAAAGTTCACTTCAGCCACTGTTATTAAGAAATTAATATTCATGAAGCATGAATTAGTGACGAATTTTCAAAGAAATCTCTTAGTTGAAGGTATGGTTAGGAAATAATTTATGGTGTAATCTGATGGTGTAAACATACTGTACGCACAGGGTATGTTTTGAAGATGTTAGGAGTCCATATTCACGTTCTACTCGTCTCCATTAACTCATAGAGTACCCACAAGGCTACTGCGTTTCTGGGTGCAACAAAAACATACGCACGTTTTCATCATATACCTATAAATATATTTATACTCTTTTAAATTCTTAGACATTTTTCATTTTCGGAAAACACATTGGTATCAGAAATTTTGTGCTGAATCCGAATGTACCATAATATGACCATGATGACCGGGAAATCCCTTTTTTTCAAAACTATTTTTGAAATTTAGACGACTTAGGGTTGTCCAAAAATTCTGGCTAACAAACTCATCTTTTTTTTTTGCGAACATTTTAGCGGAAACTAAAACATTTTTGCTGAACAATTACTCAAGTTACTCACAGTTATGTACATAGGTGACGCTTGAATTTTAGCTTTGGGTAGACAATCTCATTCGGGAGGCCTTATCGCCTAAGCAATTTCGCTTCTCTAAAGTTAGCTTAGTTACATACCTACGAGTATTTTCAGCCACAAAATACAGTTCGCACCAAGAGACCACAATCCGATCATAGTTAGCAACAAATCGCAAAAATTTGCGTTAAATCGCGTGTTTTGGTAACCGAATAGTGGAGGCGAACGTATTCCAAAATACGTTGTAATGCACAATCGTTGCTCAAATGTCGGAAAATTCCACTAACTCATAGTCCATTTAAAAAGTGATGTAGCAGAGAATGTTTAAATCGTCTGCGAAAAGGAAGCAGTGAGCTGGTCAAGACAACCTGGAATCCATGGAATCCAGCCGGACAGGACTACAAACATCATTACAATCAGTCAACATAAATAGTACCTAACCCACGGCGCGCTGATACATGGATTCCTAAACCCAACAGAAGTGATAGAAAGAGTGTTGCGTGAGCTTCCCGACACCATTGGCAATCAAAAACTTAAATTTCAGAAATTTTGTCTACAACCAATCCAACACAATATCCTAGAGCTTCACTCAGCTGATCATCTCACTAAGACCCAATGTTGCTTTGTGGTTTTTATGGAAATCAAATTTGGTAGTAATCTGTGATAGCATACTACATCTTCATAAGTTTAGTAGCGCAAAGTGAAAGAGTCAGGGTGATATTCCTTTGTTGGTTGTTTGGACTGATATTTAGATTTACCAATGATCGGGATAGGAGAGTTGGCTCTAGTTTAGAGTTTTGGAAAAAACAAAAAATATCAATTTTTCGCCCCAAAACACCAATATCGTTCAGTAATGGAGTTAGTGTTATCTAAATGCATACTTTTAAAAATATGTATATATAAAAAAATGTTTATTACCGACTCCGGCTGTTTGATGTTGATCCGTAGTGAGGATCGATTTATTTCAAATCGTACGGAAACCAAAAAAAAACCTAACAGTGTTAAACCAGCTATCAGAACACACTGGATTATACACCCTGTTGCCATCGCACGCGTATTTATGAATTCCAAACTGAACATACTATTATGACTGGCTACACCCACTATCGCACCGAATTCTCAGTCATCGCCTTGTGAAATCTTCCTATCCCATTATGAGGACATCGAGGGCCGATGCGACTTTGTGGGGAATTATGAATACAATACTAATTACGGCGTGTAATGAATTTACATTCAATCACAACCTGATAATTTGAAACAACGGATCTTATCTTAACGACATCACCGACAACTTCATTCATCTTGGAAACAATGCGAAAATTGCTTCGACGGGTTAAACCCTTGAATTAATTCGATTTTATGAACGTTCCAATATTTAGACCGTGATGTGTGCTAACAAGGTGAAGGAGGTCGCTTCGGAATCTAAATAATTGTAAAGTTGAGGTTTTAATTTCACGGCCACCCATTTTCCACTCTCGCTACTGGAAACTCGATTGTGATTCCGTAGATTCATCAGTCTATTTTACTCAATAACGCTCAAACTGCTTCACGCCAAATACGGTTCCAGGTGGAAATCAATTTTTTTCGAGATAGTACTAAAGAGAAGCTGATTCCGAATAACACCATAATATGGATGAAATGTGTGTCCTAGTGAGCGTGGCTCATTTTCACAGATTTTTCTCGAAACGTTAATCAACACGTTTCTATCAACTTTTCTTGATGATAATCTGAATCGATCTCATAGAAGAACGGTATATGCAAAGAACGAAGCTCATAGTTGATTTCACAAGGCGATGACTGGAAATCTGTGACGATAGTGGGTGTAGACAATCATATATTCAACTCGGAATTCATAAATACGTCAACATGGGACGCAAGGGTGTGCGATCCAACATGTGGCGTTACCGATAAATAGCCGACGAAGCCTATAAACATTTCGAAATATCGGGCTAGAGTTTCAAGTACTGTTTGCGGTCGTCATCTTAGCGGGTGGGGACTCGAGGTCAGACCCTTGCATTGTAATAGTAGATGTTATCGTTTCTTGTTTGTACTCAGAGACCCATAAATTCCGTCCACAAATTAATTCTTCAGGAGGCTTTTAGAGAGCGACGTAGTAGGGATGAAAACCAATTGTTCTAGTTTTCTTCCGATTTTTTTTCAAACCTACTGAGAGAAAACCTGTACAGTAAATAATGGACGCCATGGGTTCAGAAGGGCACTGCGAAATATCAACCGCCTCTATTATAGGAGACAATATCCTTATCTGGAAATCTTCTTGTAAGTTCTCCACTGACCTAAGCTGGTATTAAACTGTTACATAGCATAATTGGCGCGTTATTAGTAGAACGTACGCTTCAGTTGTTGTAGGATTTATGACTCAGCTGAGATAATGATCGCATATGTTGCCATCTTATGTCTCAAGAGCTGAACGAGTTTTGGGTGTATAGGAGCTAATTGGTTGTTGTGTTAGCTTGTATTTATCTTGTAAGTTCTAAGTTGTACCAAACCTAATCTAAACACAAAGAGACAATATGATCTTATCTGAAAAGAGTGTGATTTTAGAAACGGATGGGCTCCAAACTTACTTCAGTTCCACTGTGTATAAAATGTCGAAAAATGCGTAGCGCAGACAACCTTCCAGTTTCGGCGATTGTTGTTGGTATCATTGAAGTCCCGATAAACGACCAGGTGCTGACGAATACCATAATCTATAGGCAATTTTAATGATACATAGTTGATCGAAACATTCCTTTTCCGTGAGAAAAATAATCAGAGAATTTCGGGTTCTAGTTTTTATTGCACCACTTCATCATACAAAGGTAAGTCCTGTGGGAATCTGATCATAGCGTTCATAATGGTTTTGGTGCCATTTTCCGATAGTAATTACGTATATGAACTAGATTGAATATACATTACTTTGATGTCAACGGTATCAATATCCAGTCATTCGAAATTCGTGACTCTGTAATATTATTTTATTAAACTTCAAGTGTTTTGCCAATGTCCATCCAACAATGCTCAAATTTATCTGAAGAAATTCCTTACAAAAAAAGCAAAGCAGCTAGATACTTGGTTCATAAAATGGTACACACGTGGTTAGGTAGGGCGTTTCAAAATGAAAAGATCAAAAAATCCCTAATACTTACCTGTTTCTATAAAAGATATTTATACTTATTCTCACAAAATCAGCGATTTCCTCACATTGCCAAATAGAGGGAAATGAAAAAGCTGATGCATTGTCCGAAAGAGGGCCGCAGCCAGACGCTTCTCTCCCTTACAGCACAGCCAAAAGCCTGGTCGAAGCTATGAAAAAGTCACAAGTTTTAGAAGGTCATGAGAGAGCAGCAACTGGAAAGCAAGTGATCCCATACCCAAAACACTGCCCAGAAGGCAAAGTATGACTTGCTTCAGGTTTTAGACTAAGCATTATTTACTGGCCAAGCATCTAACCAGAATCGGTGTCTATGACAGTCCAATCTGTACAATTAGCCATACCGAAGATTTAACGTTCTAAGATTTAGACTCATGTCCAGCCCTGCAGGACATAAGAGACGTTGGAGTCAACGAAACCATCTGGTATGAGAAAGCGAACGGCTATTGCAAAGTCCATACGGCGTCATTGAACAAAAATAATCCCGTGGAAGCTTGCTGGGTGTTTGATAAACCCTAGCTGGCACCAACTTTGAAGAAACGGTAGAGGGATGTGGGTGAATCATGAAGAGGAGTGGAGCTAAGCTCCAGCTAAAACCTCAAATATCTTTTGAGCAACAATGAAAAAAACAAGTGGGTGTGGCACATAGCTTCCTCGTATCCATAACCCGATTATATACGTAGATGATCCGATGCATAGTAGTTAATCTCAAAACACCAATCTCTAAGTATATTTCACTACCCTCATAGGGAACCATCTACACGCTAATCTAGACAATCCGTTTGCGCGTTTGCGCAACAATCCGTTTGGTCAACGTTTGCGCATACGCAGTGGCTACTATCAGTCCGAAGGTGGTGATTTTCAAACGGGACCATCTAAACACTAATCTGTAACATCCCTGAAAATTTCATTGAAATCGGATGGAAAATGTAGAAGTTATGGCCGTTACAAGGAATTCACGTTTGCGCATGCGCAGTCGCTTCTATGAGTCCGGGGATGATGATTTTCATAGGGGACCGTCTACACACCAACTTGCACAATCTCTGAAAATTTCATAGAAATCGGACAATAACTTCGTATAGTTAGGCCCGTTACAGGGATTTCATGACCGACACACAGACACACAGACATGGAACCGAAATTGTTCATAAAGGTCTAAAACGCAAAACGCGAATGAAAATTTAGATTTTGGAGAACTTTATTTTTTTCGTCCTTGAAAAGTGAAAACAAGGCTTCAGCTACTTTGGTAGACTCGGAAGCAAAATTTATTAAATAGAAACATTGAATATTATATTTGAAAGAAAACATAATATTTTCTGGCAGTTCTGAGCTCGTTTGTTCGACGATTGAAGACACAGTTTAGAAATCAAATGGTGCATATCAAACAACGATGAATGCATAGGTAGGATAGAAAAGGAGTAGATACCAATAGGAATAGAATGGAAATAGATCTTGAGTAACTGGTTGGATGTAGCTATTGATTCCTCGTCTCAAGAAATTGCATTATGACATAATCTATTTTTGTAATGTGTTCAAAAATAAATCAAGAATTAAAGTAAATATAATAATAATTGAATTCAAAAATAATAAAATTAAGAATTATGAAAATTAAATTGTATTTGTATTATGAAATCATACACTATGTTTGTTTGTTTTTTACTGACTCATGCCTACTACATTCAAGACAATTTCATTCAACTATTTCGTCTCTGAGTGTGCATGTCTGATAGTGGAGGAAGGTTATCCCGCCACTTTGAATCACGCATACCAAGCCCGATTTCAAGCTCTCTTCAATTCAAATGAAAGGCCTACCTGACGCCGACAGACAAACTGATGCTCAGCTATGCCAGTGAAAGAGATTTGTCTCTATACAGAGGATACACCTGAATCCCGATGATCTTTAGAGGAGTCACGGACTGAGGAAGTTGAACTCTCTTTGTAAGCTCGGATGAGGGCGACGGCTTCTTTGAATGGCCTCCAAAATGTTTTTTTTTCTCTTCCACCCATTGATCCAATCTTCTCGACGTTGTAACTTGAACGCAACTAGGTACACATTCTTGAGAGTGCAAGTAACTCTAGCCCACAAGTATGACCTAACTATGGATGCGTGGAAAACCTGACTCTCAATGTAAAACAATTTTGAGATTTTGGAACTCAAATTGATTCAACCTAAACAAAAATAAATCAACAAGTAAAAAAACGCTACAGATTACTACACAAAGGTTTATTATTCTTCTACATAGATCACTCGTCTGTAAAGAACACGGCTTTGCCATTGTTACCACCAAAAAACATGAAGAAAAACATCGATTGCATTTCGGTCAGCTAAAATTTTAACGAAGATTAGGCCTCTCTTGCGATTCACAGTCGTGTTTCTGATTTATCGTAAGTCCAACCCTTAAGTTCGCGTAGAGAGCGAACAATTTGTCTTACAGGGCTCTGCGTGGTCTCTAAAAATTCTAAAAATTTAATACTATCTTAAATTGATGGAAAAACAATACCTTTATATCAAACTTTTTTTAGTTGAGACGTTTTGAACATGTTAACCCTATTTTTCAACCCTAGAACTTACCCACATCAACTAAAAGCATCGGGGCACAACTAGACCCCAAATGGAGCCCACATACCAAATTTCATCAAAATCGGTCCATGCTTGCGACGGACGACCAAATTTTTATTCGATTTTTGGATTTGATACTTAAATTTTTATTTGAAACGAAAACCAACAAATTTTGAGTCTACAAACCAAACTTAATTTTACCAAATTCTATATTTTCTATAATTGAACGCCATTGTTACTTTATTTCACTTTTCTAATGCCTGTTTTGAAAATTCGGTTAAGCACTGATACCATATAATCCTAATCATTTGACACAATGAGTTTAACGTTTTTCGACGCATAATTCACTCCAGTGTGAGTGAAACTATAAGTTTCAAATAATTATTTTGAAAGCGAATTTTCAAAAATTCATTGAAGAAACGATTTATTTTGTTGTAAATATTTGATTAAAAAAAAGAGTATAGGTAAATGTGGATTGAGTGTTGTCAGTATTATTCAACAAGAAAAATGTGCACGATGAAATGGCATCTGCTTAAAAGTGCTTAATCTTAACTCAATGGAAACATACATGTACTTAGGATGTTTTGATTTGAATTTTCTTAAGAACTTACATCTACTAGTCTAGTACTCTAAGAGAAGTTGGTTAGAGGGAGCTTAGTTAGTGAGACTCCACATGTAGCAATAGTTGAATAGTTCCGAGCATTGTTAAAGCAATGAATTCACCTCCACGGACCATAATTTTTGCAATGAAGATAACAAATTTTTCAAAGAAAATAACAGGAAAAATGGCAGAAATATTGCTCACTTATTCACTCTGCATAGATGTATTTTTTGGATCTTGGTGCCTGGTTGTTCAGCTTAGACTGCTACTGAACAGTGGCGTCAGGTGAGAATATTCGTCAGGCAAACAGCTTGGCCGGTCATTGAGGAATCAACAATAATGAAAAACGCTGCAAATTACTAACTAAACTAACTAACTTATAAATTACAAAGTTTCATTATTTTTTGTATATATAACTTGCCAGCGAATATGATCGAGTTTATTTAGATGAAATATTCATTCACACTTCATTCGAAGAAATAAAGAATTCCTTCATTAAGAAACTTGATTACTGGTTGGTAAGGGATTGAAAATCCATGGCTCATCTTCTAAGTTTATCTGCTTTTAAGGTCACGAAACAGCTCCTCGATTGTTTGCCTTGGCTGAACCAGTGGTAGTGGGGGTGTAGACCCCTTGCTTTCCCCCGCCAGTCATCCAAAACACTCCCAAAAAATTCATTTTTTAACTGATTGCCTTGCATCGCCGGGCCCTGCGCTAGTTTATGTATTATCCGCAATCAATCGTAATTACCGACCTCTCTTTGGTGAGTTGCGGGCTAGTCATCCAACTTCAATAGTAATCATGAAATAGTCCCTACATTTCATAAAAAATTTCCGAAATCTGTGGATATTACTTGCAAAAATGGAAATCTAGGAAAATCTCGAAAAAAAATTAATTTATTCATGTTGCATACTTTTAGTAAGGCAAACAGTGTTTGCTATGTTTGCCTGGAGAAGACGCCACTGCTACTGAACTATCCATGGACATTTCCAGGTAGTTGATCTTAGAAGATAGGTAACTAAATTCTGTTGATGTGGATCACAACTGAAGGATGGAAGAGTTCGGCGCGGTGTATTTACAAAGGTAGAACTTTCTTTTATCCACAGGTCACTATTCCGTGATTCCGAAGCCGCCAAGTTATCCAACTCTTCCCCGAGGGGCCACCGCCTGAGGACCAAATGACAAGAAGGGCACCGGGTGGAAGGACTTGGCCAAATGAAATGGATCGTGACTCCGGTCCAGCACGATCACTCATTATGTCCATTAACTTGTTATAATTGCACCAGCCTCTTCTCTCTCCCTCCTTCACTTGGATCCTTCTTGGCGAGATAAATTGCTCAAGGGGCTCTTCGAGAGGGATTTGTAGCGAGTTCTTTTTGAAGACTTCCCGACCGTCCGTTCACCTCACGTCATGTTGATGCACCTCAATAGGTGGGCGTGATGAACGACCAAGAGACCTCGGAAACTTGCGGCACTCATCTCTGATTTTATAACTTGGCAGATTAAATTGACAGACTTCAATAGAGCAAGGCAATGAATACCGAGTATCATACAATAACCCAAGTATCATCCGATGTGAAGACAAGTAGGCGGGCAGGTCGCTTCTGTGTACCGTAGCCTAACTGGTTACAAATGGTTTTTAAAATTATTGAATCCAACATAATTAAATCGAGCAGGGGCTTGGATTGATTGTTTGATACGATACGTTATATTCACAAACGTGTTGATAGCTCACCAAATAGAAGTAGTTACAAACTGTTCTCGATTGTGTTGATAATTTTCTTCTGCATGGGCCAATAATTATTGATATTATTGTGATTGAAACTATCATATCAATATTTGCTTCTCTCACCCTCAAAATGTGAGTAAAATTAGGTCATTAAATCGTGGAAAATGTATGTTTGAAGCATTTCATCACAATCACGAATTCAGAGGAACTATTCGTGAGTTCACACAAACACCAAGAGAACTAAATGTCCTGTTTTCTATTGGGAACTGTAGCGGTAAACGCTTCAAATGATATGTAAATGATGTTTTTGCCTGATGTGATTAATCCACCCTTCTTGGCGGACATAGTTTTTTGATCGTGTTTTCTCGGTCGTATTTAGGCATTTTTCGAATTCTGGAACTCTTTTCAATTCGAAGAACGCAGTTACCGACTTTATCGTGGACCTATTCACCTGGTGCTCGCTTCATAAAAGGACACGTGCTTATCGCTTATCGGTAATTTTTGAGTAAACACGATCTATTTTCACTATTTTTTTCTGAGCAGATGTAGTCTAATCCTCGGGGTGCCCAACTGTTGATTCTCATGGCCGTTGGTCGCCGTCAACATATTTCGATACCTACCTAACTATTTGAACCTGCCTGTTTAAAACTTTTCCGTTTCCGAACTCGTCACGTGAAAAATAAAAATCCTATGAATTCCATCGAAATTCTCATAATGTTTTTCAAGTAACAGAAGAGAGTCAAATTGAGCGCCGAACCGAAGTTTTCCACGTAAATATGTCGGTATGTTCAATTCTCTCCTAAAAAAGAATATAACCTGGTGAGTTTAATCTTCTTACCCTTTAATCAGACTACAATGAGAATTTCATAATTCAGGAATCGTACATAGCTCCTTGCTATTTACCTCCTATGTGAATCTGAGCTCATCCTTGATCGGAGGACTTCCATCAAAAACAGTAATAGTTTTGAAAAAAATACCAAAAATGTAGAGAGCTGAGACAAACTTCGAGATTGCACAAGTTATAATGATCGTAGCACTTTAGAACTAGAATTGTATCGAGTACTTAGATTTTACTCGTGTTTTGAAAGGAGTCGGATATTCTTGTTTGTTGGTTTTAAAGGTCGTTTCACTTGTGGTTTCCCATGGAGCACAATAACATTATCGCTTCATGGTCTTCAACTAAGATGGAAGTTGGTCCACTCGTCCATACATTCTAATTTGTGAGTGATCAATGTGCCGTACGTAGTACATGAAACACCTATGATATCTGTCGACTGAAACATTACCAGCAGAATAATAAAATATCCTGTATCATCCCAGATCATTGATGCATTTTTTCCCTGAATTTTCAAGTGTTAGGCCTTTGTTTCATTGCCGTCGGCAGAAACTCAGTCATGAATGGTTAACCGCAAATCACTCCCTCTAACGCTCTTCAAGATGCACCATTACCTGTTGTAACCACCGACTTTCAAACCCTCCCCATATTAGACGGATATTATGACGGGCACTTGAAACACAATAAAAGAATTACTGGCGAACCTTTTCACCCCTTTTAGACCCTCAAATCGGCCGCTAACTCAGTGACTCCCCTTATTAGAACAAAAAGGGTTGCATTGGTACCTCTGAAGTCGCGGGGCTGGGAACGTCTTGAGACGATGATTGTGAAACAAAGCGATCGTTTCTCGGTTGGTGAAGTGTTCTGCTCTTCTAAAATACAAAAGCGAAAAAAAAAGAAAAAAAAAATCAAAGCAAAAAAGTAAACAACAGTTTTCGAAGGGTGGAACTCCGTAACGTTCCACCTCTTTGTAAATATGATTACCTAATCTCAACGCAATTTGAGCTTGTAATACGGCACCAAACCTGGGGAACAGTACCAATGAAGTTGCTCTTCACTTTTCACTGCCAAAAGTTGTAAGTGATTACCTGGCGTGGGATTTGGCTAGGCAGGTGAGCCAAGGGTCTGTTACGAGCAGGGTACCCATTGTTCACCGTAGAGTGAATGACGTCACGAGTTCAATTAGGAGAAACATTTATCTAGTCTGCATTCAAGGCTACAGCTACTCAAGACTTGGTAGCTTGAGGAAGTGGGCCCCATGGACTTAGAGATGAACTAAAACCCCATGGGGATGAAAAGCGTCGGTAATGGCATAGCTTGAATGGCACAATCCTCCCTCCGTCAACTCGAGAACAAGCTAATTCAATCTTGTCTCTCACCCTTAATGTCCAGTGTAACAGCGAAATATTCTCTCAAAATATGAATTGTTAATTTAACAGTGTAGAATTGGTTGTAACCAAAATTATAAATATTTTCTTTAGAAATGTACCACTGATAGATTAATTAGTTCATACAAAATATGACTATCATGATCACATTGATATCCTTATCAGTAGTTGAGAACATAATATGTTCTAACTATATTATAGTTAAGAACAAAACTATTGAACAGTTTTTTCTAAATTCTTGCTGACGATTTTACGTTTTTTCATTTGTTAGCTATTTCACCATTGGATGAGAATACGTTTTGGTCCTACTCTGAACTACTCTCCAAACATGAACAAAATCGTGCTATGAGGTTAAATTGTTTTGACTTGCTGCAAGAATACAAAGTTTTCGTGCCGTAGGTTTTGCGACTGTTGATGATATTGAAATACCTACTTCGAGTTTGAGACTTGAAATGATCCAAGACCAACTTGAAATCACTTGCTAGGAGTATAATGCACCTCTGATAATATATCGTACCATCATTCGTCGGGTTCGTCAACCTTATCATTAGGTAGGTAGCATGATGGTTTGCCATCGATTCTCTTCATTTGTTCGTGACGATTTGTGACTATCGGTTGCCACGGTGTGTCCTGCGCATATGATGGCTAAGTTCTTGGTCAGGTTTGTGTTGGATCCGTATAAAGTGTAAACCACCCGTCAAACGGATGACAAATCGCAATTACCATAATTTAGCCATCTCTAGTTATCTGAGTCATTATAGAACTGAAAATGGTTCACGATCATTTTTCATAATCTATTCACGACCACTGACCAAAAACCGTTCAGAAACATGTTGAATCACACGTTGGACTGCTTAGAACTTGTTAAGTTCTGATTTAACTTTCAATCATACCCTTTTGCAGAACAATATGCGCTTTCATTAGATTTATGTGAATTCTGCAGATCATGATTTTGTAAAGTCTTTATTTTCAACTTACAGATTGTTCAAATAACGAATATTTACTTGTGAGATGTCTACGCTTATGTGAGGATCACTCGACTGTCATCAGCAGCGCCGATGTCCCTGAACTTCCTGTTGTGGTTGATCAGCCTCATAGGTGGATTATCAACGCAGTTTTGGAACCTCTTCTCATTCCAACTCCAAGTATCGGATGTTATTCTCGTTTTCTCTAGAGTCGTGGCCATGGCTCTTTAAACGCCCAATAATATATTAAACCAAACCAGCAATACTCTTTTCAATGGGCCCTCGGGTGAAATTTGTTGTTCTCATTCGTACTCAGTCCAGACTCGAAAAGAAATAACCATAATATGATATCGACGTCGTTTCGAAGAACTAGATTCGACAATTTATTGAGCCCAGAACAATATTAGGATCACAGATCAGAAAAGAATCGCGCTTTTATATCCCTTTTCGTGGTAGCCATAAAATATGGAGGAATAAAGCCGTGCGAAGTTCCTATATATCGTAAGCCGCCGTGAAATACCTCCACTTTGCTGAATTTAATGGCCTCGTGGCTCTACAACACAGACACGAAGAAGCCTCGGGCGGCTGTGGAGGACCATAAAGACCTGCAGGGGTTAATTACGATGTAACTTCAAAGCGGGACATCGAAGCAGACAAGCGTTGTACAGATCAGCAAAAATATAGCAGAGCACCACGCGACTGTTGGGAGTCACCCAACCGTATCTGTTGACACGATTTTTATCTGATACCACAATCTCGCTACACCATCGCTATGATACTTCAGTAGGTAAATACGAGGAAGTGGAAAAACCTTGTTTTCTGTGAAATCTTACAATTTACGTACGAAATTCATTAAATTTAAACTTCAGTATGTAGGTTTTATTACAGGGCACTGTGTTCGCAGTATTACTGAACTCTAAAAATATAAAACATTTGCCAAGTGGTGTGGTGCATAGTTTTCTCGTTTCCATAACTTCATATGAGACCACACGCCAACCCACACAATCTCTAAAAAATTCATCGAAATCAATAGGAAAAAGTGGGAGTTATGGCAATTACAAGGGTTTTACGTTACCGCTTGCTCAGAGAGGGATGATTCGCAGAATCCGAAACATTTTCAGCAAAATTTGGCTATAACTTTTCATATTTATGCCCGTCAAAGCACTCGTGACACGAAACCAAAATTATTCGGGAAGGTGTAAAACGTAAAACGCTAGTCAAAATTTTGATTTTGGAGAATTTTTTTTTTTTCAACTTGGAAGAGTGAAATTCTTTTCATTGGTAGACCCGTAAGCTAAATGAGTTTAAATAACAAAAACTCATCATCACATGACACACGAATCTGTTTTTTGGATGTCAAGAAGTCGCCTATTAAAGCAAATCGACCAGAGAACCTACATCAAAATGTTTTTGTCTACACCCACTATTATTCAGGGAGACGAGTGAAGAATGCGATGACCGAGTTCGTGAGAGGAGAATGGTCTGTATGTTTAAAGAATATAATATATTCTTAAATATAATAATATAAAATATACTATACTTGAATATAATATATTCTTAAAGAATATAATATATTCATTAAACATACAGACCGTTCTCCTCTTACGAACTCGGTCATCGCATTCTAATATTCATAATATTATTATGTTTTAGTAGAATAAGGAGTAAATCATTAAATGAGTGATCATCACATGTAAGGGTTTCCTTACATTTAAATTGAAAAATATATGTTATAGAATTAAAACTTCAATATCATTCAAATCTAAAACTATTTCTGCTTTATTTTGTGTTTTCGTTATCATAGCAACCGAGTGAATTGTTATAACTATAGTAAACCGTAGTTACATCCCCCCACTCAAGTTTCATCACTGCTCCGACAGTGATAAGGTAATGCGTTTTTGCAGGATGCCACTCTTTCATTATCTTCATCGTCTTGATATATAATGGTTTTCGGGAATCCTTTCATCCAACAAATCTTTTTGATCAGAAATGGCCCTTTAATCAATGGATGTTTGTCCTTTAATCCACATTGAACTAGAATTCGGCCTCCTTCTTTGAATGATGGTATTTTTGACGATTGCCTCCGATCGAATTGCCTCTTCATAGAACTGTTGTAGTTATGTGGTGGATTCTCTGTTTCTTCAATCATATCTTCGGTGATACCATATTTCGCATCTGCTGGAAACACTGGCTTGATTTTAAAAGCTTTGAACTTGGGTGAACATCCAACCGGTATACAATAGGATCTATTAGAATGACTAACTGCAGCGTCTAAGCACTTCTTCCAACCGCCTTTGAAATTGGGGTATAAGGCAAAGAACTGTTTGATGTCTCGCATCTTTCTTTCAACTAAACCGTTACTTTCAGGGTGATAAGGAGCCGAGGTGACCCATTCAATTCCTCTATCGGCTGCGAATTTTTTCATTTGTTTCCGATATGAACTGAGAGCCGTTGTCCGAGACTATTTTTCTGACTTTTCCAATATGTGGGTAATTATTTAGATAGTTGATCACGGCTATTGAGCTCTCTTTCATAGCTTTTGCATGCATAAATCTGGAGGCTTCATCGACAATTACGAGAAATGATTGCGTTTTAGCCGTTCCCTCCGATTTCTTTCTTCTTTCTCCAAAATCAAGGTGAATACATTCAAATGGGATCTGGGATTTTTCTTGGATGATCATAGTGTCCGGTTTTGTTCTGAATTTAAACTTATGAATCTGACATTCATGGCAACTTCTGACGTATGATCTTATTCTCTTTTTCATACCTGGCCAGAAAAACCGTGCCTTAATCTTGAAATATGTTCTCAGAAAACCATCGTGCCCACCTGACTCAGGATCATCGTGGTATGTTCTTAGTATTTCAGGAATCTGTTCGTCTGTCACGTTCAATTTATTTTCAGAGCCTCGGATCATGTTCATCACAAGATTGCATTCACTGTCCAAGCACAGTCTCGATAAGGCATCCGCGTCTTCTACATTCCCTATGGTGTCGTCCTGTATGGTTTCGCTGAAATCCTTTTTGATCTTGGTGACAGATACCGGGAGAGGTCGTAAATTCCCAACAGCTTTTCGAAGGATGTCTAGATCATGAAAATCGACCAACTGTAACTGATCTTGCAAAAATTCTGGAAGCCCCAATAGTATCATAGTGCCCTGAACAGGAGCCGGCAGATTCCCAAATGCTAGTCTCAAAAACTTTTGTTTTTCGTACCAATAATCTAGTAGACAACCGCCTCGGTAGGTAAACGATAGTGCCCGCTCTGCTAGTACAAGTCGATTCTGACCAAAGGACTCTGAAAAAGACCTTTTCCAACTTTCCCAATCATCTAACTTTTCATCACTAAGCAAACGGGAGTAAAACCATTTTTGCGATGTGCTGCCTTCTGAGAGATACGAAATTAGATTGGTTATTTTCAAACTATCAGTATGCCAATGATTGGTATGACATGCTATTTCATATAACCGTATCCACATTGTTGGATCTTCATTCATTCCATCAATAGATGGGATATTCAAACGTTGCGAGTCCGTTGGTATACTTTCAATAATATTCTTGAAAGTTCCAGACATTGAATTCATCAGCTCTTGAAACATATTCAAATTTGTGGTTTGATGGTGCAGCAAAATCCTTTGAAACTGGGAAACAGTCTCTGGTGCCAGCGAGAACTGGCTCTCTAAACGTGGATTTGACATTGTCCAAGTAGAGTAATGCTGTAAAGTGACTCACCAAGTGATTCGAATCCAGACTGCGCCAAAATGTAAGGGTTTCCTTACATTTAAATTGAAAAATATATGTTATAGAATTAAAACTTCAATATCATTCAAATCTAAAACTATTTCTGCTTTATTTTGTGTTTTCGTTATCATAGCAACCGAGTGAATTGTTGTAACTATAGTAAACCGTAGTTACATCACAGATCATTACAAATGATTTCTAACGTAATAAATCGATATACTCTCGTGTTCGCATTTGCTGGGACCAGGCTCAGTACATTCTCATTCAACTGAGAGAGCATGCGGGTTATAAGACTTATTAGAAAGACTTAGTGTAACTTGAATATCAACTACGCATATCTGCAGTTCAATAAAAAAATGAAGTCGAAATTGTTTGTTCTTCTTTACTCGAATTCTTGTTCGTTGCTATCGATGACCCAACCGTCGAAATCTAATCACTTTTCCAACTCATAATTTTTGTGGGAATTTTTCACGTTGTTATTTAACTCCCTTTTATATTAAAATAGGTTTTTACAACTTCGTCACGAGTTATGTAGTTTGTTTACAGTGAAATTTAATTTACTTGTTACGAGTAACATTATGACTGGAGTTAGCTACATGGCACCCAGGAGTCAATAATACGTATAACATAGGTACGTGTTATTGACTCCTGGGTGCCTTGTAACTAACTCCAGTTATATATTATATAACTTTCTTTCAATGTTCATCTCCATCGCTCACCAGTCAACTGATTCCGGTTTGCCCGATCCCATGGCTTTCCGATCTTTTCGCGCTGAAGATATCTCCTTGCGATTTCAACAACCTTTCTCTACCTATTTGCCCGAAGTCATGTTCCTCATAATAAAAGCCGAAAAAGACAATAATTTTGGTTTATTATCTTCAATGATTAACATTTGGAATCGACCAAGATTCTCGTAGTAGATCTTAAAACGAGTTACCAAAGGATGTTTCGAGAAATCCATCCTCCATCAATATGCCATATAAATAATAAATTATACTGTTTACAAAGTGCATCGTGGTGTTGGTAAGAAGGTCGTTGTTTATTGTTGATGTTCAAAGCAGAACTCAATTCATCATGACTTGAGTCACCTGAAAACAAATCGGTTTATGAATTTAAAGTGTGCTCATGCACCAAGAACTCTGTTCGTAATGAAATACCCATTAATTTGTGTCAAAGGAAGAACCTCTCGTTACCCACGCAGCATAATTTGTTCATGATCCTCACACAGTGAAAATAAATCTTCAGTTTCGTTTGTCTTTTTCGTTTTCCAAACTCACAACCTGTAAGTACATTTCCGTTGGAATACCAAATGAGGAACATCAATTCTCACGATTTTACACAAAAGATGGTCGATCTAACAACTCATTTGTACATAGTGAGACGCTAACAAAAGATATCTTCCGTTCTCTAAGTTATATCTACATAAATTTGTGAAATAATGGAATAACCACATAAGAATACGGAGAATCACAACTCAGCAGTGGGATAAACCGTCTTTCCAAGACATTGACTCACTTTACGATTAGGCTCCGAAAATTCGGTCATTGCATCACAATGAAAATTGGGGTATATTTGTATAAATAATTTATGATGGATAGAAGGGGATGCAGGGTCTCTGAGAGAAGACCTTGTTTTTACCTGTTGTGGCTCTTATTATATCAAACAAGTGCCGTGAATGTTTTGTTCCGTGAGATTTGAACCTGTTCTGGAGGTGCGTGATGGGGTCAGGGTAAGAAATCTTCCCCTCGGTTCTTCCTTTTTTATAGGTCCCCGCGACCCCTTTTAAAAGTAACGAACATTTTACACCTTGAATGAATTATGCAGTAATTAAGTTTTTGTGCGGCGGAAAATCATTTTCAGTTCGCCGCTCGCAGACATGAGAACTCCCGAGCGGCGAGGCGGTACAAAAACGTCCACCGTGAGATTAGACATTAACATTATGTTTCAGTTCGTCTTGTTTTTCAACTTCTGATTCTGACTGAGTGTTTCACAAATAACTTACCAACCGGAAAAACGGCACCGAAGTATTTCGATATGAACTATTCTAACACAACAAAAATTGTCTAAGAGACTTCTTAGTTAGAGACAAATTGTCCTTACATATTGTTATTGATAGATAATACTATGTGAGAATGAATAATGAATGTATGATAACTTCGGAGGTGTATCAGATTATCTCATTGATAACAATACTTGTGTCGGTACAACAACATTCAAGAACATATCAATGTTCACGTGGTTGACATATCATACTCATTAACGTATCTAAGTGCACGCACTCGAAAATTCAAACCTTCACTAAGGCGCCGACGATTTTTTTTCAATATTCTTTATTGCACCAAGTATTACTTATTAACAATGTTATTTTGAAAATATGGACTCATATTCAAAACTAAGATACATCACTGAGTTTTGTTGATTATGGTGGATGTTTCACTTCACGGCTTCACAAGTAAGCAAGGTCAAGTGGTTTGGTACGCTTCAATCTTCTGATGATATCACTTTATCAAGGAGTTGGACAGCTTCCTCGTTGATGTGACATCTTAACCGCTGTAGGTGTCTCACAGCTTGTCGCTTTATAGCATCGTTTATTGTTTCGATCCGAAGCTCATGGTGGAGACGTTCGTTTCGAAAGTACCATGGTGCATTGACCACCGTTCTTAGCACATTGTTCTGGAATTTTTGGATGATGTCTCGATTTGACTGAGCCGTACAGCCCCAAAGCTGAGCTCCATATGTCCAGACTGGTTCAAGGACTTGGTTATACAATGTAAGCTTGTTCTGGATTGACAACTTCGACCGTCTCCCCATTAGCCGATGCATTTTTCTGAATTTTAGAAGGAGTTCTTCCTTCTTTTTTTTGACATGGGCTTTCCATCTAAGTTTAGCGTCTCGTGTCATGCCTAGGTATTGGCTTCATTAGCATTCGGAATAACTTTTCCCATGAAATGTACCGGAATATACTCGATTCTCTTGTTAGTGAAATCGACATGTACCGACTTAGTTTCATTTATTTTGATTCTCCATTTCGACGCCGAAGTGACCGCAATGGAAAGTCCTCTCACAATCAGGGTCTCAACAGGACTACTTCGTTACAAGAGCTTCGGTAGCGCAATAAACAAACCAAATTACATTGGTTCAAATTTCTAATCGATGCTTGTACAATTTGAAGGAAGGATTTAGGCCACAGCAGCATCTTCAGTAAGAAGAAGGAGAATAAGGTAAAAGAAATGAGGATTCCTTAGTTACCACAATTCAGTGGAGAGATGCTTATTTTGCTTCTAAGTCTACCAAGGTAGCGGAAGCTTTGTTTAAACTCTTCAAGGTTGGAAAAAAACAATTCTCCAAAATCAAAATTTCCACTCGCGTTTTACGTTTCAGACCTTCCTGAACAATTTTGGTTCCGTGTTTGTCTGTGTGTCTTTGTGCTTCAATTCGTATCAAACTGCGATCAGGACACCTTATTCTGACATTCCGAAAATACATCTCTGGCACCAGTCTAAATACCATCCTTAAAATGGGAGAGAAGAAAAAAGTCCATTCATGCAGAATGAATTGATGAGCGAATTTTCTATGAAATGTTTTTTTTTTTTTTTTTTTTTTTCACTCAATAGGGATCTTTTCAAAATGTTGTGAAACGGATCTCCGTGAAGAAAATGATTTTTCAGTTTTTGAAAAAGTCCATTCTAAAAATTTTGAGGCCATCGCTATAGCCTCATTTTTCTTGAAAATTCACTAACATTTATTGAACTTTATAAGTCGGACAAGGACTAAAATAGTTATCAAGAGTAAGAAATTTGCGAAAAGTATCAGTAATTGATACAATAATTATTAATAATTAATTACTATTGAGTTGCCAAAATTCCAAATTAAATTGGTAATAATTCAAATTAATTTGTCGTACGTTCAAATTAATTAGCCATTCTTAAAATTGTTCATACGTGTACCTATTGAATGTCAAGATGTCAAATAAGGCAAATTTGAACAAGAATCCCGTTTTTTTCTCCACCCTTCAGGAGATCATCATATTTATACTCTCTGAATATAATTGTACGCCATGTTACAAAACTCAAACATTTCATTTGTGTTTTCCACGGTAATAAACTGAAATAACGACGTACTTTATATAAAATCCTGTATGGAGAGATTCCACTACCCTAAATAAATGTTGTTCGCTACAAAATTGTAAAAAATGAAACTGAACTCAAATTTTCATTACCTAATTTCGATATACCTGTTTATTTCCTTCACTTGCCGAAGTTCCAAGTTATCGTTCATCACTCGTTAAATGTACGATGGAGTATGAGATAAAGATGGCTTTACAGGAAGTTACAGGAGCATAGACGTGCCTTACCAAATTCATTTGGTCTACATCCCTGAAGAGTAATCTTCATTGAGCAAATGACAAGACCCGAAACGGGTTCCTATTTTTAAAACGCTGAAATATATCAACTAAGTTTTTTTTCTATATAGATCACTCCTCTGCAAAAAACTTGGCTCGCCATGTCACCATCTACCTACCATAGATACTCGTACTATCTACCTACCACGTACCTACAGCGATCGCATTGATCAGGTAAAATTTGAACGGAGATTGGACCTCTTTTGCGATTCACACTCGTGTTTCCGATTTATCGTAAGTCTATCCCTTAAGTTCTCATAGAGAGCGAACGGCTTGTCCTACAGAGCTCCACGTGGTCTCTAAAAATTCTAAAAATTCAATACCATCTAAATTTATGGATAAACAATACTTTTATATTCAAATTTTTTGAGCTAAGGAGTTTCAAATTTTCAACCCTTAGAAGTGATTGACATCAACCAAAAGCTTCAGGCCACAACTAGACCCCAATTGGAGCCCATATACCGAATTTCATCAAAATCGATCCAAATTGGGTCAAAATTGTTGTTTCTTGGTCAAAGGTTCATTACTGAAAAATAGTAAAACAAAAAACTGCCTACTTCTTAGCTCTTGAATGAATGTGTCTATCATCAGAGCATACAAACAATGGTGATAAGTAGCGTAAATAACATGACAAAAGTTATTCAATTACTTATAATATAATGGACCAGTTGTCAATCGGAAACTGAAAAACAAATTGATAATCAGGAACACGAAAAAACTCATTAATATCTCTCATAGACACGATTGGGTTTGAAATGTGAGCACCACAAACAGATGATACTTCCCCAATAGACGATCCGGAAAAGCATTCCAGAAGAATATAAGGATTAGCTAAACTAGGAAATTTGGATGGGGAGGGGGGTTTCCAATGGTTTCCACATTCCTGTGGGGCTGGGGCATAGCATACCAATGTACATTGAATTGTTTGTCACAATCTTCCATAAACAGCCCACTTTTTACCTCCTAAACGGACAAATCGTAGCATTTTCATATCGAAGCTCAGGTTGCCTCTAGAAAGGGGGTTTTTAATCCGTGCGAGTCCCCTCAATGAAATAGCATCCAGGGCAACAAACGGGTAATCGAGATAGTAATCTCTATATGGAGCGTGTTGAACAGCGAGCAGACCACATCCGACTCAATAATAACTTCGGCCAAACAAACGAATCTACTACTACTGGTCCGCTGAGCTACCCTCTTGCGAGCCACAAACAACACGTTGTTTACCAGGTTGGTGACAGTGTTGTAACCCTCCGTAATTGGGTAACATTTTACTGCCACGCCGCTGTGAACAATACAGTTGTGTAGGGCGGGAAGCTTTCTCGACCGGGGCGAGATATGATCTACGAACCGCGGTCGTAAGAAGTATTGATTTCAGACGTGTAAATCATAACGTTTACTGCTAAGTAAAAAAGTTGTCAACCGGCTGTGGAGAGTTCATCATATGCTAGTATTATGTTGTAAAGCGAACCAATATAGTGAAAATAGCACCTACCTTTATGATCCGTACTCACATCTACTCCTACTTCCTGCCGATATTGGTATGGTGAATATATTGACCACTGAGAGGAGAATGTTTAAACCTTTCCTGAATCATGACGTCTTAATTGCTCATTACTTTCAATGATGAACCTTTGAAAAATCCAAGTCTCTAAAAATTTTGCAGAAAAGAAGAAACAGACGGTTGCGACTGGGAAGATAATAATCAAATACTCAGTTGCGACGCAGGGTTGATCGAGCTTTGGAAGGTCTGTAAATATCTGATTTGAGGGATCGACAGACAGAAATGATTGTTCATGGAGGAGAAGATGGGTCAAGAGACATGGCCGAAATCGTCAGAAGGATGGAGAACATTAGTGGAGCTGGGAATAGCAGTGCTGAAACGGAGCGTCAATTACGAGATCGACCGTCTCTCAGTAGACCAGAGAGGTACGCTTTGGTGACGTTGGCTGCCCAGGCTGAGTTAGATTTTTCGGGTGACAATCCGTGGTAGAACTCGAAGAAGATGAAAACATTTGATGGAGAAAGAGAACGCTCGAAACGGTTTTATTAATGTTTGGGAGTTTCTACAAATAATAGCTACAGGAAACAATACTTTTACGATAGGTATTGATGAACGCTCCTTCCTAATGTGCCAGAGAATGGTCAACAGTATCGCAGCAAGCTGCTCGCGGAAAACATCGCCAGTATGACCAAGCAGCAGAAGATGTTCGTGGCTCGTTTGCACCATTGATCGTTTCGTGTAATGGAGCTCTTCACAAGAATTTCAGGCCTTCCTGAAAAGGGCAGCTAACACGCTGTCTTAAAAGTGGGGAAGAGACCTGTCTGAGATCAGCGGTTTTCTGAAAGTTAAAGTTCAGATTGCAGTGTTAAGGCTGTATCCATGAGACTAAGGGGCACCAGGAAAAATAAGAAGTCCTGAGACAGAAGACGGAGCAATCCTGCCACTCCTTCGAGACTAAATGACGAGAGAAGCCAAGGAACTCTAGGATACAGGTACTCGTCCAACGACTCCGAAAATCGGCTAACTTCAAGATCTACTCCGCCCTCAAATCATAAATAAATTATAATATTTTCATCATAAAAAATTATGATCAATAATGTACAATCACATGTTCGACGTTTCTAATACAAATTCTTTTCTGGTCAAGTCTACCTACGTGTTCTATTTTCACTAACTCTGCTACGGCCTTACAGGCTAGATTTATTGATGTATGATATACTTCCATGGCGTGATGATACTTGAACATTCAGACTTAGGTAGTGAATATCCATCTCCGTTATTGTTTTCCGCATCAGGTTAGTATCCAATGTTTTCTTGGACAGCATACTTATGGCATTACAAATAAATATAAACAAACAGGTGCAACAATATTTTTTACATATAAATATATTTGTACAAGAGAGAGCGTCCCAATATTGCAAGATAGGTTAGGAAATCTAACAATGAAATCCTGATCGACTGGAATAGGTTATTAACATGAGGGAGAAAATTGCCTTGAGATTAATTTATTCGTCTTGGATATTTCCTAATCCTGCTATCAATAACAACCGAAGGTCCTAAAGCAGCTAAGCCCAGCGGTAACGAAAGCTCAGCGGGGTAGGATGGCCGACCTGGTGAACTTTGGCCCCCGTCAACCCGGAAGGACCCCTCGGGACAAGCTTTAGAACGCGGACTCTCAGATTAACCCTCGGCCGTACTGGGTGGGACATTTATCGACGATAGACGTTTCGAGCTGGAGAGGTCGGGCGTTGCTGGTCGCATAACCTCTGCGCCGTGGAACACGACGGATCTTTCGGGTCCCGCTGCAGTCTCGAAGACTTGGAGCCTCATCCTGCCTGATTTACGCCTCATAATCCCTTTAAGACGGTCTGAGTATCAGGACAGCTCCGTCCCCTTTTGTGCCAATGGACACGGATGGTCCTCGACTTCTTCACGGACTTCGTTCCCTCCATGATTCCTCCAGTGTTGAGGAGTCACGAGAGGTTGTGTCCGGAAATTGATTACGAAGCTAAAAGTTGACGAGGCACGCTATTTCTTTTACTGGTGCCCCACCCCATTAAAATGGTTATAGTCAGAGTAAATACTGTCAACCAACTGTCGTTATTCCAGTTATTCTATTTCCCAACATGTTCTGGTTTAGGAACCGTCCATAATTTTACGAGCAGTGCTTGGAATGAAAGGAGCTGCTAACGTACTCGAATTGCCAATATGGACGAGTAACGGTTACTGCAAGCTGATACAGGCTGAAAAAATTGATTGTATTATAAATTCCACCTAGTTTTGACACTAAATTATACGAACCAGAAGACAGTCATTTGAACCTCAAAACAAACACCAGCCATTTTATTCATAACTCAAACCAGGACCTTGTATCAACCATACAGCAACAAAATTTGCAGTACAACTCCACAAAACAAACTCTACTACTGCACTACTGGAATGCTTGCTTTACTTCACGTTTTAAATCAACACATTGGACTGCCTCTGAGCATCCTCAACTGAATACGATGTGGAATCCGGTGAGGAATCCGAATTCGATGTGGTTGCCAAACCAAGCTGATGAAGAGATATTCCTCTGCCTACCACGACCATACCCCAGAGAGTTTCCCGAACATTTTCACCGCTTCAACCTTCTTCTTCTTTTCAAATTTAGTTCGTTATCTATCATTCCTAGCCTCATTCCCTCAATAAATAGGTGCAAAATCCATTCAAACGTCAGCATGCTTTCAATGAACTTTGCCTTATTAGACTCATTTTCTTTCTGTCTCCCTGTCTGTATTGCCTTATCTAATTCTTTTGACTCCTCACATTGAAAAATTATAACTGTATTCACCCTCTAAGTTTGATCTTGAGTCGATTAATTTTAGACTCTTCCATATAGTACTCAATATGAAGCCTCTCTTATCGCACTCATATTACCTTGTTCTATATCAATCCTCTGAGCCAAATTCTGTATGATCACTACAAACTCAGGATTTTCGGCTCCATGTCAGGTTTCTCATGCAAACAAAAGTTTCATCTTCAACAATCATATATTTATAATATCAACAGTATCTGACAAACAAACTTACGAAGCTAGCTTCATACAATTTAGTAGTATTGGTCCTTCCACCACCCTCCATCAAACTGATCCAGACATTTCTCGATATAGTATATTTCTCGTATCCTTGTATATGTTTCCTTCGAAGCGTTGCATCTTGACTGGTCATTTAGTTGGTGAGTTGTACAGCTTCTTGATAGCGTTATTTCTTTTCGGTGATATCTGCCTTGACTTTCTTCATAATATGAAGAATAATATTGACTGATAATATCTAAACAACACTTAACGACGTCATTGTTCGCCACCCAAGTTAGGTATGTGAACAAGCATCTCAGGTTGGATTTTCGTCTAACTACCATTCCTGGCGTCACGAAACTCATCATCTGCCTTCCAAAGGGAAGGTCACGATTGGTTCTGATTATTTCACTCATGGCATTGCCTCAACCGTTTAAGTGGAGCGGGGTTCACCAACGACCCAACCCAAAAATGATCAAGACTTGCGATGCCGTTTTCGAGCCGTCACCAATCCAGATTACTCCCGGACCGACGTCGAAGCAGGAATCTTCTCTTGCTTAACCGTCTAGCGACGACGGACTGAGAGCCTCAGGTTTGTAATGTACATTGACTCAAACCATTCCTCGTGCTCGACGATCACCTTTTTGAGGTAGATCAGCTTCATTGGATGTAATCAACATTTCCGGAGAAACAAACAAATTAGGTATCTACGTAATAATATCATTGTAGCAGACAATGTGGAACAAGAATCATGGGTTAGGTATTTTGCGACTCCTACAGCTTACTTCAAGAAAATCTAAATTTTTCAATGTATAAGTATTTTAGAAAATTTCATTGAGAATAACTTAAGATGATAAGATGAGTGGGTCCCGTAAGGTCCTACATTTAATGGTACTTTTTGCTTCCGAGTCTACTAAGGAAGCGGAAGTATTGTTTTCACTTTTCAAGGTTGAAAAACGTTTTTCTCCAAAATCATAATTTCTTCTCGGATTTTACGTTTTAGGTATTATTGAACAATTTTGGCTCCGTGTTTGTGAGTCTGTGAGTGTCTTTCATGAAATTCTTGTAATGAGCAGAACTAAGCAAATTTATTGTCCGATTTCAATGAATTTTTCAGGGATTGGGCGGATTCGGATGTTAATGTTCCCCTACGAAATGCATTGCTCCCAGGGCGATAGTAGGTGCTGGGCATGCGCAAAAGTGAATTCCTTATAATAGCCATAACTCCTACATTTTCCATCCTATTTTAATGCATTTTTCAGCGATTATACAGGTTGCCGTGTGGATGGTCCCTAATGAGAGAAGTGAAAGTTACTTCTAATACATATAATACTGGCTTCAGTTATCCCGGTTGCATCGGATCATCCATGCAACCGGGATATGTACACGATGAAGATGGCATGTGCCACACCCAATAATTGGGTTACAATTATTGTAAAAAGTTATTTTTTTATGTCGAATACATAAGAAACTGACTTTCTGGAATCAGATTGATTCTTCCGAGTTATTTTGGCTTCTTTTTAAGTGGGTTTTTGACGTGTGAAAGCTTGATGAATTCCTGTTGTAGGTAAATCCTGACTAAAATAGGAATTGAATGTACTGGGGGTGAACATGTTCAATGTCAACTGGGGCATATATTTTACACCAAGTTCAGAATGTTCCACATTTTCCTTCCGTCGATAATGACGAGAGTATGTGGCGAGAGGGAGGCTGTAGCTAGACGGAGTTTGATAAAGATCGTGATCTAGTGTTATGGGGACAAGTAGGTACTAACTCGACGTCTCCTGGGGTCATCAGTCATGTCGTCGCCCTCCTCCACCGGGTTCTCCGGTAACGTTCGAGCCGATATCTATTATAACACGGCACTCGTGTTGAGGACGGACACCGGAGTCATGATCCGTTCTCACCTGACCGTCCTCGATCTACCGGCGAGATGGCTGCGACGACCCCCTGGCGCTGCGCCCTCACACGCAGATCTCGTCCGCCTTTTAATTAAGCTGCGACCACAACACCGAACTCCCCCGATCATGGGGTCCTTCCTGGTACCCTTAGGGAGGTCTCAGATCATCTCTGGGACTCCCCCTAACTAGAACCTCCGCACCGACCGCAGATGGTCTAACAAGTTCCTTATAGAAGGAAAAACAAGTTACTTTGGTCACTTTCCATTTCAGAGGTATCTACTCTGCCCTGTTGGTTTGTTGCTTGTTCGTTCCTCTTCAAGTCCGTTCTAATGAATCCACCCTAACTTTATAATCCTATTCTCATTATTGTAAAATTTACAATGAGGAAGCATACATGAAAACATATTTTCCAGTATTTAATACTGGAAAATGTGTTTTCATGTATGCTTCCTCACAACGATATTTTAGTCAATAGTCAGTCAACGACACACATCAAACCAAAAATTTACATCCCGATATCATCCTTATTCTTTTCAGAGAGAATAAAACCTATAATATTAATTATCATCACCTTGCTGATAAAAATACCTTCGGCACATAAGCAGTGAAGTTTCAATGAAAATTGAAAAACTTTGAGTCGTTGAGATGTATTTGATTTGAGTTTAAGACATCTCTGAAACAATCTGTGTTGTCTGGGCCTCCTAACAAAATCAGGTTTTTGTGGTGTATCCCGAAAAAACAGACCTTGTTATTGTATCGATTTTTTTGAATAACCTCGGGCGACAAAACATGTTTATGGTTGGAACATTGAATCATTTGTTGAAGCATAAAATATGAATTATGAAAATACTAACTTCTTTCTTGTTGTAAGTGCCCGGTTCGTGCCCGAGATGAATGCAGTTCTTCCGCCCACCACCACGAAAACGGGGGATCAAACCTCAGGCTTCAGGACCGGTCCGAAGGGGTTCTGCCCACAACCTCGTTTGTGCACTTGTTCGATTCCTTTTTACATCCTTGACCAGTT
Organism: Apolygus lucorum; assembly: GCA_009739505.2. Lineage (NCBI taxonomy): Eukaryota > Metazoa > Arthropoda > Insecta > Hemiptera > Miridae > Apolygus > Apolygus lucorum. The sequence continues at coordinate 79,322,404 of CM019176.2, read as the reverse complement.
CATTAGACTTCTATATTTAGGTAAAGGTAGGACCTCGGCGCGGGTTTTTCTCTGTGGATCGTTTGAGGAGGAAACCACCCTAATGGTATTCGAGTTGACTGTTATAGCGACGTTCATTATACGTCATTATGTGAATTAGCCCATCTTCAGACCCATGTAAAATTCATTAGATTCTTCCTCGATCGACAGCAGGTTGTAGGCGCTTCGGCGTGGGCATTACTGCTCGGGATTTTTGATGTATTTCTCGAAACTGGATTTTCCAGAACAAAAACATAGATTTAGAAGATTATATAAATACTTACAATTTGGGATTTACGACATAAAAAATCGTAATTTTGAATGAAAAAGACGGTAATTCACGTCATGTAGGTTCTGTAAGTGTCTGAAACACATCATATTGATGACATTCCTACCAGAGATCTGATTTATCCAATAGGATGAATCCGTGAATGTTTAGACATGCATGACTAAACAATTCGTTTCCTTTTCTTTTTTGGTAGGTTCGTACATTTTGAACTGTACTTTGTTGATACCTACACCATACACAACTTGCTTTTTATGGCCACTCCACCGGGATACCTGAAATTTGAATGTGCCATATGATTTGGAAACAATAATGTTTTATTTTTCGTTTTAATGAATCACTTTCCGGTAGAGCATGGAATCAAATGTCGTCCACCTTGTACTTATTCTTATAATCTACCATTTTGGTTTATTATTTTCAATAATGAACCTTTGGAATCGACCAAAAAAAAAAAGTTTCAACCCCCCTCAAAATTGTTGGTTTACGTTTCAAGGTCCAATCCAAAAATCGAATAAAAAATGTTCCGTCCGTCCGCCGTACGCCGTCCGCTGAACCGATTTGGTTCAAATTTGGTATATGGGGGCTTTGATTGTAAAGGTGGGAAGGCATTATGGTGTGGTAGTTAGTAGGGCCTTTGTTTGGTGGATAGAATAAATACATGGGTGAAAGTGGCAAAGCTGTGATCATTGTAGACGAGTGATCTATACAGGAAAATGATTAACCTTTGTGAAATAATTTGCAGCATTTTTCATTACTTTACTTGCAAAAAGTGGCATCCTTTTACATTCAACACGAGTGGAGTTGTAGTGATGGATTGAATGAAGAAGTTGAGGGGCGTTTTCGCAAATTCGAACTCTAAAAACACAAATACCAGGCAACCATAATGATGAACTTTTATGCTTCAAACTAATATTCATTATTCAATGTGTATTCATTATTCATATTCATTATTCATATACCTATATCTTGGAATCTCCGGCTGTTCCACAATAATTTATCATTCAAAATGTCTCCAAGATGTCTTAATTACATTATTCATCAGTCGTCAAATATCTCAGATGCTTGTATGAAATTCCCGTAACCCAGGAGGGAGCGAAAAGTAATAAAGATATACAAAATGCGAAGAAAAAAATCTAATTTCATTGGTCTCGAATTAAGAATAGGTAACATAAAAATAGTGGACAGATCTCTTTTGTAATATCCGTTAAAATTTGCAAGTGTTAAGTTGGCTAGTTACAGAAGGGGGCTTTAGATGCGAAAGGCTATTAAACAGCATATATGTATAGGAGACTATTTAAGTTTAGAGATTATTAAAGTTAGAGAATATTAAAGTAAGTTAGTATATGTTGGAGATTATCAAAATGCGTCCTTAATTCTGTCCAATCATGTATTGTTTATTAATTTACTTATTACTGTAATTGTATTGTAGACATCAATTTATTTACCGATATGGAGCGATTTTGCAAAGATCCTACCCTACAACACGGGCCAAGCCTAATGTCGGGTAGGAAATCTGAGCAAATTGCATCCCTTCATGCATTTATATTATTGTAAAAGTGTACAAAATGGCGAAAATAAACATATCTATCTATCTATCTAAAATAATATTTTAACGACATTATCGTTTTGGTATTCAGTCAATAGTATTGGTTTGATCAATAGTATTGGTAGTGATCAAGTATTGGTTCAGTTTTCTATTATACCAATAAAAGTCATAATCGATCAAATCAATTTTATTGGTGAATATAAGGATATTGGGGAGCACACAATTATGGGATTTTTTTAAAACTTTTTTACTGGCAAAGCGATAAAAATTTATGATGATTTACCTACAAGCATTTATATTTAATACATCAAGCTCGAGCAATTTATGAACTTCATTGTCGAAACAGCAACGAAAAGGTACGTTCACGATAATGCACAAACGAGTCGGAGATTTTCCCGAAAACTACATTTTAAGTTATCACGTTGAGACCACACTCATGATAATCAGTGAATTCGTTCACGTTTAACGATGTCGCTTTTTATTTAACGATTATAATTTTCAAATTATTTTTTATTTAATTTATAATTTTATGTCGCTTTTTATTTAACGATATAGTTTTCAAATTATTTTTTCGTATTTGTAACTCCAGCGCATAAAAGTAAGTAGGTACCTAATTTGAAGGAATCCTTAAATATAATTACAATCTACAATGATAACATAAAGGTTAAACTACTTCGGGCACATTTCTGAGAATCTTCACCTTCGCCTAAACTAACATATATTTTCAGGCCATTGAGATTATATGGCAAATTCACAGATTTCGTCGAATCCACTGGTTACCAATTACTAGGTACGTGATTATTATAATACGTTTAAAGGCTCCTGCTAGACTGGGTAAACAATAAAATATGAATATTATGGACCCTAGTTAGTAAACAGTAGACGGGAAAAGGAAAGGCGCCTTGGAAATTATTGAATTAAAGATCGCCTTTTCGGAGAAATCCAGCATAAAATGGTGTTTTCTTCGTGGAGATTATTGGATAATCAGTGTTGATACCCTCATTAACGTCTGGAGGCCATGGACCGGCGACTTGGCCGAGATTAGGTTCGTCGATGTCTTTCGGCACCAGGTAGGCGAGTGGTGGTCGGTGGAAGGGAGAAACGGTCTTGTACTTCGCGATGATGTAAATTCTGGAAATTACATATCTAGACTCGTTCGATGCGCCCGACCGGCTAGACGACCGGCTTCGCATTATTTGGCGACAGGTCCCGTCCTTGGGCGTCCTGCTCGTTCTATAAAGCACTGCATGGGGACTTGGCTACGGATTCTCAGACAGTTTCAAGGTCGTTTTAAAAACTTATTATTACGGAAAGTACATACTTGAATTGTGTGAATAATATATTAGCCCTCGGGCACCTGCGGGGCGGCACTCCATGCCGCTACTCTCTAAAAATGCCAGTAATTCACTAAAACGCATAGTTCCCGGTAGATTGGCCCTAGGTGAGGGTCATTTCAAAAATTGGGGTTATTTTGTCCTCGAACTTTTCCATAAATTATTGTTGAAGTTTTTATGTTTTTCTCCCGTAAACGTCCTTTGTTTTGGCCACTGAGGCAGATCCTGAAGTGGGCGCACACTTTATCAAGTAGTTTCAAATTTATAGAATTTTGAATTTTTTTCCGTAATTTCGACTTTGTAGGGAGAGAGAGAGTTGAGCAGCCAAGTGTGAGTTGAACTCATGAAACCTTTTAATTCCTTCAAAATACGAGAATCTTAGTTTAGGAGTCTCTTTTACTTATCGCAATCACAGTCCGAAGCTATAATCTAGGTACATCAGAATTATCAGATTCTTCAAGTCTTCCAATCAGTCTAATCTTTCGTAAAATGTGGGTTAATGAAAAGTCAGAATTATATGACCCAGCGGTGTAAATAGTTCAGGTAACTCTTAAAAATGTAAACGGCTTTGAAAAAAAAACTTCTCTCCCTGCCATTCCATCTCTCTTCCTACAAACCAGCCTCTTCCAGAAGTTGTAGGTAGAGAGGTTGTAGGGAGAGAGGTTGTAGGGAGAGAGGTTTTTGAGGTTATCACTCTCTACTGGCCTCACCATTATGGATTCTGAACGTTAGAAAAAATACATAACACTATGGCATTCATAATTGTAATTTGAGTTTAATTAAATTAGTTGAACACTTAACCTGATGAGTGAGGTGGTTGTAGAGATGGAGAAAGTATTTACCTACTATCAAAGCTTCAACACTTCACAACATAACCCACACAACTGGGAGCTTGGAAATTCAACAAACTTCAGTAGCTTCGGAAGCCATCTTGCAGCATTGTTCACTTTTGTTTTTCATGACACAAAATGATCGTTTTCCAGGAGTGGGCAGGCATTTCAAAACAACAATTATTGTAGGGAGAGAGAAAAACCTTGTGACAGCATCAAAACATAGCAAAAACCCTTCCAATTCATGGAATTTTCGTTCGTTTCTAATTTATCCTGAAGAGGAGAGTATCCTGGAGCAATAACGTTTTTTACTTAAATTAAAATCCTATGAATATAGAGTTCTCCAAAATTTTCAAAGTTCCCAACCTACCCTCTGTGACAGGTGTAGGGAGAGAGAATTGGGATCATTAATGATTTTTAATTATCTGAGTTAATTGATTAGTGAAATTCATTCTATGTGATCTTTGTAGACACCAACCTGCTGTATCTCCCTGAAAAAATTCTGAATTTCCAAGACAAATAGAGTGTTCACAAAAGCTGCGTGACAGAAATAACCCCAAATTTTGAAATGACCCGTATCTTCCCATCAACTACCTGACCTCCCATACCCGAACGCGCCGATTTTTCTTTCACTCCTATTACCTAGTTGTTTTCGGTAACGTGAAGTGAATAGATCACCTAGCGGTACTGCATGCCTCCCGCAGGTTGTGTGTTATCGTCACTAAGTCAATAAGAGTGAAGCTCGTAGAGAAGGAGATCTTATCTAAATAGTGATTTGCAACTAATAATTCAGCTTTCAGTTTACGCGCGTGATTTATTCGTTTTAGTTTACATAAAAACTGTCTTTGTTCACAGATTTTGAAGTTTTTTGCTCATTCCTATTTTAAAGAATCTCAAAGATACTATCCACGATATTTTTGTCATTCGGTACGCATAGTTATTTGAAATTTACATTTCTAAAATCATTAATTTCTAAAAGTCATTCTTACTAATTTCAAATTTTACGACTCACGATTCGTTATTCCAAAAGAGTTATTTTATTGAAGTTTCATTGAGATGTTACAGATAAAAATTACTACCTATCATTCAAGAATGTTTCTTTCATATCCCCGATAGTTTCATCAGAAAAGAGCAGGACCATTTTCCAGTATTTTATTCCAGAGTATCTACCTAATAGGTAAATTATGCTTTGAGAACCGCAAGAATCACTCACACAGAAAATTCAAGTTACTTGAAATCAGATTTGTTTCGTGATTTTAGTGCGGAACTACCTAATTAGAGAAAAAAAATTATAATTTAAATAAAAATTATCATTATAATTATAATATAATTTTATTAAAAAAGTTGTAATTTCATGGATTTTAATGATGAATAGCGTGGTATATTTTATTTAGCCTCAAAACACTAAATATAACAGGTTATTGTCAGTTTAAGAGTAATTCCGTGAGGGCGGCATGGAGTACCTCCCGCAGATTGATTGCTTCGTCCAAGACCCGCCGGTGCCCGAAGGTTAATGACGTAATTCCGTAATGATATCCAACTTTGTCCTGAGAAACTGGAGGAGGTGCTTAATACATACCTCTGCTGTGGGGTTCATCTCTGAAGCCAACAAAGCTTCCAAGATGCTTACCAAAATTTGGTATTTAATTATCAAAAGAGATAATTTAATTATCTCTTGAAAACGCTTTGATTAGCATGCATGCATTGTTTTGATGGTTTCACGAAATTTCATCGTGATTTGTTCTTTGGTAATTATGCAAATTATACAATCTTCATAACTTCCAAATTTTAAGGGTCGAAATGAAAGCCCTTATCAGTTGCTAATTTTCGTATTATCAATACGAGGAAGCTGAATGATGTCAAACTAAGGAAATGTTTCGAATTTTGGCCAAAAAAAGGAACCAACATTTGACTGCCAAACTCTCGCCCCACCCAAATCCTCCTCCGAGAACGAAAACATTTCTTCCCCAGAAATGTTCTTACTCATTGGTTTCGCCAAATTATGACAAAATGACTTAAGACAGAAATTTCAGGAATGCATGATGAGGTACAGTAAATGAAAAACCTATAAATTTGAATGTATTTGAAGTAACATCGGAGCATCTTAATTACTTAGTCCCCTACTACATTGGGAGTAGATTTTAAGCCATGAGTGGCATCTAGAATCGGGAGAGTTGAGTGGAATCAACTCCAGACGTGTAGTCTTGAAGACAGCACTCACGTGTGCCCAAACCATCAGTGACTGCTTTGATTGTACTCTACTTCTGATGGGCTTTCCATATCAAATCTAATGAGCCTGGTATAATTACAGTACAGAAACTACGATGAATGTTGAGAAGGTACTGCTACTCAACTTTCATCGTAGTTTCTGTCCTTATTGGAAGTAGTAGCTTACCCTAGCTTGCTTGCCCTCCTTGTGGCTTCTGTGTCAGACCGTCAAGTCATTATCCACCATGCATTACAAAAAGTTCAGAAAAAAATGGAGTCGAAGAGCTCGTAGAGACGTGCCCGTCAGAGGGAATGTGGAGATCTTGATGGCTGATTAAAGGCAGCTTAATTGTTTCCGCCGTGATAAGACCGGACCTGAGACGATTCAACCCTGCACGGTCACCGTGACTCTTCGGGGGTCCGGATCTTTTCAGCGGCGTTCACAGCCCTCTTTCGAGATTGATTAGCGCTGTCTGTCCCGTCCCAAGTGAACCCCGACTTCAGCCAGAGACGTTTATTATGCTAGACTAGAGCTGTATTGTTTTGACTTTCCCATTTCTGTCTTTGCCTCCCAGATAATACTTTCTAATTCGGAAAATTGAAATCGAAGACACAGCGTCTCTTCAATCCCTCAAAATAAAGCTGTCAAAATCCTCCAAAATCAAAATTTACAATCGCATTTTGCTTTTTTGAGCTTTTCAACAACATTGCACCCGTACCTGATGGTCTCCTCATTTTTATTATGCGAGTGCTGCAAATCGACATCATCTTTCTGCGAATGCTTCCCACTCCGATTATTCGTCTATTTTGTTGGGAGCCTGATGCAAATTTATTTATTTTGAAAGTTTTCGACTTTCTTTACAAAGTGATTGAGAACCATATCGACGATGTTACGGCAACATGTCGTATCAAGTTTGGGGCAACTTTTCAGGAGACACAAAAAACTGTTTACAACGTAACCTATATTCTTCATACGCAGTGTTGCTCTATCGCTATTTTCGGCGGTTTCAAGGCTACCAACCGAATTTTAATAATACCGATCGATTCCCCACGAAAATACGAATCCAGTGGTATGAAAAACTCAATATGCCCATATATGGTCATACGACATGTTGCCGTAACATCGTCGATATAGGGCAATGAGTTGGTTGGTGCTCTCTCCTCGTGTACAGCTGCCGTTGAGCCCTGATGAAGGAAATATTTTTCCGAAAGCCAGGTAATGACAGCGTTTCTTTCTTGATGACCCCAGTTCTGATATTTGACAAGTTCTTCATACCGTGGGTCGATACATACAACATCTTCTATTACTACCGTTGCAACTTCAGACTACCTCAAACCAGGTGTAGAGAATATACGACGAGAAGAATAACAGTGTCTGAAACATTCGAAGGAAAATTGGTAACTTTTTGATGATTCTCCTCGACGATTCAGTTGCAGTCCCGTGCCAAGTTCTCCGTCAGTGTTGGACGGTTGAGTAATTATCTTTCCCGATGGTTAGGCTGCTTGAAACTAAGGCAACATGAAATTATCTATGGTACCACCGTTCAATAATTTATGATACACTATTGCTTCTGAGTCTACCGATGTAGCGGAAGCGTTGTTTTCACTTTTTAAGGTTGAAAAAAAATATACATTCTCCAAAACCAAAATTTCCACACGTTTCAGACCTTTCTGAACAGTTTTGGTTCCGAGTCTGTCTGTCGGTCGTGGAATCCTTGTCACAGCCATAACTTGTACAAATCTCATCTGATTTTGATGAAATTTACAGGGATTGTGCGGGTTGGTGTGTAGATGATCCCCAATGAAAATCATCGCCCCCGAACTGATAGTAGCCGCTGAACTTGCGCAAACGTGTATTTCCTTGATACTGTCATAACTTCCACATTTTCCATCAATATTCAGAGATTTTGCGGGTTGACATTTAGAGACTCCTATGAGGGTAGTGGAAGGTAGAGATGACTTAGAGATTGATGTTTTGAGGTTAACTACTGAGCGTCGGATTATCTATACAATCGGGTTATGGATACGAGAATTTTTGTGCCACAACCCTTTGCTTGTTTTGCTTCGGGTCTACCAAAGTAGCGGAAGCTTTGTTTTCACTTTTCAAGGTTGAGAAAAAAGTTCCCCAAAATCAAAATTTCCACCAGCGTTCTACGTTTTAGACCTTCCTGAACAATTTTGGTCCGTGTCGGTCTGTCTATGTGTCTGTCATGAATTCCTTGCCACAGCAACAACTTCTACATTTTCCAACAATATTCAGAGACTGTGCGGGATGACGTGTAGATACGGCCCCCTATGAGGGTGGTGCTAGAGAGAGTGCACTTATAGATTGATGTTTTGAGATTATCTACTATGCATCGGATCATATATACAATCGGGTTATGGATACGAGCAAGCTAATTGCCACACCCACTTGGCAGACGTTTACTGTCTGTGGCAAATAATCCCAATATACTCAATTGGTCATGAGTTTGATATCTAGCAAGAATACAAGAAATGTTCTTAGAAGGATACGAATGATTTCCATTGGATCAAGGATATGTCTAGTGAAGCGACTAAGGAACAGTCTTCTCGATGCTCCTTTCATTTACCTCTCCATGTCCATCGTCTACCGTTTTCATTTTTATTCATTTTGGACCAGGGAACAATACCTACCCATCAGGCGTAACCATGTTTAAAACCACTTATTCGATCAACAGAAATTAATCGTGACATTTGAGTTTCGATATGAAAGGTCAAAACTATGTGATTTTGATAACTTAGACGTAAGTTACTTCTTCAGATAGAGTTGGAGACACCGGTGGAAGAACTCATGAATATTTTCATATCAAATGTGGAGAAGTGCGAATCGATGTGCAGTGGAAGAGCGGGGGCCTAACGGCCCAAGGGATCTGGCGTGTCCGGCAGGTTCTTATCGCACAACGTCGCCTGGTTTCAAACTTACTTACTTGCTATCTATATAATGGACGATGTGCACTTGAACTTTGGAAAATACCCTATTAGCTCCCCTCATCACGAATCAACACTAACGGCTGATCGGCTTTTCCGCACGGAAATTAATTCTTTCTCGCAGATAAACCCTCCTATACATATATCTTCATTAGAAGATTTTAATGAACACTTGCAGTCTGTAGAGGAAAAATATTATCTTGAAGAGCTTTCCAAAGTCGCGCCACTCGGTGATAATTTAAGAAAGGATTTGGCGCCTTAAAACTCTGTATAAAAATAAATATAGATAAATTATCAGATCATGCGGTGTGACCAGATTGGAAGGAGGGTTGTTAACGTTTATAACGAGTCATTGGCTGTAGAGGTTTTGAAGCATTTACAGCTTTGAGGCATAACTGAGATTTTACAGCACCGTAAACAGCAATAGAAATTACCTAATTGGTTCCAACTGTTAACAATAGGGTGTGCGCCTAGGTAGGAAAAACTGTGTATTGTTATTTTTAATCCAAACTAGACCTCATTCTGAGAATTTTGGTACCAACCGCGACCTTCTAGCGTGTGTAAATCTTTTCCCATGAATTTTTAAAGTTTCGACCGTTTATGACGTCACAGTGGGCTGGGGGTCCCGCCCAGGCGGGAGGGGCGCGTGACGTCATAAACGGTCGAAACTTTGAAAAATCATAGAAACAGATCTACTCACGCTAGAAGGTCGCGGTTTGTGCCAAAATTCTCAGGATGTAGTATGCTTTCGATTAAAAATCTAAAAAAAATCAAGGCGCACCCCCCATTGGCTATTAACTTCAGCGGATTGATGAGCCTCTGATGTGTTGAAAATTGCCTACTGCGTTAGCGCACTTTCTTCGGTGGACCACTGGGTTGTCTAAACAGGGTGGTTCTTGATGACAAGTAGTACGTAATTATTGAAAAGGTACCTGTGGGTAGTCAATGTGTATAATAAGTACATTAACACATACCTGCATATTAGGTACGCATTATTAGGTACATTCACGTTTACTCCTTTATCAAATTGATATGAGCAGCAATTGAGAAGGTATAATAAGTATACCTACCTAGTGATTACTATTACTAGCGATTCTTCCAATATTTTACTTAATGGATTCTTCTTTCCCATTTCTTTTAATTGTATTCTGATTGAAATAAAACGAAATCAATTTTATTCAACAACAATCTTATTCATCGGTGACTCGGCAGTGTACGATATATAGGTACTTACTATACCACAAATGTTGAAAATCTGTTTAAATTTCAATTTTAAGAAGCTTTTTCAATTCAACATGTTTTTTGAGGGCCTAAATTACACTTTAGGGCCTAAATTACACTTTAATTTTAAGAGAATCGCCGTGGGAATACTTTTTCCAAGTACAGGGTAACCACGAACAGCATAAATACAATACTGAGAATATTTTAGGCAATACAAACACATAAATACGCTCACATTCATATTCAGTTTATATCTAACTCGAATCATTTTCTTACTCCGTCTCTTGAAAACTTAGTAGTCTGTTTTGCTCTTCTAATACCTACCGAATCTCCTCGCAAAAACTAGTAGTGTTCCCAACCCCGCTTGTATTAATGATACTCTTATACAACATATCGGAGAAATCGGTACTCAAAATTTTTCGTTCAAGGGCGACCGAGAGATTCTTATCGCTCCGCTTTTTTCATTCTTTCGTTCTCGACAAAAAGTACGCTGATAAACAAAAGTTGAAGAAACTCAGCCTTCGCTCGTTTTCTTTCGTTGACCGGGAAGGCAAGTATTAGAGAAGTGATTTATGGTGTCAAAAAGACAAGATCGCTCGTTCGAAGTAGTATTGCATAATCGCAGAACACTCCTAGGAAGCCTTATTATACTGACTGCAAATGTGATTAGGTTAAAAGATTCAATTTTCTTTCCAGCACGGGAAAAATGTGTTTTGACTTGCTGGGTTACGAGGATTCAAAATATGGTGCTGAAAACTATCATTCATTAAGTATAACCTCATATTAAGGAGAATTAACCGTAAAAGTAAATCTTCAGATTGTCTTCAAAAGTCCATTTTATATTATTGCTTCCTTTACAAACAATTTAATTAATTCAATTCTTTTTATTTGCTTGTCCGATCTTATATTGACGACCTCTCAGAATATAGTTAACAATTATTCCTCGGTTTTTCAACAACACACACCATAATGACTGACCTCTATTTTCCAATTCAGGAACAAAGCACAGATCTTCTAGGGTGACTGTTACTAATCTATACCTAACAACTCACCAAAATTACCAAATTAATCATCAATCAAACAAATGGTGTGTGGATGGAAAGGATCAAAGAAATATCAAGGTCTTTCACTTACTGAAACTACTATCCTCCATATTAACTGTTATTTCAATCAGTCATGATCACTCACTCACGTGTCACTCAAACTATCAGAGACTTGAAGGACTAGGGACGCAAAACCTCTCCTCCTGACTAAAAATCCCACTTCATCTTCCCTGAAAATTTTCGTCGGTCATCAATATCTTCCTCAAATAACATAATAGGGACTTCGTAAGACAAGAAAAGGCAATCATAAGGGGTGCAGATGGGCGATGAAGATCTTCTGTATTTATCTCTATATCT